>JAAGVU020000038.1:17060937-17098728 GCA_011763525.2 Mormyrus iriodes
ATATACATTTACTACCCAGATAAATGGCTTTAAACATTTCTTTTCACTGCCTAAGACTTTTGCACAGTACTGTACATCATAGACCAGATTATCATATTAAGCTGTGAAAATACAAACGTAGTGATTACATTTGGGTAGATGGTGTCGATGTTGTAATTGGGCTCATTGAATATGAGGTTGGGTCTCAGGTCTTTAGCTGGGTAATCAAGTTGCTTGTGGAATGTTGAGGTTGAGCTAGATGGGGATTCTGGTTGCATTCTTGGAATCCAGGGCGGCAGGTTACAAATACGTTTATTTAGCAGTTGCTTTTGTCCAAAGTGAGACAGAAGGCATACAGCTGTCAAGGAGCCAACTAGGTGAACATGCCACTAGGCTGAGCAAAAATAAAGGTACATTAGTGTCGGGGCAACAGCTATACAATACATTATAAAAACCTAATGAGAGATTTTTAAATCAGAGACATTGAGTTTTTTTGTCTTTTGATTTTGAGGAATAGCTAACATCATTATATCAAGGAACCACAGATGAGAAACTAGAATCTCATATTTTCATATGGCGGAAGGATCTCCAGATGGTGTTGGCTTGGTGACTGTAGAGGGCCAGACAGGTTGTAGATCTTGATAAACAACTCAGTGGAGATAGGCGTCATGCTGTTATCAGCTCTGAATGCCAGCACCAAGGACTTGAACTTAATAAGATTGCCTATTTGGAGCCAATGAAGAGAGACATTGAGGGGTGTAACATTTTGGTTGAATGAATGCATAGATATACTGCTGCATCTTGAAGCATCTGTAGAAGGTGAGCAGTAAGGAGCTGCAGTAGCTGCAAGTGCCTGGAATAGGAGCTGAGCTGCATATTCTGAAGAATAAGGCCTTATCGTCCTGTTATGCAAAGTATAGCTGGTCATCTATTATTATCCCAGCAGTTACCGGATGTGACTTGGATTCTTCTTGCATTAGGAATGATTTACATGATGGGTTAGTGCCAGACTATCTCAGAGGTGTTCCTGTGATGCCAAGATGAGAGGGGGGAGTCGCAAAGCAGTTGAGGATGCAGGTTTTTTTCCTCCAAGTCCCAGGAAGGTCCTGCTCTTTGTTCTCTGCTGAAATAACAGTCCTGCAAAGGGGACCTCAGTAACATCTGAGCAGCAGACATTCTGTTCAAATGTGTCCCACCACTGCTCATTAGCCAAAGTGACTTACTGGCTAAACTGCTAAATATCAGTTGGAATTTCACGCCCAAAACCACCACCCCTCACCAAGCCTTGAGCAAACTCCCTCCGTTGACTAATCTGTTAATTTTAGTTAGTTACTGTTAATAATCTCAGCACTTAAGCCACATATATAATGCTGTCACATGACTCTGCCGGCATGTACATGTCAGGCTGGCAGAAATGGTTAGGGCCCCTGTGGTGGCCCACTTACCCACAAACTCTGCCCCAGTTTGACAGTTCTTTCCTCTTTTTCTGCTTGTTCATCTTCCCACATGTTGCAGGATGTCAGTTTAAATCATTGGTGCCATAGGTGGTTTGTCGGGCTGTTCCAGTATGTAGGAATCGGTGGGACGTCTGGCCTAGAAATGTCCTAATAGGGTTCCAGCCAATATTTTTCTATTTCGGAGTAAGTTATGGTCCACGACAGTAATTATCCAAATATGGGAAATACTTTCGCTGGAGATGCATGTTGCTCTCTTGCCCTGGTGATGTTCATTCTAACTATGTTCCTTTGCCTCCAGAAGTGGCCATCGGGTGCCTTGCTCAGATAGTCCAGTTAAGCGTTGGCTCTCACTGGCTCCCCGGGAAAGCATCTGTTGTATAGAGTCCGGAAGCTGAATCTCCTTAGGGGAGTTTGAGATGTGTGTCGATCCTGCATTGAGTGTCCAACAAGTGTTACAAATGTCTTTTCTGCTTGTTGGGCAGCTGATCCTCAGGTCTGTAGCACGATGTCCTTGTGTACCGTCTTTCACCTAAGAGCTGCACCCTTTGTTTTGCCACAGTTCACAGGGATAGCAAAGGGAGTATTGCTTTTTCCCATTAATCTTAGGGAGCTGTTTGGGTTGGGGAGGCCGATGGGGTAAAAAATAGTGCGACACACAAGAAGTTAAGAAGTGGGTGTTGTAATTTGTAGGCTCTTTCTACCAAGATGAATCCTCGTAGGTTAATTAACTTCCTGCGGATGGTGGATTTTCCCGTCAGGCTGCAATTTAACACGCATACCGAGAGCAAGCAAAGGTAGCAACGCTCTTATAATAAAACAAAGGTTTAATCTGGAATTGAATTCCGAATCAGAGAAGTTAAATAAGTTTGATTGAAGCTGCTTTGTTGCGCATTTTACATTTTCCCGAGGAAGGATTTTTAACCTAAATATATGTACTAAAAATAAAGGAGGTCCCCTGGGATGGTATAGATAGTTAATAATGAATAGTCTGTGAACTGTAGCTGAAGGTTCCTTACATTACAAGATTCCATGGCTCCAGCCTAGCACCTGGCTCTAGAAAAGCCAGGGGGCAGGATGGGAGCTTCAGTGGGGTGGCTTAGAATAATCCCTTTTGGCTGGGGTACGTCAGGGCCCCGAGTATGCTGTGGCTGGTGTCTTCACAGAGGGCTTCTTTGATGGGAAATTGCCATCCAGCTTTTCCACCTCCCAGCCCCACCCCCCACCTTTACAAATTCCATCTCTCCACTCTTCACTGACCCAGGCTTTCATTTTCCATATCAGGAAGGAAACAGGTCCCTTAATTAATCTCCAGCCCCCCCCCCATCAATACTGTAATGCATTAACTACCCTCCTCCACCCTGTCCAAATTCCACACCGTCACTCCTTTATAAACAATGCAGACTTCTGCATGGGACAATGGTGTCCAAATCCAAAACTGTGAGTTTTTTTTTTTCTTTTCCCAAACATGACCATCCCTTTTTTTATGCTGTTCTCTTCTTTTAAAAATTGAATGAAAGCAAATCTTTCAGTGGGGTGGAGCTGAAGGGAGAAGTGGATCTGAAGGTTCTAAACATCCAACATCAGAGGCAGACAGCTGATGCTGATTTGTATGCAAACATAAATTTGCTTCCCGTGTCGCAGAATTACACACATTCCAGTGGTTAATTAGCGTGATAAATAAGACCCTAACCGCGGATGGCAACACAAACCAACTGGGATTTGGGAACGAAGGACCAACACTGCTCTTGATGACCATCTTTTTTTCCCCATACTGTGTCCTATCCACATTACCAACGCATGTTCATTAACTTGCAAAGAATGTTGTTGGGTCTCATAATAAATTGACCCTTTGCACAAATTCACATTTTCTTTAAACAGCAGAATGCTTCACCATAAGCTGATGGTCTTATTAAAGGCTGAGTCCGGTCGACCAGTTTAAAAAGATGCCATCGTCTCGCTTTCACATTAACAGGGGAGCATTATTTCTCATCAGAATATAGAATGGAACGGTCCACTAGCACAGTGGTTCCACAGCTCAGTTCTGGATTCATGCCAGGCATGCTTCTGGCCTCAAGAACACCCTCTGCATCGTTCATGCCATACAGCTTGCCCTTCTTATGACCATGGTCTTCCAACAGAAGGCAGGGAGCAAGTGTTGCATGCCTTCATTACCATGAGATGATGGTCAGGCCACTGAAGTGATCTGGGGGGGCGGGGGGATGCCACGTATGGGGCAGTGTGATGGTTCTTGCCACATCGACCCAACAATCAGAGCAGTTCTGCCTCAGAGGCTTGGTAGGGGTAACAAGTCATCTGAAATCCAGCCCCACGGCCGGATCAAGCGTGCTGCAGTGGTGACAAGGGTGAGCAGCTGCAGGTCAGTGCTTCAGAGGCCTGAGCATCTGCTCAGAGTCAGGGGTCATCGAGTCAGTGCCATGGAAAGATCTGACGCACACACATCGCTCAGGTGGACTGTGTGTCGTCTCATATCCGCCAGCCACTGACAAGAGGAGACTACAGTACTTAGTTAGATCTGCTACACAACTGCAAATAACAAAGGTTTTTTTTTATTGGGGAGGAAACTAGTTTGAGTTCTCCCAGTGCAAATTAGTGGCACTATTACATCGCACATCTAGGTTAGAATATTGACAGAATGACTTTTCTGTGAAGAACATTATTCCCTAGGCTGAAGAAGTAAGTGGATTATGACATATTTCAGTACGAATTTTGGGAGAGTCAGTTAAAAAAAATGTAAAGAAAAACAGCTATTCCAATGGTTTTGAGCTTTGAATTGGGAGGCCTGCTGAAATGCACAATGAGGCAGGCCTTTAAAAATAAGCTTGGGGACTAGATTTTGGCACTTATGCAGACGAGTCCAGTGTGTAAGTTTGGTCTGAAGTGGCATACTTGTTACAGCACTCCATCTGCTATGCGAGATAAAGCAAGGTTACCTCCAGGTCCTGAGGGAGAGCAACAGCAGGGGGGAGCTGGAAATATTCATAGGTGGGGAGAGAATATTAGCCTTGTGGTCCCCCCCCCAAAAGATGTTGGTAGGGTGTTTACCCCAGTCAGCTGTCACAAACAGGAGCTGAAAGACAAATAAAAGTGATAAAGTTCAACCTCCTCTTTGGGGTGGTGTGTGGCTCCGTGCTTTAGAAGGCTGTGCCTGTAATTGGGAGGTTGCTGGGTCAAATCCCATGGTTAGCCCAGTGATTTCGCCGTTGGGCCCTTGAGCAAGGCCTTTAACCCCTAATAGCTCCAGGAGCTGTCTGACCCAGCTTTCTCAAAAATTTATGCTGCTTTGGATAAAAACGTCGGCTAAAAAGATAAAATATACTGTAAGTGGCTTGTGCTGTTTTGCTGCCATAAATCCTTGCTACATCCTCACAATGCCAGGCTTTAGACCAACCCAGTCAGAGTATTTGCATCTATCGTAAAAATAAAACCACGAAATGCCACAAAATACAGGATATTTTATGATATCACAGTCCATCTTATCATGGTATAGAAGCACGCTAGTGATATCTCAGCTCCTGTATACCATTCTATATATAGTTTTTCCTTAGTCAATTTCTTATGTTCACAAAGTATTGACCATTTTGGCCGTCGCTGTGCTCTTTGTCTGGTGTGTAAACCATGAAACAGTTTCCATTCCCTTTAATCTTCGTGTTTGGTTGTTGATATTAATCACCTTCGACATTAACCGCCTGAAAAGAGGGGGCCAAAGTGGCACGAGTGTGCGGGTGGCCGGTCTCGCCTCCGCAGGGTGAGCAGAGATACCGAGGGCATCAAGGGTCGAGGCTCACTTAAGCAGCACCTTCCTCGGCCACCATCTCCTTAATGACTAAGAACATCTTCTGCTCACTGCAACCGTGAAATGGTATTCATAGCATTGCTTGTCTCGTGGTGTGTGCTGACCTCTGCTCTCTTACACTGGATGTCATAGTAACTGCAGACCCCGTTTGTACCTGGTCTGATGGGACAACCTAAATCCCACAACTTTTTATTTCCCTCATTTTTAGCTCGGGTTTCCATGTAGGTTGACGTATTGAAGCTAATTACAAGATAACAGGCCTGTATCACAAATCCGGATTACTTGCTTAGCCAGATAACTTGTCAGATTTAAGGTACCCCAGTTTAAATGGCCTTTATTTTCATTCAGCCCAGACTACCTTAACGTGTCAGATTAATCTAGCTAGCAGAGAAATCTCGCTTTGTGATTCAGGTAGGTAAGGAGCATGCGCTGATTACAACATATTGCTGCACCCACCACATGACAAACCACCTCAGGGATGAGAACCTGAGTGTAGGCATGCAGTGGGTGACGCCTCACACCAGACTAGTCCCAATGGATCAGTGTGAGTTTTTTTTCCCCCAGTGGCTGGGGTGCCAATCCTGCTGCCAACCCCCAAATTACCCTGTAAATTGGAAGACTGCCTTGTAGGGCTGGGTGTAGATTAACGTCATACCCAGGATGAAGCAATTGCAGGTTAAGGACCTCAAGGGCCCAACGGAGTAGGATTACTCCTGGCATTCATGGGTTTTGAACCAACAACCTTCCAGTTGTTGGGCTAGCCCTTTAGCCGCAGAGCCACCACTCCGCCAGATACTGGCCCATTGTCATTTATTCTTTCTTTGTTTTCACAGCTCAGGTATAGTTTGATATGTTTTCTTCTCAGTTTCATTTTTTCCCTCCATTCTGCAATTCGTCTTCATTTCTGGTAATTTCCCTCTTCTAATCCTTTTCTCGTTGTTCTTGGGAGCTGTGATTTGAAAATTTTATTACCGAACAGGGCCGTGTTGCTCTCGGCTCCTGCTACAAAAAAAAATACATTGATGCCCCCGGAATTTAATTTGAAATCCTGTGAACTGCAGTGAAATTTGTGAACCTGCTCGTAAAAATGTTCATTTCGAACAATATTAAACAACATTAAACTGGAAAATCGAGACATATGACACAGAGCAGTAGTATCATTATGGATGTAAATTTTTGCATTACATGGATGGATCGATGGATGGACATGAAATAAGCAGGCCTCCAACAAAACAAAGATTGTACGCTGAGCTGGAAGTCAAACTGCAAGGTTCTGCACCACATCTTCAGAATCTCTTTCTAAATACGTTTAGAAAAATGGACAGACATGGCTGCGGGAATTGAATTTCAGCGTGACACCAAAATCCATCTCAACAAGCGCCGCGTTGAGAAATTGAGCAAATCGCAAGTGCCTGGGAAATAAACGGTTCTTGTGTGGGAAGAGCTGGGTGCTGTCACCGGTGGCGGTTTTCCTTTCTGCTGCCTCGATGTGTAAGACTATGCCAGCCCTATCTCTGAATTGGGGATGAGATCGCCCCTCCCCACAATTAAATTCATGTGCTTCTCATTCATAAACGTTGTTACATGAGGAAGAAACCCACCCGGGTCCCCTCCTCCAAGCAAGAAGTTTCAGGTTTGCATTAAATAATTCAACTGTAATAGCTACATTCTTCTAAACTTACGACCTCTCGATTTCCAGTGCAGATTAATATACTGGAGGTCCGTAACAAAGCTAGCGGCAAATAAAAATCAAAGCATAGATTCGTTAATATTTAGGGAAATTAGAGCTAGTTGCTGTGTGGTTCTGGCTTTATACAGTTTTTTTTGTCTAACATAGTGGGGTTGAGTACAAACACACACACACAATAGGTATCCCATGAGAATCAGGCCGGAGAGGCTGGTGTATAAATTTGGGGGGTATAATTGGGGTCCCAGGATTAGGTGCTGGTGAGGTGGTGTCCTGGGCCTACTGCAAACTGGGCCGGGGTCCTGTCCTCCAAACCATATACACAAATAGCATTTTGAAGGGGGATTAAAAGCAGTCTGGCATTGCAATAGATTCCCTGATGTCTAGAACCAGGCAGGCTTCTCCCCTATAGAGGTCTTGCTGGTCCAAATGGTGCTTTTATTTCAAGGACGCCAGCTTTTCTGAGGTTTCAGTACCTTCCCTAATTAGGGGCTTCCAGTCACGGTCGATTAGGGACGGAGCACAGATCTGGCTATCCACCACCTTGGTGCTGAATTCTGTCAGCTGGTTGCTGCAACTTGTGAAGGGCCCCCTGGTTTGCTGCCTTCAGGTGGCCGCATCCTTCAAATGAAATCAACGGAATCAATGCCGTTTTAGCAATACGACATCATATATGCGGTGATCATTGTTTCAGCAACACCGCCTGTGCTGGGTCCTCGAGGTGACGTTCTTTATCTGCTCCGATCCCAACCACTGTCCTCGATTGGCTGACATAAATGTGGTGGCTGGTCAGCAGGACTAATTTTGTAGTTACCAACATGCTTTGTGCCGCACCATCTTTAAGTAGTGTAAACTAATATGTATTTGTGTACGTATGTTAATAGTCAATGTCAAAACCATGTAATGTTGCTGTGGACTGTGTGTGTTTCTTTTGTACGTAACTGTGAGTGTTGTGTAAATTGTTGGCTTCCCTGTCTGTGCTGCTGCTAGTATTAAACCAATAGTGGCTGTCAATAAAGATAGCAACTTACATTTTAAAAGAGCTGTGATCTCCTTTATTAAAATGACTCGCGAGCTCCCCATAATACATTTATTTCCACTTTATATGTGGGTTTGTTGCACTGAAAACATTCTGTGCCTCATGGGGTTTTAGCGTGGCGTAAAACGTGCAAGGTGGCAGGGGCGTTTTACGTAAGTGACAGTTTTATTTTGTCATTTGTTTTTTTTTTTATCCAGTCATCGTTTAAAGTGGGCAGCCGCCTTTAGTAGCAGACAGGTGAAAGTCCAGGAGGCACTCTTGTGAAATTCACAAGTGATTACAAGATTTAATCTTTAGAGTGATTTGAGAACTGTCGTGCGAGCTGTTTGGACTGCTAAAGTTGTGTTAAAAAAGTAAAAGAGTAAGATTTCCCAGTAACACAGTGACATTACTTAGGAGGACGCAAATACCTTGATTACTCAGTTATTACTCAAGAACAAATCATGAACTAATATAGTTCCTGCATGAAATACATGAACAAATATGGGATCAGTACGTAACTAACACTTTGTTACTGGTTAATTAATACATTAAGTAAGCATGTATTACTGCATTAGTTATACCCCCTCAAGTAAAGTTACCAGTTTTCTTATCATTTTCTGTATTTGTTCACATATGTTTTCCTTCCTTATCGTAGGTTATTCAGAAGAGCTTGTTGTCTTCAAGGGAAACCTCAACCTGAACTTTTTTTCCATAGTTCTTTTGCCGTCATACATAAATAGTCATTGCAATAGTGGCGTTGATAACAATGTGAAAATAGACTATAAGCTCATTCTGCAAAGCACTAAGGCTGGAAAACTGCAGAAACCTCGGGAAAAGGAGAGTCGAGTTTCTGTTAATGGCTCAAAAACCAGTCATCATCTCCTGAAAGCATCACTGGACATTATGAGTTTACAGGGCAATGTCAGTAGCCCCTTCAACCCTGAACCTCAGGACAATGAAGGTGGAGAGACCAAAAACAACAACAAGCCAGCATGTTTTGTAGGCCAGGGTGATACCAATGCCAATGCTATCCACGTGGAGGTTACAGGCAATGTGGGCACTCCACCTCCACTGGTGTCTCAGAGTGACGGGCAGGACAAGATTGACAGCTGGGAAATGGATTCCCCTGTTGATGACCCTGACCTGGAAGAGTTTGAGCTCCTAGAAAACCAAGAACTTGAGGCTTTCTTTGAAGTAGAGAAGGAACATGATGCGAAAATAGGTAAGGCTATGCCAGTAAGTGAACTACTTCCTGGCCACAACATTGAAGAGTTTAACTCTGCTAATGCTAAAACAAGGAGTGGTGGACAGAATGATGCACATGAAGAAGACAGAGCAACCTCAGGTGGAGGAAGGTCCACATCGCACTTCCATTCAGGGAATGATGTTTTGGTATCTCACCTCTCTGCTTCCATCTCTGGGGAAAGCACAGGACAGGCATTTGCCACGGACACCCAGGTTACTTCAGTTAAACCGAATTGGGCCACACAACCCTTACGCACTACCTCAACCAAAATTGGAAACTTACAGCGGCCAAGAAAGTCTATTATCTTCTGTGGAGTGAACAAGGTGCAGTCCAGCAACAACAATCTAAACAGGAACTCCTCTACTCTATCTCAGGAACCTTCCCAGGATGCACCACTGGAACAAGCAAGCCATGGGTTAAAAAGAAGCCCTGCTGAACAAGACTCTGGAGCACTTATCAATGGCGCAGGCAAAGGTCAGCAGAAGATGATGGAAACAAAAGAGAGAAAGGACATACAACAGCAGAACACCCAAGAAAAAGCAGATGGTGAATATAATGGATGTAAGAAGATTTACAAGCCAGGAAACAGCATGTCCTCAGACCCATCAACCAGTGAAAGGGTACAACTAAGTCAGCAGCTATTAAACCGCTCATCCTGCACTGAAGCAGGCAAGGGACTGTTTGCAGGTCGTTCTATTGTGGAAAGTCAATCCTTGCGTCTAAATTCCCAGTCTCTAGAAAGATCTAGTCACAAGACAAATGAAACGGTTGCTGAGAAACCAGAGCAAAATGCTAATCAGCAAGGGATATCCAATCACACAGAGCCAAAAGCTGTTCAAAAACAGCACTCAGGTGATCATGAGCAGAGTGCGAGCCCATCCAGCCTGGAGAAGAAGACGAGCCTGACTCAGAGGTCTTTTGACAGCCCCATGTCAGCAATGAGCCATTCAACCCCCAAGGCTATAGGGTCACCAAAGAAGCGACTCGTATCATCTCCTAGCAAAGGTGCTGGTTCTTGTATTTCCCATCCAGATCTTGACAATGATCAACAGGTGCTCATAAGTGGGCTGAAAGCCCCTTCCAAGGTGTGTGTCAGCAGTGGCATTCCAAAACCCATCCTTCATCAACCATCTAGGATAGTGGAGAAGACTGAGCTAGAGAACAGTAATGAGAGGTCCCCTCTACCCAGGCCCAAAAACGTTCGCCCTAAGATCATTACATATATACGCAAAAGCCCTCAGGTCAAACCACATGTGTTGGAGGCACCCTATGAAGTCTCCACTCTCCCCACAAGGCTGTCAGCTTACACCAGCCCCCCACCTACCAAGGATTCGAAAGCATGTGTAGAACCCAGGACCTCACCAGTGCTCAGTGCATCTAATCTGCTGTATGACAAGTATCGACAGGAGATGCAGAAGGCACGCCTTTTAACTACAGGACTTATGGTGTCTGGAATCAGACCTCCAAGCCATAATATCCACCCCAAGCTGATAGGGAAACCTGAGGGCTTCTGTGGAGACCTGCCTGAGGTGAGATGGGGCAAGGGAGTGGTTTATATACATTTGTCTTTTACCATATAAATCAGCTTGCTGTAAATCCAAAGTTGTGAGATTTAAGGACTCTCTCCTCCAGCGCCTTCCAGTCGATATAGTAATCCATGGAGACCCCAGTGTGCGGCCGAGTTCCTTCACAATGTGATGATTATGCCAATAGTTTCTAACAAAATCCAGCTCTCTGTACAGCGATCCAATATTTAGCCAGTCTTGATAGTTATATGCTGTACTTTCTGGTATTGTGATGGTGCTAGTTGAGACAAAAACTAAGAACAGTGTTGGGGAAATTACTCACGAAATTAATCCATTAAAAACAGATGTGGAAAGTTCAGGTTCAGAAAGTACAAATCCAGGTTTTGTTTCCATGGTTTTGTTTCAACCGACCAGTTGAGTTTAAAGAGTCACAGCCACAGGGTACTCAGCTGGTTGGTTGAAACAAAATCTTGGTCTGGATTTTTACTTTCTGAACCTGCTCCACTTCTGTCTTTAATGGATTGTTTTGTGAGTAACTTCCCCAACACTGTCTAAGAAAATATGTAAAATAAAGATGATGTAGCACAATTTCAGGGACACCGAAGCTGCAGCATCATAAGTCATCTTAAGTCATTATTAAAGGGAAAGTGCATTTCTGTATTTTAGGTGGGCAGAGGTGAGGTCAGCCTTGGGGTTGCCAAACATGAGGACATCGCGGCCTCTCAGTTCAGCTGCCATGAAGCTGCAGGTGTATTCCGTGCACCAAGGGCTCTGAGGCCTCAGCTGGGCCTCGGAGCTGTCAACCGGATCCCGTCCATGAAGAACCGAATGCTCTTGACTGGTCAAAAGCCTGCTACACTCGTGAGCCAGCCAGTGCAAGCAGTCACCCCAATTTCTCATGCTTACCAGGACCCAGCAGGTGAGATATCATACTCATTTCCTTCCTACCGTTTTATTTACCAAGTTCAAATTTGGTAAATAAAAAAAGATTGATCTATTCCTTTTGTTTTCTCATAAAAGCAGATTTTTTTACTTTTAGTCATTTAAGTGCTCATGTGGTTCAGAGAAATGCTCCTCTCTGTGGAGCTAATCAGAATTTAGTCTTCAAAATTAATTTGGGTTTATCAGATACTGAAGCTTCAAGTCATTCTCCAGAGGATTTTCACTGCTCCAGAAATGTTAGATTTCAGAGAAGAAGGAAAAACATGCCGAGAGAGTATGATTTATCTCGGCAGCTGCGGGCCGTTTGTGCACTTCTGTAATTGAATAGCTAATCTCTACAGAGCTTGGCACCTTGTCAGGTGCTCATGTGCCGTCTATCTCCCTGCCCGAAAATAAACTGCAGATTGTGAAACCATAGATCATGGAAAGGAACCTTCGTACCTCTTTCATGACTGATAATTGATCTATATCACTTGTATCTTTTTTGCTTGATATCACACTTAACTTTTCCTCCTGAATGCACACCAAAGCACATTCATGTTTTGACTGGCTGCTCCCAGACCCCTTCCAGCGAAAGAAAAAAAGAAACATGAAATGGACAACAAGCACCGATTATTTTTTTTAACACTTTAGCAGTGCGTGTGTTTTAGGAAACTCAAGCAAAGGTTTTTGTTGTGTGGGCACCCTCGCGTTGTCTGTGCTTCACCGAATTCTGTGTTTTCAGGACATTTTTTTTGTCAGGCTTCCCATTTGCACAGACACGCACGCACACAGACGTACCATTTCTCTTCCCTGGGAATCATTGCATATATCTCCACACTGTTAGTGGGTTATGCACCCTAATAAGTCCTCTTAATGCATATGTATTCATCCTGTTCTTGGGCCCCGGGGTACCCAGAGTCTTTGAAGTGTGAAGCAATTAACATTTAAGTACCGTTGGTTAATTCCTCTGGTGGGATGCTCCTCCCCCCCCCCCCTTTGTGGGGTGACTGGGTTGTGTTACAGCCAGTGCTACACATCACTACACCTATCCACCCCCACCCGCAAATAAAGAAACATGACTAATCACGTGACACACTGAGCTCAGTGCCGGAAGTGACCTTCATCTGTGATGCTCTTCCACCGTTGGAAGGTGACGAGTGTATGGATGGGGCTTGAGGTCCTTCGCAGTTGGGATGAGTGAAGTGACCATCGCTGCCTCTTCTCCATGGAGGTGGTGTCGTTGTAATTTGGTCCCAGGGACTTTGGCCCGGGCTGAAGCCGAAGCAACCGGCGGGTCCCCATGGTCTGCTGTGCGCCAGCCGGCAGGCCCGGCTGCTTTGATCCGGATCTACACCGCAGGGTCTCAGGTCTTGAAGGGGAGTGGGGCGACATCCCACCCTACCAATCTGTCCCTAACTGCTGTCGCTGGGCCCTGGAATGAAGAGAAAGACTTTGATATCATTGGAAGGTTGTAGTGCCCACATACCAGCCTATAGTAAAGCCGCAGGTTGGTATCCAGCCTATATTTGGTCAGTGCCAATTCCCAGCCTATAGGAGGGCTGGGCTGGCTTCTCTCCAGCCTATAGCAGGGCTTTACAAACTAGTCTCTGCCCACTAATGGGGTTTTACTGCCTCCTTGCCCTTGTTGTTCTCATTAATACATTGCATGCATTTTTCTAAACCCGTTTATTAAGAGGAGAACAAAATTCATGATTTACACATTTGACATTGCAACACTTATGATCAAGGCCAATACATGTATGATCTTTGTTTAATTTTGAATTTCGGTTTGATGTCGTGAAGCTGCTCTGTAATTTCTGCTATTGTTTACTTTTAAACCACATTAATTTCACAGTGAGTCAGAGTTCCTCTGTTAAATATGGGTTAAAGTTGTTAGTAAGGTTTTACAGAGTTGGTCCACCATTGTTATTTTTTGTGATGATTCCACGATTGTGTTTTCAGTATAATCACTGTCAGTGCTGTAGTAGTGCCAATAGGTCGGTGAATGGAAGCTGTTCCCACATAGAGGGCGATGACCTTGACTCCATCTTCCTTCACAATCTCCCTCTAGGTCAGGAATCATAATCCCCAGGTACCAGAACACAAGCAGGAATGAGAGGATGATGCATGCATAATTTGGGAGCTACTGACATATGACCTGGAATTGAAATTTTATTGCACCTCCATCTCTCATTCTCCACACCCAGAAGAATTAAAATGGGGGGGGGGGCGCAGCACAGAGGGTCGAGGTTGGCATTCATCTTTAATGATCTTGACCTTATTGGGGAGGAAAGATGGGCCAAATCAAAGCCCTAGACTCAGGGCTGGGCAGGGGGAACACACAAAGTTTGATCAATGGGTATGGTGGTAGGTGGGGGAATGCCGGTTTTCTGTGGCATTATTCCCTTGTCTTGTGCCACCCATGGATTTAAATTTTAGTAAAGTCTATCTTGCTGACGCTTGTGTATTTGGGGTAAAGTGCTTCAGGTTTTTATGGAATTGACTCCCATTAAGATTATTTAGTTGAATCACACATTTATTTATAGGCCTTTTTTCTCCATCAATTTCTCCTGCATTATCAGATTTTACAATGTACCATCAGAATGAGGGGCTTTTTCACTCCATCCATGCAGCCTTTGAGTCTCTCCAACACGGAGGGGGTGGGGGTTCAAGGATTTTTTTTAAGTGGGGGGACGTAAGAGGGTCCATAATCCATACAGAGGAGCCAACATTGTAATTAGCCGATGATTGGTTGAGCAGTCCAGGGGCCAATCAGCTTTCAGCCCTGTGGTCCCGCCCCTGTATACACCGCTGTTCCTATTGTTCAAAATGGGTGTGTCGTCCTGGAGATATGAGAAGCGGGGGACCCTTTCAGACTGTAAATCACTTCTATACTTTCATTGCGTGACTGTTCTTCATCACTGGCCGTTTGATGTCTTCATTTTTTATTTAATTCTTTTAATTCTCCTTGGCCCTTCCCACCAGTATTGAAAGGGTGAGTTTGTATGGCACTCTTTGATGAGGAGCGAGTCGCTGTTTTGTGTCTCATTCCCCCAGGGTAGGGTCTATCTGTCCGTCTCTCCCTCCTGTTTTATCTCTGTGATCCTTGGCCTGAGTGAGGCTCAGTGAGCACTATAAAGGTACCCAGATACCTGAGGTACCACTTTTGAATCTTTCATCTTTTCCCATCCTCAGTGCTCCATCTCACATGCTAGGCCTCACCTGCCTTCCTCAGGTTTGTGATTTTATGGTTGGAGTCCTTCAGTCCATCAACCAGTCATCATTTTATCTTTGGGTGCCTGTTTATATGACCTTACTGTTCACTATGCTACAGCTTCAACATTAAACTCTGTAGTTTCATTCGCTTCAATCAAAGAGCTTGATGTGCAACAAGGATATTGTGCTGTTTGTGTAATCATTCAAGGGCTGTTATAAATAATGAGACGGTTTTATGAAACACTGCAGATTTTTTGAGATTTTTCAATTCCTGTATTCCTGGCCAACGATTGGCTATTGGCAGTCACCTGACAGACACATGACGCTTATCTTGTAGCCACCCTCAGACAGCCAGCAATAGTTACTATTGCCCTTTTAGTGAAGCTGGAAGGGTTGCCCTTCAGCACTGCACTTCCTGATTGTTTGTGGTAGGAGCCAGGTGCGTAGCTGTGGCCACAGAAGCAGCAGGAACAGGGTTTAAACCAGGACGTTGGGCCATGCACCCGACAGCACACTATTAGCATACTGTATATAATTGAATTTCCTGGATACTCCTATGCTTTAGATATTCTAAAACATTGTTTCTTGAACCACTCCTTAGGGACAGATTTTTTCTCCCTGCCAGTTCCCAGCCTACCTGTTCCAGGTATTCTGTGTTCTTGATTGCCGGATTGTTTGCTTCAGTTGTGCTGGGAGCTAGCAAAGAGCAAAAATGTGGACTGTCTGGGGGTCCCCAAGGACTGAGTTTAGAAACACTGTTCTGTAACCATTCTGTCAGCTGTTATACAAACAGTGAAAGTGTCGTTACAGATACTGCATCCCGCCTTGCCGATCTCTTGATAATAAACCCAGCTTCCCTGGACTGTTCTGTTTCCAAGACTATAGCCTCCTTATCTTCACTGTCTGCTGAAGACCCCTGACTCAGCTTCTCAAGTTGCCTCTTTTTAATGGCCCCTCTAATTATTCTTGTTGAACCTGCATCTGAGCTCCTTATGAATGAAATTATCTCCCCTTTATCTTAATCAACAAGAACAGCCTTTCAATGGAAAACGGGGGTTTATTCAATTTTTTTAAATCGTACATAATTTTTGCCTTGTGCTTTATAGCCTAAGTGTGCTCTGCTAGTTTGGTGTGATCATCTGTGAAAAGGCTTTTTCCAACTTCAGATTATTTAAATGAGGGGTTAGAGGATGTAAAACAGCGAAACCCATACATTTTTGTGACAATCAAGTTTCAGCGTATGAATATTGAAGAGCATTACATGTTCTTGAGAAAAAGAATTTAATAGATTATTGCTCCAGTTTTACAGGAGCTTAGTATCAACTACAATTGAGGTATTACTGGCTTTTTCAAGATGCCATTAGCTATTTCAGAGCCCTGAGCATTCAAAGACAGTAGTTCCAGAAGTCCTTCTTATATGAGAACCTCAGTGTCAATATAATTATCATTCCGTTCTTTTTTTTTCTGTTGCCCCTCCCCCAAAAGATCAGAAGAAGCCCCCCTCGGCACCAGCCCCCAAGTCCTTTCTGCCCAAACCCGGGCAGTCGGGCCTGCGTCCCCCTGGCTACTCTCGCCTGGCACCTGCCCGTCTGGCCGCCTTCAGCTTCGTCCGGAGTGCCAGCATCTCATCTACGTCCAGCAACCAGTCAAACGACAGCACCCGCAGCGACCCCTGCCGCCCTATCAATCGTAAGTCTCTATCCACCCCCACCCCCTTTCTCCCATCCGCCAGAAAACTGTCAACATAATACGGTGTTGAACACTGCTGGCCAGATGCTTGGGGCTTCCCCTGCTTGCGCTCATGTGCACTATGCTCACTAACGAGCTTTTAAGTTTAGGAGTTCAGTTTTTAAGTTAAGCAATTTGCATATCCAGACAAATTCAAATTCAAATCTAATCACTATGTTTGTCACATCGCTTGATACATGGTAAGTTCAAGTTACTGAAAAACAGCAGTGATAAAGTAATGCAAATAGAACAACAAAGCAAGAGGAGAAAATAGTGCCCTAGGAAGTATTCTGGAAATGGCAATGTACAGCATTGGTGTAACAAATAGCATGCACACTGGAATAATAAATGGAATGAATGGCTGTATGAACAAGACAATGGATGGCAGAAGGGTTCATTGACCAGAGTACAACAGTTTGATGGGTGAAACTCCTGGAGCCTGCTGATTCAGGCCTTCGTACCGCAGTACCATCTACCTGATGGTAGCAGTTTGAACAGTCTGTGGCTCAATTGACTGGGATCCTTAAATACGGAACGTGTTACGAATTTACCTGTCATCCATTGATATGTGGTTGTGGTGAAGGAGAACATCTCTCCCCCCTTCCCCACCATGGGTTGTTGGTACATCTCTACAGGAGATGTGGTCTATGTCTGTACCCTGTGAGCAAATTCAACATGACATCAATAGCTAGGACCTTTGGGGTCTACCAGACATGATGGACCATCTTTGCTTCAGTCTGAGGACTAGCTTGAGTCACAGGGATAGTGCCCTCAAGAGTTCTTCAGCTGGACTTGTGACTAAAAAAGGTTGCTGGTCCACGTCCCAGCAGAGTTGCTTTCACATCCTTCAGCACTTCCACATTAAGCAGTTAGGTAGTACATGTGACACAAACCAAGGCCTGTATCAGTTTAAGTTTTTAAAATATGCACATACAGAACCAATCAAAAGTTTCGACAAACCTACACAGAGACAGGTTTATTTGTACTTTTTTTGTAATTTTTTACTTTACTTAATATTTAATAATATTACATATTATTAAATAATAATTTATATTTTACTTTACACATTATATATATATATATATATGGAATTATGCACTGACCAAAAAAGTATTAAACAAATCAAATTAATTTGTTGGGGAGGGTGGGGCTGTTTTGTGGGTTGGGACTCAGAAGGTTGCAGGTTCAAATCCCTGGATCGGTAGAGTGATCCCACCATTGGGCCCTTGAGCAAGGCCCTTAACCACATTGTTTCAGGGACTGGCTGACCTTCCTGTCTCCTCTAAGCCAGTTTCATTAGGTGGCCTCCTGGGATGCTTTTCCAGCTGTCCTGAAGGAGGTCCCACATATATGCTGAGCACTCATTGGCCGCTTATCCTTCACTCTCCGGTCAAACTCCTCCAAAACCATTTCAGCTGTGTTTAGGTCAGGTGGTCAGGTCATGTGATCTGACGCTATTACTCTCCTTTCTAGATGGCTTGGTGTGTCCAAACTTTTGACTAGCACTGTACATTGCTGATGAATGTATGTTTTTAGGCTAATAACTGCAGCATTTGCTTACAAGGCGGGTGCTGATGTCCTGTACCCCCAAACTAAGCTGCTCTTCGCTGGAATCGATCATCCTGGAAGTCCCTTGTCAACGAGCTGCCTTACATCCCCAAGCTGTTTCTGAAAATATGACATGCCACCAAAAACTTAATTTCCTAATAGAGAAACAACCCCATTAATCCCTTTGCCTGCCGCAGCTGTGCCACAATATCTCATTATCTCTGTGGTGCCACTTAGGTAGAGAATCAGCTGTAAGCTGTGTTACTGAGGATATGACTGTCTGCTAAGTACCACACAGAGAGATCAAACTCACTGTTGTCAAAGCTAATTTATTTACAGAGAGAAACATTATAATAGGTAAGCTATAGATACTTGAATGCATTTGTACTTAAAGTAGTGCAATAGGCAGTTCTGCTGCAAAGCAAATGATATAAATTATATTTTAATAAATGAATAGTTTTTCCATTGATCTCAAATCTAGCCTGGAAGTCTGGAGGAAAGAGGATAGATTAGTGATCCTCCAATATCTTTACAGACTTTAGGTTATTCTGCAGGATTGACACATTTTGCTGCTCTCTGGTTGGCTGTTGGCAGTCACCTGACAGATTTAGTGGGAGGTGTTTGCACAGTCATTAGCTGAGATCGCCATATGTGACTTATACCAGTTATTGCCCTGGATCTTCAGATGGCAGACAGCTGCAGACCAGCTACACCTTTTTCTCACTGTAGAAGTTACATTTCCCTGTTTGCCACTGTATGTGCAATTTGCATTTTCACATCAAAGCCAGTCACTCCTTTCCTTTCGGATCAGCGATTATCTCTGCAGGATAAAAAAGCTCTGTTTAAATGATCCAGCCCACGGGGTGAGAGATAAAAAGGCATATTACACCCTGCCTTTGATTTCTTCTGTTTCTGTTGCCTCTCTCTGCCTACGTCAGGGTGCAAACGTGTCATACCAGCTGAGCATAAAATGCTGTTGATATTAACGTTTACACGCCGTTAACAAATTATGAACATAGCCACTTAAACCGTGAGTTAACGTTACGTGCATAGATGTGGTCTCCATTTTGAATTGGGCTGCAGTGCCTTGTCATTCCTCTAGGTGGTGACTGCTGTCTTCGCCATGGCAACAGAGGGTCCCGTAATGTATCATAGTCATTCACTTGAATAATAAATGTGCTCATGTAAATCAAATGACAGGGTTTGGCTGTAGCAGAGCGGCTTTTACGTCAGCCCGTTTTGGGACTTGCTGATGGAACGCTGCCAAGATCCCAAATGAGGCCAAACTGTAAACATAAACAGCAGCGTACGCTTTATTCTCATTGGTCAGTTACTTTAACACTGCAATTATTAGTATCCATCCATCCATCCACCCATCTAACTGCTTATTTGGAAGTATTAGTATTTAGTTAGTATTACTGCTGTACATTGAGTTGTTTAGTGAAGAAATTAATCTGCTTACCGTAAATATATTTTAATGAAGTGGCGCTTTATTTGCCTTTTGCATAAGGTACGAGTACATTGGCATGCTTCTTTTCACACATCCCATCTTCTCTCCTTTGACACACATATGATATACATACACACACACACACACACACACACACACACACACAGTAGAGCACACAGTCTGGCTGTTTATGTTTGCACTCTGGAGTAACAGAGGGGTCTTCATACAGGCACAGTACCCTAACCCACCAAGCCAAACACCAACCCCCTTGCGTTTCCTCTTGCTTTTAACAGTTCATCAGTCACGTGATCCATTTCAGCCACTCAGATGACATTTATAAACCCTTATCGTACAGGCCTGCTTCACTGTCCCGTGAGGTGATTCCCTTGCGCGTTGTTTTACCATTTTGCTGAGTGAAGTGATTCTGAAGTTCTGCGATCTACTGAGACCGACGGCCCTATGTGTGACAGGCGATTAATCAGGCCATGCCGGCGGAACAGCAACGCCTCGCAGGATGTTCGCATTGCGGGGGAGGCAAAAACCACTGAAACTTTTATCATCTCTGCTGTTTCAGCTGTAGTTGGTGGAATTGACCAGAATCAGTTGTTCTTTTTACCCTTTCTGTTTTGTATATGAAGACTATTAATAAATGTTTCTTTAACTAAACACGCTTTCCATTATTGTTTAATGGCACCATTACATTTTCTCACTGGGGATTGAATCTTTTATGATTCAATTATATATTTAAATCCAGAATGAAATCGTAATGTTCAGAAAACAAAGGATATCTGGATTTGACTCGAATTCCTAGGGAGTAAAGTCTGTTACAACATTAGGAAAGTGAAGACTTACAGCAGACATAGGGATTGCCTAAGCTTGATATCCAGTGACCTCACAAGGATTATTAATCGGACATCGGATTATTTGCGCTCTGAAAAAACTTTCTTTTTAGATTTTAGTAATTATAATTTAGTAATTAACTAGATTTTAGGAATTATAATCCTAGGCTGCTTAAGGCCTTTGGAAACTTGTAGGAGACACATACAATGTGATTGTCATTTTCCATTAGCTAGCTGTCCTTCAGGAGACTATCAGATGGACGTGGTTGTCTCTGGTAATCTGATAGAGTTTGCGGTAGATGGACGTGGTTTTGAATCAGTCTGGAGCACTATGAGGAAGTGGCCAGGCGAGAGTATGAGAGGGCCTGACACGTTATGTCTGGCTATATGAAATGGTGTACATAACGCAAAACTGTTGTTGCCCTCGCTGTTTCCTTGCACAGAGGATGTGTCTTGTCGGAAAACCATGCAGCATATTTGTATGCTTTAGCAATTCATAGATCAACAATCTGTTTTAAAAATGTTTCAAAGTGTTTTTATGGCTATTTGTATTTTTGCTATCAATATACGCCTTTTTCCTCCGTTAGGTACCAGCAAAATAAGTAGCTTTGTTATATATTGTTTTATTTATATAGCGGATGCTTTTGTTCGAAGCGATGTGTGAGGCATAGAACACTTATATTTCAGACCCAAGTTAAATCCTGCATGCAAATTAGACTTAACTCATTTATCCAAAGCAAAATACAGTAGAGGGAAGAGTTGCAGATTTTGTGTGTGATTTGAACTAACAACCTTTGCATTGCTAGTGCGATACTGTACTTGTTCAGCTCCAAGAGCTTGTCCAGGAGTTGACTAAGCATAATTGTGGCTGGGCTGAGCTTCCAGTGAATGCCCCAATACAAGTGTAGGGAGTATTGGAGCAGGAGCTACACATTCTCCGGCAAAGCAAGAACCTAAAGACTATTCAATCAGCAGAGAGTGCAACATTCAGAACATTCAGGGAACTTCAGTTATCAGTGTTGTTGAGCAGGCCAGGCTGGGAGATGGCTAGTCGCTGTATCCAAGCAGAACACACGCAAGACACCTTCGACCCGATTTATTTCAGTTGCTATCTCCTGCCTTTGGAACGTGCTGATTTCCAGATGCATAAATTCAGGTCTTTCTTGTTCTCCATCACTTATTTAAATAAGAGCAGATGCAAAAATTAAGAAAACATGGCTCTACGTCTTTTGTGTTTCTGTTTATCATGTTGTTTCTCAGCCTGATCCTATTAAGACAGGAGCTCAGAGCTGAGATACAGCAGCTGCTCTCCAGGGACGTCAGTGACAGAAGCTACAGATACATTTTTTTCATCTCCATCCCGAGTTGACCTACTACCTTGAAGCAGATGGTCTCGCCTGAACTGAGCATGCTGGAAGGTGTTAATTGCGCAATTGGAAACAATTCCCGACTAAGTTCCCGTTTAATCGGCAGCGTTTTCCATGGGATTCAGCCGTTTCGGCATTTAATCAGGTGCCTCAGATTCATGGATTTGGATGTGTGCGCGCGCGCGTGTGTGTGTGTGTGTTTGTGTGTGTTTGCGCGTATGTGCGCGATCTCAGTATGCTGACCTTCTGTCCACAGAACACAGAGAAATAACAGGAAAACAGTTTCTATGTGTTTCCGTAGTGTCCTGTTTCTGCTTCATTCAATCTTTCATTCATTCATTCATTCATTTGTACATAGAGTCACCCACTCACTGTACATTTTGCGTGATATGACTGTACAGTAAAGCAGTTAAGGGTCTTCTGTCAGCTTTCCTTCCTCCCCTTTCCTTTGGCAGCTCCACCCCACCCTGTTATGTAATAAGACTCTTCCCACCCATTGACTGTCCTTAAGCTCCACCCACCTCCTTTAGAACAGAGACTCTGTGACTCAGCCTACGGGGTGCTGGGCTGCTTCAGCTCTCGCTTTTTTCTCCTAAATAATGGATCTATATTTGTCTCTATATCCCTGCCTGTGTACTCCTGGCCAAGTCAGATATCTATGATGAAAATCTAACCATGGAGCCCATATTCACACGACACCCCAGCTCCATGGAAGACACGTGTGTTGCACTTGAGCTTCACACCGAACAACACAAGCCTTTTCTGAAGCTGCAGCCGTGTAATCAGAGGAGAGACTGGCTGGATGTTTTTCATTCCTTGTACTGTGCTCCCTAGACTCCAGGAACTGCAGTGTGTGAAGATCTCAGCAGGGCGACTGTTTCTGAGAAGCTGGACCCACCACTAATGGCACCAAAAGTCAGAGCGCTCTCAAGTCCACTTAGATCAGGCATCATTAAGCATGCTCAGTCAGACAAGGGAAACCTCTTGATCCTCCACTCAGGCTGCATGTAATCAGTTACAGGCACTTGATTTGTTGTCTGGAGGAGCAGGATGTTTGTACTGGCAAGCAGTTTAGCTGTATGTCTTCAGAATACAGGAGGAAACCTATAGAATAGAGATACTTTATTTATCCGCTGTGGGAAATTCTGTTTTTGCAGATCCCATCATGCTCTTTATGAAACACACATGCAGGTGAGAGCAAACTCTGCACAGCTCAGGGTCAGTCAGTGTGCAAAGCCCCTGGAGCTGGGGATGAAGGGCCCCAACAGTCTGCAGATTATAAGATTCGAACCAACAACATCCAGTACAGGCTCCGGGATTTGACCATGCAACCTTCCAATCACAGACAGAGTCCTAACCTGCTGAGTCACACACCACCCTACTGAGTATGTCAGCAGGGTGTTTAGCCTCACATTGATAATCTCTCATTAATAATCACATCTGTTTTGTTTCTCCTGAACTCCCCTCCCATTCCCCTTCTTCCCCTCCTTCTTCTCCCATTCCCATTTTTTCCTCTTGCTACCCATCAGCAAAGCCCCCCCCCCCTCTGTCTTCTGTGCCCTCACCTGCTATAGTATGCAGACCCCTGTCCCCATTACCTGACCCCGTCAGCATGCATGGGCCCTCGGAGCCCAGTCATATAAATTGGACCTTATAAAACTGTCCATTAATATTAAAATTAATAGTGTTGGGGGGGGGGGGGGTTGGAAATCTAAATTAAATATTTGCAGTTCAAAGGAAGCAATTTTGTGCATCTCCAGAAGCAGAAAGAATTTGCCAGAACGCATGCACTGTTTCGCGGTTCGGATTTTTTAAAGAGCTATAGTTTGACAAAAAAAATAAAAGTAGGTCAACAACAAAAGTGTGCAGCCTTCAATCTTGTACACGTTATACATCAGGTTACTGCCCGCATATTGACATGTTAACAATGAAGTGCTGATATTATTGGTGTAAGATTAATACATTTGCAGCAGCCATAATACTTTATAAACAACTTTTTATATGAAAATACTTTTTCTTTTCTGTTTTTTTTGTTTTTTTTTTTTTGTTTTTTTTTTTTAGTTGAGAGAAGCCGCTGCCTCCGGAAGGTTCTTCAAATAAGCAATACCATCTCTGCTCTGGTAGCTAACTGCCTGTGAATGTCAAGTGGATGTTCTGAACGTCTTCCTGAACTCCCGGCGTTTGGCTGGTTGCAGGAAAGCGGTCCTGCTCGCGCCCCTGCCAGCCCAGCAGCTGTGGTTCTGACAGCTTGGGGATGCCTGGTCACCTCTGTGTCTTCCCCACGGGTGCTCTCATTATCTAAACACATGCCAAGGGCAGTCAGTGCAGGTTATAATCAATTCACCATGTGCTCCACTAACCCAGACAAAATCCCCAAACGGCGGAGTGTTATTTAAATCATTCAAACCCACTACTACATTCTGGGGTGGGTCCATTTGGGACCGAAGCAGACCCTCACCTGTTACCTGTCACCGGCTGTCATTGTCGGCAACATTTGCTGTACATATGCTAAGTAGCACCTCCATCAGCCCCCCCATACTGGCCTCCAGGTGTTAGCAAAATGCACCCAGCAATCAGCCTGTGCATGACCTGTGCTAGGACCTGACATGTCGGCATTAATCGACCCGGGCTCCGGCAGAGATTCAGTCATGGGAGAGCTAGCCTAGTTTCCAAAAATCTTCCCGCTATCTGAAATGAGGCTGTTTTTTATGGACCAATAGGAAGAGTTTTCATTTTTTTAAGGCAGTTAGTTTCTCAATAACGCCGAGGGCTTCAGGATCGATAACGAATGCCTGCTGCTTTTGTTCCTTCGCCTCATTTGATCCGCAAGACAAACACGATTCCTCTTCCTAATGACAGTCATTTTGCTCTCCGTTGTTCGTGGGAGGATCTTTCTCAATCTCTGTGCCATTTTGGAGTAGGCTGGATTTCTAGTGAAAAAACTGCTGAACTATTATGGAAGGTGAACAGTCAACAAACCAAGAGGAGAGAGATTTCTCTTAGCTACAAGCTAGCAGGAGGCAGTAGCTTGCAAAAACATAGAAACAATAGGAACTTGGGGGTTATGTAAAAGGAGACCAAATTTCTTCTGCAGTTTTTGCTGGCCTTAGAGATGCCCAGTTCCAGTCCCAACAGCTTGCTGTATGTGTATATATTTTTTTTCAACCTAAACATTTTCCCAGTGATTAAACGTACAATAAATTTGTCCTTCCTTCTCTGACCTTAACTTTGTATATATAAATAATTAGTAGAATGTAGTTCAGCATTTATGATGTCATAATTTTGTGGTCTTCCATGACAGTAACCGCATTTATTTCCTGCCTTGCCGATTGGCTGGTTCCCACCCAGCTGATCCATTTAGTCGGTCAGCTGAAAATCATTTGTTTAGCCGGCACTGTTGTTTCAGTGAGTCCAAACCACTCAGCCCCTGCTATTCTGGGATTCTCTGCCTCGCCAGAGCGATGTTGACTACATCGATCTCGCTGCTGAGAGTTGCTTGAATAATTCAGGGTAGCTGGGATAAAAGCTTTCGCGGTTTTTGTATCTGGTCTGCCTGACATCTTCAGAGAGAACACGGTCCTCTATGTTCTGCGGAGCCGCCGCCACTGCGCCTGCGACCCGTGCAACCTAAGGCTGTGCCGCAGCCCTTCGATGCAATAAAGAGAGTGTGTGTATTCCTGGTTCCCAATACGGGGTGTTTGCAGCCGATGTGCTGGCGTCCCCTGCTGGCTGAGCTGAGATGGGTGTGATACCTGGAGCTTGGGTGTCTGCCAGAAAAGAGAATTCCAGAACAGGGGCTGAACATTTAGCAGGCCTATAAAATATTTGCTATTAATGTAAACCAACAAGTACGACTATGTCCAGCCCATTGAACTGCCTCAAGGACGGAGTTATCAGACAGAAAACTGCCTCCATTATGGTAAGAAATGTAAAAAGTCTCATGGCGGGTCACAGTTTATGGTTTCAGTAAATGCTTGTGTTTTTTTGCTGCCATATATAACTAAGGATGGCGGTGGCAGTTAGCAGGTGGTGTTGTTGCCTTGTCATTCTGGGGTTGCAGGGTCAAAATGAGCATGTTGTGCCCATTGTTCACATGGTGTTCCTCTCGCACTCCACAGACATTGGGTGCTGGTGGAGTGGTGGCTCTCCGTGTGAGCATGCATGTCTGTGGGACTAAGGTGCGGTTCATTTATGGAAGATGGATGGATAAATGGATAAGAGGGAAACTAGCTCCCTTACACATACACATGCACTCCCAAGGAGGACTATATTCCTGGACCTTTCCTGTAACCAGGGGCAATTTCAGGGTGGGCGGCATATGAGGGGCCATGATTCATAGAGGGGCCCACCAATGATATGTTTTGAATCCGTGAGGGGGGGGGGGGGCTTCATTCCAAGGGCCAATCAGCTTTCAGATGGGGCCAGTGCCCCTGTGGGCTCGCCCTTGTATATGCTCCTTGCCATTTTGGCAGGAGCTCTGGAGTCAGCTGGTCTCATTAATCTGAGTGGTGCCCAAATGCTTCCTGCGTCTCAAATGCTGAGAATGGCTTCATATGTTTCCGTGGTGACCGCTGCTGAGGAAGGCTGCTATGGACAACGATTTGCATGTATCTGTGTGTGCGCATATGAGCAGTTTGATTGCTCTTCATGGCACCCCCTCCCCCCCAGGCTCCAGCTGTGGCAGTGATGATCCTCAGCCCTCCCCCAAGGCTGCTCCAGCCCCTAGTGAGGCGCCCAGGGCTCCCAGCCGGAGCAGCCCCCAGCCTCCCAGCACCCCCATCCCTGCCCGCCGTTCCTTCCTCCCAGCATCTCGCAGTTCCCCAGTCGGTGAGTGTTACTGGTCGTACTGTTACCTGTCCAATGTGGCTAAATGGGCCTCAGTTTCTAAGGGGGGGGCTCCTTTTTTACATTACTTTTATTCACTATTATTATCTCACAATTATCCTGTTTATCAGTGGAAGTCAAAACAATTAAGATAATATATGGGAGAGGAATAACAGTTGAAAACTATAAGTTGTACTAGATAAGGGGATGGATAGATGGATGGATGGAAGGAAGATTCCATGAACTCAGTGTATCTAAACCCCGTCCTCGGGGATCCCCAGACAGTCCACATTTTTGGTCCCTCCCAGCTCCCAGCATACCAGAACTAAACAATCAAAAACACCAAATAGCTGGTACAGGTGTGCGGGGAGCTGGGAGGGAGCAAAAATGAGGACTGTCTGGTGGTCCCTGAGGACTGGGTTGAGAAACACTGCAATAACATACAGAAATATTTTTTGCATTTTATAGATTTATATATAACACCTGTACTCGCACATTTCCATCACATGAGCTTGCAGATTACTACTCGGTCTCTAAGGCAGTGATGTAGCAGAGTTCTGATCTTTCACATCAGTCACATGTGAATGACGAGAGAAGATCAGACTCTCATCAAGCACAAGTGTCTAAACCAGGGTGACAGCAGAGCCATCTGCCAGCGCTCATGGCAGTAAATGCAGCTGATGGACGTGATGGCCTGCTGTCCGCCTGCTATCCGGGAGGAAATGGTTCTGACACGTGACGAGGCATCTCCATCGACCCGTGGCTTCATCATGGGGCCTGTGGGTTGCCATGACGTTAGCCTTTCCATGCTAGGGTTGACATCCAATTTGGTGAACAGTGAGACCGTCACAGACATGACCAGTGAAATACCAACCAACCCATTCCAGCTTCTCTTCTCCAAAGTCTTTCTTTGTTTCTGGCACTTCCGGCTTTATTGCTGCCCATTCAGAGGTCCTGGTTCTTGCTGATAATAAAAGGCCCACTGATTTCTAGTCCTATAGAGCAGGGATTCCGAACCCTAGTTTGAGAATTGGCACTGGTCCTGTCCAGTATTCCACCAAGCTGTGGAATTCTGGGGGTTTGGAAGTGGGTTGGATAATTTCTCAAAAGAAAGTATTTTTATATAAACTTTTTAGGTCTGTATAGATTTCTTTTAACGACCCCTGACATTTGCATCTCAACAAAATGAAAAGTTAAGGAAACTGTAAAACTTATTAAGCCAGTCCACAGCTTTCCTAAGGTTGGGAACCCCACCAATAGAGCATTATATCTACACGTAAGTTAGTGAGGATGCTAAGTATCCTTAGCCTGCTCTGCTCATTCTACGTATTAAAGGTCTTAGCAGCTGTCTGTTTTCCCCATTCAGTGGTTTGAATCTATTCATGCCACCACCTAATTCTGCTCATCAAAGTTTTACTTAGACAAAAATGAGGGCAGAACAAAAAATGATTGGTTCAGAGTAATAACCAATCAGATTATTGAGGAGGTGGGTCCACCCAACTAGAGGAGGCGGGACCAACCAATCAGATGTCTTGGTCTTGCCTCTTCTAGTTGCTTGGACCCACCTCCTCTACAACCTGATTGGTTGTCTCTCTGAACCAATCATTTTTTTGTTCTGTACTTAGAACATTTTTGTAAAACTCCCACGGGCCCAAATTCTCTGCTTGTCTCACTGTGGGAAGTGTGCAGGTGTTGAGCCATTTGGGTATGGACAGGATTGGGGCCTTTCGGAAACCCACAGATTCGGCATGTCCTACTTGCAATGAAGCTTTGAAGACCAGACGTCTCTGTAGCTCAAATGGCTGCTAATGTTTTTAAAGATGGGCTAAAAAGGAAACCAGCTGTATTTCTGAGCCTATTATGTGGATTTAATTTTAATTTAGAAAGAGAAAAAAAAAGATGGCAATGATTTCAGGTTTACCACAGATGTTCTTCCTCATACAAACAAGGGATCCCTAGAACTGTGCTATGCTTGTCATACAAAATTTTCCCCTCTTTGTTTTTCCATTTCTCTGATCCATATCGATACAAAGGACTGAAATGACATAGTCCTACATACTAGGTTCTGATTAGTCAGTTAGTTGATGGGAGAGATGGTGTGATATTTTGATTGGCTGGTTGGTTGATTTTGTTACCAAATGTTTTGTTTCCCATAGCTTCTAGGAAGGAATTCCAGAAGGAAGGGGAAGCTCCCAGACCAGCAGTGTCCTCCCCCAAGAGGTTTGCTGTGGTATCGCCCAGGCCACAATCTCCAGGTGAGTGTACCCTTGTCCTCTGGTGACTGCCCAAACTCCCATCCTCCAGGGCATTAGTCCTAAACCTCAGTCACCCAGGTACTATCCTCATATCAGAATGTGTGTCTGTACGATGCAGCATGACGACCAAACCCTGATGGGACCAACCCAACAGGTCTCCAGATGTGTTTCTCCAAGCTGTGGATTAACCTGCTTGATCTACTTAAGGCCTTGAGGGTTTTGATTTGTGCCCTGTGGTCATGGATAGCCAGACAAACAACGTGTCAGGCACAGCTGACGGTGCCTTAAGCCATAGTCATTTATTATGTCTCTGCTGTTGCTGGCTACCCTGGATAGTAACTTGAATATAAGACCAAAGAGCTGATTATTGAATTGCATTGCTTTGCATTGCATTGTGTTGTTGAGTTGAGTTAAGTTGAGTTGAGGGTCCATGTTTCCAGATCTGGCTGGTCCTATGAGCACTACAACCAAATCCAGCTTTGTAGTTTTTTATTTAATGTCAACCAAAGATGCCCAATTATAGACTTTCCGAGATAACTTTTATAAGGGGTTTCATTGGACATGAATAGAAAGTTATGATTGTGTAGTGTTGTGTGGCATGATCTTATGAACTAAAGGTTACTGGTTAAAATCACATGTTGCGCTTTGCTGTTATGTTTTTGAGCAAAGTGATGAAATGTTTCAGATGAGCAGGTCAGTGCAGGGATAATTGGGTGAGGGGTAGCGGAGATGGGGAGAAGGTTAGAGAGAGACAAAGACTATGAGATTGTCACACTGTAGTCTGAGTTTCTGCTTCGCTTTGTGTTTGGGGGGGCGGATCCATTTTTATATTGCACCTTAATGAAGACCGTTTAAAATATTATCTCCCATCTCTGCTCTCTGAGCAGACAAATTGAGGGTATCAGTTATACCGACAGCCGGTGATAAAATTCATCATGATTGGTGATGAGCTTTGGCCCTTTGCAGCCTGGCGATTTCAGACTGTGTAATAACATGCTGAGTCCCCCCTCCCAATCCACCCACATCTCTTTTCATGATAATGAACCCGATAGATCACCCCGTCCCCCCACCTAGACTCTATAGCGCTACCGGGCACTTGTCGATCCCTCAGGGGGTGGGGGGGGAAGATTTGTTGCTTGTCAGCAGTCTTTACCGACCATAGAAGTCGGGATCCAGATCTATCTGATGCTGAGACGCTAGTCTTCAGTTGGCAGGCGCTAGGCAACAACGAGATTGTTAATAAGACACGGTATTCCGACAATTCACTAATTTATTATGACACCAGACAAAAGCAGGAGATTCACAAGCACCTGGGGGGGAGTAGGAGTGCTGCTTTTGTTTGTCACTGACGATTTGCAGGGGAGTACACTCCAGTGCTCGGCTTTCTGTTTCACTGGAGCAAACCGGGAGGTGTCTAGTGGCTGATTGTTTACCGAGTATGCTCATTGGGCCCCTGGCAGGCACCCACAGAACCCGTGTTCTGCTGCTCAGCTTGGGTACTTTTCCAAGCAAAATAAGATTTTTTTTGTTGCTTACTTGGACCCTTTTCCCATCAGTACATGCACGTCAGAAGCCAGTAACAGCTCGGGCCCCAGTAGCCAGCGACCCGCCCAGGCCGGGGCCGACGGGAGCGCAGGATGCGGAGGTGGCGGCAGCATCGGCAGTGAAGCAGCTGCGGGAGCGATGCCAGGAGCAGGCACGGAGGCTGCTGCGCTTGCAGGCAGAGTTGAGGAAGGCCACAAGCTGCCTGGAGGCCCTCGCCATCAGCACCCAGCACTTCTGCCTGAAGGTACTGCGTTGCCCCTGCATCAGACTTGCTCCGCCAGTAGCTGAACCCTGGCCTAGGCTGCTACGGCAGTACTGCGCATACACAAAACAACCGTACGGCCACGGTGAATCACAGCTGTACTGACGCATACACAAAACAACCGTACGACCACGGTAAATCACAGCTGTACTGACACATACACAAAACAACCGTACGACCATGGTGAATAACAGCAGTACTGCGCATACACAAAACAACCGTACGACCATGGTGAATCACAGCTGTACTGACACGAAACAACCGTACGACCACGGTGAATCACAGCAGTACTGACACGAAACAACCGTACGACCACGGTGAATCACAGCAGTACTGGCGCAGAATATCACAACAGTGCAGATATAGAATATGAAAACTATGAAGACATGATACATCACAACAGTACAGACAGAATATCACAACAGTTCAGGGAGAGAATATGAGAATTGCACAGTCATATCACATCAGTAGAGACAGAGAATATCACAATACAGACAGAATATAAGAACTGAACATACATGATATATTACAACAGTATAGACAGTGAATATCAGAACTGCACATATATATCACAGTGCAGACAGAATACATGACAAAAGTATGGGTACAGTATATCCCAACAGCACAATAGCTGTTATCAGTGCAGACACAATATCTCTCAGCAGTACTGACATGCTGTATTATAACATATATCAGCTATCAAAAGTACAGATACAAATGACCAGAACTGGACACAGGCGCAAAATCTGCTAATAATTCAGACAGATCCTTCCAGAAGTTCCCGGTACAGTTTACACTCAGCTCGCCTAGTCCCGTTTTGACACCTGGGCTTGACAGGGTGAGCACTGCTGTGTGCCACACCTGGCTTGCAAGTGAGTCTTACAAAGCTCATTTTGAGTGGGATGGCGCCCTCTACAGTCCACAGACAAGAAGTACAGCCATTTCTGCAATTAGTTTCACTGCATGGTTTCCACAAGGCCAAGTAATTATCCTCAAGAGGACAGCTCGATTTAGAGCATGCCAGGTTTCCAAAACAATAAGCAATGCAGGATTCGTCTACTGTGAAGGATTTGTTGCGTGTTATTTACATGGGCTGTCATCCTCAATTTCATTAACGGTTTGGTTGCTATGGTTTGCTTGTGCAGTTAACTGGGGCCCCCTAGAGAGATTACTGGGAACTACTGTTTTGGCTTCTGGTTACAGTAAGGTTATTATTGGTTATTATCATCAGACATTTTTATTAATATTAATGATTTTTTTTATGTATACAAAAGCTTTTGCTAATATAATTAATTATTTTGTATTTTGTACTTTTGTGTCTGTGCTGAGCTTTTTCCCCCAGGAATCTGGATTTCTTTGTAGTTTAGCACTGGGATAATTGTGGCATGATTTCAGAGGTCTCAATGCCACAGGAGAGGGGTAACAATAGGCACAAAACAGTCAGTGTTGACACCTGAATCACTGGAGCAGATCCACAGGCGGTTAACCTGTAACCACGCCATCCCATAATCGAGCTCCTCCTCTCTGCCCCAAGTTTGTGACGTTTTTGCCTTGTATTCCTCTGTAACGTTTGGAAACTTGGCCTTATATTTTGAGACAAAAAAGTTGCACGGAAAGTGACTCGTAGCATGCTGGTGAAATTGCAGCTGGAGAGCATCTTCCAACAGTAGCATCAGGCTGATGTGCATTTTCACAAAGAGACAGACAGGCAGACAGGCAAGCAGACAGACAGGCAGGCACACAGACGGACAGGCAAGCAGACAGACAGGCAAGCAGACAGACAAGCAGGCACATAGACAGACATGCAGGCAGACAGACAGGCAAGCACACAGACAGGCAGACAGACAGACCTGCAGGCAGACAGGCAAGCAGACAGACAGGCAGGCACACAGACAGACATGCAGAAAGACAGGAAAGCAGACAGGCAGGCAAGCAGACAAACAGACACTTTATTAATCCACAAGGAAATTGCCAGTTTACAGTAACTGAATATAAAGAGTTACAGAGTAAAAAAGTTATACATTAATCATCAGCAACAATAAATAATATATATCAATACACAGTACCAGTGCAGAGAATGTAAGGGAAAGTATCGCATGGAATTATATAGTGACGGCTCATAAATAAATAATATTACACAGTGGGTATGGCAGTGAACAAATGAATGTTCTATGAAGCTGCCTGGGTGGTTCCGGTCCATTTGGACAGTGGGTCATTCCCCCCCCCCCCCCACACTTGCCACAAGGTGACTCAGTAGTCTAATGGCTGAGGCTAGGAATGACCTTATATAGCACTCCTTGGTTTGTAAAGAATTTTTCACCCTTACAATGCTTCTGGGGCCAGTGTTGGTCCCACCCACACTAACAGAGTGAGACAAACAGGGAGTGCTCTCCTTGAATGTCCACCTCCCTGTGCTGATGTCACATAACTGCTCTCTCATGACAATATAGGCTTCCCTCCCTTACACGTTCTCTTCCTCCCTCTCTGCCCCCATAAATTGAAAGTGTTACATCTCTGCCTGCTGCATGCCGCAGGTTCTGAAACAGGCAGGCCGCAGCACAGCAAACACAGCAGTGCCTGCTATGTGCCCATGCCTGTTTCTGGGGGGGGGGGGGCGGTGGCTGTGATGGAAAAGCTTGCTCTCTGTAGCCATTTAATCCCCCCGCTCTGTTAGTGCAGTGTTTGAAAGTCCTAGATAAGTAATGTGCGTATGTTGTTGTCAGAATGCCTCTAGGCATTTGGAATCTGAAGACTTTAAGTATTTTGTTTGCCTTTTTGCTATAAGGATGGTTTTCTTGACTTGCGAAATATATAAGCAGTTTTGCTGAGCCTCACACACTGACCATGTGCAGGTGTTTTTTTGTCAGAACACATTACACAGCCCAGCCTAGGATGGTCTCTGTGCCCAGCATTACCTCTCCTGGCCTTCCACAAACACAGACACGGAGCCTCTTGTTCCCTCACACTTTAATTTGATGTAATATGGCAAGACTCTCTCTAATGAATGAAGTGATTTCCTGGCTCTTTTATTAAGATTAAACACAGTCAGGTTTTCTTAGAGGCAAGGCATTTTTACATGCTTGGCATCACATGCTCTGCAGCTATCGGGATTCCAAGGCTGTGAAGATTAGGCTTCTGGGTCGGGTAGAGACATATAGAGTGCTCTGCATTACCAGATGTAAGGACCTTACTGTTGTCCTTCTGAACCCCAGGGTGATATCAGACATCTACAAACCTCCTCATCACAGTGCTGTAATGTAATTTGGAGCCCTCTGCAAAATAATGATGGGAAAATTGAAACTTATTACTATGCACTTCCACTTCCCGTGCAGTTTAACCCTGTGGGAGTGAGTAAAGTAACCAGTGGGAAATAAGTTAAACTACTGAGTGACTGTTCAGCAATCCTGTCGCTATTTGCCTACAAGTGGGTAAAGGGATTTGGGCTCAGACTGGGTGCCTGTCAGCTCCTTGACTCGTCCTTAGAGACTGAAATGTCATCCATCTCCACCAAGTCATCCTTAAGACACTTGGTGGAGACACTTGGTGGACAGCCATGTTCTACAAAAGCCATGGGATCTTCCTCTTCTCTTTCAGCATCCAGTTTAAATGATCAAAGTTATCATTTGGATCCAAAATAGCATCTCCCTTATTCTGTAGGTGTGACCAGGCCTTTTTCTAGAGATCACTTAGTCTTTATCTGCAGAAGCTAGATGATGTCATTTTCATTTTATTGGCTGCAGTCCATCAGTTAACTGCGAATCTTTTATTCATGTCTTCAATCAAAGCACAGTAGTGCAATACTGTAGCTCCTAGAACATTATCATAAACCATTCTCCTAGAACCTTCTCTTTATATGTTCTTCTAGAACTTTCTTCAGTTCCTATTGATACTTTTCATGAATAAATATGTATTGCATCTGCACAGTCCAAGAGAGCATGATGGGAAATAGGTCTTGGGGAAGGGATAGGGCAGAAATTGCCTGGACCATCGTTTATCGTAGTTGATGTAGGTCTTCGGTCTGCTCTCTCTCAAAGATGCTGTCTTAGCATTTCATGAGCCGCTCAACTTGCCCTGCGGACAACTATGCAAACCATGGACAGTGTCTATCAAGTATCAGGTTTCAATTAAAAAGGATCACGGTGTTCAGACAGACTTTCTGCTGTCACGATATTAATTGAAATGTAGGTGCACACATTGTAAAACAGGTATGTTTTTTAGATTAAAATTGCTTTGGAGAAAAGTACAGTCTTCTGATTATGATCACAGCCTCTTCTGATCAAGGCAATATTCTGCTGATAAAGATCACAACTCAAGAGAAGTCTTATTCATTTTTTTCAAGAGAATTCTGCTTTAGCGCGAAGCTTCGAGGCACTTCAGACGTGACTGACTTGCTTGCACAGCCTGTCGATCAGGTCGTCGCAAAGCCACCACTCGCTGTAGCCTCGGCAGAGGTTCCCACAGCCCCTGACCAGGCTTGGCAGAGGACCCCAACACTGACATCATTTCACATTGAAACATATATTGGCACCTTGGGATTGAAGAATACTGTTGCTCAGCCAATTGTGTACTTGTGTGCATCATTTTCAGTATTTTCCTATGAATCTATGTCTTTGTGAGTGGTCAGTTCCTGTGGAGATGGGGGTGGGGAGCACTGTTTTCTGGTAGCACACCACTCCACATTGATCAGAGGCTCCCCTCCTCCCTCCATCTCTCTCTCTCTCTCTCTCTCTTTCTCTCTCTCTCTCTGAGCCTCCCCTCTCCCTGTCTCATTCGGCCCAGCTACCAGGTGACACTCCCGAATAGAGCTCGTGAGTGAGTGTGTTTTGGGGCAGGCTGTCAGTGAGTGTTTACGGGGGTGGGGTGTGCTCCGGGGGCAAGCCACAAGGGGGCGTGTGCACAAGAAGAGTGGGCAGAGCCAGAGAGTGCCAGTCATTATGCCTTCTGGCCATCATCCTGGCTGAGCCTGCATTGGAGGTGAGCTTGTTTTATTTTTTTTCCTCCCTCCGCCCCTTTTCTTCTCTCCATCTCTCTCTCTCTGTCAGTACCGTGGCTGACCAGGCCTCTCTCACCCTCTTCAGAATGGGTCAGTGTTGCTGCCCCGGCTCCACTTGCTCAGTGCCTTGTTTGGACGCCACGGTAAAGCCAGGTTTACAGAAGCGTCCGGAACAAAGGCGTGGGGGGGGTCAGGGGGGTGGGGCCGTGTGAGGTGGGCCGAAGCATCTGGGTGCGGTAGCACTCCTGCTGTGTGCAGCCCGGTGCTGTGAAGCTGCTCCTGTAGCCTGCGTGCAAAACTCACTGTATGCTCTGCACAACAGGGTGTGTGTGTGTATGTGTGTCATCCTCAGTATGTATTTATCTCCATGTGTATGCCTTTGTGTCATATTCAGTGTGTATCTATGTGTGTGTGTGTGTCTGTGTCATTTTCAGTGCGTATCTATCTGTGTGTGTGTGTGTGTCTTGCCCTGGCTGTCCTCTCTCGCTCGCTCTTGCGCTCAGTCTGCCTGATTATTTTGGGGCTCTTTACGGGGATCCTGCAGATGCTGCAGGGGGGCGTGGCAGAGTGGAGACACTAGCACTTTTGTACCTGTGCTGGCCACCTTCGTTACGGGCACGGTGTCCATGTTCGTGTCTGCGTCCGCCTGCCACCTGTAGGAATACCATGTTGAGCGTCGTGTCCAACCAAACTGACAGCGTTTGGGGGATTCATTGAGGGTTCGCTTTTGCCAGCCGAGACCGGGCCTGCCAGTTTTTACACCATCCCGTCAGGTGCAGGGTGTGTTTTGGCATGGGTGTGAGAAGGGGCTCGTCAGCCCGGTGAGAGAAGAACCGGTTTGCCAATGCTATACCGTGAGCTGTTTCTCCCGTTCCGTGGGACAGGTAGGTTCCATGGATACTCCAGCAAGCCGGCGGGAGGAATTTTGGACTCTCTGGCTCACGTTTGCGGTGCCTACAGTCTAAGCCAGGATGTATTTGGCTGGGAAGGCCCCTGTGCTGAAGTGGGACAGCCTGCTGGCAAAGTAATCGCGACTTAGCAGCTCTGCAGAGAGCTTAAAGTCACCGCATCGCCTGCTGAGTCACGCTCTGCCTTTCCGCTCCTCGCTGCTCCATCGCCGCAGTTCGTTTTCTAATTAAACGCTACTGTTCTTATTGTGTTTGTTGCATTCTGAGATGCCGAGATGCAGAGCTTGGATTCTATTGTCGTTCCGGAAGCATGGTGCAGTGCAGTGGCTGCAGCATCGCGGCCGAGTCATTGTTAAAGGGGGAGAATTTCAGCTGCAGCCCCTCTGTCTTTGTTATCAGAGGTTGGGCGGGGGGCTGAATTTTCTGAAGGGATGTTGCTCCTTACCAGACGTGAGCAGGACTGGTAAGCGGATGATGGCGCGTGGGGAACGATCGGGGAAAACCGTCACCCGATGTGCTTGGCTGTGTGAGTGTGTGACACAGGTGTCCCATCAGCTCCTGTCACCGCCTCCCTGTGTTGCAGAGTAACCAGGCCGCCCAGAAGGAGAAAGAGCTGTCCCTGCAGCTTGAGAGGATCAGAGATGAAGTGGGTGAGTCATCCGTCACCCCCATGGTGTTAGTCGAGGTTTCTTGCGAGCGTAGATTCCAGATGAGTCACACCTGGGTGTGGAAGCAGCAGGTCCTGCCTGGGTGTGGGGTTCTATAGACCGACCATGACTGGAGCTGTCAGCACTGCAAGGCTGGGCTTCTGCACAGCATTTGGAGTTTTTGGTCAGCAACTCTGATTACCTCACCTGGCTGCCTATTTTGATACACAGCAACCATCCCTGAAATGTATTGGACCATCACCTGGCACTATGTGTGAAGGTTTTTGCCATTCTGATAGTTAACCTGAATACAGTCTCTCCCCGGGTTGCGATGGGGTTACCTTCCGACAAACCTATCATAAGACGAAAATATCGTAAGTCGAAAATGCTTTTTAATACAGTACCTAACCTAACAAACATCACAGCCTAGCCTACCTTACCCCTTACATCCACTTTGAGGTCCTGTATGACCCCAATGGGGGTAAAATGGGGTGCAGAAATGTGAAAAAACAAGCTATCAAAAAATGCTGACAGACTAACGTTTCGTTTTGCCAT
>JAAGVU020000038.1:17098828-17109013 GCA_011763525.2 Mormyrus iriodes
CCACAAGCCCAAAACGAACACTGACCCATCTGGGGGTCTGCACCCCATATACCCCTAGTGGGGTCCTAAAAAACCCCTCCAGGATGTCAGGGTTAAACATGATTAGAATACTTGCATTAGCCTACAGTTGGGCAAAATTATTGACACAAAGCCTAATTAATAAAATAAGTGCTAAATATCTCATATAATTTATTGAATAATGTACTGAAAGTGAAAAACCATTTACCCATCGTAAAGTCGAAATATCATAACATGGACCATCGTAACCCAGGGAGCGTCTTCATATAGAATCACTCAGCTTTAAGGATTAAGTTATTTTTTGCAAGTTCTTTCCCTTTGTCCCTCAACACACTCCTTCTCCTGGTCATACACAAATTTGGCAATATCATGGAAAGTTCTGGAAAGTCATCATGACGATGTCCTTGTCATGAAGAACTAGTATGGCACGTCATTGTCATGGTTGGTCTTGTACTCCTGGCTCATCCTCAGAGGCATTGCTACAGATTTTGAGCCCGATGAAAGCATTGGGCCACCAACCCAGACCAATCCAGTTATATTCCAAAATTTTAAGGGCCCTATCATTCGGGGCCTTTGTAATCGTCCTCACTTTCCCCACTTTAAGGCACCCCCACTCGTCCTAAAATCCTCTCATGACCTTTCTGCCTCTGTCCTACCCCACCCTCTGCTCACAGTATACCATGGCTCCTATGTTGTTCCTGCTCCTAGAATCTCTGTAAGGTCGGAGCCTCACGTTTGGGTTCCATTTATACCCCCTAACTCTTTTTCCCCCAACCTCTCTGTATCCCTGACGCCGTCACACTCCTGCCTCCTCCCCAGCCTCCAGCACATCTCGCTGGGAGCACCTGCAGAGGGACAAGGAGGCCCTGGAGCAGAGCTTTGAGCGCGAGCTAAAGGCGCTGCAAGCACAGCAAGAGGCAGAGCTTGGCGCTTTGGAGGAGGGGCTAAGGGTGCAGCACATGGAACAGACAGAACGACTGCAATCTCAGCATCAGGCCCAGCTGGAGGAACTTCAGAACCAGCAGCAGGACAAGGTGGATGGGGGAGGGTGGTGGAGCTGCAGAGCACACCTACTGCCACTAGGTGGCATCGTGGTTAAATAAGCAAAACAAAAACACGGTGGTGAACGATTATTATTAATCTTTTTAACAAAAATTATTTAACTCCACATCCTGCTATATAACTGCGTAAACATGTTTGTATTAGACCACTTTTGTTATGTAAATCTAGCTGGTTTTGTTAAAGCAGTGTTTATCAACCCAGTCCTTGGGGGCCCCCAGACAGTCCATATTTTTGCTCCCTCCCCGTCCCAAACATATCTGTGTCAGGTATTCGGTGTTCCTGATTGCTTGATTGTTTGGCTAATATGTTTTGGGAGCTGAGAGAGAGCAAAAATGCGGACTATCTGGCACAGAGCTGAGAGGGAGCATAAATGTGGACTGTCTAGGCGGTCCCTGAGGACTAGGTTGAGAAGCACTGGGTTAAAGACATTAAAACAATGCAGAATATACCATATGTAAAGCTTCTCATGTTTCAATTGAGGACAGGTTCCACCTAATAGTATGTAAGGGATGGGCGGGGGGGCTGTGAGAGGCATCAGAATTGCTTGTTTGACTTGTCACAGATTCAGGACATGACCATGAACCACGAGGTGGCCATGGAGGAGGTGGAGAACAGCCACAACACGTCCATGGCAGCCCTGCGGGAAGAGCATGAAGCTGCTTTGAGAGGTGTGTGTGTGTGTGAACTGCATGTACAGCCTACCCCAGATGAGGGCGACATAGTACACCTCTGCTCCACTGGATGCAGAATCCTACACACATTTAAGGTTGTTCTGGGAAAATCTTAATTTCCAGCATTTATGATGATGATTGTGTCACTCCAGACTGGTGAACAGACAGTGATTTTCCAAGTACATGATGTTTGCATTTCTGACACGTCTCACCGCTTGGCACCCACCTGTCTTTCACGGCAGAGCTGAGGATGACGCACGAGCATCAGAGGACAGCAATGGAGGAAAACTTTGAGCAGATCAGGCTTTCGCTTCAGGTAGGCGGCCATTTTTTTCAGTGACCCCCATTATGCATCTGTGAGGTCTATGAGATCCTGATGAGGCTGGACGCTATGTGTGTTCTGACCAGGACCAGGTGGACACACTGACATTCCAGAACCGCACCTTGCGAGATCGAGCCAAACGTTTCGAGGAAGCACTTCGGAGGAGCACCGACGAGCAGATTGTGGTACGGGAAGCTGTACGCACGTGCCATACCTCTTCCGGGCTGCATGCAGGGGTGGGGCCAGAGGCCCCAGCTAAAAGCTGATTGGCCCTTGTGGTGCCTCCTCCCCTGTCACTCCCTAATTCAAAACATATCATTGGCTAATATTATATAATAAATTTGGTGCCTCTATATGAATTTTGGCTCCTTTATGCCCCCCATTTTAAAAGATCCTAGAATCACCCCTGTACCTCTTTCATATGGCCGTCCTGTATCTGCTGCCCAGCTGTTTTTTTAATTCCTGAGTATGAAGACACATATATGCACCCTTTTAAACACATATGTGAGCAGATACATTACAGAGTAACACATGTTTAGAATATTTAAGTTAGTCGTTGGTAGTGTATTAGCAGACGTTACATTTGCATTGCCTGCAGATTTTCCTTAATGAGTAGATATCGGACTAGAAAAACTTGCAAGACACTTTGTTGAAATGTTGACTTTGGAGAATGAACAAAATCCTGCAAGTGGACAATGTTCACACCAGTGTTCTGATAGTTTTCATTTTTCTAAATTAGTTTTTATTTTTGTATTGTTTTTATTTCAAGTTTTAGTTAGTTTTCAGTGTGGTTTTATTTGTTTTTGTTAGTTATATTTTAATTATATATTTCGATTTAGTTTTTGTATATTTTAGGTTAAGTTTCAGTAATTTTATTTCTTGGTACAGACTGAAAGTTGTAGAGCTCTTTTGTGCGTCCGATCTTCAGAGAATCCTACATGAAAACAAGGTGCACACATCATGCACTAATGTCCTCAAAATGGGCAAAACATGTTCTGGGTATTATTAATGTAATTAAAGACAAACAAACAAGTCATTACTGGAGCTAAATAGTCCTAAAAAATGGCAGTGGAAAGTATTTGATATTTTATTTTATTTCCGTCGGTATCAGAAGCAATATTTATTGTTGTCATTGTGTTGTAGTTTTTTTATTTTTGTATCGTATTTCATCGCAGTTTACAAATTTTTCTTCTTATAGTTTCACTTTTAGTTTTTGTTAACGATAATAACCAGGTCTACATCTGACCTAATACTGCCATAGCTAAAGGTCTCTAAAAGAATCCAGGAGTCTGATGTGACATGGTCAGAGAATCATTGTTCCCTCCTTAATTTCGTATACAGGATGCCTTGGCCCCTTATCAACATATTGAGGAGGACCTGAAGAGCCTGAAGGATGTACTGGAGATGAAGAATCAGCAGATCCATGAACAGGAGAAGAAGATCTGTGAGCTGGAAAAACTGGTAGGCTCAAAAGGAAAGGTGGCGAGGTCTGCTCAGAGGAACATGAAATTAAATAGTTAGTCCGCAGCCAATAATCAACCTCAATAATCAAGTTACCAGGATTTGGGGTGAAGGCTTGTATTTTGTTCAATACTGCTTTGAAAAGCAGAACGGTATTGCTTTATTTGGTAAGTAATGTCCCATGGTGCACACAGATTGCTGCAATCCAGTTGTAACAATTCTGATTAACTTGAAAGAATTTAATGCTGCGCTCCATGTTCATCTGCTTTTTGAGCAGGCCCAAAAGAACATCCTCCTGGAGGAACGAGTCCAGGTGCTGCAGCATCAGAACGAGGACCTAAGGGCTAGAATCGACCACAACCTGGCACTCTCCAGGTGCCCTATTTTTTTTCCGTATCTCACTGACCCGTTATTTAAATCCACCCACATGGTCAGCAAAACGGTACTCATGGAATTCCAACTTCAACGTCAACATGGAACTCATGAGTGATATTTTGCTAACGTGTGAGCAAGGTGTCTTATTCTGTTTCAACACTGGGCTACAGTCAAAAGAATATTTGAATGGGTAACTATAGGAGGCTAAGTAGCTTTCTTAAGAATAAATTTGCCTGCTTGGGATTCTGTTTTCTTAGTTAGCACTGACATAAAATAGAAAAATATGTATTAAACGATGCTTTATTTACCTTTGCACAAATACAGATACACTAAAATGCTTTTTTTAGCATATCCCATCATGCTCTCCTTTGAGACACACACACACACACACACATACAGGAGACAACAAAGCTTGGGGTCTGAGCACAGGATCATTTCTCCAGCACCCTTGGAGAATTTTGGGGGATTAAGGGCCTTGCTCAAAGCCCCAACAAACATGTGACTATTTTGATGAGGACGGGATTTGAACCAGCAAGCTTCTGATCTCAGGCACAGAGGCCTGAGCCACACATTGCCCCATAGGCAGGGATTGCAAACAGGTCCACCTGATGTAGCTATTGGAGGATGGAATGGGTTTTTGGGAGTTTAACAAATGATTGGGTGAAACAAGTACAGAAGACTGTACTGACTTTAGCCATGCAAAATGGGCCCAGAGTTTCAAACATGACTAGGTCTGGCTGTCGGGCATGGCTGAGAAATCAAAAGACTTTTCAGTAATAGATACGGCTTCAGGTAAATGAAGAGCTTACACACACCCTAGTCTTCACCTTAATAAATCATCTTCGTCAGTCTGTAGTGTTTTGTTGTCCATCTTATGGCCATGAGTGATGAGTTTTGGCTGCCCCCTGTCTTGGCTACAGGCAGCTCTCTGAGGAGAACGCCAACCTGCAGGAGCACGTGGAGAAGGAGAGTAAGGAGAAGAAGCGACTGAGCCGCAACAATGAGGAGCTGCTCTGGCGCCTTCAGACAGGCGAACTGAGCCCCCGAACGCTCTCCCCGTCCTCGTCGCCAGTCCACCGCAACTCTCCGGGGGCTACTTCCCCCTCCTGGCTGCAGCCCTTCCCCAGATGAGCTGCCCACCACCCAGCGTCTTGTCCTTCATTCGCCCCTGCCGTCACACGCGTGCCCCAGCTTCCCCTCATAGCTCTTTGTGCCCTAGAGATTCTGACCTATGACTCTCCTTCCTGTGTTGGATAAACTCTAAGCTGTTTTTCCCCATAATATTTCCCTTCTTCAAATTGCATAAGAAAGACTTGCGTATCGTTTTTTAGCTTAAGGGTGACCTTATGATTCCTGCCCAGTCAGTACATATTTACAGACAGATATAGACCTAACACCATCACCTTTGTAGGCTATATATCCTCTCCTGACTTCGGAGCAAGAAAAACTTTCTCTGACATCTTGGAATTGTAAATGAACAAATTTACAAAAAGTAGAATTTTTTTTTGTCTTTAACAGTTTCAATATTTTTCCTTTTTTTGAATAATAAAAATCAGAGACAAGGACATCGGATATCACAGCTGACTTAACAGACGTAGGACCAAGTGCCAGCAGTTGAGAAAACAGACAGAAAGCACATGGAGGTCAATATCTGAGGAGCATCTTACTCCATGTGGGTACATATCTATAGGATTTTTTTTTCCTCTACTAAGTGGCAGAATCGTGGATTCTGAAGAAATCCTGTCGGGACACAGCTGCATCTCTTCAAAGAAGCGCCTTAGTCTCCCGGCCCCTTGCCCAAGTGGCCTTCTCTCCCTCCCACCAGCAGTCTCACTCTCTACAGTCTCTTACTGGTCAGCCAAACCAAGTTTAATCTCAACTGGCTTAGCCTTGCCCAGGACAAACTTAACTCTCGCAGAGCAGAGATGGACCTCCCCCATCTGGGGCAGTATCATTCTGGGCAGATTCTGTCTGGGCTAGCCTCATCTGAGACGTGGTGCTTTTGTCAGCCACACCAGGACACTCTAATTATGCCAACGAGCAGGAACTTGCTGAGGAGGATCTAAGTAGGGATGGTCTAGTCTGGGACGATCCTACTTGGAATGGCCATACAGGAGCAGCCTACCCTGCTAAAACACAACCAGACTAACAAGTAGGAATGAAACGAGGGATGCTTCTGTCAAAGGGGGCTGTCTCCTTCCTGACAAAAGGGTAATAACAAGGCTAAAACTAGAAAGTCAGAAACAGATGGACACGGGAGCATTAGAGAAGCAAATGTATTAAAAGCAATTGCTCTTGTTCCTTGCTGATGTTTGTAAATTATCGGACAACTTTGCAGTGTAACGCATGCAAGTCTTCCAGCTGTTATGAATAACCTCAAATTGTTGTGTTTTTTATTAATACGTGCAAAGTGTAGACAGACATAGCATCTCTGAAGATAAATATCAGTAATGTGGTGCATTGAGAGAGGCCAATGGCCTCTCACTTGGTAGCCATGAAGAAAATTCCTTTCCTTTGAATAAGGCAGGGATCTTTATTCTGTATTGGGTGGTGGGGGGGGAGGGTGGGCGATAATATGTGAAGTATTACTGTACTGTAATGTTCAGGGATTATCGGCATGTCAGCTTAAACACATGCGTGAGGCATGAAGTCACCAGTGAGTCCAGGTTACCTGGAGACAGCCAGTCACTTCACAAATGCACACCGTCACATCAAACTTCCCTCAAGGTACAATCTTCAGCTTGTGGTGCTTGGAGCTTGGCGATGAAAACAGCCCGTGATGTTGTTGTTTTTTTTTTCCTTAGACTCGGACCCGTATTCTTGATGTCCGCGGGATTAGCGAGCCACGCTAGTCATCTGCAGCTCTAAACTAGTCAAAAAGGCACACAAGCAGATGTGGAGTTAGGGGGCGGGTACCTGGATGTGATTGGATACTTTAGACAGGAAGTGTGAGTGAAAGGTCCATGTCAAAATATGCTGAAGGAACAGAGCATGTCTACTGCTGTGGAAATAGGCACTTTATACCAAGGCAAAATGTACATGTTGTTGTGCACAAACCTCTGAATTTATTTATTTGCATAATTCATTTGCACTTTTTTGTTTTATTAAAGCGTCTTGGGTTCTTAAAAAAAAAATGAACAAAGACAGGTATGAAGATGGTAGGAATGTCCATTTAATGAACATTTGTAAAATCAAAAAGTGTTTATAGACTTAAAAAAAAGTTTCAGACAAAAGGTGAACCAAAAAAAAAGTCCGTTTTCTTAAGTAATTTATTACAGGGACCATTTTTGTCAAATAAAAATAGAATACGTGGGTTTGTATGCCTAAGCATTTTATAGAGTTTATACTGCAATAGTAGGATTATAGTTTTCTCTTACAAGAAAACATAAGATCCATCTTGTCACCCAACACAATTTTTATCATAAAATGTTTGAAATTATATTATTCGGAGGTAATAGTCATTGTCATAATCAGTCTGTTTAAATAAGCTTCCCGTACACAGGCGATGCGGATTATAGATTTCTATACATTTTTTCCCAAGTAACATTAGGTTAAAGTTTACTTTTAGTTAAACTAAAATTTAACTGAAATGGAGAATGTTTTACAGAGAAGAAAGTGGACGGGTAGGGATGCTAACAAACGTTTCAGCTGACTTCTGTCTGCCAGAAGGCATCTTAGCAGGCATCGCTGATTGTGATTAGGAGTATAAGCACTAAATATTCACATGGATGTCAGGTGTAAGTGAGATATAATTGAAAGCGTTGATTGTCATGGAATAATGGTTTACCTTCTGAGATGTCACACTGTGAACCTATAGGTTAAAGAACATGAATGAGTATCTACGAAAGGCAATACCTCTCCATGTCTGTGTCCTTTTATGTGTAAGAAGATGTTTCAGGAAAGGTATGATAATGTAGTTGGTAACTTATAACAAAGGAAAGTAGACTGCAGTCCCTACATGGGACCGTGAGCTGCCTAGCCAGCTTAGCCGTGTCATTTTTTGCTTCTAAAGGCTGCCAATAGTGATGATTATGGCAGGCATCCAACCATCAGAGCTGCCGTGTATCAGAAAGGAAAATCTTTTGGCTTGGAGCAGAAGCAGGACTTCCCATGCTTTGTGGTTCGAACTGCACTTTGCCTCATGAACTCCACTGCGAAAAGAAAGCTCCCACTATTTCATCTGCTCGTTCGTCTTGCACAAAAGTGTTGCGTTTTGAAACAAAAGGCTGCGTGAGTCACCCAAAAAAACCATAACACCTCTTTCAGTATGTCATTCAAAATAAGGACCAAACCACATATCTGAAAGCTTTTATGCCTACAATCTTATCTTTCTTTTTATTTTTATTCTTAACTAAACCGAATGCAACTCAATCAGCAAATAAATATTAAAACCGGAATCACCTCAGTTACAGGAGATACTTGGAATTGCAGAATTCAGATATTCTACCAAGCTGCAAAAAATAGGGAGTAATGAACAGCAGAGTATTGTGCAATTAAAAAACACTTGTCTCTGGGTCCAGCTATACATAAATACTCAGTGGTTCATTTATGCGGTTCCACCTGCTGGCTAATGCGAACATTCCGTTCCCCCAAACAGTGAATCATGTGACTGCAGCTGATTACATACAGCACACACACAGTACGGGGTCAGGAGGTACACTTACTGTTTGACTAAGCATTAGAACAACTGAGACTGCTGATCTAAGGGGTTTTGAGCACAGTCTGATTGTCGGTGCCATAAATGGTGGGTCCAGCTTCTCGGTAATAGCTGCCCTCCTGGAATCTTCTTGGGTTTTATCTCTCTGAACACGCAAATCATATAGCCTTGAAGCAGTTTTGGAGATGAAGGTGGGTCTTATCAGGTATTAGCCAGGTGTCCCTAATTAAATGGCCGCTGAGTATGTTTATGTTATGTATTCTCAGTATCAGGTAGCACTGTTCAATACCACCGGATAGTGAAGCTGCCCTAGCTGCTTCGGTGTCCTGTGGACATCACCCAGTGTTGAATGTCTGCTCTTATTCATAGGATAAATAGACGCAGTCATGTTGGGGGGTATTTATGGAATACGTTTTGGAACTCTTGTTGTATACCTGTGCTTGATTGTACAGTCCAATGGATGTTAATCCCACACTTCCATAAGTCAATTAACACGTTGATATAACAGCATGTTCGTTTTAGCACCTGATTCTTTTTTAATCTTATTTATAATATAGTTAAAGCTGTAACTGTAGCTTAGAACAGTGTTTCTCAGTCCGGTCCTCAGGGACCCTCAGCGGTCCACATTTTTGCTCCCTCTAAGCTTCCTCCCAGCTCCCTGACAGTCCACATTATTGCTCCCTCCAAGGGAGCAAAAACATGGACTGTCTGTGGGTCCCCGAGGATGGGGTTGAGAAACACTGGATTAGAAGATTTAATTGGGGGTTTTGTAGAAAATAGGACATGGAACACAATATGTGTATGTTGATGCGTTTCATTGAAATTTGGACAACTAGTAAAACTGGTTAATAAAAAAAAGTGTTGGCATGACTGTTGCACTTTTTTAACTATGCTGGAATCCTTGAATGTTAAGTTCTGCTGAAGTCCTCAAAAACTTTAGTTGATTGGAGTGTGTATGTATAATATTCATTAGCTCTCTTGTGTCTGTATTAATGAGCTCCAACTCCCAAATACAACACTGAAAATTACATATCCTTAAGCTTCCGAAGTTCAATTGCTTAATGAAGGCTAGACAAGTTCTCCAAACATAAACATGGACATTGGACATTCGTCATTAATTCCAAGGTGAAGATGAAAACTTCACTATGGTTGGAACACAAAGTGGGTTTGAGCAAAACGCTGAATCCTATGGGTGCCACTATTACACCGAGTAGATAACTGGTAGAGAATGAGGAACTCCTCTGGATTGGTGTAACTTCATTAGTGTTACACACTTAGGTTAAAAATACAGAAATGTCCCTGCACATATAGATTTAGGGGTGCTGCATGCTGGCTGACCCTGCATGGTCACCCCCAAGCTGGCTTTCACTTGTATATGTGTCCGTGTCTCTCATGGAGAACATGATTGGGTAGACAAAAATATCTTTATGGGGATCAATAAAAAAATCACCATTCTATTTCATTACAACTAAAGGCCGGAAAAGGTTAGGAGGAGAGTGTGAAAAAGCTGAATTAATACAAACGTACAAACACATACAGTTCTTTTTCTCAATTGCTTTGGCACAATTCATGAAATATACATAACATTCTCAATACTATGAGCATTTCTCAAAACAGTT
>JAAGVU020000038.1:17115503-17134300 GCA_011763525.2 Mormyrus iriodes
TAGTCGGTTCCCACTTTCTCACTGATACTGACTGATTATTTTCCTTAGCAAACTGATACTTATTCATGTCAAAGACATTAGTTTCAGTTTCAGCATTGCAAGGCTCTACATTACAGTATGTAAAGTTCACTGGCAAGAGAAAGCACTCGCATGCACATGTAACTTCTTTAGATCTGAAGACACAGTACAATAGCAAACAAAAAAAATAACAGCACTATATAACACAAACACGGCAAAATGGCAACAAAGTGATGAGTGAATAGTGTGTGCATGTGCCCTGTAATCCGTTAGCATCCCATCCAGGGTTGTTCCCTGCCTAGTGCCCATATAGGGATAGGCTCCGGACCCCTGCGACCCTGAATAGGATAAATGGTTACAGAAAACGGATGGATGGATGGAAGACTAAAGCAACTGAAAATGTGCCATTTGGACGAAGACATTTGTATAAAACTATTTCCATATATGAACTAAAACATTTGGAAATTTGTGTGAAGCAATGAGAAATGATGTTCTGCTGTGCAGAAGTGACATTATGGTGTTGGTATTACACTTGTTGTTTTGCAAACGTTAACCGTCATTTGAGAAACGCTCCAAAGCAATCGAGAAAAACCGTAAGATCCCTCAGCATCAGTTACAGGAACAGGACGATTTTGTTAGAAATCAGTTTATGTTTTTAACATTTTGAACCATTACTCTCACGTTCTTACTAGTTTCCCATGTACCTGTTGTGCTCTCACCTCATGTTCTCTGAGAAGAGGGACAAGTCAATATTTACCTCACCTCCCTCCCATTCCTACCTGTGCCAGGTGTCATGTTTGCTTGGGTGCCTTTTATGGAGATGATCACTGTGGGCGTGGCACTGCCCATTTTCAACAGTGAATCTGCTTCCTGCTGGATGCTGCCTTGACACTAATTTCCATACCCTGAATGGGAAACTCATCTGCCCCAAGGCCAGTAAGTTAATCACACTGGATAAGCAAATAAGCATGCAAGACAGCAAACAGAACACAGAAAGAACTTTTTCTTTGTGTTATCAAATCCAACCATTGTTCTGGATCCGAAAATTTACCTTTTATAATGTTCCTTTAACGATGAATATTATCCATAACCAGTCGTCCTGTCCAGAGTCATGGTGAACGTGATTGTGTGTGTGAGGTCTCTGTCCCATATACTATGGGCAACATAGTGTCCCCAGTTCAATGTCTTAAAGAATTGCTTTTATAATATTTTCAATGAACAAGACATGACAGTTGTAATATACATTAATAAAAACATTTTTTAACTCATATAACTCATATAATTATAAAATCACATAATGTTTGTTATTAATGTATATTAAAATGGTCATATCTTGTTCATGAATTTCTCCTGTTCTCCAAAAAGCCCCAGATATCTAGTTGGATGGCTAGACAAACACCACTTCATTTCCCAAACCTCTCCTCAGGGGCACCTCAGCCATTCCATGCATTTGTTGAATTTCACCATCAACACACTTAATTAATTAATTGGTTGTTACTCAATGAGGTATTGATTAGCCAAATAGGGTGTGCTACTGGTGGAGTCAAAAAATACATGACTATATTGGATGGTTGCTGCAAATACTGGTCTGACCTATAGGGAGGTTTTACAATGGCTAAGCTGACACATTTTGACAGACATAATATAGTTTAGAGACTTTTGTACAGTGCTGTACATTCCTCGGGGTGCTGCTTCTCTTAGTTCTATCACCTCATAAAAACATTCATCAGCGTTAAGGTTACGATGTCACTTTTATTGGTGTTACATCACAATCTTCCATGCAAACAAATGGTTCTAAATGTCTTGCACTTTGGCCCCAGCAGCTTGTTTCTGTGCTGCATGTTACTGAAGAGAACCAGTGCCTGACTGCTGACAGTCACTCTCAGGCTATAGGTGAGATACCCGTGGAGGATTCAGTCACCCGTCCCCCTACCCAGCACACCCCCTGTCCCAAGGCTTTGATAAAACTGCAGAGGCCATGTCCAGCTGCTGTTAAACATGCCGGTAATGAATTTGGTTTGTTAAGTTAATATTCATCTTTTAAATCCAAAACCAATAAGAAGACACTTCACATGGCACCACCAGGAATTTGCATGTTCTCCCTGTGTCAAATTACATTTTTTGTTGAATATTTTTTTGGTCGGTGCATAACTCCATATTTGATATTGTTGTGATTTCTTTCTAATTATTCTAAAATGTAGAAGATAGTACAAATAATCCTTTCTATGAGTAGGTATCCAAACTTCTGACTGGTACTCTATATAAAAATGTCGGCTTAGAATCACATGCACTTTGTCATGTATAGTTGTAGTGTAATTTTTTAGCGTTCTTTATCAAACCGCGTCAATTTATCTCTCTGGTTATAAATATTCAGTGGCATATACGATTGGCTTAATTCCCATTTACCAACATTTTAATTTAATTAAAAAGAAGTGAAAATGCTTAGAACTATACCATTTGACAAACACCAAATTAACTTGTGTTATAACTGCGGTATCATATACACATGTAAGTTACAAATTCAGAGTATTTTCAGTTTTGTCTTTTAAATTCATAAATCACAACAAATTCCAAGATCCATTAAAAATCTAGTCTAGATAACCATGTGATATGCCTTCGTGTTTAAATAACAGAAATCGCGCAGCCAGAGAAAGTCCACACACTGAAAGTAATTAAACTTGACAGTGATTGGTGAACTCCAGATGGACTTCCTGTCCCTGATTTGCTGGTGAAGCAGGTGGGTGTGCTCATTTCTTGTCAAAGAAGTGAGCCATTAAATCAATGGGCAGGGGGAAGATGATGGTGGAGTTCTTCTCACCAGCGATGGTGTTGAGGGTTTGCAGGTAGCGCAGCTGCAGGGCAGATGGTGATTCGGCGATCACCAGTGAGGCCTCCTTCAGTGCCCGTGAAGCATTCATCTCGCCCTCTGCCGCAATCACCTAGACAAGGAACAAAAGAGAGTGAATATATATGCGGGTTGCTCCTAAAATGAGCTGTAATCATAATGATAATTAATGCTAATAGTTTCTGGGCTGCACGTCAACATTTTTCTATGCTCTTAACTAAGACTCCTGTAAAACATTAATCTGCAAAAGCATCTAAAGATCAGGGCAGTCCAGTGGTTGACTGGTTGTCTATATTGGCTCATGTGTGAGAAGTTCAGGTCCAGAAAGTTAAAAATCCAGATTTTGTTTCAACCAACCAGTAGAGCATAAAGAGTCACAGTCAGAAAGTAGACATGAAAACACGCAGAAAAGTGAAGTATGAACAAGGTTTAACAGCCGATTTGTAAAGCACTACCACAAATCTCTACTGTCTCTGTGACCTCTCCCTCATAAAGCATCATGCTGTATCTTATTTTTCACTAACAGCCCTGCCTCCCCGTTTGAACTCCGCCCACCTGCCGTCGCTCACCTTGGCTCTGGCCTCTCGAGCGGCCTCCGCCTCAGCCGCCATGGCCCTCTGCAGCTGCTGGGGCAGCTTGACGTCCTTGATCTCCACCCTCTCTACCTTGATGCCCCACGTGTCTGTTGCCTCGTCCAAGGTACTCTGTGGGGGGTAATGATGACGTGTCAGAGTTTAACCGCCAAATCACTCAAAACAAACTGAAGCATCACAGACAGTATCCAGCGTTTCACTGCTTGGTTGTAAGAATTTCCAGCTATAAATTTCAGGGATAAACTAGCTTAAATAATCCGTCTTTAGACTGCTAATTTACCACCAGGGGTAGCAGCTGCATGTTAGGGCTCAACTGCATCACCTTGGGTGTAATATGTACCCAATTTGCCAATGGCATGTGGCAGCCAATGAGAGCAGAGATACCACTGATGGGACCCAGACCCCAGGACAGTACCTGCATGCTGTGTGAAATGCCCTCCCGGTCTGACAGCAGCTCAGAGAGATTCTTGGTGCCCAGGACGTTCCTCAGGGTGGTCTGAGCCAAAAGGCGCGTCGCAAAATCCGCATTTGATACGTTGGCCACGGACGCGATGGGGCAGCTGACCCGGAAGTACACCACTCCATCCACGCTCACTGTCACCGAGTCTTTGGTAAGGATCTGCAATTTTAAAAGAAAAATATTCGGACAAAGTAACTCTAAGCATGACACCGGAATGCAAACATTTTTTTTTTCACGTCATCTGTAGTGCCAGTCAAAAGTTTGGACACACCTACATATAGAAAAGTTTCTATTCTCTACATTTCAGAATAATGATGAAGACATCAAAACCAATATATATATGGAATAATGTACTGACCAAAAGAAAGTATTTGTTGGGGGGGGGCAGCTCTGTGGTTGTGACTCAGAAAGTAGCTGGTTCAAACACCAAGGTTAGCAGAGTGATCCCACCATTGGGCCCTTGAACAATTTCAATTGCTCCAGGGTCTGGCTGACCCTACTTTCTCCTCTATGCCAGTTTCATGAGGTGGTCTCCTGGGATGCCTTTCCAGCTGTCCTGAAGGAGGTCCCACATATATGCTGAACACTCACTGGCCATTTTTCCATCACTCTCTGATCAAATTCCTCCAAAACCATTTCTGCTGTGTTTAGGTCATGTGGCCAGGTCATGTGACACTATCACCCTCTTTTGTGGGCAGCTTGGTGCGTTCAAATTTTTGACTGGTATTGTATGTAGTTAATGTGAAGTGCCCTCCAGCAGATGAACAAATGGCATTCAACCGTTTGTAAACAGCCAAACGCACAGCATCATCCACTGCTAAGGATTGGAATTTACCTCCTGGGGTGGGATGTCAAATGACACTGTTCTCATGTCCACTTTCACAAAGGAATCAGTGCAAGGCAATATAAAAAAAATTCCTGCATGGGGAAAGGAAAACATGTAAGTAATTTACAGCTACATTCAGTCACACAGCTGGGTCAAGAGTGTTTGATTGATGGATGGACGGATGGATGGATGGATGGATGGACAAGACACATTATTAATCCCAAGGTGAAGGGCGGAGTTCTTTGACCTGCAGGCCAAACCTGAACATCCCTTCTCAGCCCCTCTCACCTGGACCCTTGGCCTTCTTGTCAGTAATGCGACCCAGCCTGAATATAACGGCACGTTCATACTCTTGGACAATCTAGAACAGAAAAAGAACATTGGTTTATGATGAGGAGTACAATCATAGCAACAGGGAATGAATAGGCACTCTCAGAGACACAACTGATAACTGTATGCATGTATGCAAAGACAAGAGCATTTACCTGCATAATGCTATCACTTGTTGGACGTTTTAGCTATGTAGTATGCACATGTATGCATTTAATTTCAATTTTTTCAATTTAGGATTTTAATTAACCATCAAAACAAAGCTGGGGATGTGACAGAGAACATGCTGATTTTATATTATACCTTTAGACACATAAAGATGGAGACTGGGAGGGTGAACAGCACAAAAATACCAGACAAGATCACCAGGACCCACCCACAGCAGCCAATGCCACCTGTGTGTCCTGCTGAGAAACATAGCAACATTACAATTAATAATACAACAAAAACTTGGTGATTGTACTTGCTGTAACCCTACATGTAACTTCAGTACACCTATAGCATGCACGTGCTCTATTGGCTTTTGCACTCTAACACTGGGTGGCACATAAATAAATATATTCCAATGACATATGCGTTTTATTGTGTTACATTTCAGTAATTTTATTCTTTACTTCTTTATCTCTTTTGAATAAATAAGAGACACACTGAGAATAAAGCCAAAGGTGAGGTTCAAGTCACATGGTTCTTATTTGGGCTAAACCTCATTTCCTACCAGACAAAAACCGCTTCCAAGCACTCCAGGGCAGGAATTACGCCTACAAAGTCTGAAAACGTTTGCCATCCTTGAGTGTTTAGCAGAAGCAGGGGTTTGTAAGTTTTAAAGTGTTTTATCTTAAGTGCTATTTATATTTGTTGATATTTGTGTTTTTTGCGTGCAGTAAATAAAATGAGGTGATTGCTATTATATTGTTTGTATTCTTAAGGACTCTGAATTCCGTTAACATGGGACCACAGTAAACTTGTTCGATAAAAAAGCATTACAACGTGTTTTGAGAGCGAGGTCTGCGAGTCCGCGTTTCATGAAGAAAGGCAAAAGTTGTGTTTACTGGCGAAAGGAAGTTAGAATTGCCGATATAAGTTTTGTTCGAGAGAAATAACTTGGTCTGAATTCAAATCATTAGTAAAAGTCACTAACACGAAATGAAGGTTAGCGTATTCTGACAACCTCGATTAGAATACAGATTGCAATATTCTCTCAAAAATCTTTAGGAAGCATATTACAGTTTCTCAATTGTTTTGGCTGTTTTCTTTTGCAAACTGATACTAATTCATGTCAAACACCAGTTTCAACATTGCAAGGTTCTACATTTGTTACGGTGATGAATGGTGAAGGTAAAGGAAGGAGGGACAATCCACAGAGCGGCTCATGAGACAACAGGGATTATTAATCAGCTGAACAGAACTCAAAAGGGAAAAAATCACAAAATAAAGGAACCCAGAGGGGTCAAAAGCAAACAGGGAAAAAATAACAAGCATACTAAAAGAAACCACAAAGTAACATTACAAGGGAACAAAGCTAACACAGGGAGCTGGATTAGGACCAGAGAAAAGATATATGACACAGCAACATGAACATAATGACTGACTGAGGAACAGGATAAAGGCAGGCAGTAATATGCAGATAATTAAGACTAACAAAGAGCAGGTGTGGACCATTGCAAAAATCAACCAATCAACAAAGGAATGGGACAACAAGCAACTGGTGTAATAAAATCACAACTAACAAACACAGGAACAAGGAAACATTGGCAACAATGAAGGCTAACACTAGGAGTAGGAACAAGCCGAACCAAAATATAACAGGGCACATGTACAGTATACCAAAACAGGAACACAAAGGTAAACCATATCAGACACAAGAAAAAAAACAAAAGCTAAGAATAAAATAAAACCAAAAAAATAAATAAAAGGTGAGGGAGGCCTCAGGCCAGCCTGGAACCCATGCCTAGAAGGATGTTAGCGTCTCACTCAACCCCCAAGCTATGTGGTAGCCCAGGGAACAAGGAAACACAATAAGGACTAGGACTACAAGACAGAAGGAACAGGATGGCCAGCAACACCTTCCAGCCAAACGAGGACAAGACACATGGGACAAGGTCAAATAAGCAGCGACCCTGACAACATTACACTATGTAAAGTTCACTTAATTGTGCCAAACGATAATAATAGTATAAAAGCATTTATATATATATACTAAAACATTTGGAGATTAGTGATGCAATGAGAAATGATGCTCTGCTGTGCAGAAGTGACATTATGGTTTGGGGATTACACTTGCTGTTTTGCAAATGTTAATTTTTATTTGAGAAATACTCCAAAGCAAACAAGAATAACTGTGGCACATGTATGCAAATGATTTGTTTCGATTCATCCATGTTCCATACATGCTTCTCCAGTACAGAATTGCAGTGAGCCTGGAGGTTGTCCCTGGAAGCTAGTGATATTACGTTCATGAACCATCTAATTCTTTTCAACAGTTCTTTGGTACGGATGAAGGGAACAGAGTCGCACTTGAGAGCCATTCACCAAAACTACTCTAGAAAAATATCCGGTCGCATAAATTGTAAATGACGGAATCGATTTGAATAACAGCCCCAACAGAACTATCACAGGTAACTGTAATGAAAAATATTCTTATTATCGTTGGGTGCTTCAGTAAGGCCATTAACCCCAAGTGGTCCAGAGGCACTGGGCCTCACTTGTATGTTGCTTTGCGCATGTAATACGCGCAGTAGGCCTTTGCCAGCAGTAATTTCCCTGTTTCAAAATCCAAACAATTCAAACATGCAAAGCCGGATTTACAGGTCTTGTCTTCACTGGATTCAGGGTAAATTGTCGTCACACACACACACACACCCACAGAATGACGTACTTTTTAGATTTTTGAGCTAATTAACCAGTTCTCAGTGCTAATGTTGAAAACGTAACATTTTATTTAGTTTACTACATATGTAAAATCTAAGTTCCACTTAAAGTTAATACACTGATTAAGATCTCTTTGTCCTATTTCCAACAGAACCTTGATCGTTTGTGCTACCCAATGCATGTAGATGAAATATTGATGTAATATTTATTCAATACAGACTAATTTCCGAACTACACCACTAAATGTTAGTTTTTTCTCAATTGCTTTGGCACAATTCATGAAATATACATAACATTCTCAATACTATGAGCATTTCTCAAAACAGTTCAGGCATATAGCACGACATTATGGTTTAGCTGCAAAAGTCTGCAACTTACCCAAAAAAATTAACTCATGTCTCAATAGCAAATAATTCTACCAATTAATTAGTCAGTGCCACCAAAATTTAAAAGTACAATCAGCATCGTTTTAACCATGACAGGCAAAATGCATAGATATATTGTCAGTATGTCAATGTAAGTATGTTCCACAGCTCCACTATTCTGAATGATAGGCGGTTCCCACTTTCTCACTGATACTGACTGATTATTTTTCTTCAGCAAACTGATACTTATTCATGTCAAAGACACCAGTTGCAGCATTGCAAGGCTCTACACTACAGTATGTAAAGTTCACTGGCAAGGGAAAGCACTCGCATGCACATGTAACTTCTTCAGATCTCAAGACAGCACAATAGCAAATAAAACAGTCACACAGCACTGAATAACACAAAAACAGCAAAACGGCAATAAAAGAACAATAAAATAAAACAAAAGCATGTATTCTGTAAGCAAAAACACAACAATACCGAATCACTGCAGCTTGTGCGCAAATGTTACAACAGGAAACTACATAATCTGTTTTGACCAATACGACTAAAGCGAATGAGAATTGTGCCAAAGGATTACAATTGTACAAAAGTTACAAAACTATTTGCATACATGAATTAAACCATTTGGAAATTTCTGTGAAGCAATGAAAAGCGACGTTCTGCTGTGCAGAAGTGACATTATGGTGTTGGCATTACACTTGTTGTTTTGCAAACGTTAATTGTCATTTGAGAAACGCTCCAAAGCAATCGAGAAAAACCGTAAAACAGCGCAAGTTTGAGAAAGACGCCGAACTGTTTATCTGGTCATTTCACAATCTGGTATTAATCTATAAAGAAACTGATTTACATCCGTGTAACATTAACAGCCGTCGCACCATCCTAATTGAATTTACCCTTTTGTGAACGTGATATATACACATTTTTTTTTTTACCTGAGTTAAAAGATGTCCGTACATACGGCATACTGCAAACTGTATATCTACGTAGCGTTTCTCGACGAGAAGGGGTGATAAAGGCTGAATATTTAGCCACTGTAATCACTGTTCATGCTATTTTACTTTCCTCTTTCGTCATGTGGCACATGAGTGACGGCATTGCATGGTATTCTTGGTTATTATAGCCTCATATGAATTGTAAGGATCTCGAGAAAAAGTGTCACGGAACACCTTTTTAACTTTTTAGTTGCAGGATAATAATGATATAACGTGAATTCTTATTTTCATGTTTCAAGGGCAGTCAACAGAATTTATATTAATTGTTATAAAATAATTTACGCAACGAAATGTTAAGGTCCCACGTCACCGCCGCTGTTTAAGGTACAGTAAGCCAGAAGGGTGTGGTTTCGAAACGTAAACAGGATTTTGCAGATATCCTTACACAATCACACTGTAGCACTTGCTTTTAAGGGTAATTGCCTCTATCACCCACCACCAGAAAGTAGTTAATCATTAAAGAAAAGCCTATTATAGAAAACGTAGCGTCAGTACACAAAAAGTCCATAGAACGCAGGACTTCGCACCTGTAGAAAAACCTTAAGTTAACTGGATAATTATTTTGGAAATTCTTTTCCAAAAACACACAAAGTGAAAATTCTTAAATCTTTAAAATCTGCCAGGTTTCCTATGTACTCCAGTCAGTCTGGCTATCCGCTCCCATGAATGCTGCTTACTGTTTATTAATGTTTCCAGGGTGCAACAAAGTGCGCAGGTCTTTTCTGCGCGACATGTAGCCGCGTCCCCGATTGTTTTCGGCTTGAAACGTGGTACACTGCTTGTTTCGTAATAAAAACAGATTCGGCGAACAGCGAAAGAAGGATATCTACGACAGGAGGTCTATTCTTATTTTGAACTGTTAAAATGACTACTTAGCTTGATATACAGAATTATGAAACTTTATTTTCTTGTTTGTCCTTTTTACATTGGAGTAGTCGAGTCAGTGTATCTGGCAAAATATTCTTGCATCCGTTAAATTGCACAAATACTGTCCTTCCCGACTCGTCCCTCCTACTGTGTTGTAAGCCGCCCCGGTAGCGAATATTGCATTTTATGTTTGGAGTGGCGTGTCTCACGACGACTTTGTGTAACTATAAGGGACAAACAATACATGTATGTATTTGAATTCGGCGTAATAATCCATATTATGTGCATTATAAGTATATTCTCTTTTAAAACTTCGGTAAATTCTGAAAACATACCTGTTGAACATCACAAATTATTTTGAGATAATGGTGCTACACTGTCATAAAAAAGGGTACATCCCTAAGGTACAAACCACATTAGCATACCTACAATCGTACAAAAATGTTCCTCAGAATCTATTTTTGTACCTTAAAAGGTACATTTACTTACAGCTATAGGGTACAATTGACAGACCCTTGAGTACCCTTAGTACAGCCCCAGTGACAAGTAATTATGCCATCAAAGGTACAATCTGGTACCTTTTTTATGACACTGTACGAGCTACAAAAATGAGTTGGAATATGGTGTTATTTATGTAAAAATATACACTATAAAATTTGCCAATTGAAAGCCTCTAGTTCCTCTATAAATAAGCCGCTGTTTTGCTTTGATTGTTCCACAGAGACATTTTCCCTTGATCCCATGGCACGAAAGGAAAGACATATGTAGGGGAGTTTCTAGCTATTGAAAAGATCAGGGGCCATAGTCAAGTTTACCTGGGGCTAGATTTTTTTTTGCTTCTTCATTGAAGGAAGATTGGCCCCGGGGCTGAAATGCTAGGGGCTATAGCCCCGAGGGATGACACCTGACGACGCCCATGGACGGATGTGTATACAAGAGGAAATAGTCTACAGACAACTTATAGGATCTGGACATTTAAAAAGTCCCAGTGCTTAATGAGAGTTGAGTTTTTATTCTAGTTTTATTTTTTATTTGCTCCAAGACATCTTTTTGGAGCGCAATTTAACGATCCTAGCCCGACCATCCCTTAGTCCCACTGCCCAGACTTGCAGGAAATCAAACCCCAAGCTTTCACTTACCGACCAGTGGCTCCCGGCCGCGCTCCTTCTGTTTGGCCTGGCTCTCCATTTCCATGTGGGTGTTGTTTGGGGAGGTGTCTGAGGAAGACCTGCAGCAGGGTTTGTTTATGAAGCTGCGGGTCGCCCTGTGGGGGTGTGGCCTTACCGCTGGCCCGCATCGTGCGGATGTTAGAGACGGACTCCGATAATGGACGTGACGTTGCTCGGGAGTAAAGGGTCTGCCTTTCAGCACGGGGAGAAAAATGCAAAAGAGCTGTCCTGGTCGTTCCTGCACTGAAGAACCGTCTTTGTTATTTGTCCCCTGTCTTCTTTTGATAGTGGATAGTCGTTTAATTTGAATCTGTCTCTTATGAGGTTTTATTTATATTATTAATTTAGTCCACGAATTTTCCTTACGACTATACATTTGGACAAGAAATATTACAACGATTTAATACTAACACTACACTCATACACAGTTATTCTGCCTTCGTTTATTAAACTCTGTGTGCAAAATCCGATTTTCCGTACCTCTTTCACTGTACAGTGAGAAGGGATTCCCCCTCATGAGAAATAGGCGCTGCTTATCTTGTCTTCAGAGCTTCTCATAACATCCTTGTATTTCAGTGTCACATTAACGGTTTTTTAGTGGTCTTGAATGTCTCCCGTTGATTAAACTTTAACCATAGTAAAAATTCATTAAAGGAATGAATAACACGCACTGGTCAGGACAGTGAACTGATGCACGTGAGATGGGGAGGAGAGGATGGACAGGAAACTTCTTTGGGGCCTCTAGGATTAAACCTGGGGAGGAAGGCAAAGCCTAAAAGACAACCATTCCTGCCCAAGAAGATGGGAAACAGGTTCACAGATAGGGTTATATATAAAATGAAATGTTTTATAGTATTAGATATTAGCTGCTGCGATGGTTTGGCGCCCCATCCTGGGTTGCTTCTGGTTTGTGCCCGTAGCCTCTGGGAAAGGCTCCGGACCCCCACGGCCCTGTATAGGACAAGCGGTTACAGAAAGTGAATGGATGGGTGGATATTAGCTGGAGGTGAATGAAGGTGTGATGGGCTGATGTCCCTTCCAGGGATATTCCCTACCTTGCACCTGTTGTTTCCAGGATAGGCTCCAGACCCCTGCAATCCTGGATAGGACATGAATGAATGAATGAATGAATGAGTGAATGAAGGTGCTTGTCACCTGACGCCACCCAGTCCAGGACATCTGTGATCTGCTTCCTCACCATAAACATCATCATTCTATCCAAGACTGTCATGTCTGGTTGTCATGAATGTCAGTGAAATACATTTAGTAATGGAGTTGCTGGTTCCCTTTATGCAGAAGGGTAACTGGAAATGCTGATGGTATTTAGCAATACTGTAACACTAAATTTATGCAAATGGCTGTGAAATGCCAGTTATGTAGACTTAACTATTTTCCATTATTCATAAATACAGATTGTGGATCTGATAACGCGATAAGCTTTCGGAAAATGTGACTCATGATGCTGCGTAATCGCTGGGCATCCCTTGAGATTTTTTTCCATAATATCCCCGTGTTGAGGAGTTGGGACTGTGATTTTCCATTCCGTTGTGGGAAAAATCGCAACAATAGACAATGTAAAACACAAAAGCAATGCCCAATTCTGGGTGAATTTGTTTTTATTAAATATATTGGTTGCATTTTGGCACACCTCTAGTATATGTGAGTACAGGGTGTTTACTGATTGAATTTATAAATGCTGCTAAGTTGTTCTATTGGTACCACTTTACAATAAGATAAAGGGTATAAATATAAAGGGTTTATGAATTATTTATAATCTGGTTATTAGGTTGTAACACTTTGTAAATCAACTTACAATTTGTTTATAATTGTCTATTTCCTTCTTATTAATGAATTATCATTTACTAGCGGCAAAACAGAGCCTTATTGTAATGTGGTACTATTCCATCTAAATATTAATATGCTGCACAGTAATCATCGAGTCAATTTGAGATTAAGATTAAGAACAAGGGGAGCGTAGTGGGTCAATTGTTGGACACCGAGCGGCAGTTCTAGACCAATGGGGGGTGGGGGGTAAGATGCATTTGGCCTTAATGTAATATATTGTAAAGTTGTACTTACACTAGACTGCCAGCATTAAGAAGCAAGACAGCTTTGAAAACCGATGTTATTTATGCAATGCTTTGCAGTTACATTTCACAGTTTTTACAAATATGTAACTCATCCTGATTTCTTGTGTAGCCTGACGTGGTTCCACAAGATTTTTTTGTCATTAACTTCACTTTTCACCAATTGAAGCGACTCGACCACCCAGTGGTGGTTAATCCGCGTTAAGAGTCCGTCAAGAAAATGTCCTTACATTTGTGTTTCGCCTGTTCCCAGTGCACAAAATTTTAGCTCACATATATAAATGTCAATAATAATAAAAGTGATAACAACAATAATAATAATATATATAAGACCCAAGTAGCATAAGTATTTAGGGGGGGCCACGGGGAGGCCATGCGTGTTGTCATAGGGGCACTGGCTCCCCTTCCGCCCCCCACAGAACTGCTTGAGTGACAAGCCCTAAAAATTTTGGAACATAACTGTATTGGTCTGGGTTTGGGGCCCAATATAATATGCTTTCATGTGGTCCAAAATCTCTTGCATTTAGCTGTTTATTCTCATCAGAAAAACAAATTTAGGCATCAAATTCCTCCACTTAACAAGTCAAGCTGAGACAGAACGGGTTCACATGAGTTTTAACAGTAAACAGACCACAGACCGCGAGAAAACACTGTGAGAAAGCTTTCATTTATCAGACCAAGGGGGTAACATTCAATACAGTTACTATACCTTCACTGTAAAGTGTTACAAATCATTTTAAAATCTAACCGTAAACTGTAAGTATATTTGTGCAGCCATGTTCATTGTAAATTTCCAGTAAAAAACAGGTAAAGATCACAGAGTCAAAGCACTGTACAATACATAGTCATGTTGGAAATTACTGTAGGTGGAGGTTTTTAGAAAGGTGGTTGACACCAGTTTCACCCAAGTCCCTTAACACACAAACACAACCAGAATACTTAAAAACCATGACAATGACATGATGCCCTGTGTACAGCTGGCATGAGCGTACAGCAAAGGTGTGTTCATAGTAACAGAAGTAAAAAAAAAAAAAAAGATCATGACAAAAACTATTATTAAAAATGTAGAACTGCAACAAAAGGGTTAACCCCCCCCAAAAGGGATGGTAGAGAGAGAATGCAAAAAAACAAACAAAAATAATGTACATAAACCGTTTATAGTGAAACAAGTTCATATTCACGTTTTTTGGGAAAGCTACTTCTATTTTAAAATAATACTAAAATATAGTATTGCCCTGAAAATTTACTCACAGTACAGCCTATTCGGTTTTGTAACATTATGCTAACATACCATGCCATCATGCCTCTGTTCCTGTACATACTTCACTGTATGCATCTGTGATTTCAAACTTTAGTTCTTTTTTTAAACTTCAACAGTACGACTTCTTTTAAATACCCGTTACTGTGTCCATTACATTAAAATTATGTTTTCTTCATAATGGCAGTTAAAAAGGGCCGGTCGACTGAATTAATCAACAGCTCTTTCCTGTTGTTAAACGTAATTGCAGTAAAAACAGTCTGATGTTGTGAATAGCAGAATCTTTACCACTGTTTTTTCCTCTTTCTCTTTCACTCTCTCTCCACACACACACAGACACACACACACAGAGTGTTCCTCTGGCAGTTCCTCAGATCAGTCCAAGGGGACTGGAATCACATCAGTAACCAAAGCTTAACTGCTCGGATTTACTGCCACCCCAGCTGTGGGTGCAGTCCTGGCTGCAGGGGGAAGGGGGTGCCAGGGGCAGGTGGGTAATTGGTGAAGCCATTGGGCTGTGGTGAGAAGCTCTCTAGGGCAGATGCCGAGTGGGCCTGGAATGGGACAGAGGTAGGCGTTAGCGAGACCGACGGTTGGCCGTACCCAAAGACACCCCCTGCTCTTCCAACACTGTTGCGTACCTGCAGCAGGGCAGACTGCACGGCAGGATTGTGCAGCCCCGAGAGGGCCGCCGGGGAGGTGCTGGGAGAGAAGCCTGGCACAGCAGGGAAAGACAGTAACCCTGGGAAGGCTGCAGTGCCCCCTGGAGTCTGGAGGCCACCAGTCAACCTGGGCAGGTACCAATAAATAAAAAATTAACATTTTGTTTAGGAAATTTCTCAACTATATATATAGTCCACTTCTAAGGAAACAATAATCGTAAAAGACGACAGAGTCATTTAACAACGCTAGTTCACTACTAGTTTATTGATGTGAAGGTTCCCTACCCTTTAACAGGATAAACGCAGAGCAAAGGTTTCACTGAATCACCTGAGCGCTAGTGAAAGACGTGCGGGAATGCTGAGGTGGAATGTCATATTGCCGATTATCAAATCACAAGACCTGTACTTATCTTAGGGAAGTGAGTAATTTTACAAGAATCTGGAGAATGATTACTCAAAAGCATTTTTGTGCTCTCCCTAGCAACGCTATAATTTAGTTTTTATCATGTGTATAATTTTCCATGATGTAAAGTAACACCTGAAAGTCATTACAGGCATGTGTGTATGTGTGTGTGCATGTGTGTGTGGCTCTCACACTCACCCAGTTGGGGGCACTAACGCGGGGTTAAAGTTGGAGCTGAAAGCCGAGGCAAATCGGGGCAGCACCGGGGAGGAAGATGGGACCCCGGCTACAGCGGCAGCAGGCAGGGGCGCCACCGTGGCCACTGACGAGACGGATCCAGGTAGCCCCATGAATGGTAAGGGCACGGGGCTACCGGCGGCCTGAGGACCAGAGTTCCCAAACCCTGGGAAGCCGGGGCTGGGGCCCGGGAATATGGAGGGGGCTGTGGTGAGGCCTAGACCGAAGGGGGCCGGGGAGGGAGTGGAAGAGTGAGGGAGGCCCGCGTAGGCTGAGGAAGGAGGCGCCGCTGCTGAGACAGCAGGAGCAGAGGAGGAGGAAGAGGAGGAGGAAGAGGAGGAGGAAGGGGCTGAGCATGGTGGGGTGCCTGAGAACGGAGAGGAGGAGGGCAGGGAGGAGAACGGGCTTAGGCCAGGGAAGGCGGGCACTGCCAGGGAGTGCGGAGCAGGGCTGCCCGCCGGCTGGGAGGCCAAGGCGGCCGAGAGGCCCTGCAGGCCTGCCATGGCCACCGGGCTGGGCAGGGAGGTCTGAGGGGAGCCGGCGGAGCGGCTCATGTTCAGGGAGCGCACCACGGCGGCCGAGTTCGGCATCAGTGAGCTAAGGGAGGGCGTTCCCGAGCGGGAGGGGCCCTTGAAGGCCGACGGCACTGGGCTATTACTGCCACTTCCACCGCCAGCGTGAGGGGGCACGGCACTCAAATGCTGCTCGCCATAGAAGGCGGCCGGATTAGCAGCAGCCTGGGTAGCTACACCCGAGGGTTTGGGGCTGGGGGCAGCAGAGGCCGAGCCAGGAGGCAGGGTAGAGAAAGCTGGCAGGCCAGGGGTGGAACGGCCCGGGGTTGGGGGCTGGCTGGGGGTGGGGGTTCGTGCCGAAGGGGCGGACGGGGTGTAACTGCGGATGACCGACTGGGCGGGGTTTGTGGCTAACCCCGGAAAAGGGGAGCCTGACTGGACCTCAGTGGGGGGGTAACCCTTATAAGGGGGTAATCCAACAGACCCTACTGGGGAAGCGGAGGGGTCAACAGCGCTCCTTGAGGTCGGGGTCGGCGTGGATGAGGGGGTTCCTGAGCGGGACATGCTCCCAAAGGGGGATGGGGAATAGCTGCCACTGGGCACTGGCGTCCCACATGGGGTGGCTGACGGCGTGTGGGACTTGATCACCGAGGGCGTTGGGGTAACAGACGGGGAGATTCCCGGAAACGACTGGTGGACGGGGGTGGAGAGGCCACTGGGAGTAGGAGTGGGGGAGGGCGTGGTGTGGGTGGGGCCTGCAGACAGGGGCGGGCCTTTGATGACTGAGGAGGAGGCAGGGGATGGAGAAGCAGCTGCTGTGTTCTGCGAGGGGACCAGACCTGGGAACACGGGCGTGATGGGGGTCGTAGGCGGGGCCTGGGACGACGGGGGATTGGGAGGGTGTGGCGTGGATGGAGTTGGGGGGTTGGAGCCATGGGGGGATGGGGCGGGTGTGCCAGGGGTGTGGTTTTGCTGACTGGCTGGTCGGGAGAAAGCTGAAAACAGAGACAAAGAACGGTAAAGTTGGGTCCTGCTCTGAACTAATCGATACCTTCAGGGAAGCACTGCCATTGGAGAATGGGGTCAAATCAAGGGTCAGATCAAGGGTCAGACCAGGGTACCACAGCCATCTTCCCCTGGGGAATTTTAACTGCAATAGACCCGTTTTGCATTCAAAAAAAGAGGCAAATTTTAGAAATTGTCAATTATGATTAAGCAAATGTATCGGGATTCTCCACATTTTTTTTCCTTCTACATGCCTCTTTCAATCATTAAACATCCACAGAGTATCTTCAATAAGCTTCTCCACTGACGGCACAGAAATGTCGGACATGATCCCAGTGATTCATACATATGATACATTCAAGTCGGCTGCGAGAAGGAGCTGGAAGTGAAAAGCACAGGCAAGATGAAGAATAACCAGAGCATGTTTAGGTCCTTCTCGAAGCCCAAGGTGGCAGCCATCTCGAGCTCATGCTGGGAACGGCAGCTTTTGCTGCAACTGCGCTGCTAGCCACCCCCGCAATGAATTTTCAGCCCGGTCAGAAACAGCTCTGAAAGCAGAGGACCCCAGTTTATACGGTTCTCTCATACAGGCCCAGCCAGGTTATAAACACAGAGGAACTAATCTAAACGATAAAATGCTGACATCAAAGGGCAAGCATGGGTTTACAAAAGTTCAGAACTACTGCTCTCTTCAAACATCTTTCCCATGTAAATAAATAGATGCTTTATTTCCTGCAGGACACAGCAACAGCCATTAAAAAGTCATTAATTCCCCCCATAAGTTAATTTCTGTATAAAGGCTCCGGTACATGGTGTAGATCCCTCCATCATCTCTGTCCCATTTTAGTACCTGTTGATAAACAGGACACGTGAGCTCCATGGAGAGCCTGTCGTCACCATTTTTGGTATTCAGGGGAAAGCAGTGGAAACTGGCCAGCCACACAGTCCTGGCACAGTCATGCCATGACTGACCCCAGGGCTCAGGGTTCGAGGCCAGAATTATTACAGCTTGTTCTGAAATTCACCTTTGAGGACTGTGGTTACTAAAACTATTATTGTTATAGGTTGAATGTAGTGATTGCACAAAATAACAGGGGGTAGCATGCAGCCCAGCAGGTTAGGCCGCTGTGCCCGTGATCAGGTCACCAGTTCAAACCCAAGGTCAGCTGAGTGATGTCACCGTTGAGCCCCTTCAGCAATTGCGCCAGGGACCCCGTTTCCTCAAAAACTTAAATATATACACAACCATATATTTATATATATATATATATACACACACACACACACATATATA
>JAAGVU020000038.1:17134400-17145061 GCA_011763525.2 Mormyrus iriodes
CAGTGTGTATATATATGTATGTATACACACACACACATATATATATATATATACACACACACACATATATATATATATATATATATATAAAAATCTTTCTCCCTTTCATTTAGGTTTGCCTCTCTGCACTTTGTTTATATTCAGCAGTCTCTATATTCTATTCCTTTAAATGGCCAAATTGACAGGATGTGAAAAAATATACATTTATATACACACTTATAAAGAAACCAAGACAATGTGGGCCAAGGCGTAGAAAGAACCAGCGTTATGCGTACAGGAGCAAACATTGAGGGTCAAAGGTCAGCCAAGGTTCAGAAGGTCTGGACACAGACGTGCAGGCCGAAAGAGGCAACGGGCGAAGCCAATTCTGATGCGAGCAGCCAGTTGGGGGGGACGGGGGGGTAGCCAGTTATCAGCCCAGGGATTCACAGCAGCAGGTTAAACAGCGGAGATCAGGCCAACAACCAACACTCAGGTTTGCCAGGCCTTGTTACAATTCAGGACGCTATACACTTGGACACAAAGGCTTCATTAATTGCCCAGGGCGCCACCATGTGGTTGGGCATTGCCTGAACCTCCGGGGAAAGGTTAGCCAGCCTCAGGTTATCAGTGCTGGTTAAGCTTAGGGGATGGTGACTGAGCTTAGGGGGTGGGTATCAGAACGGACTGTAACTAATCAGTCACCACCCCTGGCAAAGCATCCACTTCTGTATTGACACCCCCCTACCTGCAGCGTTTGGTGTGGCGCTGTACGGAGGGGGGGGCACCGTGGCAGTGATGACCCCTCCGACAGGCATCAAGCCCACGTTGTTGCTCCTACCTAAGCAGGAAGGGGGGGCAGAAAGCTTTTCTGTCAACAGTTCCCATCAGACTGGAGAAAAAGGCGAGGGGCCTTGCCCCCAAAACGCATCTTATCATCATCATTCGCAAGTGATTAGTGGACCCATTTACACAAAGCTTACAACTTTTCTCCTTTGTTTTTAAACCACTTGATATTCCAGCTGTGCTCAAGAAATCTGTAAGGGGAGCAGGGGGGACCTGAAAAAAAGGTTAAACTAAACTGATCTATACTGCGCAGAGGAAGGTGACCTTACTTGGAGCGATGGTGGCGTGGGGTCGGCAAGGCGGGATTGGATACGGCACGGGCCTGTGGGGGTTGTAGGAAGAGGGAGACTGGGGTGGGGGGTGGGGGGACAGAGCACATGGTCAGATGATGGCAACCTCCCCCAAAATCACTGCTCCAGCATGGTAGGTCAACTCCCCAGCAGCTGCGCGACACACGGACGGCTCACCGGTTTGAAAGGTCCCAGGATCCGGGCTGCGATGCCCTTCCCGTCGCTGCCCACCTCCTCACCCTCCTTCCGAGCCGGCATTCCCTTTATGGAGAGGCAAAAGCACACAGATGTTTACCAAACTTACAGATATAAATGGGCATAACAAATTTCCTTAACCTGTGTATCTCCTGTAGCGCAACGAAAAGAGCATTAACAATGCAAAGGTTGTGAGTTCAAATCCTACACATAAATTGTAACCCTAACCCTTCTACAATAAGTTGATTTGGATAAAAGCATCAGGTAAATGCAGCATGGTCTGTCATTCTCTTAGGTATTTGGAATTATGGTTACTGCCCTACTACATTATACATATGTCCAATACATTATATTTATTAATAAAACAATTTTATTCAAAGCAATATACAGTTGAAAAGCAGGAACAATTCGGGTTAATTGTCTTGGCCCAACAGTTAAGTAATTCTGCTAACCCTGGGATTTGAACCTGCAACATTCTGATTACAGACACAGCATACTAACTGGCTGAGCCACACACTGCCCTACAACACACAAACCTTTTCATTTCAATGATCAAGAAAATTACAATGAAACTATTAGCCTGGGACAATGACTTTTTATTTTACAATAATGGAGTGCAAACAGACGTATGTGGTGTGGCAGCTGGAAGCTGATCTGTCAGGTACTCACAGGGAAGGTTCCGGTCACCTGACTCGGCCTGCCCTTCGGGTAAGGGTTCCCCGGGATCATCCCACAGGATGAGATCATGGCCACTGGTGCTTTGCAACCCACTTTGCACACCTGTGGGACAATGGAGACTATGAGACCCAGCCAAAGAACCACGAATGAACACCATCATTGCCAAATGGTTAATACAGCTGTACTTTTTAAAGTATGATATTAAATTGCAATTATATTATATAATTTATATTTTATTACATATAATTTTATATATATTATAAATATTTTTTTTTACTTTTTATTCAAGAACAAACTATACTCAGTCTTTAAATCTCGAATGAAGACCTATTATTTCAGTTTAGTTTACCCACATCTTAACTTATCAAACACCGTAACTATGGCTGCTGGTGCTGCTGTACATGCCATTTTTATTTCCTGTGCTTATCCATTCATGTGTCAATGCATGTTCTGCCTTCCTTCCCACGTGTTTCGATGGTGCCCGGGGAGGACATTGGCCATGGACTTTGGCTTTGACCTTGACCAGAGTTTACACCTTCTCCCTACTTGGGAGTTTTTGGTTCCTCTCCTGCAATGTCATCTGGCACTCTCTTTCATTTCTGTCTTCCCGCTTCCTTGTTTTTGTATTATTCTGTCTTAATGATCTTGTCATGTATCACAAAACTCCCAATAAAGCACTTTGGAGCAATTCTGTTGTGAAATATATAAAAATAAACTGAAATCAAACCCACCTCCCCCAACTTCTTGTTTGAGAATTTGAGTAACACCATGATTTCCTTCAGAAAAACTCAAAAAATGCCTCATCATTCAGCGGCCAGCTTTTCCTGCAGGACCTGCTGAACGGCATTCAGTCTCACCTGCTCTAAAATCCTACGGCAGCGTTTTTTCTCATACAGGTGAAAGCGGAATAGTTCCTCCACCGGTCGGTAGTTCTGAGCATCAGATATATTCCTGCAGTCGTACAAAAATCATTCGGTTCGAGATTTGTTACACATACCTTTGTAACTGCATAGACCTCACATGTACATAAACATTCGATGTAACAATACAGACGCTCCTCGCTTTACGATGGTTCGACTTACGATATATCAGCTATACGATGGTGCGATAGCTATCCATACTCAGTAGTCATCAGACCAAACTTTGAATTTTGATCTGTTCCCTGGCTAGCGATATGCTGTACAATACTTTCTACCGATGCCAGACAATGGCAGCATCTACGCGGCCACACTTCCAGTTTCTGTAGCGATTACAATTGTAAATATCTCATACAGTGTTTAACAACTTATCGTATGGTTACTTATTTATTTATCATATTATATTCATATTCCGCTTACAATATTTTCAACTTACGGTGAGTTCATCGGAACATAACCCCATCATAAGCTGAGGAGCGTCTGTATAAGTAATTTCATGATATTAGTGTTACAGTACATTAATTCAGCAGATTCTTTTATCCAAAGTGACGTATAAGAGTACATTATCTGTACATACAGTACATTATCCAGCAGGGTCAGGGACTTACAGAGCGATTAACTCCAGAACAATGAGTTTATCCTTTGAAAATGTAAAACAGTTGAGTATGTTCACCACCTTAGTTGTTGGAATGGCAACCATTTTCTGAAAATGGGAAACAAACATTTATAGTGCAGTTACAGGTGCGCTTTCCAGCTGCTTGAGTATATGGCAGATATATTAAATAATTACTCAGATTTAGCTACAAAGCTATTTACAATGTGGCACTAATTAAATTAAAAAAAAAACTCAGAACTTCTAACTCAGTCCATTACCAAACAAATTTTGTCTGTCTAGGTCACATAAATTGCGTTCATGAATTGTTTCGAATCTTGATTAGTGTCTATTACATCAATTACTGAATCTTGTTGGTTTACACTTTTGAGTGGATTTCTTTTTTTACTTGGAAAAGAAAAAAAATACATTTCTGTATTAATTATACAATAAAAGGGTCAGACTCACATGTTGCATAGCTTTCACAGCCTTTATCTGCGGTTCTGCATAGGAGAAATACTTCAGCATCTCCGTCACCTGCAGCAGAGAGCGGGCGCGTCATTTCACGCCTAGGCAGGCAGATGGCAGCCGGGTAGCGGAGCCGTGTTTACCTGTTCGCTGGAGAAATACCCGTGCACCAGCTCTATCGCCTTGATTCTCTGATCTGTCAGAACGCACTGCGGGAAGAGAGACACCACAAGCGTCATCCAAATGAACAGGAATGAAATATTCATTCATACCTTAACAGAAGAATACTAAAACCCAAAAACGAGACATTGGCAATGGAATAATTAATTATTAAATGTTGCATAATACCTTTCTTATTTCGTCCAGCACGATGTCAAAAGATTTTTTATCCATCTTGAAATGTAACTGTTAGGAAATTTGCTTAAAACGAATACGATTTCAAAAAGATTGTATCAGTGTAGTTCTACTGATTGATAAAAAGTTAACAGCAATAAAATGCTATATGTACCTACATAATTGCATAATGCCACTGGGTGGCCAGCTGGCTAAACAACGTGAATCGTAGCAGTCGTTCTAGCGCACCAGCAAAATCAATGAGCCCAGCAGCATCACGCTATCCTGGTTTAGTCCGTAACCAACCTCCACGCGAAAACTCGCGATCATTACAATATTAGATAAAATAGCTGACGAGTCGGTCGCTAACGGAGGACTGGTAGGACAGGTACCTATATGCAGACAGATCGTTAATGTTTATCGGCGACCGATAGATAACCATAGCTAGCTGGCTAGCTAATCACACGCACGCAAAACTCCGCCGCCTCGCGGAAAACTGGCCGTCCCAAAAAAATCCGTGGCGGATTCGTTAAACGTGGTAACTCGGTTTGCATGACTTTATCGTGCAACGGGTTTCGCGATTCGTCACCATCTTATAAAATGAATAAATGGGGCTGGGAAAGTAAACCCCTGGTGCAGCTCAGCTAAACTGGCTTCCTTTGTTATGACCCATTATGGTGCGACGACCTTTCGGGGCGTTTTTTTTCCGCTATGGATGTTGGGGGTAATCGAGGGAGTACACCAACGGCCAAAACTGCGCTGGAATGTAACAGATTTAAAACATATTTCAATAATTTAACAATGCAAAATGACTTACTCGAGGTTATCAAATTTAGGGTTAGATGGATTTACCATAATGTACTAACTTGTTTTGCTTTCTTTACAAAACTACATTTAAAAGTCACCGAAATCGACTATGCGGATGGATGGACCCCCCTTAAAATGAAGGTCCGACGGCTGCCGTGTCGCTTTTTGATGATGAATTTGTGCGGTTTCATACGATAAATAATACAGTAAAATAACATTTTTAATTGTGTCGCATTTTCATGCTTATCTTTTCTAATCAACACATTTCTAATAAAATTTAAAATTAAATAATATACTCGATTAATCCACAGAAGTGTGCTCCTTATCGTCCGATATTTAAACAGGCATTTCCTGGTAGCTTTACGGGAAGTAAACAATGATGTGCATCTGACGCGGATGTGCTGGGGTGGTAGGTGTGGAAATTCAAGCGAGTTAGTGTAGAGATGGACCGGTTCGTGTGGTCCAGTGGCTTGCTGGAGATGAACGAGACATTGGTGATCCAGCAAAGAGGTGTCCGATTATACGATGGAGATGAAAAGGTAATGCCTACGTCTAACAGTCATTTATATAAACTTTTAGTCATGTTTCACCTGGGGGTGTAATGTAAAACCTGTAAATACTGGAGGGACGCATTATTTAGCTGTTTGCGATATTTTGACAGATATTGGCGTTAAGATCAGAGTCCACGTCATTCGTGTAATTTCCCATTTTCCCCACTAGGCTAAGCTGGATATTGGAGTTGTCCTCCTGAGTACTCATCGTCTTATTTGGAGGGACCTCAAAAACCATGTAAGGACTTGGGGGGAACTTGAAAAGTATTTGAACTGTAGTATGTCACTGTTACCCCAAAATTGCTCTATGAACTGCATTAAGGTTATTTAACTATTATAGCTAACTAGTTAGCTATGCCCTGTTCCGCTGACAAACTGTTCACTCAGTCAGACTTTTCCCTCTGCACCAGGAATGCTGTATCGCTATTCCTCTGTCACAGATCGTGTTCTTTGAGGAACAGGCTGCCGGAATTGGAAAGAGGTGATGTTGAAAAACAAGCTCTGTGTGCAACATCAAAAGTTTGCTCAAGACATCGCCTCTTAGTAATAGACTATGATTGTGTTATCAAAACTTGTCAGGTGGATAGGGTTGCAAAGGGGCAGAAGATTTTCGGAAACTTTCCATGGGAACTGTGGAAACTTCATACATGGCTTTCTCATTTCAGCATCTAAATCAGGTTTATTATAAGAAGAAAATTTAATGATTAAATTTCTCACGTAAATTGAAGTGTTTAAAGGAAATGCGTGCATGTAATTTTTTTTAGTATGGATAAACTCTCTGATTACCATATTCAGCCATGACAGTTTTCATTGTTGTGATCATTAGGTGACCATAATCTCTGCTCTGCTCACAACAGTGCAAAGATAGTGATTCACTTGCACCCTGCTTCCCCCAACAAGGATCCTGGTCCGTATCAAAGCAGCAAGTTTTCCTACATTAAGTTGTCCTTTAAGGAGCATGGGCAAATTGAGGCAAGTTGTTACCATAGAGATAATCTTTGTAACAACTCCTGGATTTGTATTCTGTGCTGTTGGTGTGGGGTTTATGCAACCAAGGTGGACCTGAAACTCTCTTGTGTGATCAGTTCTACAGAAGGCTGTCGGAGGAGATGACCCAGAAGAGATGGGAGAGGACACCAGTGTCCCAACCTATCCCAGCGGGAACAGGATCACAGGTGACAGCTATGCGCTTCATGGAATTACAATTACAAAGCAAACCATTGTAAAATTAGCCCAGTATTTTAATTTCCTGGACCCCGTAATGGTCAGAAAAAATATATTAAAAATACTGATATTAATAACAATTCTGATATTTAAAATAAGTAATGGGTGAAGCTTATTTTCTTCCATTTATATGTAACATGAACTTGAACAGGCCAGACATAAATGAAACTTTTAAGACCTGTGCCAACCATTTGCATTTCCTTTTTAAGTATCGCTTACTGTTGATGGTGCAATATATGTGATGGCCTCTAAGAGGCGCCATTTTTACTTGTATGGCAAATATGAACCGATGAAACATTTTTTTTAAATCCTGCAGGTATGTTTTTCATTCTAATCATTTAATTATGTTCTTTTTATATTTTATATGGTATATTGTGCATAATTGTATTTTCGAGATGTGTCAGGCAGGCCAGACGGCTGCAGTGGTAACTAGGGTGAGGCGGAGAGCGCTGCTGTTCGTCCCCTGGGCTGACCTTTTCCTTCCTCTCCTCTTGGGGAAATATAGGCAGGAAGAACGCGGGCTGTGGGGATCGTGGGCATTGAGAGGAAGCTGGAAGAGAAGAGGAAGGAGATGGACAAAAACATTTCCGAGGTGAGAGAGAGAGCCAGGGAGGTGGAGACAGGGATGTGGAGGGAAGGAGGGCATGCATGTGGGGGGTGGGGCAGGAGGCGCTGTCAGTCATCCGGGTCCGTGTGAACCGGGTTGCGGGTTTCCCCATCCTGCTTCGGACTTGATCACGCTCTCGGGATGCGGCCCAGACACGGCACGCCACAGCAGGGCATACGTGTCCTCCCTCGCCAATGTGATTTTGCTGGCACATGCTTAGAAAGTAAAGAAGCATCATTATACCTATCATGTTGTAACAACCAAGCACAGGAATAGGCACCATTCTTGGTCCTTGATCCTTGGCTTTTTTCACTGTTTGTACAGTAGGGGGAGTGGTAGTTAGGGCTCCAGTATGATCAAATGGACATTCAAGTCTTTGGAACTGCACTGATGGACTATTAAGAATTCAGCATGTTTGATATTGATGGGTTAAAATTTAATATTGTAATCAATGTCAGCTTCTAGGACAGGTCTTCTCCTAACAAATATATTAGTGTTATAAATGCATAGTGTGTTGGAATGTGGATGATTGAAATTTTCCAGTTTCATTGTTGGAGGGATTGGGGCGTACCGCTTTGTATATTTTATTAATTAGCTATCTCCTAGTGCGGGAAGACCTTGGTTTTATCTCCAGACTCCCACAGTCTGTCTGGGGTCATTTTCTATAAACATGGAGCGCTTGACTTCTCTTCCAGCTCAAAGTGGTCTCTTTTACCATGCAAATGTATCACCGCTCCAGTTTTCCCATAAAGGCTTTTTTAGCAAGTATTTATGAATTTTTGCTCAGATAAAAACTTTAATTCAAGCCATGAGGAAAAAAAGGCAAATAGTAAACAAACTAATCTCAGCAGTTATTTTATTTTGTCCCATGTGGGAACGTTGCTGTTTGTAAGCATATGCAGTGTTTGGAGCATAAATAAAAGTTTCTTCTAGTGTGTGAGGTGTCTGTCATCACAAAACAATGTGCGTCTGTCTTGAATAAATCAACCCTGTTGCATGTTTAAATGCACATTTTAGAAAATGAACCACATGTATAAGGCAGCCAGTGGTTCTGGTGCCATTACTGTCTGGGGTTTGTGATAAACGCAGGTGAGACTCCTGGTTCTGCTTCTCTGGAAACAATAACTACAGATTGACTGCTCCCTTTCCCCTGGAACAATAATTAATCTAAAAATGCATCACTGATAACCTACAAACACACCATCCATAATTACGGATTTAATTGCCATCAATTGCCATTAAGTTTCTAATGCAAACAAACCATGTGGTTTTTGAAGCAAGGTGCCATGTTTGTTTGTTTGTTGAATGGACTTGACTGTACCCCCCCCCCCCCCCGAACATGTCTTCACATTAGAACCTCCCGTGAAACGTGGAGTTGGGACTTCTCTTTTGCCGGAAGCTTGTTTTCGGTCAGCCCCCAACTCTCCCCCCCCTCACTTGTCGCCAAGTGCCCCCCCAGCCGGCGGTGCTGTGTGTGCGTGATAAGAGGAGGGAGCAGTAGGGCTTTGTGTGGGCCGGAAGCCTGTGCTGGGTGTGTAACTCTTACCCTTTGTTCCCAGGCCGACCCCTTCATCACCAGCCAGAGCTGAAACAACACAAAACAAACCCGTCCCATTTCAACAGCAGCCACACTCTTAGGCCCCCCCCCCCCAAACACTGACCAGCTCACAGATTCAGTCATCCTGGAATCCTAAGTTGAACAAGACTTAAAAAACTGAAAATATCAGTTTTATTTAAGAGGTTCTTAGATGTGAAGACATTTTTTTGTGTGCTGAACGTCCAAGAATGTAAGTTTAATGATGGTGTAGGCTTCCAGCAGAATTTCCTTTAGCTTCAGCTTTAATGGGCTACTTGAGGAAGGACAACCCCTTCTTAATGGACGGGTTTGGGTGCTCAAGAATGTCAAGCATGTGTGGAAGCCGGATCATGCATTTCCAGTGGCCTCGTGGTTGATTTGTGTCTGATCTGTGTGGGAGTCGCTTCAATTGACCCTCTCCCATTTCTGTTCCTTCTTCCCAGGCCTTTGAAGACCTCAGCAAGCTCATGGAGAAGGTAAGGAAGCCCCTTGCTACCATCTGCAGTCCTTTTTCCTCCTGGGACTTCGCACATGAGCTACGGTGTCATCAGTCATTAACCCCCTAATAGCACTCATCACCCCCAGGCGAAGGAGATGGTGGAGCTCTCCCGGTCCATTGCAAGTAAAATTAAAGAGAAGCAAGGGGATATCACAGAGGATGAGGTAGGTGTGACCATGCATAAACATGCCCCACCCCTCAAACACCTCACTGTGAACTGCCCTGGGGTGGTCTCTCCACCCATCCAAACCTCAGGCACACAATTCTGTGGTTTTTACTCCACTGTTTACATGTCTGTCATGGAGCAGGCTCTCGTAATCCAAGCAATCTGGGAATGTTCTTATATCTGTTTCTGTTTATCTAGTTTAGAATGCGAGAGGAGCAATGAGCCAGATTTGGCGAGCTTGAACTGTCTCAATTCCAAGCACGACGAACAGCCTGGAGCTAATTTGATCACCTCGCACGCTAAATTGATCTAGGGTGTCCTTGTGGTCCAAGAGCTCCTTTATTTAGCTTTTTAGGGGAAAAGACCTGGAATGGCGTCTGTATCGCTACACCCTGACCTCACACCTACCTTTCCCCTGTTGACATAATCCCCCGTAGCGCATGCAGAGAGGGGAGGGTTTTCCCATCATCGCTTCATCAGTGTTCCCGCCTGTTCGTCTTCTGCGGCGGAGAACTTGCTGAGTTGGCTTTGTCTGCGTGTGGAAAGTGTCGGCCCCCTGCGGGTGTTTCTGGCGGGAAGCTACTGGATGTCCCCCAGCTGCTTGCTACGGCCTGCAATTAGGGGCTCAGGCCCGCTCTCAGCCCAGATGGTCCCCCGCAGAAATTTTCCACTTTATCCCCAGGGCCCTGCCCGTAAGATCTGCGGATTCGCTAATTATGAACGGGGCTTTTCAAAGTTAATAGGTTCTCTGGGGTCTGCAGTTGGATTTCTGACCCAGAAATAAAGACGTTTAAGTCCATCTGGTTGGAGGTTTTTTTTTTTCACATTAAATCCCCTGATTGCCAGAAGTATTGGGCTGTTTCCAAAGGGGACATGCAAGAATGGAGCTGTGCAACGGACTGGGTCAGGTGTGCCTCTCTTGTATTACCAGTT
>JAAGVU020000038.1:17145161-17166452 GCA_011763525.2 Mormyrus iriodes
ATAAAGACGTTTAAGTCCATCTGGTTGGAGGTTTTTTTTTTTCACATTAAATCCCCTGATTGCCAGAAGTATTGGGCGTTTCCCTTTAGGAAAGTACTGTTTCCAAAGGGGACATGCAAGAATGGAGCTGTGCAACGGACTGGGTCAGGTGTGCCTCTCTTGTATTACCAGTTTGCCTTTTGACCCCAAACAGACAATCCGGTTCAAGTCGTACCTGTTGAGCATGGGCATTGCCAACCCAGTGACACGAGAGACTCACGGCTCGGGGACGCACTACCATATGCAGCTGGCCAAACAGCTTGGAGACATGCTCCTTGCCCCACTGGAGGTAACAAGACTCACATGGGCACATATATATAGATCAGGGGTCTCCAACCCTGGTCCTGGAGAGCTACAATCCAGTAGGTTTTCTATTCTACCTGGCTTCTGATGAGCCACACCTGTTCCTGGTATTTACTTAAGAACATGTGTTGCTCATCAGAAGCCAGGTAGGATAGAAAACCTTCCGGACAGTAGCTCTCTAGGACCGGAGTTGGAGACCCCTGGAATAGATTTATAGTCACACAGATGAGTAGACAGGCAGATGTATAGATACTGTTGTTATTGTTGCCATATTAGCCTCAATGTTAACATGATAACCCATCAATTCCTTTATCATCCAGATGGTTCCCTCTATGGGTAGCACTCTAATATGGATCCCTACAGGATTTAAGATAATTTTTGGACCAGCAGGTAATTTGGGGAAGGTGGGAACTTTCAAGCAATGGGTGTCTTGTCCACAGGAGCGAGGAGGCATGATGGCCCTGACTGAAGTCTACTGCCTGGTTAACCGTGCCCGGGGCATGGAGGTGAGCCTGCACTTAGGTCCTGGGGGAGCTCTCCTGTTCTCTTTCTTCACTAAATAAATTGGGACATGGGTGTAAGATTGACAAGATGCACAGAAAGAAGGAATGGTATGAGGGAAGGAGGGAATTAAATACACTTATTTTTTATGTGTCTGAGAAGCTCTAGGCATTGTCTTCCCTGAGAGGACTATAAGCGTACGGGACACTGTCCTGGTTGCGTCAGGAGGGTTGGTTCTGTCCAGAAGCTCAGTGCTCCTCCACCATAGTCTCCAGAGGGAGGTTGCGTCTTCCTTGTCTCCTCCTGTGGGCCCTCCAGCAAGAGGAAGCTGAGCAAATATCACCAGTTTCCCACATCATCCATGATCTGCAGACTACAAGCATGCAGCAGCTAATTGGAGTTGATCTTGATCTGTCTGGTTGCTGGATTTCACTGGCTGTATGAAGCCATCTGGAAAAATGAGAGGACCGTGGGACGGGGTGGGGAGTGTGTTTTGTGGGGGCGGTGTTTGGGTTCTTGGACTGAAATGGAGCTGGAAGCTCCTCTTGACCTCCTGGCCCCAGGTCGGCAGATGTTGCTTTCAATTTTTTATCATCTACTGTCCTTCATTTATAAATAAAATGTCTTCTAGCATCTGGGCTATTTTCCAAAACCTGTCATACAGATGCTCGCTTATGTACACACACCAGTGCGCCTCCGTCTTGTCTGTTTGACTGACTGTCTGTCTGTTTGACTGACTGACTGTCTGTTTGACTGTCTCTCCGTCTTGTCTGTTTGACTGTCTGTTTGTCTGATTGTTTGTTTGCTTGTGGGACTGTCACTAGTAAGTTCTCTCTCATATTCCTGGCATGATTTTCCAATGTGCTGTGTGTCAGTATATTTATAGGCCACTGTTCTACAGCCACACAGACCCAGACACAGTTGTTACAGGCAAGTGCATTCACATTACGACTGCACATGCACATTGATGACACACATCCCTGTGCTTCTGCCTCCCAGCTGCTCTCACCAGAGGACTTGGTCAACGCCTGCAAGATGTTTGAGTCCCTGAAGCTGCCTCTGAGGTAAGGGCTGGGGGCTGTGGGGTGCGATGGGTGCTGGTGGCCAAGGCGGGGAAGGGGTCACGTGGGTGGCAGCCCAGCCCGTGGCATCCGCTGGCCACTTCCTGTATCGCATCCTGTTTGGAGAAGCCCTGTCCAGCCCTGATCCCCTCCAGAACCTTGCAACAGGAAAAATGTTACCTTTTTAGAATAATCTTTATTTTGTAAATGCCTTGTAGTGCACTCGGATTCTGGCTTGTACAGTTTCCTCATTACTTGTTTCTCCCTGACAAAATTTTAGCTTAATTTCCTGTGGCGGGGGGGGGGGGGGTAACAGGATTTTTGTGAACAATGCTATAATATGGACTTTTCATCTTAAGTGGAAAACAGGAAGGCTATGGTATCCTGGTGAAGATAATCTTCCTACCCAAAGTGGTAGCATTGCTGGATTTGTAGCATTGTAGCATATAGTAATGCTGGTGAAATTCCACTCTTTAGTGAATTGATGAGTTTGGCTGTCTTTCTTTAATAAGATGCCCCAGTTTCCCTTAAGAAATCCTAATATGGAATTCTGCTAGCACTGTGTTAATAACATTTATTGTAGGATTAAAATATGAAAACAAATCACCCTGTCATGTGAAGAATTTTATGAAGTCCCCTCACCTCTCTATATACCTAAGGGTCAACAGCAGAATATGAATTACAAGCCAAAAAAGTCAGGGAACCTTGTAATTAATTGCTACAATATAGGTGTTGACTGATCTTCAGAGCCGGTAAATTTAGCTTCTTGTAACAATTGTAAGATTTACACTTACATTTATATATTTAGCAGATGCTTTTGGTTCAAAACATACAAGTAAGTAATGCCAAAGGGAGAATATACCCAGTGAATAAAGTAAATACCCTAATGTCATTTTTAGTGTGACGTTCATTAATATTATGTCTTTTACCAACACGTGATCAGTTATGGCTCCCAGACCACCATTTCCCCCCCTCCCACCCCCCATATATACCTCGCTCCTCATGGGGGAGTGGCTCATCTTCTCGTGTACTCTCCAGGCTGCGTGTTTTTGACAGTGGTGTCATGGTGGTCCAGCTGCAGTCCCACAGCGAGGAGGAGATGATTGCCTCGGCTCTGGACAATGTGAGTCCACTTCCACCACGTAGTTCCCACCTGCCGCCTGTGGAGAGCGCTCAGCAACTGCCTTTGCCGGGACTCATCGAAATCCCCCCCATCAGTACCCCTCCTGACATTTTATGTTGCTCAAGGGTACAACTGCAGGCCCTCTCTGGGCACCAGGACCAGAGCAGTTTTTGACCTCAAAGTCCACGTCCTTAACCGCCAAGCAACCTGCTACCTCATTGTTTTCACGGCCCCAGTCAGAAGTCCTGTGTTAATGGCAGCAAATCCCACCGAGTCACGTGACTTTCTGTGAATTTCCGGATGGCCCTTCCTTGCCGGGGTTCCTTCAGACCCCAACACCGACACGGATCATGAGCGTTGGGCGTCATGCTTTCTGAAGACGTGAATTCATGACCGGTCCCTGTCGTCTGCAGCTGCTTTCCGGCATCCGTGCTCCGTACGACGCAGAGCAGAGACGATGTGTCAGCTGAGAATTTAAATAACAAAAATTGGGTAGACCCTCCACATGCCGAGTTCTTGCATAACCGATCCTGGGCTTGGCGACCCTACGCAGACTGGTGGGGCAGCCTTCAGGGAAGGCAGATCACTTCCAGATGTGACTCTGGAACAAAAACAGTCTTTATTGATGTGATTTTTTTTTGTTGTTGTTTTTGGCCGGGGGTTTTGGTAAAGGCGGGTGTGAGAGGGGCGCTGAGGCTCATCAGTCGGTGTCTGACTCCAGTTTTCCGTCTAACTTGAGTCCATGGCCTGAGTCTTATAATAATGTTTCAAGCGGCTCCAATTTCTCTCGTGAAAATAAGTTTGCACAGTTATTCATGGATTGTACTGTAGGTGCACCTGCACTGACCAGTGCTATTACAACCTGCTATTGCAAGTTGCCCTTGGAGACGCATACGTCACCCTCCGTGTTTCCCCCTCTTGCCAGGTGTCTGAGAAAGGCTCCCTGACCTCAGAGGAGTTTGCCAAGCTACTGGGTCTGTCTGTTCTCCTGGCTAAGGAGAGGTGAGTGTATGGTTTTGTTTGGTTTTTGTCTATGAGAGGAAGACTGTAGTGCAATGTAATCATTTAACTAACTGGAGAGCTACTGTCCGGAAGGTTTTCTATCCTACCTGGCTTCTGATGAGCAACTAATAGTTAATAATACTGATTACAGTACATACAGTGATAAAGTACTAATTCAACAGTAAGTATAATGGTTTGCTTTAATGTATATGGTTTTAAGTAATATATTTGGCATTGGGGGGCAGTGTATTGGCTTAGTGGGTTCGGATCCTGTGTCTGCAATTGGAAGGTTGCTGGTTCAAATCCCAGAATTGACAGAGTGATTTTACCCTTAACCCCCAGTTTCTCCAGGGACTGCCTGGCTGTGCTTTCCACCTACAGATTACACCTAAGAATTCCTGTATACATGCACAGTTGTCATGCATGAAGTTGTCCATTGGTTGTGGATTGATGCCCAGGATCCGGCCCTGTCTCTGTTCCCTTGCCCCCCCTCCACCCCCTCAGGTTGCTGCTGGCAGAGAAAATGGGACACCTGTGCCGTGATGACTCCGTGGAGGGCCTGCGATTCTACCCGAATCTGTTCTAACAGACATGGGACGCCCCCCCCACCGCCCCTGACAAAGAGTCCTTCTTGGGTCTGAAATACATGCTTCAGGTCCAGCAGAACTCCAACGACACAGAGGAAATGGCAGCCCTCTCCTCCCCACCCTGCCTCCCCCCTTCCTGCCCCCTTCTCAGATCTGCGCATGCACATTCAGCGTGTGTGTCAGACTCTTAGATTTTTTCCATGAGTCTGATTCCGTACACCAAAGTGTTTGATCCAAAGAAACACCTCAGATTACGTTGTACAGTGTAAGTCTGCTTGGATGCAGAGAGTGACACAAATCGGAAAGGAATTGATGAAGTTCAGAATGCCGGGGATTCTGATACACAGCCTTGGCATTAGGTGGGGGGTATGCAGACGTCTCATCGTAACCATGGAAACCCATGTTGTGTCTGTACCTATCAAAGCCGCAAACAGGTACGGGTGACAATACAGATGCTCTCTCTGTCACCCTGATCTGGACATCATGCAGTGTCATGTTAGCACAGCTCAGGATTGCCTGGCAGAGGCCTGTCACTCTCTCTTCAGCTGCCAGTTTTTCTCCTGATAATAAATGATGAAATGTGCACGAGGGTAGGACTGGGTCTACGAAAGCTAAGACCCCTTCCCCACATGCCGTAGCTTACTAAGAACTCTTTGCAGGGGCAGTTGGCCGATTATTGGTCATTTTTACAAACTCAAATTACGTTTGGGGACACTGTTGACAAGCACAGTGTTGCAAACATCATATCACTCCGTATCTTCTGTTCTCTCCATACAGTTGTTTTTTTTAATGCATTAGCCTTTAAAACTCATTGTTCCTGCTGATGACTTTGTAGTTCCTTAGCTGAAATAAAATAAATTCTTTTTTTGTTCATGTTTCTCCTTCATTGGTACATAAGGCTGTCTTGCAGCATTTGATTACACTATGTTTTTATAATACTCTGGCTGTCTGATTTGTTTGTTGAGAGAGTGTCATACTGCAGAATTGCCATCTATCTGCCGATTGACCCCTGAAATGATACAGATTCTGTACAGAGATCTATTCAGGGGGCTTAGTGCTTCTCCATTACGTTTATTTGCTCTGCTGACACATTTATTCAAAATGTTATGTTGCTTTAACCACTTAATATCCATCCATCCATTTTCTATAACCGCTTAATCCATATGGGTAGCGGGGGGTCCAGAGCCTATCCCGGCAGCTGCAGGCAGGGAACAACCCAGGATGGGGCGCCAACCTATCGCTGGGCACACTCACACACACCATTTACACACACATGCATGCATGCATACCTACGGGCAATTTGCCAACTCCAATCAGCCTCGGCATGTTTTTGGACTGTGGAGGGAAACCAGAGTACCCAGAGGAAACCCCACAAGGACAACATGCAAACTCCACACATGGAACCCGGGCGGAGACACAAACCCTGATCCTAGAGATGTGAGGCAACAGTGCTAACCACTGCACCACCGTGCCATCACCATTTAATATCCCTCTAGAAGTAGTCCATGTGGGAACCTCACTGATACGTATAGCAACAGGTGTTGCTATATCATTTATCGTGGCTACGCAAACACAGTTGACCGTCTATGTTGGAAACACGCAGCCTTGGATTGGGTTATTGCATCAGTTATATTTCACAGTTTTATTTATTTAACGTGAGCTCACATATTGAACTTCCTGGGTGTAAATAAGGGCAAACCTGGTTCAATTACTTATTGGCCTTTTTTGCGTTTCTCAAAAATGCTTCATTGAAAAGTAATAGTTTGTAATAGAAAGTGTATAGTAACTATATATCTAAGAAGTATTCTGAAGTAGTTAGATGTTTGTGAAAGCAGGATCCGATGGGTTTGATTTACTACACAAAGTAAATATATGTTTTTCCCATGAAACCCATCCAGGCCAGCCAAGTTCTAATTCAATTAGCGCTAAAGGCTTCCTAATTACCGACAGAGGGAGCAAAGGGGCTGGGGAGAGCCGGCGGCTCCGCTTGTGGATGTCATTATGGAGACTCGTCTTCCTGAGCGCTTTCATTCAGCGTACGCTGAGGAGCGACGCAAGCGGTCCCGGCTGCTATGTGTGTCTATCGCAGCCCTACGCTTCCGCCACTCTCATTAATCATTCATCTTCCTACGTATTCACGAGACCCGACATGGACACGGCTTACAAAGGTGACCGTCGTTTCACTGTGCGCGGTGCCTGATAGCGGACGGCTGCAATCACCGAGAGGAACGATGCTATTTCCAGCTCGCAGCAACTGTAAGTACATTGTGTAAGTGCAAAGCCCGTATGTCAACCCTAGATGGATATCGCAATAAATTATTTAAAATCACTTTCATTGCTGGAATTCAAACTGCCGTGTAGGTACAAAGAAAACAATGTATGGAATGCATTTATACTTGCGTATTGATAGGGTTCGTCATGCGTATTTTCCATGCATTGTTTTAAATGTCTCTGAAGGCTGAGAAAAGGCGTTTTCAGTGTCACTAAGGGAAGGAGTGATGCGCGCTTTTTTGTGCGTTTTTTTTCTCCGACGCCTCCACATATTGTTAGGATTACATGTTCGGTGGCAGGGAGGGTAAAACTGCTGGATCAAATGCAATTATACGCTGTATTATACCGAACATCCAGAGCGCCAACTGCGTTGTAAGGGGAAAATTGCAGTCATCGATTTGGACAGCAATTGAGGTTTTCCGAGCTTTTTGGGAAAGTGCCCATGCTATGACATGGTATGATACAAATTCACCGTGGAAAAATATGCTATGACTTGTGAACGAATTTAATGTTAGCTCCCTGACAAGGAAAATGAAATGATATATATCTATCTACAGACTATTTAAAAATAATAGTGGTATTATCCCATTGTTGTAGGATGTTACTTAAAAGAGTATTTGGGATACGTTTCAAAACATTTCCAGTAAAATATACAAAAGAATCAAGTCATGCTTTTATGTAGAACCGTATTTGATTGTTCTTAAGGGATTTCCATATTGTTTGATTATTAGTCATGGTTATTGGATGACTTTGTAGCAACACCTGCTTATCCACTTTCTTGATCTTGAGAGAACATTATACACAATTTAACCAACGAAAGAACATTACTAACCAAGATTTGCAACTTTAAAATCTTAACTTTAAAATCTTTGAGACTGGATTTTTTTTTAATCTTGCACCTATTCGCAAGTGACATAGGTCAGGATTTCTGTTCTTTCTGACGGTGGTTTTCCCTGAGTAGGAGAGAACAAAGACTTCTTAAGTTTTTAAAAATATATATATGATTGTGCTGTGCGAACGAAGAGTGCCTTGACTCCTGGAGGTCTCCCATGCGGACACCTTCAGCACCGCACGGCTCGGCTCGTAGTTCTCCGGCAATCCTTTCATCACTTGTGCGTGTGTATGGATCCTTTGAAGAAAACTCTCATACCGTGGGAGTACTAACAGTTTTTCTTTTCACCGACAGCCGAAACGGCGAGAGTCTAGCCAAGCGACGCGCTGGGAGCAGACGGAAAATCAAGGATCTCGTCACCGCTTCAGGCCGTGAAGGGGCAAGCTGTGGGTCATGCGGTGTAAGGGGGTCCCGGAGCGTAGCAGCCGGAATGACTCAGGGTCCCCCCACGGTGGTCCTGCTCCTGTTACTGCTCTGGGGAAGCGGTGAGTAAGACCTCTGCTTGCAGTTCACTTCTTATTAGTGTTCAAGTAAGTTCATATCTAACTGGAACTGAAATATTGCCATATTACTCTTTTTTAATATGGCCGCAAAGAAAACGGTCAAAAATGGTGTTATATGTGAAAGTATGCGGTGTTCCTGGTTATTAGATTACTAACAACTGTAGCAGATATGTATACAGCACAAAATCTGCAAGTCGGCCATTTACTGGTTGAGGGCTTGTCACATCTGAAAAGTAAAAAAATACTTTATATATATTATATTGCGGCTAGTTGAAGTGGGTTGTGTATTGTTGCAGAAATCTATTATTACTATTATACTGTAAGGACTGAACCTTTTCCATAGACGTCCAGTTAAAACAATGCCCATTGATGACTATAAATACACGACATCTCCGTTATTTTGTGCCACCTGCTATTGTGGGCTGCTTTGAAGGTCAGCGGTGGGATATTCAGATCGCCAGCTGAAATAGGAAGCGCCAGAAAAGGCAGGAGAACGGAGCGCTGCAGGACGTTACTTTTTTACGTTCTTTGCGTTGCTTTTTTTGAGATTTCTAGATTTTTTTTTGTGGTTAATGTAGACGTGTCAACTCATTAGAAAGTTATTTTTTTCCGGAAAATAGCATCTGTAAATGTTTCCTCTTTATTGCTTAACCACGACTAATATATTTTAAACCTATTTGGAAATATAGGGCTAAAGTTAGATTCCTTACTAAAAGGTCCAACATCATATTCCGTTGTGGGACTTAACCCAGCCACCTTAAATTTTTCAAGGGCTTTGTGTGTAACGATCAGATTTCTCATAATTCCTGTATACATCGGCAATAGTTCAGGTTCCGCAAGCTTTAAACCCAAGGTTTCCAGTTTTTGTCTAGGTAGAGCTGCCCAGTGAAACTTACTTAATGAAAATTCTTCAAGAATTCAAGGATTTTTATTTGTCACGTCGACGGTGCAGTCAGGTTGTAGTCCGCAGTGAAATGAAAAGTGGTCAGCTCTGCCCATGTGTGTCGTTAGGTCCGATTTTAAGCCTAGCCCCGAGTATTTTAGCCTCAATGCTTGTCTTCCTTCAAGAAAAAAAAAAGTCAAGCTCCAGGTAAACTAGACTATAGCCCCTGATCTTTTCATTAGCTAGAAATGGCCCATAATAAACATAGTACCGGTAATATCAATAAAATAATAAAAAACACAAATAGGAAAAAACAATATAATAAATAAGGAACAGAATGTGATACTGAAAAAGAAAGATAATGAAAAGAAAAAAAACAGAGGGAAAAAACCCATAAATATTCAGCTATATCAATGGGTAAATGAATTTCATGTGATCGACAGTGTTCATTGATGAACTGTGCCCATTATTTTTTTGCGTTCTTTGTGTCTTCTCATCTAGCTCTGGCAAAAATTCATCTCTGGCCCTCCACATATGTTGCTCTGAGCAATGAAAGTGTTTTCCTAGATTTTACCTGCAACCGCAACACAACTACAGATCGGACCATGACCTTGTCTCTAGTGGACATGGATACAAACGTCACCGTGCTCTCACAATCTTTGAGCAGCAGCCAACTAAAGGGAGCCCTGGAGCTCAGTTGCACTTTTTTCCGCTATGCTGGAAGTTTTAGGTTCAAATTAACTGGCAGTGGCTGTGATGGAGACAACGTCACCCAGTGGTGGAGCCAGGTACTGCACGTCCAGTGGCCTACTTTCCATATTTCTGTGGAGCGGACCAACAACCAGACCTCAAGTTCATTCCAGATCAACATCTCTACAAATGAGCATTTCCAGCCTTGTTTTAACACCAGCACTTCGTCGCTGTACCTGGAGATCACATTCCTGGAATATAACCAAATAAGGAGGAACAGCATTGACAAGGTCCAGGCCCGGATCCAGCGAGACATTAAAGTCACAAGATCACAGCAGGTTGAACTGGAGTGCGTGTTTCCCTTTACTGAGAGGGACTACATCACAGTAGCCCTAAAATCCCACCTCTCCCAACGGGACATCAAGACTTCAGGGCCCCTCTACCTGGTCCGCATTTTCTCCTACACGTTGCTGGTGGACAATGCACACATGGCTGGGTGCGAGGGCGCGGTGGCCGTGCGACTCCTGCCCCCGCCCTGCGCCTTCACCGGTGGGAAAGTGGTCCTCTACCGGGATGGAGGCCAAAGGGGCACGATGACTGCCCCTAAGGCCGAGGACACCTCCCCACCGCTCACCCTCAGGTGGCTCACCCAGGGCGAGAACGAAACTGAGTTCAACTGCTCGGTCTTTGACCCGGGAAGAAATAGGTACTGCTTTCGGTTCATCCTCAATTTCAGCTCCCGGAGTCTGGCACAGACATGCATCATGGTGCAGCAGAATGCAGGTGAGCCCTTACTTGTGTTCTAAGAGGTTTCTGGGAATGTAATGTCTTCATTAGCGTGTTACACTATTGATTCCATTGTTCGTAGTTTTTTTTGTAGTTTATCTTATCTTCAGTTGATATGTACATGAAAAAGGCTCATTATTAGTCTCTTAGGCTCATTATTTGTCTCCCCTTCCCTGGATCTCCCACCCCTGCAGAAACATGGGGACCGTGGCAGTCATGGACTCGCTGCAGCGTGAGTTGCGGGGAAGGCACGCGGGAGCGCGTTCGCGAGTGTCTGCTTCCCCCTGCTGGTGGGTTGAGGTGCAGCAAGCTGGTGAGAGAGCAGTCCCACTGCTCCCTGGAGGACTGTGCAGGTCGGTGAATTTTCTGAGATTTCTTTGGGTTTGCATATTATTCAAAATTATACATACTATCTTCCTGAGATCCAAGAGTTTATTTTTGAATTCTTGTTAGAGTCTTTTTTAGAACATGAAAAATTTACAAACGAGACAGTAAGGGCTCTAGGATGATATCATATGTGGGGGTGGGGGGGGGATGTGACCTTGCCAACTCCCTCTTCTTGTCAAATCAAAATTTTTAAATATATTTAAAAACCTTTTCCCTGGGTCTTAGGAGGATATCACAAATCAGCTCCACAAATTATAAATTGCAATATTGTTTACATACATATCTTATAATCCTTATAATCACTTATAATCAATTTGATTAAATTTATAATTACCTGTAATCCGTTACACTAGTGGTCACCAGCCAGTTGATTGTGATTGACAGGTAGATTTTCAAGACATAGACACTCAATAGTCCAACATGACACCCTCAGCCCTCACCCCCCCACCCCCTGACGATCAGTAAAATCTAACCCCACCCCAGTCGGAGAAATGCATCATGGGGAACCCTATCCCAAACTAGCTAGGGGGATCCCCTCCCCCAATCAGCAAAATAGATACATTTTTTTGTAAAAGTAGCTCTCACTGTGATAAAGGTTGGAGACTACTGCTTTATACTGTAAGTTTATTGTACAAACAGGCCCATAAATTTAAGTTTTTCTCTAATACAGCAGTAAATTTTACCATGATCTCTCTTTCTGTCAGTAAGCCCATGTAAATCCTGTAAATCACGACTGTGGTGTTTTCTCCACCTCCACGTGCCCGCAGTGCCCGCCCCTTCCGTGTCACCCCTCCCTCCTGTTGACACTTCGCTGGGGAGCAACCTGGTAGCCGTGGTGGGCATCTCCCTGTGCCTGGTGGTGATCGTGGTGACGGTGCTGGTGACAGTGTGGCGGAAGGCGTGCCGCACCCCTAAGTGCACCTCAGTGCCGCGCAGCTCTTTGCACTCGCCTGGTGGCCGCAAAAACTCAGATGAGGCCTCCATCTGTGGTCATAGCCTGCAACGGCCCAGCTTCTCAGAGAGCCTGCAGGCTGTGCCACCAGAGCGGGCTGCGCCAGCTTGCCAGCTGCCACAGACCCTCCCCCAGCCCCTACAGGATAAAGAGAGGGTGTCCCCGACCGGTCAGAAGATTGTCCCGCCCATTTTTGGCTACCGGCTGGCTCAACAGCAGCTGAAGGAGATGAAGAAGAAAGGCCTAAAGGAGGCCACTCAAGTCTACCACGTGTCCCAGAGCCCCATCGATGACACGATGCTGGAGGCCACTGAATCCACCTCTGCTCCTTTGACTCCAGTGTTCCAAGAGTCAGACAGCCAAGAGGAGGCCAACCTCGGCCGTTTTCGCATTAAGTCCCCTTTCTCAGAGCCACCCAAAATGGGCAAAACTTCATCTGCCACGCTACCAGACCGGCTCAGCCCGAAGGGGAACCCGGCATCTCAGGCTTGGCGGAACGAGCGCGTGGCAGATTGGGTGGAGATGGTGGAACGTATGGGAGCGGGTCACCCGAGGAGCGCCAGTTTCAGGAGGACGTCCAGTTTCCATGACGCCAAACCCCAGCAGCCACCGCGGCCCTTCAGGGAGAGGAGCATGACCCAGGTGACCCCTCGGCAGGCCCCGGAGGCGCGCTGCAGGGCCAGGGATCCGTATCATAAACTCGAGCGGGAGGACTGGGGTCGCCCCAGTGCCTGTCTGACTGAAAGCATGCTGGATGATAGGTGTCGGGGTTGGTCAGACAGGGCAACCGGTCAACAGGAACCAAGCCGTACAGCCATATCGGCAGCTAGGCCCGGAGCGGAGAATGCCGGCAAAGTAGACCGGCAGGGATCCGAGAGGGTCGAGAGGGCCGAGCTGAACTGGAGCAGAAGGGGCCCATCGCCAATCCAGAGGAACATCCTAGCCCGTAAGTTGAAGGAGGCGAACTCCTTAGCCGCATGCCAGCGGCAACGTGCCACTTCCAGCTGCCAGGCGGACCCCCGGCGGCACAGGTGCCAGAGCCTGCCACTCCCTTCCAGCCACGCCGGACTCCACCGTTCCCACTACGGCCTGACAGAGTCCGAGCAGCGTATGATGGACCTTTCCGGCTACCTGGGGGAGGAGGATGCCGTGGAGGTGGTGGAGATTCACAGACTTACCTGATAGCGCCCGAGTGGGGCAGGTGGGGACGTATTGACCTGGTGTTACTGCACAGTGACGTGCAGTGTCACTTTCACCGCTTGCAACTGCTGTTTGCTACAAATTTTAAACTGCTCAAGGCCAAAGGGTGGTAATTGTGACACCTGTTCGACAAAGTTTGAATTTTACAACTTTATTTTTCATATACTTCTCCTCTGAGTGCCGTTTAACTGTATAAAATGGGTCAGCGCCTGTGTGAGGAGTTTAGTAAATATCTATGACCAATCTGTGCGATGTCTGATGTATATTTGTGTCACTGTCATCGAAATCCTATGAATTAGAAGTTAATTATTACATACCAGGACAGCATTGGTTTTTTATTATGCTGCTTTATTGATCAATGTGCTATGCAAGACAGCTGGTCAATATATATGTATGTTTGCATAATCTTTTTTTAAATGCACAGTTTGAAACAATGATAATCTGTCAAACTGTTTAAGCTATGAATGTAGTTTTAAAAGCCAAAAAATTCATAGAGTAGATAATGCTTTTGAGCTCAGTCACGTCGTTTGGTGCAGCAGGGCCTGTGGAGGAAGCAGGCAGGGGCCTCTCTTAGTTGGCTACTCATCGGGTCCACCTCCACTGCCCAGGTTATCCATGAAGAGCAAAGGCCGGACCTTCATGGAAGCGTGACGGAGGGAGTACCACAGTCCCCTCCAAGTGAGCCACACCATTCCATTGTCATGCGTGCCTTTGTACTCCCCGCCACGGTAGAATTTTCCATTCAGGTTAACTGCATGGCATCTGAAAAATACATGCACACCAATGAGTGGCATCATTTTACCGAAGGTTTATATTCTAATTGCTCATTATCAAATGTTATTGTCTGTGAGAAAGAATGTAACTGGTTTAGTGCTTCCAGCATGGGTACGTTCTTTTGTATCATTGGCAGCTCTCAGCTAACAAGATAATAAGCATGAAAACACTGGGGCTGATCCAGGAATTTTTTAACTGCTCAGTATTGGCTACCACAGCCCAATCCGATCCATCATTCTAATTTCCTGCATCTGCCCAATTTACGTCAGTTGCGCAGATTGTCAGGTTCTGTCACATGCTGCAGTAAGCCAGAGGCACGTAACTTGAATCTACAAATTACCAAGATATCAGCTATCAGTAGTCTGGAAATTCTGGATACTCAATGTAGCCCAGTAGCTACCTGCAATGTTTGCAATGCCATCCTTTCGGGAGGAGGTAGCAACAGATCATCGTTTAATACAGTGTTACTCAACCCAGTCCTCACGTACCCCCAGACGGTACACAAGAGCAAAAACATGGACTGTCTGGGGGTCTGCAAGGACTGGGTTGAGAAACCCTGGTTTAAAACATCAAATCTAATGAGGCACTATATTATAAATACTGCAAAATCACAAGGTTTAATCACACGAAGAATGTACCAATGCCTACTGTATGTACAGGCAGTTCCAGGGTTAAAAATGTGTGTGAATTACAGTGGTTCGTAATAACCTGGGGACTGTCTCTATATTTATTAGAAGATCAGATCGGAATTGGCAGATATAACTATGGAATGGACCGGATCAGATCTGGGTAACGAAAAAATGGATTGGGACATCCCTACGTTTAAGCTATAGGCATGGTCATGTCGCATGACAGCATTCTGGCTGCATTACCACCAACAATCAGAGAGGGTGCTGAAGTACACTCAGCACCCCTACTTCCAGCGATACTGGCTTCAAGCGGTTAGTTTCGTCCTGTGGAGGATTTCTTCAGTGGCTTTATGTGTGTGGGCATGCCTGCATGTGTCTGGGAGCACTTGTTCATACCGGTTGTACCACCAGCCACCCTTGTTCTCCTTGGCACAGCTGCCCTGCAGGTACCGGTCATGGTCTTGGTCTCTAGTGCTGAACGGCATGCCATTGTGGGAGATGGACCACTGGTCCTTCATATGACTCCCTCCAGAAAGGGCATCTCCTGCCTTTCCACTGTAAAGGCCAAACTGCAATCGATACTTGTCCTGGTGGGAGGGAGCCAGACCCAGGCATATTAGTCTTAGGATGCCGGGTACTAAGCTCTGAGGATTGCATTTTTGCCTTGCTGTCGGTCAAAGCGACAGCTGATCACATCGCAGCTGGACAGGCTCACGGTCAAGGTCTGGAGACATACCTTCTCATCTGATATTCTAAAGTTCTCGTAAAACGCATATGTCCTCTGACCATTCCAGTCCATTAAATCGATCCTCATGAGATTTTCACCTGTAATATAAGCTGAAACTCTAACAAGCCATAATCAAATGCAAACAGCAATATTCGACGATATTTCAGGCATACGTCACACTCAGGACGAATACTGTCGAACATACCATCCTTTAGAAGAGTATAAATGTGTTCGTTCCCCAGCCAGAATTCATCATTCTTTTCTTTAAAATGGCCAAATCCTGACTTGTATTCTTCCCAGTCTCTGGGAACGAAAGAGACGTTGTTGGTTAAAATAAAATCAGGTTAATTTTTGTCACTTGTAAATTATAGTAAAGTATTTGGAACACAGCAACACAAAAAAAAAACCGTTTGACTGTTTCTATTATTTTAAGTGGATTTCCATTATCTGTATATCCTACCGGTTAAAATCCACCTTCCCATTACGTCTTTGTTGTATGACGGTCCAGCCGCCCCCGTGCGTCATATCACAATACGCAAGAAACGGCTCCATGTCCGATCTGGGCCTGATCCGATAGTACCCACTAGAGAGGTGGGCCCTGTTATTCAACGTGGAACAATCTAAAGAGAAGATATTTCAACGGGAAATATATTCAAGAAATATAGAAATAGTATATTGAAAGATAGTTTATTTGGGAATCCTTACCCCTGTCATAGACAATAAGATTCCCTGATGTCTTGGGGAGAGCGGTGGTCTTCTGTTCAGCACTTTTCAGCGTTTTATTTAAGTTTGGTGGTGATGTTGAATGTTCCGGACTTGGCCTGTAGAAATAATTATGTTCACGCAGGTTCTTGAGCTGCCACGCCCCGATTAGGAGCCTGCTCTCCAGACTGCCGATGCTGCTTCTGAGCTCCAGCACCTCCCGACGGCATTCTTCCTCCGGCTTAAAAAAAAGTGGGTGGGGGGGCTGTAATGTATAACTAAAATTATACCACATGGCGCTCTGCGATTATCAAACACATGAAATGGGCGATCAGGTAGGGGTCTGGGTCGACTTCTACCTGCATGAGAGCGGTACGTACAGAGAATCGGGACGACGCCGAAACGCCCCCTAACAGAAAGAGCAGTAACGTCGCCAACACGGTCTTCATTTTATGTCACCTGGGGGAATTAAAATATTGATTTATTCAACAAGACCGAAAGTCGCCAAAGTTAAATAATACATTTCATTTATTGCGGAAATCACCGAGTTTCAAACCGCCAACGTTGTTAAATGTTTAGCAAAGTGTTTACCACAGTTTTAAAATCTCCTATAAATAGGTAAACATACCGTCATTCCTTAAAGAAAAGAACAGGACGAGGTTCTTCTAGCACTGCCAGTTCCGCGCAAATACCTTCTTTTTTGTCGAACGTGTTTTTTAATCATTATTTATAGGGGCTGCTCGTTCCACATGGTCTTCATTATTGCAAGCAATGCTTTGTTCCTTTCGCAACTCCAATGCCAGGAGGTTTCCTGGACCAGATGGTAAGCAATGCAACACATCTCTACCTCGGGAACTGGATGAGTTGAGCGAAAAGGTGCCTGGTACAGGTTACAGTATCTATAGGGAAATTGCTGTTGTATCCTTTAAAAAGATGCCCGGAGTTTATTAAATTAATCAATAAAAATGATTTGGCTTCCCCCGCTACCCTGAGTAGGACAAGCGGTTACAGAAAATGTATAGATGGGAGGTTTAAAAGTATTGTAGCTTATTATAATGTATAATTTATTAGAAACTACGTTACTTCAGATAAACGCATCAGTTAAACTGATTTTTTATTATTTCAAATTAACTTGCAAGAAACAATGTAACATTTTTCTTAATCAGTTAACGTTGTTTTGCAAATCACAGTCGCAGAAACTGACAAATTTAATAATTCGATGTACTCAATCGTGCTGGTCGACGTATGGAACGATGAGAACAAGCCCACAAAACGGAACGACCAACTGCTGGAAGCCCAGGGAACTAAATGTGCAGCAGTTGGCTGAGTGATGAGGGGAAACGGCATCGCGCTTTGGGGAAACTTCAGGAAGTTAAAAAACCGCTACGTCTGCAGTGCAGGGCAGGAATCACACTGGGGAAGAGTTTTAAAAATACCTCTGTCAACCTTTGAACCTCATTCTGCTGTACTCCATCGGAGTCACAAGACAACGCCGACTGAATTACAGGAACAACGCTGGGGGGAATGCTGCATGGTACACATTTGGAAATGAACAGACGATAATCGAACAGGCTGGGAAAAACACATACAAAGCGAAAAAGCAGGGAACGGAGACGATCTACTCCCCAGCACTGGTCAAAACTGGTTGGTTTGTTTTATATTACTCTTACTTATACGACTTTGCACGTCTGCATGCAAGTTTTTAATCTTATTCTTAAACTAAAGGTCACATAAAACATTTTTCCCTTCTTTAAGTCGCATTATTTTAAGCGATTGGATGCTTATTGTGTACGGAATGGGCTAATCACCAAATCTGTTAGTATCGTTTGGAAAGGAAATCCTTGCATTTTCGGTTGAGCTGGATATATTTCACCATGGGCGGTCTGATTCTCCAGAATGTGGCATCCGGTTTTGCAATAAAAGTCGATTTCATTAAACAGCAAAAACAATGCTTACTGTGCAGTAAGCGAAGTTTGTCACTCTGCGGCAATTCGGAAGAAAAGTATCCATTTCAGTACCCCGCACTGTGAAGTGAATAGATATCTGAGTGTTTGTCGCCTGATAGTGGATATAGGAAATTGTACAGGTGTTTTCGGTAATGTTGTAAAACAGCTTTGCTTTGACCGTGCTAACTATCTGTTTTGTTTGTGCGATTTTGTTTTTTTTTTGTTTTATAGAGGTTTCTCATAAAAAAGGGACTTTCTTGTGCAAATGTCGTCAGTGCTGTTTAACCCCAGGGCAGGCTCCAAAGTTAATGGGTGAGTTAACAACACCATTTGTGCGGAGTGTTCCGTATTTAAAAATCTGGCATGTGCCACATAGTTTTTCTTGAATTCCTTTTTTATGCGAGTATGAAAGGGGTTATGCTCGGAGCTGGAAAGGTTCTGAACTTTGTGGTCTTTGGGGAGGGTGAATGATTTTCTTTTTGAATGGCCATTAGACCAATGAATCCGTTCCAATCCGTGGCTGTGATTCTGGAGTAATGGACCTAAAGGGAAACTGACGTGTGATGTAATCCAGATGTCTGACACTACACCCTCCCCCATGCTGCCGCCACAGAGTTGACAGCGATGGAAAAGAAGAGGCCAGTGTTCATATTGATGACGGAAAGGAGGAAGGCGATGATCCAGATACCATGTACCAGTAAGTGGCACCACACTCCTTGTGGTTGGTGAATTGCAAATCAATGACTGAATTAATCCAATGTGTATAAGTATTTAACTTAAGAACCAACTAATGATTGACATGATAATCTTGCCCACCAATGGTATTATCTCATGAATAATGTACATAAATGTCCATTTGTATACATGGTATACACATGAACTGTGGAACTGTAGTGTTGGGAATGATGTTTATATATGCAGACACTCCCTGGGTTACGATGGTCCACGTTACGATGTTTTGATTTTACGATGGGTATGATTATTCAATAAGTAACATGAGATATTCAACACTTAATTATAAAATAGGCCTTGTGTTAATGATTTTGCCCAACTGCAGGCTAATGTAAGTGTTCTTGGGATGTTTATGGTAGGCTAGACAAAGGTATGATGTTTGTTAGGTGAGGTGCACTGCGTTAAAATGCATTTTCACCTTACGATAGGATTGTCAGAACATAACCTGGGGAGCGTCTGTATAGGTTCAGCCTGTCATTTTGGCATTTTTTATATTTAGGTTCATTTCCCTTCACTTGCTTGTTTTCCAGTCATATCCGAAAGAAGATCGCTCCATTCGTGATGTCTTTTGGCTTCCGGTAAGTGTCTGATATTTGGCTGGATCATTGAGGCCCAGTTGGAAAAGACAGGTGGTTCAGAATCTCTTCAGAAGTTTCTGCTATTAGGGTTTGGGATTGTGCCCAGTTTGATGCTCCTGCATTTCCATTGCAAAGGGTGTTTGGGGTGGTGCTCATCCTTGTGGACATCACCCTGGTCATCGTAGACCTCTCAATGACGGAACGCAGCTCCCATGTGCATGACATTCTAGAGGCAGTGTCTCTGGCCATCTCGCTTTTCTTCCTTGTGGATGTGCTCCTCCGAGTCTATGTGGAAGGGTAAGTCTAAAAGTGATGGGTGTGAGTGTTCAAAGGCAGTGGGCAAAGTCTGCAAAACAAGCTCTCACTCTCACTATCCTTTACTAATTACTACTGATATCTTTTTTTTTAAGCATAAGCATAAGGGTAAGCAGGTGCTCTCAGAGCCAAACTCTGTATTCATCCTTTATATTACATTTCTTGCATGTTCCCTGCCTGTTTGCCAGTGCCTAAATCTGTCATATTTAATCCACTCTCCCAATCTGAATCCTACGAGTCCTGATAAACTCTATTTTCCCAGCTTCAATCCTGTTTGCAATTTTAAAGGAAGCAAATCTTGCAGTGTGTCAGCAAACTGCATGCTTCTTCCAGCTAGAAGTCATGGATATTTTGCAAGCTTGCAGAGTAGTTACTAACATGAACTTCCCAATTTATAAACCACTCCCTTAATATCAACAATCTGGGTGCCTGTTTGCTTTTCATTAATAGGAGCTCTGGCTATGGTGGCCTGTCTGTTTCAGATTCAAAGTGTACTTCAGCTCCAAGTTAAACATTGCAGATGCCTGTATTGTGGTCATCACCCTCATCATCACCATGGTCTACAGCTTCTGTGATCTGTCTGGGGCCAAGCTCATTCCCAGGTATTGGCTGTTTGGCTGTCCCAGTCTTATGGGTAAGGGAAGCCATGACCAGATGGTTACCCAAGGATGTCATGCAGCTGTGATAGTTCTGTATGTTTTAGTCAGCTTATCAGCTTTATTGTTGTATTAATGTGCTCCATTTGTCCCTCATGGCTCCACCCTGGCATCTTCTCATTGGCCCATGTTCTGACATGCTCCACCCTGGCATCTTCTCATTGGCCCATGTTTTGACGTTTTCATAGGGTGGTGAGCTTCTTCAGAGCCTTGAGGATCATCATCTTGGTACGTATCTTCAGACTGGCCTCCCAGAAGAAGGAGCTGGAGAAGGTCACCAGGAGGATGGTAAGATCTTGCTGAAGACCGTAGAGAGCTGTCTTCAGGCTGGGGTGGACTTTGCTCATATGACACTAAGCCTGCTGTGGTGACTCTAAGCTTGTGCTACTGGCTTAATCTCTTAATTGAATTTATACAAACCAATCTGTCTGTAGATCTGAGGCTGCAGTAGAAACCATATTTGTTTGTTTCTTAAGGTGTCAGAAAACAAAAGACGCTACCAGAAGGATGGGTTTGATCTGGACCTGACTTATGTCACAGGTAGGTGGGAGCAGGGTCTTATATTGATTTAGTAGCTTAGATTGGAATTTAATTACTTTGGTTATACTGAAGCGGTTTTCTATGGTACTAAACGTGCTGCATTATTTCATTTTTTTATAGTGTCAATAGCACTAAAATGTGTGTTACTCTTGATCTAAACTCCACTCTTTGCTTGCAGACCGCATCATTGCCATGTCATTCCCATCATCGGGGAAACAGTCTTTCTACAGGAACCCCATCAAAGTAAGCTGCCCGGCACATTGATAAATGATCAAAAATGCACATACATGTGCCGTCATATATGTATCTCATATGCAGCTATTGAACAAGCCTAACCAGCACTGAACACCTAAGGAGAGAGTTCATTAGCCCTCTTTAACCAAAATTACACAGCTAATAATTGGGTAAACAAAGGAAGATTACTATGTTAATTTTGTTATTAGTTGTATGGTGAATAAATAGTTGTTTGGTCTCTATTCTTTACAGGAGGTGGCAAGATTCTTGGATACCAA
>JAAGVU020000038.1:17166552-17236469 GCA_011763525.2 Mormyrus iriodes
GTTATTAGTTGTATGGTGAATAAATAGTTGTTTGGTCTCTATTCTTTACAGGAGGTGGCAAGATTCTTGGATACCAAACATGAGGATCACTATAAAGTGTATAATCTCTGCAGTAAGTAATTTGCAGTCGTTCTTTTTGCCCGACAGCCGATTTGAAGGGTAAAATTGGTTTTAGTACTCCAAAATAATTTTGAAGTATTGGACTGGATTGGGGCCTTGCACCCGCAGCCTCTGGGATAGGCTCCGGACCCCCCGTGACCCATATGGAATAAGCAGTTATAGAAAATGGATGGATGGATGGACTGGATTGGGTTTTTGCCCTGAGAGAAACATTTTACTGGTGAATGACTGGCTTGTAACCTATGGTGGATTACAGGGCATCATGCATTGCCTATCGTTGACTTTGGTTGGCTGTCATTGCAACTTTATGATTATTTGTGCAGGTGAGAAGGGCTACGACCCTCAGTTCTTCCATTACAGAGTGGAGCGAGTGTTTATTGATGACCACAATGTTCCCTCTCTGGAGTAAGTGACCCCTGCTTTAACTGTGAGATTCTGTCCACTACAGGGTACCTCACTCTGTCTATGATTATGTGCATGGTACCTTGGCATTGCTCCTGTAGCTCAACTAGTAGTTTATTGCTCTAACAATGCAGAGGTAATGGGATTCAATTCCAGGGGGAGCACACAAATTGTAACCCCTTCCTCCGCTGTAAGTCACTTTGGATAATAATGTCAGATAGATGTACTGGTCACCCGGCATGCATTTATTTTGTTTACATGATACAGAGATCACAGCTGGTTTTCTGTCTGCTTACCCCACTCCTTGTCACAGGGACATGCTGAACTACACAGCCGGCGTGAGGGAGTGGATGGCCGCTGACCCCAGGAACATTATCGCCATCCACTGCAAAGGAGGGAAGGGTACGCAGGGAATGTTTATCATATGAAAGGTCATTTATACAGTCCTGTACCAATCCAACACAGTGAATCAATCTATACAGCACTGATGAGGGATTAAATCATTTTCTCCATAAATCAGGGAGATTAAGACCTAGATATTGCAGGCCGGCATGGTGAAACGGTATGCAATGGACCAAGCAATGTTAGTCATCAAATACAATTCTCCGCTGCCACTTGCTGGGGACTCTGTGTAAATGCAAGCTACTGTACTCTTTATTCTGTCTTAATTTACCTCATCCATCCCAATCTGGCAAAACTAAAAGGCAGGAACTATTTTGTTACTCGTGTTGATTTGAAAGTGAATAATTATTGTGCATTGTACTCAGGAGTACCTCTTCCCTTAACTGTGTTCTGCAGGACGTACTGGGACTATGATCTGCACTTGGCTGATTGACAGTGACCAGTTCGAAAGTGCACAGGTACCATAAAAGGCAAAGTCCATTTGGGAGGGGTGGGCCATGTGGTATTGAGTTTTTATTCCAACTTACAATTTCCAGTTCACTTTAGAATTTCAGATTCTGTCTCTGAAGCAGACCCCCTGCACTCAAAGTGTAACATTCCTTGTGTGTGTTATTGTTCTCAACATAATGTCTGCTCTTGCAGGACAGTTTAGATTACTTTGGAGAGAGGAGGACCGACAAAAACATGAGTTCTAAGTTTCAGGGAGTGGAGACCCCATCACAGGTAAGGAGCCCTTTTACAAGGTGTGAGTTCATGTTGTGTTCTCATGTCTGCACTGTTGTTCCATCATAATTGGCAGTGTTTAATGTACAGCCCGGGTTAACTTCATTCCAGCGGGTTATGCCTCCTGTGTATTCAGAGGATCTATACAGGATGTTTAATACGGTCAGAAAAGCTGTTTTAATCGGGCTTCTTTGTTACTGTAGAGCAGGTACGTGGGATACTACGAGATTTTGAAAAGCAAATATAACCGGCAGCTGCCCCCAGAGAAGAGCCTGAAAATAAAGAGCATTCGAATTCATTCCATAGCCGGTAAGGGATGCCCCTCGTCCTTTCTTAATACTCCATCCTTCTGTCTGAAGGGCAACCACCATTCATTTATTTAGGACACTCGCACACTTAAGGTATGGTCACACTCGTACAGAAAATATCCAGTGTCTTCACATAGTTGAGCAAAAATGGGTGTGATCGGGTAATATGACTGCGGTAAGTTTGGTACTGTGGTATTATCATTCAATGGATGAACAGTGATGCTTTTGAAAATACCGCATGGCAAGATGCATAAGAAGCATGATAACTAGCGATGTCATAAATGGGGATTGATATAACTGATAAGTAAATGGGTATAAAGGGTTAAAAGTCATATAAATGCTTAAATGTGATGGTAATTTTTTGATGTGACTGCACAGATGCGTTCTTCTTCCACAATTTATTATTTAAAGATTTCTTGTAATAACAGTGCAAATGCGCAGAGAATAAGTATCCTCCATTTGTCACTGCTGTGAAACTGAGGGGTCAACCCCACCCACACCTTATCGGATTGGTTTAGCAATGCAAATGTATGGCTCAAAGTTCATTTAGATGTAGAGTGTTTTTGCTCAAGTTCAATTTCACTTCACTACTGGACGCATCGAGCAGCTATAATGGAACTGAATGAGAGGCAAACAGTTTTTCACACTAGTGTAACCATACCTTAAGATATAAAAAAAAAAATAAGGTTTGTTACATTCTGTTCTATAGCTGACACAGGTCATGCTTACGGGTGTTACAGCAGAAGCCCCCATCCCTCCAGTCAGGCTACAAGTCCGTGTTCTTAAGCTGTACCAGGTTGCCATTCAGAATGTCTGTATTTTCCAGATGTGGACATTTTATATTTTTGCCATTTCTGCTTCTCCAGGTGTGGGCAGAGGAAATGGCAGTGACCTGAAGGTGAAGATCATAGTGCGGAAGGAGACAGTGTTTCAGTGTGTGTGTGATAAGCAGGATAAATGCACGGTAAGCCATTTGACAGGTGAATCTAGGATCTAAGTGTTTCTTACTTGGCTCAGATCATGATTGTATATCAGTACGTAGGAATTATTTTTCTCACTATCCAGTCAGTAGCGTTGAACATCCAACAGGATTAGACGGCACAAAACAAGATAAAGACACTCTCGAATGTCAAAGTGGACATATGGCTAACTACCGTAGAGGTCAATACTTATGGAATTAATATAAAATAAGATGAAATGACTGAAACACAAGATGTGGCTCAATAGATTATACAGTCAAAAGATTGGACATGCCTATGACATCACATTTATGTCAAAACTCAAAGAGAAAAATATAAACTGTAAGTTATAACATTTTGAATGCGTAAATATCACACTTGCAAGCACAAATATGAAACTCATATTTGCACAGAAAGGAGACTCATGTGAGCGTCTCTCATAATATCGCACCCAAACTGTCTCTCTCTCGGATGTTTATATGCTTCTCGGTTTGATGGATGTCTTTGAGCGCCAAGTGGATTACCTTCAGCTACTCTCTGTGCTCGAGTGAAATTTTTGCTTTCATGTTTTGACATGGGGGTGGTTTTGACAGTTTGAAGGTGGGCTCATGGCTGTTTGATGGTGAATGCTGTTGGCTGATGGGTCCTGGTTTTGTGATTTCCATGTTTTCACAATTTTGTTTGTCCATTGCTCATGTTTCTGAATGTGCCCAACTCTCCTTGACCACCCACACACTGTATTCCATGTAGAGACCTCTGTCAACATTTATGTTCCCTTTCACTGTTTTTGGAGCTCAAGTACTTAATATCAAACAGCTGAATAAAACATGAATGTGTGCCATGTTTATATGGGCCCTTTCCATATAAACCGGATGTCTTCTGTGCCTCAGTCGAATATCACATTTAGGGGTTCCTCATGTCCTTCGCCACATTGGGTTTTTCCCCCATCAATTTGTCTGCCATTGTTTCATTTACTTCCTCTGCAGCTGTTCCCAGATGCTGGAAATAATGCAGTGGTCATCAGTTTACAGAATGGACCGGTTGTCAGTGGGGATGTAAAGGTCATGTTTGAATCCAGTGCAGTGAGTTTTCCTCCTCATTTGAACTGGTCCATTTGGACTGTTTTATTTAACATTCAGAAATTCCTCTGTTCAGTTTCTTTTGAACTGAATGAAGTAAATGGTAGCTCTGATATTTACTGTGAATGTCAATGGTTGTCTCAATCCTCATTTTCTAGATTGAAACTTTTGTGGTTAATTTATTTTTTGTAATGCAGGGTCTTCCTAAAGGTTATGAGGACTGTCCCTTTTATTTCTGGTTTAATACCTCGTTTGTGGAACAAAACAGGTAATCATTTACCATATCTTGAGTAACATATCTTATTTGGGTGGGGCAATATTTGATTGGGGTTTCTTTGTTATTCTTTTGGATATCATTTTACTTTCTCCATGGCAGTCAATGAAGTTTTGTATTATCTTCTTATTATCTTTAACAATATGCGAGGTGTTTTCCTGACTCTCTCACCCACACTCTGCTTTTAGGCTGTATTTGTCCAGGGAAGACCTGGACAACCCACACAAACCCAAGACCTGGGACATCTATAAGGAGGACTTTGGTATAACTTTGTCCTTCAGTGATGTGTGAGCACATTGTTGCAGGTGCCATTTCTAGGAATTCTAAAACGTTCTGGAATGTTTTTCCATCAGTTGTCTTGCATTAAGCCACTGATATATAGTTCTTTTTTTTTATTGCATTTGGTTAATTCTGTGACAAGTGAAGGCTGTTTTGGAAGATCTTCACATTGTGTCGCAAAAGTGCTTCTGGTGGAAAATTTTCCTATACTGCATATGTCACTCCTGGTACATTTGATGTACTGTGTGTAAATAAATAGTATCTAAAGACTGTTTCAATACCCCAAGTCAAATGTGTGGAACTGTCTTGTAATTAAAATGTACCATGAACTTTATCTTACTTAAACTGTGATGAACTTCATTGAAATGTACAACATGCAACATTATCGGTTTTTTATCAGTCGGTATTGTTCTTTCTGTAAAATCTGAAAATATTTAACAGCACAAATCATTTTCCATCCCCAATAAAAAGGAAAAAGGGATGTTAAGCCTAACAGTTTCATCTCTGTCAAAAAGGACAGTGCCTCTAACCAAATTAGAGTCCTGTAAGAAATGATCTACTCTAGCTAATCCTCTCAGAAAGACAAACGGAAAAAAATATAGTCTCCGCAATAGTTGTATTCACCATAGCTTAAGTCAAAAAAGGGTTCAGGGAGTCCACAGGACATAACAGGTCAGCTGCAGGGTGAAAGGAATAGGCCTTGCTCCTGATATACCTCTGCTGTTAGCCAAGAAAAGAATATAACAATACCTTTTGGGCTTTGTTCTGTTTTGTTTAATAAAATTAAATGAAACACGATATTTTGGAATGTACTATTACTATATATGCATGTGTGTGTGTGTATAATAGTACAAATTGGACACGGGGAAATCGTCGCTTCCTTGTTGCTTTAGGGGGCCTTTTTATTAAAATCTGATACCCCCCCCCCTATAAAACGGAGAAGAAGGTTCTGGTAAACTTCACAGCACCGTTGAGTGAAACTATGACGTTGTGCGATGAGAGCATGGAGCCCGCAGGTGCTCGTGCCACCGGCCGGCCGATGGGCGGGGCCTGATGCGGTGACGCCACGCGGCGCCTCGCGGTCTCCGGATGAGGAGGTCGGAGCCGGAGCCCGGTGAGAGTCCTACTCGCTCACTCCTTTTAAAATTAGACATCGTTTTAACATCATTCACCCACAGGAATGGTTAGCAGTAAATCAGTAAAACGAGCAACTTCTTAATCAAGTTTGCCCACGACGAAGATGGGATTTTTATGATTCGCTGGACATCTAGGTTAGCGAATTAGCTATGCCAGATGGATACTTTTTATCGCTGTGTTTGCTGAATAAAAGTGATACAAAAACCAGCGGAAGCTATACCTTTAGCAGCCAGTTATTTAATGGGCGAGATATATGACAACTAGTTAGCTACCTGCATAGAGCGTTAGCGATTTAAAGTAGTTCAGTTGTGGCTAATTGTGGAATTTGTCGTTGTTTAATTGCGAGCTGAATATACCCTGGATACACGATTTTAGCCGGTTAAATTGCGAACGACAACCATAATGCCATGTCCATAATGCATATAACGTTAGTGACGCGTAGGTAAATTATGTGACGACCCGCTTAGGTTTTTAATAGGTTACCGGTTTTTTACGTGTGACGGAAATACATAACTTTGTACAGTGCTCACATGAGATTGTAGAGACATGCAAGCAAGTAAACTTGAATGTGGACTTGTGCTTAGACCCCGGCCTGGACCTGCACCATGTCGAAAGAGTCCTTGACTGAAGCGGGGCTTCATTTTGACGAGCTCGGTAGGATGCGAGTTTTGGACCCCGATGTGGCTCAAAACACCAGCGAGCTGAAGGCGGAATGCTGGGAGTTCATGGAGAGTAAGTGTAGTGAGCACCCTCAGGGAAAAACACTCTTCAGGGTTTACGAGAGCCAGGATCAGAGCCATGCACTATTTGGGTCACACAAATATAGGTTTAATGAGACATTAATATGACCTCAATTTTTAAGAACCGTCTGACCAGTCAGATCTGAGCAGGCCTTGCCCTGAGTCCGAATTCCAACCCTTTAACTCCATTCATGCTTAACAGAAATCAGCCAGTTTCAGAAGGTGGTGAATAGACTAATTGAGACGGTGGATGAGCTGGCGAGGGAAGCAGAGATGGAAAAGATGAAGGTGAAGTAAATAAAGATCCTGTGCAGTTTGGTTCTTCTACTGCCGTTCCTCAGTCATTCAACTATATTTCTGGCCGAGGTGTGTATATAAATACATCGTCTGTCCCTGAAGGCAATAGGAGCCAGAAACATGCTGAAGTCAGTGGTCAAGCAAAGGGAGGCCCAGCAGCAGCAAGTTCAAACTCTTATTGAAGAAAAGAAGATGCAGCTGGAGAGGTGAGGAACCAAGGAAGCCCGGTTCTTAGTGACATGTGGACCTCTCAACCTTTGTATCCAGAGCTCTTTGAATGTGGCTAAAAAAATAGTTTCCCAGAACTGATTTTGCTGAAACTCCATTATTTCATATTGTGAAAATGATCAAACATTTTCAATTTGAGTTCAAATTCCATATTTTTGCCAAAATGCAACAAAATGTGAGCATTGTGCATCACTGACCAGGGATTTTGCCGAGTCACTTGACAGGTTCCGGTCCATGACTACACCCATCTTCTGTATCCCTGTCTTTAATCTCAATTGCTTCACTTAATGATTCTCACTTCTATGTTGTATCACATGCTGTCAATCACAGATTGGTGTGTTTGAATATACTGAAATTTATATATTAATTTAAATATTTAAATGTATTATAATTTAAATATTTATATTTCTGTTGATTTAATTATAAGATATATATGGGTACTATCTTCAAAGGAGCAGTTATCAGGACATGAGCTTGTGTAAGACCTAGATTCTATTCTGCATCATCTCTTAGCTTGTTCTGCTGTTACATGTGATACTTACCCTGTATCAGAAAGACAAAATAATTTGGCCTTATATCAGTGTATTTTCTGTGTCGTAGGTACCAAGTTGAGCATGAGGCACTATGCAAAGTGGAGTCGGAGCAAACAGAATTCATTAATAAGTTTGTTCTCCAAAAATGAGTAGCTCAAAGAGGAACCCAGATTGAGGTGGTGCTGAAGCCCTCATGGTACAATCACAGGGTGGCAAATGCCTCTCGTATGTGAAGGAATGGTACTACCTATCAGATGGAAAACTCACAAGGTTCTGAATCAATGCAAAGGTACCACGGTAGGAATTTGCTCTAATTTATTCCAGGAACTTGTGAGCAGTTCTGATTGGCTATAGTAATTAAGCAACAAGTGTTACTTTTGCTTAAATAAACCGGTTCCGGCCTTTGTTTTTAAAGTAATTTACAGTTTATCCACAATTGCTATTTATCTATTTATACTATTTATACCAAAAATAGTTCTGTGTTTATAGTAAAATAAATGTAGTCTGATGTAATGTGGTTTTAATAATGTATTTTACATGACTAGAGCAAAGTATGCTCTAAAACGTTTAGCCTTCTACATGCCCGTTCATGTTCGTGTGCTGATCAGTAGCATTGGGACCAAAGATGAAATGGTTTTGATGTTGTTAAAGGTGCTTTGACATTCTATTTAATTTTAAGAAAATGCTTAGTTTATGAATGATATTCATGAAAAATATACTGAAGTAGTAAGAGAATGACGTTTGAATAATGGGCTGAGAATGTGTGTATGTGTATAAATATATTCCAGTATATACTTGTGTGTATACTGCATTTTTGTATATATACATAAATATTCAAATGCATACGTGTTCTTCATTACTTTTTATATGTGCAATTTATATTACTTAACTCAACCTACATTCATGAAAGTGTTTTTTAAAAGACATTAACATGGCATATCTATTAAAATTTTGGACTTGGTTTTGGTTTTCTCTGCGTCCATTATTGTCAGCTTGCTCAAAGGAAAAGATGTCTGTCTGACTCCCTCATATAGAACATCCCAAACTTCCTAGTGTTGTCCTTAGTACACCTATAGTCCTGTGTGCTTCAGTTACGTGCTGAAGACAAGATTGCGGTATGGCCATTAAATGCCTTCATTTAATGAGGATGCCCATCTTTGGCAGGATGTTTCATTGGTTTCACAGGGAATGTAGAAGCGTACACTGACAGAATTCAATACAATGCATTACATTGCTTTAATATTTACCTCAGCAAGTCCATCCTATTTTTCCATGTTTTTAAACAGCCACATATTTTCAGTTAACATTAGTCACAAACTGAAGTGAGTTGGCAGTATGTTACACCATCCACATCTCCAATTAAGAGTGTATATCATAATGATCATCCCATGTTATGTTTTACATTTTAATTATTTAGTAGATGCTTTTAGCTAAAGTAGTTTTTTTTTTTTTGAGAAATCAGTGTGAGCCAGTTCCTGGAGCAATCGGGAGTTAATGGCCTTGGCCCAATGGTGAAATCACTCTGCCGACCCTGGGATTTGAACAGGCGACCTCCTAAATCAGTCACACCAGCCTAACCTGCTGAGCCACACACTGTCCCACTGTTTTAGTAAAAGGTCACCAATTCATGTGGTAGTTTTGTGTGCTGGTCAAGCACTCAACAGCTGAAAGGCACCACGTTCACCAACTTAGAAGGAAAAAAAAAAAAGACCTTGGCCTAAGCAATAAAATCAAATTACACATTTCTCCCTTTAAGTTGTCCTTGCAGGACGGGAGCAATTTCTTCCCAGGCTATATAGTCACTTTCTTCCAGCTAAGCAAAAGACATGACTTTTGGGAAGAGCACTCTCACTATATATGAAGAAGACAACAGATTCATATTTACTATTAGCCTTTATTTACTAAGTATATTGTGGACAAATTACATGCTACTGAAAATAAAGGTAAATTAATAGCCTTGAAAGAATATAGTGTTATAATACAATGGCACGTCTTGAATTAAATCGGATTCTCCCATCCCCCCTCCCCTGCCTTAAAAAAGGGTATTACAAAAATAGGATACTTAAAAATATTTATAGTATCAATGGCAAACAATGTCAAATAGATTACACAGGCAGAGGGGAAACAGAAAGCAACCGAGACAGAAATGTAGCTATTTACCACCAGGTGGCGATAAATGAGCAAAGAAAGACTTCGGACACGTCAATGGTGTCTTCCCTCCTAGAGCCATGCTGAAGCCAGGCATTTTCTACACAGGCTAAACAACACTGACAGGGGAGATACAACCGTGATAAAGCCCAGCAATGCACATCTAGCCATGAGGACTAGTCGCCAGCCATTCTGTTCTACGAATACTTAAAATTTCTTCCCGTCTGGAATACCCATAATACCTCACAGATTCAAATCTGTATGAGTTAAGTGCAAATCCCTGTGAAACTGCTTTATTAAAAAGGGGGACCCTAGAGACAGGCCAGACAAAGTAAAACCATAAGATGCAGCAGGATCTCATATTTAGTGATTCCATTCCTATGGAGGCCAGCTTCAGCTGACTGAGAAAATACAGATAGTGTGTTTTGACAGATTCAGATTTAAAAAGCATTTGTTCATGTATCAGCACTTGTAGAGAGCTTAGAGGTCCGGGAATGGCCAAAAGAATGTATGTGACTCATTATAGACAAGACAAATTTTAAAACATTTTTCAGCTTAATGATTTTCAACTGAATACCCTGCTCCAATCATGACATGAATGACAACCTAAAAAACTGGAAACATTTACACTTATCAATCATTATTTCAATGTTCAGGAACCGTGAAGACCAGAGTTTAAGGCCTGGGGGGGGATAGTAGAACTGATTTGATTCCCTGCCCCTTTGGCTCCCTACAGAGGGGACACTCCACTTCAAGAACTAAAAATCCATTCACAGTCACCTGGTCACCTGTCTCCAAGCAGAGAAAGGCAGGTATGGTGAATGTTAAAAGCTGGCCTGTTCTTCCCAGACTCAACACCGGCTGAGGATGCAAACCTTGCTTTTCAGAAGCCGGCAACTACATTAGATTCACTAAATGCACAATACAACATACACAGGAATATACGGGGAATATCGTGGAACAAGTATAAGGGATATGTTCAACAAAATTAAATCCAAATCTCAAATGTGCCGTAACTGTTAGCATTACGAAATGCCCAAAAGGCATAAATTTATCAATTGAAGACAAACCAAGGCAAAATTTGATAGATTTCAGTTAATTGCAGTTGCTCAGTGGCAAGGCATCTTGGAAGACCAATCTCATCTGTCTTAGTGTCTCCTATCTATTAGAAAGCAAGTTCAAACCTGGAAAACGAGACAATGCAACTTGTGGTCTAAACAATGACTTCTATTAAATACTTAAGGATGTGAGGTAGAATGACAGCCAGCAGACTTTGGGGTCTCCCACTCCTGCTCAGGAACTCAGCATACATATGTATAGTGTTCAGCAGAGCTCAGTTAAATTCAGAGGAAAACTAGCCGGGAAAACTAGTCACAGTGGATTTCCTCCACTCAGCAGGAAGAGGAGGATACTGCAGACATCAGGATTCAGAAAACTCTCCCACTCTACGCAGGGAGGATTCAAGACAATGAATAAGCTCACAAGTGATACTGGTCTCCAACAAGGACAGAGAGAAAGGGGAGCAATTATGGCAAACATTACCAAGAGAGCCTTTTTAAAAAAAAAAAAAAAAAAAAAAAAGATTCTCACTACTTAACTGGCTTCCGTTTCTCAACTTTCCTACATCACTTTTTAAAAGCCGTACAAAAAAAAAAAAACATTCTGAATGGAAGTATTAGGATGATCTGGATAAGGATGAATTACATGACAGGGTAGTGCGACTATTCTGCCAACCAATGCACATGGACGAAATCTTGTTAAACCTAGTTCTAAATATCCTTCCCTGTATGTACAATGATTCAGAATGGAGCCTTGCCCCTTTACTAGGACTCTGTTAACCTAAGAGTCAAAGAATTGGATACAGGTGTGCTGACAGGGTGGGGCAGCAATGGGTCGATCCTACACTGTGTGGACTCTGACAAAATACCCAAAATTCCTTCTGAGGAAAAAAAATGTTCTTCAGGCCATGAAGCTTGCAAAGTTCTCACAGATGCATTACACAGAGCACATAATTCAGACACATTTTTCCTCCCACATGTAATGGCACATACATATATTTATATAACATTATTTTCCATTTCATTATAAAAAAAAAGATGTTTTGTTCACACTTGGTTTGACACTTGTAGTGTGCTATGTAGCTCAAAGGTCATTGCCTATTCACCCTCTTGGGTGGCAGTGGTGTCTAGTTTGGATGAATCTGAGTTGAACAGTGCTGGTCTCGAGGAGGATCTTGGCTGTGTATATTAATGGTGCAGAGTCGCTCTCGCTCTCCTCCCCGTGGTTGACAACATAATCCGGTCTACAATTCAGCAGTGCAGAGACTGTCCACATTTCCAGCATCAGCATCCTCAATCCAGTTGCCAGTGCATTTATCTATATACATAGATTAGTGTATTTGTAGGAGAGGTGTGCTCAATAAGATTCCTGATGGGGTTGACAAATCAGCTGGCCCTGATAAACCTGAATGATGGACTTTAACTGTTCAGACTGAAAAAGAAGGATAGACAACTGGGAGGCAACTGACCAGGAAGTTGTTGAAATATGTGCTGAGGGATAGTGTTAACCAAGACAAGTCAGGCTGTTGCAGAGGGGTGTGTACATGTGTGTGTGTGTGCGCGCTAGCCGTCTTTGGAGGGGGCGAAGGCGGCAGAGGGGGCCAGGGAATTGTGAGAGCCTTACTGAGGCCCGGGACGCTGTTCTCAGCTGAGCTCGTCGTCGGGATTGTGCTGGTCAAGCAGGCGCACGTGTGTGAAGGGGAAGTGGCCACGTTTGCCCTTGCATTCGCCCTCCCACTGGCCGTTCACGTTGATCTTGGTCACCTTCACCATGTCACCAACCTGTGAGGGGAAAAAGGATGTTTGGAAGGGGTGGGGCATTGCATTAGGATGCAAGAGGACACTCACCACCAAACCAGTCTCTGTCCATTCCTGGAGCACATGGGCACACAGTTTCACAAGCCACACAGTTCATGCTCACTGATCCAATGCCACTTATAAGACTGACATGGAAGAATGCAACAGGCACATGCTACAGCACAACAGGCACAGGCACCAAGCAGCCAAAAACATACTGAGTTGACAGGCTCCAGGCCAACCCAAGCCATTCTCGCATGTTGGTCCCAATCTGTCAATGTAAAATCTCCACAAATATCAGCAACTTTTACAAATCTTTCCTGTCTAACATCCTCTGAAGAGATGAAGATGTCTTATTCTAATCCCACTGCTAGCCAAAATTTGAACTTTTGTCAGGAGAGATTATAACATGGGTGAGACCAAGAATACCATGCTGGATGAAAACCATAACCAAAACTACACAGCTAGCTTCAGATATGGGAGTTTAAACACTCTGTACAGGAGGAAGAAAGTTCGAAGGAATGCTGCAATATGGTTTTATAAGCAACAAAAATAAAAGCTACATAAACACTGCATCAACTGAACAGCAGGTTACCCAAAGATACTCGTGGGAGCTGAAAATGAGAATGTCAGTAATGGAGGGCAGATGACAGGGGATGATGGGACAGCAAACAGAGCAGACTTGTGTCAAACCCTGTGCTTCCTGGAGACGAACAGCCTCAAGCATTGGGAATTAACGTTAAGGGGCATTGTTCAGCTTCAGGGGTACAAACCCCTCTACAGGTGGTTTGAGCTGGGGATCTGGAGCCTCAAGTAACCAAAAACACAGGGAGTTGAGATCTCACTTCCATGGAGGACCACAGTACCCGGCCAATTCTACCGCAGAGGTAATTCTGCATTTGGGGAAGGATGCAACCCGTTATGCAGTGTAATTTGATAGGGTACAATAGCTAGAAGAACTGATGATATTCCAAGCAGAGCAAATCAGTCATTTTCAAACTGTAGCCAGATTCCATTGTGATTCTATTTCTGTGGAGCTAGCCACCTTCAGGCTGCCTATCTATAAACAACTGGGCTCAGAGCTGGAGCACCAGGTGAACGTCCTCACCCCCACCTTAAGGAAAGGTTCACAATAAATAAGAGCTAAAAATAGAGCAAAAACCTGCACAACCTGCAGTCTTCAATGAACCAGCATTCCCCACCTCCAGCAAAAAGGAACTGAGAACCCTGACAAAGCAGAGGCAGTCCTGATTCTTTGAAGCAGAGAGGTCTGGGAAATAAGGGCTGGTCTCACACAGAGGAAATGCTCCACCAAACAAAGCATTTCCTCTCCACAGCAGCCCTCCTTTCAGGAGTAGCCCCCTGCCCCTCCTCTTCCCCCCGGTAGTGCCTCACACCTCCCCCCAACTTGACACAGGAAACTGGAGCTCTCCAAGGAGTTTGGGAGGGACACACACTGCGAGCAGGCCACAGTTCACATAACATGCACAAAACCATTAAATCGGTACTTAAACACATGCAATAGCTCAGGGAAGCCTCAGACAAGATCAAAGACCCTCGATTTCATTTTAAAATAAGCTTTTTTATTGCTAAATTCTCACTGGGATTTTCACTGCTTATTGGCTGATAGCCGGTCGTTCAAATTAAAGAGATGTTTATTCAAGTCATTCAGGTAGCACCCTTCGCTTAGCTAAGTAGGTCAGCAAATGATCCAGCAATTAATACTTTCCGAAGGTTACTAGTTAGTAAGTAGCTAAACGTTGAGACTATGGCCAGTTGACAGATTGAAACGTCTCCAAGCGAAAATAGAGGGCAGGAGTGTGTGACATCTAGAAATCTAGGAATTTATTCCCATGTATCTGATTGGAAACACTGGCCAGAGAAATGTTCCAGTGTTACTTGGTATAGAAAAATAAACAGATTATCTTATTCTTTAAGCTACAGGGAAAGGGTACCTCTAGGGCCAGGGCGGTCTTGTCATAGGCATTGGGTACCCTCTTCTGGATGGCCCTGGCGTAGACGGGCCCATTCTGCAGGTTGGGCAGAGGCGTGTTCACGCTGGGCTGGGCGTAGGGGCCCGGCTCACCCAAGGGTGGGGCTGGCAGGCCGCCCACAGAGCCATCCGGGGCGCCGCCCAGGCCCGGCAAAGAGGCACCCGAGGTCGGGGAGGCTGGCCGATACCTCTCCACATAGGGCACAGGAATCATGCCAGCCCGGCCTTCTGAGTTCTGCGCGTTCCACCACTGCTCCTCCGGCTTCTCCAGCACCCGCAGCACGTCACCCTTGCGGAACGGCAGGTCTTCATCATCGTTGCCGGGAAAGTCGAAAAGGGCACGCACGTACTCCACCGCCTCTGGTCTCGGGGGGGCACCACCGGCGCTCACAAAACCGGCATGCTTGGCCTTGCTGATTGGCTCGATCAGGGTGGTGGTATCCAGGTAGTGAATCTTGTAAAACTCCAGAAGAGCGGGAAGAGCGTCGAATTCCTGATCTCCGATGCGGAACCGGGGAGATGCCAGCCCTGATCCACAAAAATTCCACAGGGAAGGAGAAAGTATCAGAAATACACATTCATGCCATTAATACCACCTGGATTAATGGAAAAAAAAAACCAAGCAAGCCAAGGGCTCAAGATAATTATTTTATCGCACAGGTCAGGAGCTTAAAGCTCAAATGATATAATTAGATGCTGTAGTTCTCATTAAATTATCAATCAAAGATACAGCACAAGGACGGCAACTTAGTACCAGCACCATACCTCTGACCGATCACATAAGCTTGACTACTGACAGTGAGTTAACTCCTTATAAAAAAAGGACTCTTTGAAAGTGCCCTACAGCAGATCTACAATATAAATAATTTCATTGCTTTACTATAGTTGTTTATAGGTTCCAGAAGTGAAATATCCAAACTCAGGCCAAATATTTTAAAAAGGAATGAGATTTTCCAGGACTTTTAAACAAAAATGTTCAAGCGATATCCAGTACTCTCAAAAAAGGCTTTGACACCAAGATTTTAAACCAGAATAAAATACATACATTTGTCCCAGTTATTACATAGTGCAATTAGCCACATAGATACAGATCACCAGAAATATTAATTCATCTGAACAAACTTCAAAGTGTATGAAAAACCAAGGAAAACAAGTCTTATACAAGCATTAAAACAATTATTTTCACTTGGTGACAGAGGTAACATAAAATAATTGGTTGTACAAGTAATAACTGTATAAATAAACCAAATGACACAGAGTTCATTCTAGGCGTCAGAAGAGAGGACCTTTATTTAAAGCGCAGACATCTCAGCGACACTGGGACAGACAGTGAAGTGAACTGAGGGGGGGGGGACACACATTCCACACACACCATTCTATGGAGTCATCCTCCCATTGTGACAACCAGCCCATTCATTCAAAGAGAGTGTGAGCCCACCCCACCCACGTAGTTTGTGCAGTACAACACAGCACGCACTTTTCAGAAGCACGCCGCTTCACACCCTGAGATCCCACCCCCAAATTTCGTTTTCTTGGTAATTTGTATGTGACCCACATCTCCATAACAGGGATATTGGGAAATGGAAAGCATGCACCCTCCTGTCCAATCTCCTGCAATGAAACTTCCATGACACTCACTTACTGGGACAATAAAGGAGAAGGAGCACCACAGCACCAAGACTTCCATGAAAGACAACCAACTACTGCGCTGTAACAAAGGCACTCTGTGCGGCAGGGGATATCCCTCTACAAGGGCTGGGGAGGCACACGATTACAGGGTCTATTTAGTATCAGAAAACCCCAGTGTTGTGTGGCCCGTACTGTACGAGACTCCACAGCTTTCAAGACACACAGGGAAACGACACGAATCAATCCAGGCACTGCATTCGCCCCAAAGGCCAAGCTGCACTGCCAACTCCATATTATCAAAAAACCAGCCCCGGTCCATAGAAAAAAAAATACCGGGGGGAAAAATACAGTAACACAACACAACAGTTTGGAAGGCTGCACGCGGCAAAGGCGGCTCGTTCCGGCCTCGATCGAGGTTTGCAAGCTGCCGCGCCTAACCACTGCGTGGAGAGCCTGGTACGGGCGGCCTAGTCAACGGGGACCCACCCATCTCTAACCTACTTATCGTTTCCAACAGCAATAAACATGTTTCTACGCTGCTCAAAGTATAAAGGTCCTGCGTATAAAGCGTCCTGACTACGGGAAATCCTGACAAATGTTACAATGGGAGCCTCCCACATGCTTTGTGAACATTACTACCGCGACGGTGCCGGTACATGCAGCAGAGGTTGCACCTACGCCTTTGAACCTTTGCAAGCTCGAACAAGGTTTACTTAAATCTTATAGCCAGACTTCGTTTCCATGCCGTCTAGAACCTTCTTGAGGCGACGCCGGAGAGCATCACATGAAGGACATCGCTGCGTTTTATGGGGGTTTACAACTCCCAAGAATGATCATCGCGGCAACAGTTAGATCTGATTTCGTATTTCTTTAACATGATGCGTTACTTGTGATATTTCAGATCTTTGGTGGTACCTCTGACTTCTTAGCGCTTTACCATTACGCGCGGACAGCAACCAACTACTTCGGTTGCTATAGTAATAAAAGTATTATGTGTGGGTGATGCATCCACAAGCACTTTTAAAATGAATGACCGCGGCTCCCCAAATTGCAGGGCGAGCAGAAAGCTGCGTGTCTGGCGCCCCGATGTCCACTACCTCGCAGCCCGCCTTACCTGAGCCGGACTGCCGGTTGCTGCTGCTGATGCTGTTGATTATGTAATGGGAGACTTTGGAGTTCTCCGACACGGACAGCACGTAGTCGCCGGGGCTGGTGATCGAGTCCCTGACCAGAAACATCCCGTGCCTCTGCCCTTGCAGGAGAGAAACCGCCTCTTGTCGGCTTAATCTTCCCCAGTACCAGCTCATGCGATCCTCGGCGTCAAAATTCCCAGCCATATCTACCACTCCGAATCCGAGGCTCCAGGCCTAACCTTAGCCTCTCCCTGTCCGCAATCAGAATTCAACTCATACAAAAAAAACTTTGGCTTCGAACACGTTCAGAAAATGCACGACATCCGCAACCTTTCTCTACCGCCCGTTTTTTCCAAATAAAATTATCAAGAACCCTAACGGGATAGGAATTTGTACTATCAGGTCGTGCTCGAAAGAGCTATTTTGCCCTCGGTGTCGAAATCTATATCAAAGTTCATTTGAATAAAATCTCAGAACTTCTAACTGGAACTTAAAGAAATGAAATGGCGGAGCAGAGCGTAAAATTGACCTCATACACCGGAAATGGCGTAAAGCATTTGGTAAATCGTCATTAAAATTAGGCATGGTGGGACCGCTCGTCCATGTTTAGAAGGTCAAAAAATAGTCACGTCATGATTAAATAAGGCATTTATAAGTAAATGGTATAAGTTAAGTCACTGATATAAGTCATTGATATTTTTAATTAGTGGCTAATATATTTGATTGTAATTTAGCTTTAAGGGTGCCGCTAACTGATTCTAGATTCAAGACCTAACTATGGGTCTGTGCTGCATAACTGTTATATCACCCATCCATCCAACCATCCATTTTCTACACCCGCTTGTCCTATGCAGGGCCGGGGGTGGTCCGAAGCATATCCCGGAAGTTACGGACGCAAGAGAGGAAATAACCCAGGATGGGATCACCAACCCATAATAGGGAACACGCAGACGCACCATTCACACTCCCATTCGCACCGAAGGACAATTTGGCAACTCAAATTCACCTTACCATGTTTCTGTACAGTGGGGGGAGGGAGACCAGAGTATATAAAAAATGCCTCACACTCCTGGGACAGTGGTTGTCTACCAACCTAATTTATTAGTATATTACACACGACGTAGACTAAAGCGCAGTTTCAGTGAGTTGTCACCAGGTGTCACTCAAACGTAAAAAATGACGCTTAAATGCTTTACTTATACTCATACTTGATAAGATAGTGTTGTATTATTATTAATGATAATATTGTCTTTGTAATAGTTAATTGACTTATAACACTTGGACGGAATACATGGGGGCTCCATTTGTAAATCTTTTGACAACTGCTAATTCGACGCTTTGATTGTAATGCACTGCATGTATGAAACCGTACACCAATTTTGGGGCACAGTGGGGGCATGGATACTCTGGCAGATTCAGGGGGTCCAGCACTTTACAGGGGCCCTGTTATACATAAAATCATTAGTCACAATGTGTAAATCGATACTGAAATAGAGATTCTTTCCATCTGCTTCATTTTGAGAATCGATTCTATAACTTTAAAATATCCTTTTTTTTACATGGTAATTTAAATGTTATTATTATTGTAGGGAGCAGGTCATATCCCAGCCAGGGCTGCCCATAAGGGGGAGGTAAGGCCCAGACACTAATGACTAGGGAAATGGAACTTGCAAATTGCTAGTACATCTAATGCTGTGAGCGATGCTCAGGATTAAACAAACACCTGAGGGCTACAGGAAGAGGACAGGCTGTATCAGTTACATTACAAGCAGTGGCAGTCAACCCATTAGGCGACATAGGAAGCCACCTAGGGCACAATTTTCTGAAGGGGCATTGACTATGTTAGCCGATTTAACTTTGTCTCAGACAGGGGGCGCCAGCAGTGAAGCTTGCTTAGGGTGCCACATGAGCTTTGACTTATACTGATTACAAGCTTTTTAAGTAAACATTCACAAAACTGTAGCCCTGCCATTGGACCGTTGAGGACAGCAATTTTTCTAAATTGCATCAGTGAAAATATTCAGTGAAATAAATGAGTAGCTAGTAGTAAAGCAGGTCTTATATTCCAGGTGATTGATACCGTCCTTAGTGAACTCCAGGTTTTCCATCTTGCCCATCCTCTCAAAAATAAAGCGAGACTTCTTTGGTTTCCACAGTGACTGTCTCACTTAGTAACCCCCCCTCTTTCCCTGCGACCGTGACAACCAGGATCTTTTCGCTTATCATGGCTGAGCTAAAGGACTTAATATTTTTAAAAGGAAGCTAAAATTGAAGTTCTGCTGGAAGTTATATTGAGTGGGTTGACAATCATTCATATAAGAATCATTCCTCCTGGGAATGTGGCGTTCTGTGAAGAATAAGCATTAAAATATATATTTAAATTGTTAAAATATATTTAGAAAATAACATTCAGTGTCTCATATAATGAAATGAATTATTTTATGTATTCATAACTGAAAATTATACACTGAAGTCTATTGAATTACAAATGTGCACAGTTGCAGATGTTGATGTATGTCTGATATTTTATAGACGACAAATCTCTGTACCTTGTATTTTTCCATTTAATCATGTTCTGATACCCTGAGCACAAGGGTTTGGACTCAAACAGGAATGACAGGGTATTGCATTCTGTAAAAAATGCCATGTAATTTCACCCTGGGAGACATCAACGACAGGGTGTGTGTTTGTAAGGTATGAGAGTGAACTCACATGATGTCACTCTCAAATCATTGTGTCATTAGGGTTACCTGGAGCTGATGACATCATTAGGAACATTTGGAGTTCACCATGTGCCTTTGGGACCTGTCATCACTCAATATGATTATCACTTCAGCAGTTAACTTGAGCACAGTCGTGCACTGCAATGTGTTGTCTTTCTGAAAAAAAGCATCCTTCAAACTTTGACCCACAGATTAAACTTGCAGCTCCATATATGGTCAGAATTTGAACCATTTGAGGGCACAAGTGGATTAGAGCAGTGTTTCACACACCAGTCCTTGGGGACCCCCAGACAGTCCACATTTTTTCTCCCTCCCAACTCTCAGGGAATTTGGAGAGAGCAAAAATTTGGGCCGTTTGGGGGTCCCCGAGGACTGGTTTGAGAAACACTGGATTAGAGGTAAACCGGAGCATCTTTACAGAGATTACAGTGAGTCACCAGATGCTGCAAAGCTTTTCTTTCCCCCTAATCACCCCACTTTTCCCCACATTTTTTCTCCTTTGGACACATCTATTTGCAGTGAGCTCATAGCACCGAAGTGTGGAGTGAAAACTGGAGACCATCAGCACAGAACAGAACAGAGCCTGCTCTCACTGAAATTTCCACGTAATAGATTTGCTACCTGTTGTCTAAGAACCTGTCCCCTCTCGTTCTTACTCCTTCACCCCCACCTCCTCCTGTCCTCTGCAGGTGTTCTCCTCTGACGTGGGATAATGTCCCCTGTGGTTTCAGCCGGGTCCCAGCTGTTCTCTGTAATCCTGGGTACAGCAGGGCCCTGTGCCCCGCTGATTTCCTGAGCCGAAGTGACTGACAGAGTACTCAGGGCTGCACAGACAGAACGCGTTCCACGCTGTCTTGCAGACGTATCTCGGGGTTAATTACTGTAACAGAATTAGCTATTTAATTCCCTAACTGGCCCAGCCGCCCCACATCCGGCCTGTGACATCCATTCACCTAATGGAACAGGTATTGTACATCATTGGTAGATTAGCCCTGCAACTGCAGGGCTCCCCTTGATGCAGAGAGAGGAGATTGGCAGACCCACAGACATGTCACTGGGGATTCAGCCTCACCAGCTGAGTTGTCAACAGTTGTCCACCAGCCAAAAGATAACAAAAAAAGGAAGGCCAAGGCAAAAGAGTATCCGACAGGAAGAGTCAGAACAGTGTTTAACTGGTTGGTAGTTTAACAGTGCGGTAAACAGCGTTTATGATCTGTTTACGTTTTTCAATGTTTCACGTATTATTATCCGTACTGATTTAATAGCTTTTCCATTTAATTGCAGTGAGGTATTTCAGTGCAGAGGCTGGGAAGAGTGATCCTCATCAACGCAGGCACACACACACACACACACACACACACACACACACACATACACACACACACATGTTTGTATTCATATCTTTGTGGGGACCATCCATTCATTTCTAATCATAAGTACCCAAACAAAATACAAGACTTTTGGTTTTTAGTTTTTTGATTGCAGTTGCAGATTTTTATCAAATTGAGTTTCCCCTTTTGGGGACTGAAAAAATGGTCAACACATTGTCAAAATAATAGGTTTTTTGTGGGGACATTTGGTCCCCACAGTGTAATATATACATGACCCACACACATACACAATCCTGTGAGTCTGAGCTGAGGTGCCCGTTTTCCCACATATTCTCATGCACACTGTGAACTGCTGTCTGACACACCGTGGCAAAAACACGAAAGCTGTATTTTACGCCAGAGACAACTGTGACAGACCCAGAGAGACAGCACCCCAGTCCCACTGCTCAAGCAGACTACAAAAATACATCTCATCTGTAGGTCATTAGAGAATAGCAGGAGCTGACCTACTGTGTAAGACTGTTTATTGTGAAGGGGCCAAGTGTCTGAATAAACATAATCAGTTCTTCAAAAAAAAGATTCTTACTTTGAGACACAGAAATTCGTTGGAGCTGTCCGCCCAGCTTTGAATCGGCTCAGAAGTGAGAGATGAATGGCCTTTCCATCATGGTGTATTATTGTTATTCCAGTTTTTCTCAATCCCTTTGCCACATTTCATGAAACATACTTAACAGTCTCATGACTACAAGGGCACTTCTCAAAACAGTTTATGCATATCGCACAACAGAATGGTTTAACTGCAAAAGGCCATAAACTCACCCAAAACAATTAACTCTTGACTCAAAAGCAAGGAATTCCATCAATGAATTATTCAGAGCCACCAGAATCGACTTGCAGTTTTTCTCAGTTGCTTAAATGCATTTCTCAAAACACTAACCTTATACTCGTAACAGTCTCAAAACTGTACAGCATTAATGCTGTTGCCCACTGCACCTTTTCATTTCTTACTTCATTTTGCACTAATTGCAATTAGTAAAGCATACTTTCCAAATCACTAAGTACATTCATCAATGAATAGACACAATTAGCATTGTATACGCATAATTCTCAACTGATATGCTAGTCACAACAGATTGTCTTTTTATCAGTCAGCAATATACATTTCTCATTCATATCAGAACAGTGGGGCATTTTTTAAATCACTGCATGCTAAATACAATGCACAATGAGTAGTATATTCATTGCGCAGACTGATGGGTTACTAATCAGTTTCTCACTAAAGTTCCCCACAAGGCAAATGAGCACCACCCCATTCTACATGTGCAAGTAATGTCTAATAGTGATCAATTATCCATCCATCCATCCATCCATTATTTGCCACTTATCCAGGGCTGGGTCATGGGGGCATCAGTCTAAGCAGCGATATCCAGATGTCCCTCTGAACAGCCACCTCTTCCAGCTCCTCTGGTTGAATTCCAAGGTATTCCCAGGCCAGCCAAGAGATATAATCTTTCCAGGATGTCCTGGGTCTGCCTCGGGGTCGCTTCCCAGTTGGGCATGCCTGAAACACCTCCCTAGGGAGGCGTCCAGGAGGCATCCTAGATAGAGGCCAGAACCACCTCAACTGGTTTCTTTCATTACAGAGGAGCAGTGGCTCTACTTTGAGCCCCTACCGAATGTCTGAGCTCCTCACTCTATCTCTAAGGCTGAGTCCAGACACCCTGCGGAGGAAATTCATTTCTGTTGCTTGCGTCCATGTTCTTTTGGTCACTACCCTAAGCTTGCGGCCACAAGTGAGGATAGAAACGTACATCAACCAGCCATTTTTCCTAAAGCTTGGGACCACCACCCCAGTCTGTCAATTCAAAGGCACTGTCCCCAACCTTCATGCAGAAGAGGCATGTAAGCCAAAACAGCCGAACAACATCATGTGCTTTCAAGAACTCAGGGTGAATCTGATCCACCCCCAGAGCCTTACCATCGAAGAGTTTTTTTTATTACTTCATTGACTTTGGCCCTAGTGATGGGTAAGTCCTCCTCTGAGTCTTCCAACTGTACCTCCTCCAAGGAAGGTATTCAGGAGGTCTTCAAAGTATTCCTTCCAACGTCTAACTATATCCCCATTTGAGGTCAGCATGGGTAAAGGCCCACTTCCCCCTCCTGAGTCGCCCGATGGTTTGCCAAAATCTCTTCGAGGCTGCCTGAAAGTCATTTTCCATTGCCTCACCAAACTCCTCCCACACCCAAGGTTTTGCTTCAGCAACTGCCAAAGCCGCATTCCGCTTGGCCTGCCGGTGCCTGTCAACTGCTTCAGGAGTCCCACAAGCTAATCAAGCTCGGAAGGCCTCCTTCTTCAGCCTGACAGGTCCTTTTACTGCTGGTGTCCACCACCGGGTTCAGGGACTGCCAGCACAACAGGTGTCAACAACTTTATGGCCACAGCTCTGCACAGCTGCTTCAGCAACGGAGGCCCAGAACATGGCCCATTCATGCTCAATATCCCCAGCCTCCTTTAGGATACCAGAGAAGTTCTGCCGGAGATCTGAGGTAAAGATCTTCTGGAGAGGGGTCTGACAGATGCTTCCAGCATACTCTTATTATGCATTTGGGTCTCCAACATACTGGTGCTGAACCTGGGGGCTATAAGTAGACCCACACCTGCCCAATACTTCTCATCAAGGGCAACTACAGAGCAGAATAGAGTCCAGCCCCTCCCCAGCAGTTTGGTAGCATCCATAATATATACATTCAGTGATGCAAATGGGTATATAAACAAAATCCTTCACATTGCATGGCAATTGTATACTTTACTTGATCTGTGTAAACTTAATCCTGGCATACTGTAAGAGGCATTTACACTGCTGAAGCCATAGATTCATGTTTGTGCCATTTCAGGATTGGACCACTTCCCCAGTCTGGTGGCAGAGACCCATTATTTACACCAGAACAATAATTAGCAGTTGTCGATGTGGTGAGGGCCAACAACGCCATGAGACTTCATGAAATCTAAAGCGCTGTTCCCCAAGATGATATCATCTTTCAGAACATGACCTCTGTGATTCTCTCTGCCAAACATAGGGTGCTGAAGAGCCATGCTGTCAATGTAATTTCAGACCATGCAACATAATATATGGATACATTTTGCAATTTTTTTTCTTTGAGTGGTGTGTTACACAATTTTAGATTCATATGTAATTTGACCTAATTTGTTGATATTTGCAAGTGACGTTGCATAAATATTTCTGTATGTGGATGAAGCCAAATTCAACCTGAACAGTCAGGTGACTTGGCAAAAAATCAGGCCATTGAACCTCACTGGATGTGCCTGGCCATCATGGTGGTAATATAACCGCGTGTGCTGCCATATCAGAGTACGGTGCAATCCACCACACTCTCACCATCGAAGCCCACACCACAGCTTGTCTCCTTGACTTATTGGAGGGGCTTTATAAATCTCTCAACCTAACGTGCCATAATATGTAGTTATGAGGGACAATGTCATTTTTCACTATACCAGTCTCCTCAGATAATGGTTTGCTGTGCAACAATGCATGTCAATGGAGTTTTTTACCACTCTATTCAGCATTCATCAAGTGAGCTGAGGGATTCTTCTTAGCATGGAGGTGGCATGCATATAACCACCAGCCCCACAGCAGACAAGACATCAGATATGATGCAGTGATGAAGTGTTATGGCCAAACAGAGAGGAGACACCGGATGCCTGCGGGGTTTTGAAATGGGGGCTACATTGCTTTTACAATACAGGACATCACTGTTTAGCAATGATTCTTTTACATTGTAAAAAATTGATTTTGTTTTATGTCGTCATTTGGAAGTTTATAGTTGAATGCATAATGAATTTTTGTTGCATATTTCTGCGCATCTTTTATATTGACAACACTATAAATGGTGCACCCAGTTTTGAATCAAGTACCTAGCATTTTTGGGGGTTTACATATTCACTGCTCGTGCTATCTTCATGGTGACAGTATAGTAGGGATGATTTATTTTGTGTTTTGGCACATGTCATCAATGTTCTGGACATTTTTGGTTCTTTTTCATTTGTGACAAAGTGTTATGATAACTGCCTTTACTGATGGGGGAACTGCACTTAAGCAAATGAAAAAAAAAACTGTAACCATGGGAATCAAAATGCTTAGACTTATTGTCAAAATGTCAGTGTAAGTATGTTCCTGAGCTCCACAATTATGAATGATAGTCACTTCCCACTTTCTCAGTCACTGACTGATCATTGCTTTTGGTGGCGAGTGGCTCAGCAGGCTAAGTCTCTATGTCTGTATTTGGAAGGTTGTCGGTTTGAGTCCTGGTGTTGGTAGAACAATCACATATCTGTGGCCGCTTGAGAAAGGCCCTTAGGGGTGCTGCACAATGGCTTACCCTGTGCTGTGATCCCTGACCTATGTAGAGCAAAAGGGGGTAGGCAAAGAGATGAATTTCTATGTGCTTGTGCAATGGCCAATAAAGGATATTTATTTATTTATTTTTACCTATTCATGTCAGACACCAGTTTCATCATTGCAAGGCTCTACATTATAATATGTTCACTTGCAAGAGAAAGCGCTCATATGCATAAGTTCTTCAGATCTCAAGACCCTACAATACCAAACAAAAAAGTCACCTAGCACTGAATAACACAAAACAAAATGGCAACAAAATCATGAACTGTGGGATCCAAAAATGCAACAATGCTGTATCACTGCAACTTATGGAATATATGGAATATATTCTCAAATCATTCTGAAAGCTTGGTGAACTGTTTTGCATGTGGTGACTTACATGGTCACTTATTTACATGTTTTTGAATTATTACACTGGGAAACTCCATTTTTACCAACTAGACTTTAGCAACTGAAAATTATGCCAAATGATGACAATTGCACAAGACCATTTGCATACACACACTAAACCATTTGGAAATTTGTGTGAAACAATGAGAAATGATGTTCTGCTGTGCAGAAGTCACATTACGGTGTGGGGATTACGCTTGTTGTTTTGCAAATGTTAACTGTCTTTGAAAAATGATCCAAAGCAATCAAGAAATATTGTAAATGTTATTTTGTTGCCTTATTCTTGACTTTACAAAAAAGCATAGATAATTTGGGAAGAATTTCTTGTTGGATTGCTGGTTGAAAATGGAAGAACAAGAGTTGACATAGTGGTGGAGTTCTTGGCCTTAAAAATGATAAACATGTTTCTATTCCTAAAGTAATGAAGCAGAAGTCAAACATCTTGTTTCAACTTCTTGATTGGGAGAAAAAAAGAACAAAAAAATATCCACTGAAAGTATAACTGACTGCGGTGCCTGAGGTAGAAGCTCCGTCAGAAATAATTTGACAGCTTTTTAAAAGGTGCACGATCTGAGCTGTCCACTGGGTACTGGTGACGCACGTGGACAGACAGCGCAGCTGCCGAATACATTTTTCAAGATCATCACCTGACATAACACTGCAGTGATAGGCAATTTTTGTGGGATGGAGGGTACAATAGCATCTCCTATTGGTCAAATGAAAATGCAATTTGAACAAATTGCAATTTTTTTCAATTGATTTGGATAGTTTCCCTAAAAAGTCTTGAGGTTCTTTCAGCTACTTGTGCAGTTCTCAAAACAGTTTGTGCACTGTAGCATAACAATTTGGATAACGAGCAAAATAAAGTTATTTATTCAGAACCTTTCATTCATGTTTCAAAATGCAGTTTTCTTTTCAGCCATTTAGTCAATACCACCAAAACGTGAAATCTCTGTATCATTGACTAGAAACATACCAGTCAAAATGTTTAGTCATGTTGTCAACATGAAAATATACTATGGAAGTATTTTTAGAATTAAAATTGATCAATTGTTGCTCAATTTACTTCTGTATCATTTCTCTATATCTGGACACTTTGAAAAAAAGTTATATGTGAAAATGTACACAGTGTTTTAGGTAGTTATGTTGGAAAGAAGAAGGTCAATTTTACATCACGATTTCTCCTGTCGCTGCTGGTCTGGCCACATATTTTCATCTACATCACATCTGATATTCTCCCTTGCAATACATCGGGGAAACAATCTTCTTGCATGCCCCAACCACCCTCTACAAAAGTCTGCTGGGATGTCATCACATGTAGCATCCATTTCAGTGAGTAAAGAAACATGGTTGTGTGGAAGGTGACAAGCAACTTCTAATTTTACCATTCAGTAAAACCTCTATTTTGGAACTATTTCCCTCATACTTCACCATTGAAGGAGCCTTTCTGACAACTGAATTAACATGACTAATACTGATTTTTGGGCTAATTCAAAGTGAATATACCTAATTCTATAACAACCAAAACTAAATAATTTGTGAATGAATGACAACGATGAGAAATGACATTCTGTTGTGAGAAACTGACTTAAGGCTGTGCAGGTTTACGTATGTGGTCATGAGAAGTACTATTTTCATTTGAGAATTTGTCCAAAGTAACTGAGAAAAACTGTAGTTTCAATAAAATGTAATTATATTGTTAAGTTACATCTGAAAATTTGGCTTGATTTAACCATATCAATGTGTAACAATTGTAAATATATTTACAGTTTTCTTGTTTTACAAATGTATTTATCTGGCTGAATGATTGGTTGGGCTCTCTCACTTTGCTCCCCCTGAGTCGCCTACGCATGGCACTGTCCTCCACACTGCTCTCAGGGATGTCAAATAATGCCATTTATCAACTTCGTACAACATACACATTTTATTAAAGGTACATACAGCATTTCTCTTTTACAAAATATATCCATAATTGTTACTTTAATGATTGAAAATTCAAGCAGTGTATAAGCCTAATTTGTTTTATCACAACTGTCTTTTTTGTACAGTACCAGTCAAAGGTCTGGACACACCTGCTTTTAATACTTCTCCAACAGTCCTGAAGGAGTTTCCACAAGTCCTGGGTACAAGTTAGCTACCTTGCTCTTACTCTTCAATCCAATTCATCCCACACCAGCTCTGCAGGGTTTAGGTTGGGGGATTGTGGGGACTGGGTCATCTGTCACAGCACTCCATCTATTTCCTTGTTCACAATACACTACATGAGGGAGCAGTGACTCAGTGAGCTAATCCTCCGTGCCTGTGATGGGAAGGTTGTGTGTTTGAGCCTGGCCTCGGCACATCTGTGGGTCCTTGAGTGAGGCCCTTAACCCCCAGCTCCCTGGATGCTGCTATGGGTGGCTGCCTTTCACAGCCAGCTTGATCACTTCTACAGAGAGTAAATTGGGGAAGGTGTAAAGAGAATTTCCCCACAGGGATCAATAAAGTATCATATTATAATCTTGAGGTGTACTTAGGCTCATTATCTTGCAGAAAAACAATTGGTTTTCAGTATGTGCATCCAGATTTTTGACTGATACTGTACATCATATGCATAGTGATTTCTGGTTAAATAATTACATATTTATTCATAAATTGACAAACCTGAAAGTGGGAACTGATTTTAAAAAGGATGATAGACATCTTTTTATGTACTTAGCATTTTGTCACTTAATCTGTGTTAGCTTCAGTGTTTTAGTGCTGAGCATCAGCCCTTTGCTCAGTGCTGTACCTCTTGAGCCCTGTAGGTGGCAGACTAACAAATCACAGCTTGTAGTCCTTTTATGGAGAAGAGTCTGACCTCCCTCGCTCCATATTTTGGTATCCGAACTTTGATCCGCCGTGTAGCAACGGTGCTCCACGCTCGCCTTCTGTCTATTCCGCCTCTGCAGAAATGTTTTCTGCTCACGTACTGTGAAACATTTTCCACCCACTAGAAAGAGACTGTTCGTTTTATTGAGGACCAGAGGTTTTGGCATTGTAGAGGCAATTTGGCGGACAAAGTGAAAGCCATATGGGTGTAGCTACCTCCCCACCTCCATGTTCACCTCCCATACCCTCACATCCACAACTATGTTCTGGTACCTTAGGCACATATGGATTCTACCTAAAGGCTTAATACTGGAGTTATATAAGGTTCCCATCTGGGATAATACAGCACAAATACATTAAAAAATGATCACGACCTCTTTAAAACTTACAAACTAATACTTGAAAAATACATCTTCCACTTTATAATAAGTTTACATCGAAAAGTACATTAGGGAATGATGTAAAAGTCTAGCATTCATAAGGTTGTTGTGATTGGCTAAAAGTTAACCCCTCTAGCTTCTGCTGGTGTGAGCTGTGTTGTTCCTCTGCCTGTCACAGTTTGCATTTCGCCTGTCCCTTCTTCATCCCCCTTTCCCTGCACCTCCATCTCCTCCATGTCCTCTTCTCCTAGGAGCTGGTTCCTGGAATCGCCCGGCCTACCTTCAGACTCGCTGGCCTGGTTCTCGCCGAACTCCATGATGGTGGGCAGGTTTCCCTGCTTGGGACAGCGCTTACGAAGGCTTACCAGGAAGGGCTGCGGCAGGGAGAAGATGTCCACGTTGTTGCCCAAGTCGATCCAAGTGACGCTGGGGAAGCTGCCCGGGTCCTTGAGGACATCGGTGAGCTGACGGAGCACGGCACGCGTCAGCCAGTTTCCGTTGAGTGCCAGCGTCTCCAGGCGGGGCAGGGCCGCAAGGCTGGGCAGCAGCAGTAGCAGGGCGTCGTCCGTGAGCTCGGTGAAGCCCAACTCCAGGGTGCGCACACGACCCGTGTGGCGCTGTAGGTGTGCACGCAGTCGCTCCACGTCACGGCCCGACAGTGGGATCCCGGACAGGTCCACTGTGCCATTCATGGGAGGGGTGGACAGAACAGCCTTCAAACTGACAAGGACAAGAAAGAGCAAAATAATATAAACAACACTTATAAAAATAACTGGAATAGGGCCAGAAATCCCAGAAGCTTCCCAGCTGAGAGAAACAACACCCTCACACTGGATGCTGAGGGTAAACAGGTTCACTGGATTGGGCCTCTACATCCGGTGAGAGAGCAACAGATTGCTGATGGAAGGTGGTCCCCACTCACGCAGTGGCACCCCGAAATATGAAGTCTGTCACGTCCTGACCTCTCGCTGACTTCTTCGGCTTCCACAAGGGGGCCTTGTTGTTTGTTTTTTTCCCTCTCCCCCCTCCTTTTCTCCTTTCTAGCCCCCAATCTCTACAGGAAACCTCCACACATTCCACACCTAGGGTCAACCACAGTCTACAAATGGGATACTGACATTTATTGAGCCCCGAGGTCATCTCAGGATGTTCCATCTATCCCACAGTTCCCAGTTTCAACCGGAAATGAAGGAAGGACCCTTAAGCGGACTACCCCTTTTCTTCAGCTCTGTTCTTCTCATCAATCTTGCCTCAGATGGCAGGTGGCCTAACTCAGAACCACGAGGCTTAGCTACTCTACCTTAATTGCACCAGCATAATCACGCGTTAATCACTTTACCTTAATCACACCAGCTGCACCCAGTGGTTAAACCCTAGCAAGTGGCCTGGATAAAAGCTTTTAGTTGGAAAAACAACCTCGGTAACAGCCACAAATGGCCCCTCACACTCTCGTCTGTCCCGTTTTCCTCTCCAGAGCAATTATCATATAACTAGTAAGTTTTTGTCCCCGGAGGAAGTGTCACTCATTCCTCCCCCGACCCCACCTTATCCACCCTCCTCCCTTCATCTTCATTAATTTTTTCATTTAACATTTTGCTTATTTAGCAGACGATTTTATCCAAAATGTCACCCATTCACTCTCAATGTCCCTGGACTGAGTTTGCATTCTACAATTGAGACAGCAGGGATAGGCAGTCCCTGGAGCAATTGGGAGTTAAGCGCCTTGCTCAGGGACCCAACAGTGCGATTCCTCTGCCGAATCTGGGATTTGAACCAGCGACCTTCCAACCAAAGGCACAGAATCCTAACCCACTGAGCCACACACAAAAATATGGAAGGAGGACATTATTGTTTATTGTTCGGATTTTATTAGCATGCCAGTGTTTTCTCAGTCTCAAGCAGAGTCAGGGCTCCAGTTAACCCAGATAATGAAGAATGAGAATCTTGTTTGTAAATTGCATGCCTGTTCATGTATGTACAAAATGAGAGGAAAAGGAACAGGTGGGTAATTTGTGAGGACCTGGACTAGGATGTGCCAGATTTTCTGGAAGCTTCCGGGCCCATTCATTGTTTGTCATCATCGTGCTGATTATTCAGCTGTTTGCGTGCGCTTCCGATGATTTTCAGTCCTCAGCAGCCCACACAAAAGCCTCGATAATGACAGCATTGTCGTCGTTAAGAACAACAGTTGTCAAAGAGTTCAGCTGAGCTGTGCTTCTTATCTCAGGTTTCAGCCCTCTGTAAGCCCCTGAGCTCCCTGAGGTCTTTTAATGGAGGTGGTTCACTAATGTGCCCATGTGGACTAAGGGGAGGAGTAAGGGGAGAAAAGCGCACGTGCAAACCCACACACACACGACGTGCGACCAGGGAGCCCGCATCTGCTCACACACCACAACGCACGAGCCTCTCAAACAAAATCGAGCATGGCCTCAGTGCCCAGGAAAGCCAACAGAGACAAAATTAGTCGTGTGGAACCGGCGCCGGAATCAATACCAACACAATTAGAGGGAATCTCTCAGTAAGTCCTGGCCAGGATTAGAGGAATGCTCCACTGCTCTCATTAAACAAGATGCACGGTGTCACAGGCGTGTGAGTGAGCTGAAAAGGGCTACCGGAGCCCAAAGACGTGCCACAGATTCCTGCAAACTGCCTGTTCAATTACTGTGGCATTTCATTGCCTATTGCAAATCCATTTAAACCAAAAAACACACATTATAGGTGGAGATTTAGCAAGCCACCTGTTTTGCACAACTCCCCAAACTTGGCTCCTTGTATGAAACAGTACTTGCTAATAAATAGACAATTCTGATTCTAGTTTTAAACTAAAGCAACATAATTTATCTTATGAGACTAAACATAGGCAAATATTTACCGTCAGGTAAGAGAAGAACATTAGCTACACTAAACCAAAGCAATGTGATATTCTGACCACTTCCTGATATTACTGATAAGATAACAAGGCATTCTCCTTCAGTGACGCTGAAATCTCACTCCAATCGTGCGATGCTTGCTTGGCCATATCCCGCAATACGATGCTGACAAGGAGATGAGACAAGATTGAGGGTTAAACCACTGTTACGTGATTTAAGGGATACGTGCAGAGCAGCCCAGGACTTTGTCAATTTATCACGGGGTAGGGCAATGAGATGTGGACGGGGTCACTTTTCACCACGACATACTCATGAGCTTTGAGCGAGAGTCAGGCAGCAGAGACAGGACAGATGAAACTGCCAAGCCCTGTGAACACGATATTGTCATATTATTCATTTTGTCACAGCAGGGGCCCCATCAATATCGTACATATGCTCTCGAAATCATTCAAAAAGCAGGAGGGCAGAGGTTCAAGAACTTCGAAAGTAACATTGGACATGATCCGGGACTGACACCAGGGCCAAATTAAGGGGGGTAGGCTAAAGTCATTCTTGGGGCCTTACCAATACTATAAAATGCTGCTGAAACAACCAGAAAAAAAATTGGGAGCCCCCTATAATTTGGAGCCCTGGGCTACATCCCACGTTAGGCTGGTCTTGACAAGACCAAAGCTGGTGTCTAAACCCCTGTCAACAGCCTTGAAGGAGCCGTGCCTCTGCTTAATCGGATGAACCAGTAGCTTCTCACACTGCAGATTAGTCAGGCAGGGGAGGAGAAGGAAACGCCAAACTGTGAGAGAAAGAGTGGGGGAAAGAGGAAGGATGCATAAATAGAAGGATATAAGCCTAAAAAAAGGCAAACAGGAAAGCAGGAGGGGTGAAAGACAAGAATAAAGGAGAGAGGAGCAGAAAGGAGGAATGCAGCCAGAATGAAAAAGGTGTAGGTGAAAGCGAGAGAAAAGGGGGTAACGAGAGAGAGAAAAACAAAAGGGAGAGAGGTGTGGGGGGGGTTCACGGCGCCTATGCCAGACATGCCTGAGAGCTGACGACATGGCGGCCCGGTGACAGGGAGCCAGCACATCCAGGCCACCTCCTCCCTCCCTCCCTCCCTCACTCCAACCTGCTCCAGCAGCAGCCGCCCCGCGCTGTCTGCCTCATGCTCCCTAACTGCAGGCCCTCACTCTGTGACACACACTGGGGAAAAAGACACAGTGCAGCAGTCTGTCCTTCTGAGTCGTCACTGTGGAACTGGCTAAGTGTGTGTTACTGTACACCTGCAATGTCCTTCTGCATTAAAAAGTCTCTATCTATCTATCTATCTATCTATCTAATCTGAAATGCACATGTATACACAAACACTTACACATGCTCAGTCTTCCATCCTGCCTTTCAATAGTTTCTCTGTAAAAATTCACATGTACAAAAATAACCATACAGACGACCACATCTGCCCGGTCACGCTCACGGACACATCTGCCCGGCCACGCTCACGGACACATCTGCCCGGTCACGCTCACGGACACATCTGCCCGGCCACGCTCACAGACACATCTGCCCGGCCACGCTCACGGACACACACAAACACCGAATCATCTTCAGTCCCACCAGTCTCTGTGCAAAATCACCTTTTCAAATCCATCATCACTTGGCCTTCCTCGGTATTGCACATACATGTTCACTCATCGCTCAACTCATGCACGATTCACACAAACGCACACCGCAAACATCCCCTCTGCCCACTCCTCATGGAGGTTTAGTCACACATGCATACACATACACACACATGCACACACACACACATACACACATAGAGCATGATACTGTCCACTTGTCTCCAACTGATTTTCTACAAAAGAATCATGTTTAACTTAATTGAATCCAGTCTACCATCCTGTGGAAAAAATTCAGAAAGCCAAATGCAGCCCCCACCTCCCACCCCAACCCCAAATACACCCACTCACTCTCAATGTCCCTGGACTGAGTTTGCATTCTAAATCTCCTGTTTCCTTAAACTAGAAAATAGAGAAAAAATATAAAAATTTCAAAGACATTACAGTATGTATAGAAAGAGGGTAAATCTTTAGGTTTCACCTAAAGAAAAACACACATCCCATAACACTGAGAGCCAACAGCCATGACCACAGTCATCTAACGTGGTCTGCCACGCATCAGCAATGAACCAGTCAGACCCATGACAGACAGGCCACCTGAAAAAACCAAGTTCGCTGAAAAGTTAAACCATTAATCTTCCATATTTTCACTCAGTCACGGCAAGGCTTCTGTTAAATGTACAGGCCAATCTTTTTTTTACATTGCATTTTATTACTTCAGCAGACACTTTTATCCATATATATTTTTGAGAAAGCAGGGTCAGACAATCTATGGCGCAGAGCTCAGGGGACCGGCATTTAAATCTGTCTGCTAACCTCAGGATGTGAACCAGCAACCTTCTGATCGCAATGACAGGATTCTAATCCATTGGACCACACACCACCCGACACTTATGACTGGAATTCCAGTGTTCACCCAAAAGTCCACTAGCCTCCCCCCCCCCCCACACACACACACACATACACACACACACACACAACCACACCGTAGACAGAAGTAAGTCACCACCCCCCTCTCCAAAATTGCATGCGGTCAGCTCAACAGATGGAGAACAGAAACACCGGTACAGATGTCCTGTGAGGACAAAAATCAGGCCTCCATATGACACTCCAACAAGCTGCTTCCTAATCACAGAAAATTAAAAAAACATGATGCTTCTGATTTACTTTCTTGTCCGGGCCATTTCACGTCCCCCCCCCCCATTCCCGACCCCTAGACAGTAGTGGTGGACTGATGAAGTCATCATCTCATTTTAGACCAAACCAGTTCTAGTTCCCCGCATGGTGGCCAGTCGCTCCCTCCTACAGGTGATAGACACGACAGAAACAACAGGCACGACAGTCGAATGCCGAGCCCGGGAATAGAACCAATGATAGAGCAGGGAGAAACTGCTCGTTTAATGAGCCTGCCTGTCAGTTAATGAGGAAACCCTGGTTAAAATGAATTAACAGGACCAAGCTTTCCAAGAAAAAAAACAACAGAGACAGGGAGAATCAGGCACAGGGCAGTTTTCATAAATCCACATAAATTCCCTCTCTGGGTTTAACACAGAGATAGCAGAGATGTTACATCCCTGTGGACACCAGCCAGCAAGACAGGTTGCACTACTTTTCTTATCTCTGTGATTTCGGAAGATAGATACATCTGTTAAATGCTAACGCAAAATATAATCTAATTTCTCGGCGCAATCTGAAAGCCTTGGTTAAACCTAATAAAAAAGAGAGTAAGAGTGAAATGGAAGCTAGAGAGAGTGAAAAAAATCCTCCCAGAAAATGAGATATAAACCACAAAAAGATTCATTTACATTTCACTGAAAATCTGTTGTGTATTTGCAGAGAAATCTAGATGACCAGCTGGAAGGGAAAAAAAAAACATGTAATGCATTCAAGACTGATACGTGCACATAGGCACTTCATCCATTAATTCTGTGTGTGTAATTAACGTATGACAATGTCAGCAAACACCTAAGAAGTTTTCAGTCCTCAGTTCCTGTTCATTTGATGGTGCCACCCGCAGTCCACTCGGGGACTGTGAAAAGCTGGAACTGAACATAAGAGCAGCGAGCCTTGTCAAAAAAATGAGACGGAAAATAAAAATAAAACAGTGACCATGCACTGAGAGGCAAGGGGGAGGAAAAGCAGCACATAGCTGAAATGGGAATGTAGGTCCAAATTATATTAGGATAGAATGAAGCCCTCACGTTCTCTACTGATTATCTTCCAGCAACAATGGAACAGAATGGGAGGAATGTGACGAAGGGTTCTAGAACATGCGGGGTTCCAATCGCCGCATGCTCAGAGAGACCCCAAGGGAAAGGGGTAATGGAGGGGGAGGGGCAGTCATGGAAGCCAAACTCCAAGGAGATCTAGCTCCAGGAGTCACTCCTCAATTCCCCAGTGGCTCTTGCTTCCTGGGGTTATAAAGAGAGAGGCTCTTTCCCACACACGCTAACTCGCAGACATGAGCCAGCGACTGTTTGCCCAGAAACATGAACAAGAGGGCTGGTGGGGAACACTCAGTACCCAGGCTACAAAAAACTCCAGGCCTATATGTCACAAAAACTATTCTCCTGTGTACAGACCTCTAACCATTCAGTGGGTTCCATATTACATCACCACCTCGTTTGCAACCCTGGATTTGAACGCACAACCCTTTGTTGATAAGCATAGTTCTTTTCCCAACAGCGAAGCCCATAATTCCAGCAGTGCTACGGAAACTACGGGCAGGCAGCCCCGTCAGGGGGGAACGTGCTCAAGCATCTCCAGTCTGAACCGACGCAGTCCTTTGATTCCAGGCGCTGTTACGAAATGAAGACCCCCCCCCCCGAGCCAATGATGAAGCACTCTGACATGTTTCTCTACATGCCGTGTGGAGGGAGAGGACAATAAACCTGATGGGCGCTGAGGGAAATACCACTGTCAGCCTGCTTCCCTGGTGTCGAGCGTGATGAACTGATCACTTTAATTAGTGATGCTAGCTAGCTCAGTCCGTCTGTGACCGTGAGATTGCGTGTGGGCGGGCAGTCAATGCCGTCCCAACAAACAAACATTATGAAAACAATGCAATTAAAAAGCTTCCAGAAAAGCATATTGTGGTGGAATTTTAAACTTTAAATTCGACGAGGCTTCTCCTCCACAAGTTGTTACAACATTTTTGCACGATACGATTAATTGACAGAGTATTATGTTTGTATTATTCTTGTTTTTGTTTTTTGGTGTACTATAGGCTCAGCCAAGCCCCGCCCTGTGCCAGTCACAACGCCCCCACCGTATCAACACTCTACCCTGCAGACGACTGGTCCTCACCAGGCCTGGGGCTTCCGCTTTAGCAGGCCCTGCCGTCGCCACTGTGAGTGAGGGCTGAGGTGGTAGGTCAGCTGGCGACACACCTTCTCCATTGAGCTCAGGTTGTCCCCTTCCTGCAGGTAATGGGAGGAAGACCGGGGGGAACAAAGAGGAAGGAGCTCCAGTCACACAAACTAAAAGAGCTTATTTCTCAGACACTGGGTCGTGATACACTCTGTAGTGGGCATAAACCCTCTTGAACCTATCATTTCTGACTTGAATTGAACAAATTCTGCTTTTTGGCCAAAATACAATTGAGGCAGAAAGAAATGAGGCATAAAGAACCAGGGAGAAAGAGTAAAAGGCTCCTTGGCGAATTCCATGTGGACCGTTTGCTCCCAAAAGATCCCAGCTTGGCAGTGACAGTTTTTGTCAGTTCCAAGTTCTCTATTCTATTCTATTCTATTATATTCCATTATTGGTTGCTGCGATGGGTTGGCACCCCATCCTGGGTTGTTCCCTGCCTTGCGCTTGTAGCCTCCAGGATTGGCTCCAGACCCCCTGTGACCCTGAATAGGACAAGCAGTTACAGAAAATGGATGGATGGATGTTTATTGGTTGATTTTAGAATCGTTCATCTCAGCTATCAGAAGCAAGACATTTAATCCATGTATCCTGTTGTATGTTTCGCAAGCTGAAGTGGGGGGTCTCAAACACTGTGTTCCTTGACTGGCAGTGACCCTGAAGCTCGTCATCCCATCTGAACAGCTTTCTGAGCGAAGGGGAAGGTTGCCTTGTTCATTTCTAAATCTCAACCACAGGCATAGGGACAGGACAGGCAGGGCAGGCAATTGTCTGGGGCCTCGAGCTGGGAGGGGCCCCCCAAAGGGTGCCCATTACATAGTACATTGCAACAACAAATCTGCCTAATATATGTATTCTGTTTTTCACAAAAGTGAAAATAAAGGTCTTGTTTTTATTAAATTCTCCATGTTGATGTTATTAATTTAGACTTCACGCTAAAATAACGGTAATAAATTTTATCAAGTCGGGCAGCGTGCGTTGGAGGGCCCCATGCAGATTTTTGCCTAGGGCCCCTAGTGTTCCTAGAATCTCCTCTGATCTTAACAGAAGCCACAAATCCTTTTCTTCCTCATAAATCCCTCCCATCGTCTTCTTCATTGCAAAACCTCTCTACCAGGAGGAGCCAAAGGCAGTATTTATGTATGTGATTTCATATTATAATGAAAAATATGGCCCTGACTCATTTAAATATATCAACTTTGTTGTCATTTATTAAAGGCAATTTTTCTTTATGCTGTTTGCATCACACCAGTATGGGGTCATGGCCTAACCGTTACATTATTACGACGCCCCGACCCTGGGGAAACATCCGTTTGTTTGAGTGAAGCACCGGCAGAATCGAGGACACACAAGCCATTCGTTTTCACACATTCCAGTTAAATTAAGCAGCCAGTGACTCATCCACGGCGCCGAAGGAAAATGCCTGTCAGCTAACGAGCTCGCCGTGCCCCCTCGGCGACATAGCGCCGGGAGCGGCCAGTTATCGATATGAAGCTTATCGATTACGGAAGTTCCATTTTCCCACTCGCTGCTCGCTCTTATCCAGCTACTCCAGGGGGGGTTACAAAATGCCGCTAACAAACTCCCGAGTGCACATTAACTGATTTTCTCCCTCTCCGTCAAACCAGAACGGCCTCAAACCAAAAGCAGACACAGATAACGAGGCGACAAATTCTGTGAAGCTGCCGGCTTGCGACGCCGTCCGACACCTTGGGCTAAGCAACGAAATTTCCATTAAGCTCTGTGCTTTGGCCTCAGTCCACTAACTCATCACCAAGGAAATGATGTGCAAAAATTAACCATAAAACGAATTGCGATTTAGGTGGAAACGGATCGAACGAGGCCCTGCAAGCAAACAAGACCCGTCTGGAGCGGGTGTTAATGAGACGCCATTAAGGTTGCAAAGGTCGACGTTCACAGTCAGCACTTAGAGAGACATGAAGGTGCGAACAGATGTAAACACCTGATAGAAAACATCTACCTCCAGAGGGTTTTTTTGCTGCCTTAGCATTCAGATTCCATGTTCCTGATCCTTCAAGGAAACATCACAACTTAAGCAAAAAGTCTATAAGACACCCGTCACTGTCTTCTTAGAACTTTTTGCATATGGCTGCTGCTACATGTGCAAATCTATACCCAGTGTATAACATTCATTATTCGTATAAATTACAGACCTGGTTCTAATCACTACTCTTTCTATACTTAAATTTATCTTATTCTATTACTTTATTTCTACTTTTTCCATTTTCCTTAATTTATGTTCAATATTGTCTGTGAATGTATGTATCAATACAAATTCCTAGTGCATGCAGATGTTGCTGGTCAATGAAGTGAAATCTGATTCCGACTCTGACCCATCACCCCCTGGGGGGGGGTTTGAAGTCATGTCCACTTGCCTGTTTCCCATTTGCCTTTGAAGAACTGAGATATAACCTTTTGTTTAAAAAATCAAGAAATAATTCAGTCTCTTATTAATAAATTGCCATAGCTTTGCATTAAATTATCACTTAATTTTTAATGATGGTTCTACGGTCCATAGTCACGACATAGCCTTCTGTGCGACTGACTCTTGGCCGTCCCAGGTGATCAGCGAATGACGCTTCCCCCAAAAGGGGCGTGTCATTTCACTTTGCTTGCCATTCTTAGCTAAATACAGCTATTAGTCCAATCTTCCATCCCTCAGTCACTTGGGTCTGAACCGAACGCTTTGTCCGCTTGGCACGGGAATTGTTCTCTTCCTCTAGCAAATTCTGGCTTTATTGTGCTGTATGCCGTGTGTGTTTGTGTGTGTGTGTGTGTGTGTGTGTGTGTGCGTGTGGTGATTCATTCCAACTCCATTTTCTGATCCAGGTTGTGTTTATTTCTCTCACTGCCCCCCCCGCAACCCTCCTCCTAGCCTCTTAAAGCTTCTTTATAGGTAACGTGGCATGAGGAGTTACTGCCAAAGCAAAAGTTGCATTGAATTAAGTCTAACAATAAACAAAGGTCAACAGAATCTTTTCTTCTGGCTTCCTCTGCGGCATAGAATGAGGGGAAAGCAGGTCTGATCGCAGCCTGCTGAAGAGAGCGCCCCCTGGATGCTGAGGTGAACTTTTCTCTTCTCCTTCTCTCTTTCTTTCTCTGTCACTCACACTCATTATCATGCATGTGTGGCTGCACTGACAAATGTCCTGGATAATCATATTACCCCCTGGGGACACCCTTTGGCACAGCATCCCAGCAGGGCCCCTTGGACACCGGCCTGCTGGACAGGGGCCACTGTAAAGGCGAGGGAAGATAGAACAACTCCAAAGGCCCCTGAATGACAGGGGCCATAAAAAACTTGGAACATAAATTGGTCTGGGCTGGGGGCCCAATATGATATATTTTCATGGAGCCCAAAATCTCTAGAGGTACCCCTGCTCTCGGACCATGCCTTGCTGCCACTGTCAGTTAGGTTAGCTATCCCAACAGCCGGGGGCATCGGTGCGTGAGTCATCGGTGGCGCGTGGCACTGTCCGCAAGGCCCGTCTCTCCCCGGCACGTCAAACCATCCTGCAGAGCGGGGAGGTAGGCTCACTCTCCTCACTTCAGCTCAGCATTATACCTTTGGGGCGCCTCATCAGCGCCATGAGACTGTCATTAATGTGCCTGACAGATACGATGACTCTCTCTCTGCGGCCAGAAACCAAATATAGCCCTTTGCTAGCTCTTCAGTAACGATAGCGGGAGCAGCTATGCTGAAACAATACTAATGCTAAAAATACCTCTGGCTGCCCTCTGACCACTCAGCATGCGCTGTTCCTACAAGACATGCTGCCATTGTACCCTTTAAGAAAAAGACTTTGCCTGAAATGCCCCAGTACCCAACTCCAATGAATGGATTATGTATAACTAAAGTTGTTTGTGTTACCCACAGAGTATATACTAATGTAATGGGTACTACCATTACAACAGAACAGCATTTTATTATTTTATCATGTGAAAATCAGAATTATTAATATTGTATGCAGGGCAGGACTGGCCATCTGGTACACCCAGCATTTTCCTGGTGGGATAATGGTTATGTGGGACGCCCACCCCCCCTCAGCAAATTTGCACAAATTATTAATCCCAGTCCAGCCCTGATTGTACAATATTAGGGGTGCAGAGCAGTGTTTCCCAATCTGGTGCTTGGGGACCCACAGTCGGTCCATGTTTTTGCTCCCTCCGAGCTCCCTGGCAGACAGTTCACATTTTTGCTCCCTCCCAGCTCCCACAAAACCGTGGACTGTCTGTGGGTCACTGAGGACCAGACTGGGAAACACTGGAACAGAGTGTAGCATTTTGGCTTCACAGTTCAGGTTATGCATTGATTCTTGCCCACTGCTCAGCGTATGTGGTGTTTGCATGTTCCCTCCATGTTGCATGGTTTCCTTCAGGTACTCCCATGTCTAAAAACTCACCCCAGTCCCACTGTCCAAAAACATGCAGTTTAGAGTAACTGGTATCTCTATATCACCCTGAGCATTCATATGTATGTGTGCGCTTGTGTGCCCTGCAATGGACTGGCATCCTGTCCAGTGGCACCTTGGGCTTCCTGGGATAGGCTCCGAACGCAATGGATGCAAGGCAGGGAAAATCCAGGATGGTGCGCCAACCTATTGTAGAGTTCTATTTTTAATTTTACAAATTCACATGAAAGCACTTGTTATAATTTAGGCAATTGGATGACTTCTCCAGAAAGTAGAACTAAGAATTTCTAGACTGGTTCTGTAGAGTAATGGGTACCTTTGGAGGAAACAATTTTCAGTTTCCCTGCAAATTTGAAGAACAGGATAAACAGCAATCCAGCTAGAAGCACTGTATGTCAGTCATCCCCCAGTGCTCTGTAAGCAAGGCCAAGACGTGCACCCATGCTATTGGAAGCAAAGCTGTGCTCACTGTCATCCATTCACCAGCCAACGCACAGTAGAAGGACAGGATGTCATTTTCCAGTACCTGTACAAATGTGTATGACACATGGGCTGCGTATGTCTATGTGAGAGGCAGTGGGGCAGTATTTTTCTGTGAGCGAGTGTGAAAGATAGAGACAGAGCACATGTTTACAGACTTTTCCTATCTTTGCAGGGCCAAATTTTGGAGGTAATGGGCCTGCAGAGAATTTCCGAACAGCAGATTTTGTAGGGACTGTCAATCCCACCTCAATTTTCCATTTTTCCTTCTTTTGCTATAAATTCTCATGTGATGACAATCAATCCAATGTCTTTGCAAAAGAAGAAATTCAGATGCGTGTATATCTATGTTTGTGGGTATGTATGAGGATTTGGTGCTGGGTAAGCGTGTGCCCATCCATAAGGATCTACCGTCTTCGGGCAATTGATGTGTCTGGCCAAGCTGATGATCAGGTCATGGGTGATAGGATCCACCAGGTTGCGGAAGCTGGCGTAGCGATACAGGACGTCATCCAGGGATGTTGACTCCATTCCCAGGTCCTGTAGAGAGGGGAGCAAAGGCAGTTGTAACAGATGGGGCCGTGGGTTGTGTTCTGTCTGAATGGGGGTCAACGGTAAGCCACAGTCATGCCAGACGGTATTTCTAGGAAACCTGCCAGCTGAATTCCAAAATATAGCTGAGTGGAGGTAGCCCGTCTCCAGATACCTCTGCTGCCCCAAAGCTCTTTGTTGCCACAGCTTTGGGGAGTTTGTAATTCATGTTGTAATGTTTTCCCTTTTGAAATGAGAGTGACTGCTCCCTGACTGCAGTCTCCCAACATGACCGTTAAAAACCCTCAGGGGAAGAAGAAGATGGGGGTAATACAAAGGAACATGAAAACAGGCCTTGAAATCAAAGCCGTCCCTTCAACATAAAACCCCAAGGGACATTCTCTCAGGCTAACAGATACATGCATAACAGTTTGTGTGCATGTATGCATTCAAACATATTACAAGCAAATACATATGCAAACATGCCCATATATGGGAAAAACAAACAATTGATTCCTTCTATAGAAAAATCCTACAACTGATACAGCCCTTAATGAGCAAAGGCGGCCTACCCTCTGATGTCCATTATCTACAATGCAAAATACTCTGCCAACAGACTTGCAATTATGATTAGTCCAAGAGCCGGAAGAGTGACCAGTACTGGGAGGGGACGAGAGAGAAAGGAAGAGAGAGAGAAAAGGGATGGAATTTTGCATTTCCCTTTAATAAGAAAAGCTTGCAATGTACTTTTGATGATAGATTTAAAATGTGAATGAATAGAAAAAAATTAACGAGTGAATTGGTGCTTTTAACTCTGGAAGAAGGTAATCCGACCAAAGACCACCAGCAGAAAGAGTATTCAATTCCTACATATCTCCTCTTTTGCCTCCCCCCTTCCATCTCTCAAACACAGACATCAATTCCCAGCACAGATCACCGAAAAAGAATGAAAGACCTATTAGCACAGCCTTCATTAATGCCGATCCAATCAGGCATGCCGCTATCGCCATGGTTTCTGACTGTCAGTGGGAGTCCGAGCAAGCCGGTGAGGTGAAACTGCTCCAAAAGAACCACGGAGTTCAATCCCAGCATGCACCAGTGACAGACTGCTGGGCAGTCTGAACCAGCTTGGGGAGGTGCTGACCTTACAATCCATTCAGACATCTAACAGACTAAAGAGAATATACAGAATATGGAAAACATGATAAAGAATATCTAAAAAATTTAAAAAGTACAAAATATTTCAAACAACAACTTAATGAATGAATGTTAGATTTATATAGCGCTTTTTAAGACACCAAAAGTGCTTTTACAGAACCGATGGGAGCCACTTCAACCACCAGCACTGTGTAGCCCCCACCTGGATGATGCTACGGCAGCCATTCTGCGCCAGTACACTCACCACACAGTAGCTAAGGTGGTGAATGGGCAGGAGAGAATTCACCAGTTAGATATAGGGGATGATTAGGAGGCCTGATTTGAAAGGGCCACAGTGGGTAATTTTAGCCAGGACATTGGGGTATCACACCTACTCTTTCGAAGGATGCCCAGGAATCTTTTATGGCTTCAGAGAGTCAGGACCTCAGTTTTACATCTCATGCAAAGGACGGCACCATGTCCCCATTACTGCACTGGGGCCTTGGGATCCACACAGACCACAGGATGGGCTAACCTGTTGGCCACACCAACACCTCTTCCAGTGGCAACCCTGTTTTCCTAGTTGGTTTCCCATCCAAGTACTGGCCATACCCAAACCTGCTTAGGTTCAGGTGGATTACCTAGTCTAAACTGCAGGTGGCATGGCAATTAAAGGGTTTTATAAGCATTTGTTGGCCTATGATCCTTACCCAGGGTAACTGGTCCATTTGTAAAAGTTGATATTGAAGTTTAACCAGTATGCACTCAAACGGTACACAAGAAGGGTTGTTTCTGGGACCTGATCCCCCCAGCTTCACAATGGCAGGCACCATGTGCAAGGGAGCCATTTATCCTGGACTATCCATTGGCTTTGCGCATCCCACCCTGCCCCCCCATGCCCCCACTGTTTTCTCTCTGTCCCTCTCTATGCAGCAAAGCCTCATGGGAGCCTGTGCCAAAATGTGCGATGACGCCAACCGCAAAGGCCACATGAGGTCTCAGACTGGCATGCCCACGGATCCAAATGGGTCCACTGGGCTGTCTGGTTGAGCGGCACAGAAAAGACTAACAGAAATTCACACAGAACGGGGAGGCCAGGGGAGTTCCATAATGGATGAATCTCCGGAGAGAGTGGAAGGGTTCAGTGATGTTTATCCGTCTCCCCTGTGTCTGAAAATGTCTCCCTTGCATGTTGTCACAGTGGGAGGAGGGAAGGGAACAAGAAAAATGAATTTTGGAGATTGAGGGGGCAAAGAGAACTGGTCTCTGTGCACTCTCTTGATCCTCGTTCTTCACCACAATGCAACCATCAACCAGAAGGTGATCAGATGCACAGAGGCTCCACGGAGCCTCACGCCAAGAGGCACTGAGATGTGACTGATTGTGAACTGAGGGGGGAGGGGGAGGGCATTTTCCACAGTGACAGTATGTCACAGACGGAGGCTTTCTGGAGGACAGCCATCTCTCCGCAGCCTTCAGGCCTGGCCCTTAGATACGTGGCCAAATTCTCACAATTTGTTCTTCTCCCTTTCTCCTTTGACCCTGCCTGACTTCTGATGTCGCAAAGAAAAACGACACAAGGTTCTTTCCCATCCCTCAGCACGAACAAAACGATGCCAAAATCCACCCTTCACCCTCCCTGTCTCTCACACACATAAACATACAATCCGATCCTCAAATGGAACTGTTTTTTTGTTTGTGTTCATGCGCTTTAAGTACATTTATTAAAACCTATTTTAAAGTAATCAGATCTGCTATGCTAGCATGATAATGTTCTAATATGGTTACCATTCGTAATGCATTTTAGATATATGTAAATAATTCCTTTATCACGTTGGTATTTTTTTTGTCAGAGCAGTGCAAGCTATCCCTTTCGCACGCACGAACGTCTAATAGCTCAAGACCATTATAATTCAATTACTGGTGCACCTTACGGCTCAGGATACTAGTCTGTTTCAGTGGTTAGTTAACAATCTGCGAAAGATATAAGGCCCAGCTTTAGAAGAGCGCAACATAATTTTAACCCTTGTGTATTTTACTTCTTCGGTTCTTAATTCTAGATTCTATATAATTTATCCTCATTTTGAAAATGGACTGGGGTCACTTCAACCCCAAAAATAACACAGAGGTTAAAAAACAAATAAGATATATTTTCATCATGTCACATTGACTTTGGATATTTCTGTATTATTATAACAAATTTTCGAGTTACTTGTCAATCCGTGCTTTTCTCCCCTTAGAGTTATCAACTAGTGGCGAAGTGTAAAGTCAACAGGTTTCCGAATCCCGACCTTTACCCGAGCTGGCCTCCGATGGTGCGCTCACCTGCCGGAGTGTTTTAAGCAGCTCCGTCGCCTCGTCCTGCTTCCCTTCTTTGGCCATAGCCATCATCTCCTGGATCATTCCGATCCGCCGCTGGTACGGGGGTGGAGTTCCGGAGCGGCCGAACCGGTCCCCGGACTTAAACATGAAAGAGGTGAATATGTCTCCTCGTTCCTTGGTTGGGGTCCGCTTCCATCCTCCGTATTGCGGACTCGCCCCTGGCTCCGGCCCGGATCCCTTTGTGTGTTTAGTTCCCATGGTGTACAAACGTAAAAGTACACCTGACCCGCCACCCAGTCATTCAAACTCAATTAGCACTTTAAAAAGTTCAGTGCAATATCAAGTACAAAACGGTGCATACATTAAATATATCATAATGACTGAAATATCGAAACAGTAAATCATTTTAAAATTGCTACATGGATATAAAAAGCAAAACCGCGAGCGTAATTCCCTCCGTACCAGCTCCAAAAATATGCAATGAGTAGGGAAAACCCTGTTGCTGGGACTTAAAAAAAAACATACATGAATATTATTTTGTTGTACGAGAATAATAGGCTACGTATCGATTACCTTATCCTACGGGTTGAACGACAGCCATTAAACTCCTATGGCGTTTGCGAAGCATAATCCACGGATATAGGAGAAAACGATCAGCGAAGCGGGACACTGCAAAAGTGTACCCTTGAAAAGTTAATTTCCCTATACAAGATCCAAATAATGAAGCACGTTAAGAAATAATAAAGTAACAATTTGATTCAGGTAACAAAATATAATAAAAAAAAAACAAAAAAAAAAACACGCACACTACCTAATGACAGTTCCGCGATCCATTGGCGGGGCGCGTTGAAAGACAGCAGAAGAGCAACAAGCGCACCGCGGCGCTGGCAGAAGATACGGAGGAAAATGTCAGTTCTGCCTGACAGGCGCTTGGGTGTGACGGTCTGTCTTCGCTTCCGTTTGCATCCCACCCGCTTAGGTCCGCTCAAGTGAGGAACATCTTCGGAGCAAACTCTCGCGGCTTGGCCCGAGCAAAAGAAAAGAAAAGAGTGGAAAACAATAATCCAGTCCAGCACACGCACGCAGAACTCGTCTGTTAAATACGAAGCCTTCTTCCTTCGATACTTGGCTTGATTTCTGTTTCGGATCTAGCGGGTTTTCCTTAGTGCACAGCAGCTCAGTGACAGTCCCACCTCTCTCTTAGCTTGCGTTGCTTCACCAAAGAAAAAAATCACGTCTGTTCACAAACCCCCCCTCCTTACCACCACCAAAAGAAAACAAAGAAAAACAAAGGGGAAGACAAAGACGCGAACAAAACCGTTCTCAATTTTTTATTGCCATGCTACTGTAAGTGTCTGCTATAATTATCATATAGCCTACCATTCCACCCATTTAAAAGTTGTATTCATTGTCAACACTGCCGTTTCATTTTTCAAGGCATTTAATTCAAATATTCATCATAGCCTGTGTTGAAGCCTTTCTCGTTAACTCATTGTAGTCTCCGTCATCTATACATGTTGGGAGGGATGTACCCATCATATCTTATCCTTCTGAAGTTCATAAGCGCCTCAGTGTTTGTTCCAGTTTGGAAATGCTCAGCAGCCCCCGGTAATTAGGACAAGGTTAAAGATGCCCTTCACGCCCGTGAGTAATGGTCTTCGGTACTGTGAAATTTTCCCCTCCCAGCGGTCTCATGACGGCGACTAGTGAGTGGGTAGTTGCCATGAGTCCTGCACTTAAACGTTGAGATGTTGTATAAATGCGACAATCAGAAAAATGGCAACACAGTTAATAGTTGTATATACAACATATAGTTATCTAGCATCACATACAGAGGTGTATTCCCGGGATTTGGAAAATATAACGAATACGTGGCAACGAGTCTTCAGCATAACATGTAGAAACGTAAAAAATAAAAGTGCAATTAAAACCGCCTTATATGCATTTTCGTGTCAATAAGCTACAGTTATAAACACTCAATCATTTAACTTTGAGCGATTATAAGATCATATAATCCGAACTGTAGGCCTAATATATAAATAAATTGGTGCTCTAATAAGTTTCCTGAGTATTCCGATAAATCGAAACGGTTTGAGGAAGATCGAGGCTGTGCATGTCGCCCCCTATAGGCTGTTATCTCCTATGGTGTATCGAACTGAAAAGTTGTTCGCTATTATTTCTCAAATTCAGACCAGATCTATGACTTATGCTAGAACTACTTATGGGCACAGTATGACAGTTACAAAGGTTTGTAGAGTGGCAAGCCTTTGTTTTCAAGTCCTGTCATTCATGAATAAGATGTTTAAATGATCGTCATGACAGTTTAAAATGTGATATTACATCTGTCAAAGCATGTTAGCTTACCATTTCAAAACCTCTCATAAAGTCACCCCAGTTTTAGCAGTCACCATTCAAAAGGCCTACACCCAGGTATCACTGGTCATCCCATTCCTTTCCCTGTGTTCCCCTAGGTAAAGCTTCTCACACAGTCCCTATTCTATTCCATTTCTCCCTGGGCCAATGTATGGCTGAATAGACTGAGTGTACAGCTGAGAATCAGGTGTCACTAACTATTGTCACTTTGAGGCTAATTGGAGGCTAGCCTCAACAATGTCAGACATTTTGTTATCTGCTGCCCCATGATAATTATATTCTTGTGTTCATGTATTTCAGGACTGGTCCTTGCTTTTGTAAGTTGGTCTTTGGTTATCCCCACAGATGTCTAGTTTTGCAGTATGTCCTGAGATCCTCATTCTCAGTATCTCCTAGTGTTTCCTAGTTTCTAGTCTCCTAGAGTCCTGAGTGCGTGTTAACGACCTTCACCTGTTCCCTGTTGTACACTAGTCCCTAGTGTAATTACAGAATACTAGTGATGGCCCATACCTGTCCCCTGTCTAGCCCTCATTATCTGTGTATATACATGCCTGCCTTTGTCCTGTTCCTCTATCGGTCATTGAATGTGTTTCATGCATCTGTTACCTGCCTGTATTTAAACTCTTCATGGTTCCTTTTGTTTTGTTTTGTATGCTTGGTGTTTTAGTTTGGAATAAACTCCCCATTGTCTGTAAGCCACGCTGAGGATTGTCATCCATCCTGCCTCAGTTTGTGTTCTGAGTTCTTAGTTCTGATTGGCCAGGGTACCCCTGAGGAGTGGTTTGAGAACCAAAGTGATATTCCTTTTAGTCACCCAATAAAATATCAGTAAAGTTTTGGAGAATAGAAGAAATTATTGTTAGCTTTTATTGTATTACTCTTAATTTGCATATGTTATAATGTTAAAATTTGATTTTTTTCCCCTGAGCGAATATACACTTAGGTCTACTATGCGAAACATTTTTACTTACTTGGTTTGCTTCACCAACTTGTGCAATGGCCAATAAAGGATGATTACTTATTTAGTACTTCAGTACTTATTACTTTTTTTGACTGCCTGCAACTTCTGCACCATAAGGGAGTCTGGGTATGGTTGTCAACAAATTATACAGTCACATAAATCATTACAAAAAGGCATTAAGTGTTGGTTATCAATGAAAATACATTTTTCCACATAACTTGAGAAAAAAAGCTATTGTGTCAAGTACAGCCTGACACACTGTGACAATCAACCCATGTGACAATACCAGATCTCTCCCACTGTATATAAATTCATTTGAAATTTAAGTAACACAAAAATAAAATATGAACACATCATTTAGTTGAACTGAAATGAATCATGATTTACATCACTCTTCAATGAGTCAATTCTTTTGAGTTTGTTCAACAAGAACAGGGGTTTTAAACGTGGGCTCCGTCTGGAGGTCCATAGAGCAGTTGCCAAATGTCGCCTTTATCCAATTTAGACAAAGCTTAAAATATTCAACTCCCAACCCCCCCCGCCCCCAGCTAGCTCTTAATTACGTATGTGAACACGCATAAGTAATAGGGGATTTTTAGCTCTAGTCTATTTTAATTTGGAGGTTTAAGAAAGGTTGAAAACTAACGAATGAATAAGTTTTGATCAATTCTGGCATGTTCCCTTTGGAATTTTACATCTGCAATATAAACGATAGGACAGTACCCTATTCATTCCTGTGGGAGAAATTTCTTATACACCCTATACACAAGCACTATTACGTCACATCTTGATCTACGAGTTAGGTCGACGGCGAGGGCACTCCTCTCTGTACAATGCACTTGAAAACTGTCGTATCTATTGGACCACAGTGACATCTGGTGGTCAAAGTGAACTGGAACATAAAATCAATAAGGCTTGTAATCAAGTTATTTTTTCCAAGGCATTTTTCGCTCCTGGGGAAATTGGACAATATGTCTGTGTAAGTGGTATTAAGGTTAATACACATTTAGAAATAAATGATTCTAGCCACTTGGGCTAGTTCAGTAAAAATTTACTAGCTCAGATAAAATTTCATTAGCCCAAAACTTACAATGTAATTTTCAAGCATAATAGGTTAAGTCCACATTATGATGCTTCAGCAATGCATTAAATGTAGTTTAACCACAGCACCATAAAATTCTCTGATCTGTAAGCTATAGGTCTCCAGGAAAAATTGCTTATTCTCCCATTGGAGTATTAAAATTAACCTGTGATAGCAAAGAAATTACGTGTTATGACTTAAAAATTAACTAACGCATTAACTTTAACAACCCTATAGGGTGCCAGCTTCGGAGAGGGCGCCAACCTGCCAGCAAACTTTGCATGGGATAGGGGGCGTCGGACGTGATGCTTGCATTGTACACCACGTTGTCTAGGACCGGCACTGCCAGAATGTTAAGCAACTTGTTTAAATGATTTTTAAGTGTTTTTTTTTTTTTTAGGAAAAAAAATCATTATATAATTATACTTATAATTGATATACTTTCTCTTTCAAATGATTGTACATTACAAATGGGGATGGTGGAGGAGAGGGTATTCTCATTAGTGAACCAGTTGCTTTTGTTTATTCGACAGTACAGTACACGGCACTGGAGCCAGAAATGACAGTAGTCACCTCGATAAGACGCAGCCCATTTCAGAGGAATGAAATAAGACACACTTAGTGGCACTTGATGCCACCCAGCTGTATTTCATTCGCCCAAATAATCGCTCTCTGTAACTAGCATTGATCCACCAAAAAGGAAAATCAAAACACATAATATTAGAAAGGGCAGCATTTTCTCTCAATATTACGTTTATTTTTTGCTGCAACATCTTTATTCGCAAATCAATTTTCACAGCCATTGCAGTCATACAGACTCTTACGTTTCACTCTCATTTAGGTACCATTTACTCAATTTATAAAAAAGGAATTGCGAAGTTGACAGTGGGGTATTCTGCACTGTATTTAAGTCACTGTTATGTACTTAGAGACATGTACAGGGGTGGGATGGTGTGGATTGAGGATATATATATGCATATTCCAGTTGGCTTCCACCTTGGATACTTCCTAGGTCAATCGAATGCAGGTGTTGCGATGACTATATGGCACCTGCTCCAAAATTAACTGAACTGTGGATTTCTTCCCGTAATCTCCTAGATTAGGAGCTTTTCTTGTACAAGTAACAATTAAATGGAAGCCCTGTGAAGGAGAAAATTACTGCCTCACTCCCTCAAGGACAACTACCTTGAACAACTTTTGTTCACACTGCTCCAGATTTATTTTTGTAAATGCGATGTTGTAAATCACATGCCTCACAAATGAATTACCAGCCAAAGAATCCCTTGTCCCCATTCCCACATTGAGCGTGGCCCTGCACACCACCACAAACAGTTTCTCTGCATGTAAAAAATGAAACTTCTTTGGGTCAAGTTTGATAGAAAAAAACACTCATCTGCAAACCAATCTGTCTCAGTAGCAAATTAAAAATACAGAAATAAAAGTATGGACAGGTTTTGAGGTCATCGGTGCCTCTCTGCCCTGAAGCACTAGCTCACTTTGCCTAATAGTAGGCTGTATTCTTAAGTCAGCTAAACAAACATTGGGCCTCAGACAGAGTAAAAGGTTTTAAATATGTGCACCTCTTGTAATAAACAACAGAGCCGCAATAAAAGAAATTTCAGTAAACTGTGGCAAGGGCACACTAGACATCTGGGATAACAGCTGGTACATCTGGTTGATAGAGAACCTGTTCTGTTGTCATGGCAACTACAGAAGTTTCATATCAATGCATGCCTCTCAGCCTCTCCCACGACCCATAAACACCACAGGCTTTTGACCGGCCACTTGCAGACTGCATTTGATCTGAGACAGTCGGGAGACCCTTGGAGTGTAGTGACACTCTTTTATCATCACTGCTCCTCTGAAAACAAGCAATCACACCCTTCTGCAATGTACCATCTTCACTTAATCTACTGACACACTGTAAACAGCTTTTTAATAGAGGTGGAGGAATGGGTGCAAAAATCCCATTCCACTGCTGAAGACAAAAGCATAAACAATACAAATAAGCCACAGCTAAGGAACCTTACGCTGTGTACAAAATTTACACTTTCAGTTCTGTAACCTTAGCAGTAGCTGTTAAACTTATTCACATCGCCAATGTAATTAAAGGATTTAGAAGTGCACCCAAACCTCCATACCCATCCACAATATCTGCAGCACTACCCTGCATTTTTATCTTCTACTCATCTTTTCCTTGAAATATCTAAGTAGAGGCTGTGATGGCAAGACTCCAAATAGTTACTTCCTCAAAACTGCATTTAAAACTTTTCAGAATCAAGCATAAAGGTACAGAACAAATAAATACTGTAGAGGCATAGAGGCAACTACCATCTGGGCAGAGGGGAGGGGGGTGTCATGGAAAATTAGGGTAGAGGGACATTTCCACAAAAATTTGAGCCTGACTGCAGAATGCTGCCCAAACATTCTACCAGCTATATCCAGCAGGAGGCGCTTTCTCATCCTTGTTGCTCTCAAGGGAGAAGGGTGGGATGCGCACGTCAAAGTGGGAGCCATCAGTCCTCTCGATGCGGAATGTACCCCTGTTGGAAACAACAAGGTTAGAGACCAAACAGATCCCACAGAACACCTGTGAGAGCTTGCGCGACTAATCCAAGTGGATGAGAAAGAGCGAGTAGTCACAGACTAGGACAAAACCACAGAATTTACAATCAGGCTCTGCACTGTACAATTCACAGAAGGTTAATTTTTTTTTGCTTATATAAACATATTTGGTCTTGTAAAAACCACAATTATTCTAAAGATTATTCTCAAATATTATTCAAGTCAAATCAATCACAGCTGTTAATTGGTTGTCAGGCTTATTAGTCACAGGATTACATGGCAGCGTGGAAGCAACTGACAATCCAAGCACGGCCCAAACGAGATAAATATGTATGAAGACCACATTTTTATTAAGAGACACGTCTGTAATGACTGTTCAACAGTGAGAATCAACCACCCATAACAAAACCATACACACCTTCATTAAAAGCTCTTAATCCAAATACTGCTTGCACAAATGCTCAGGTCTCATATCATTCCCTATACTTGTATCATATTTGGTAATACTATTAGAAATATATATAACAGAAAAAAAGAGGATATCTGTCCCATAATTAAAACAACCTGGTATTTGGGTTATTCGAGTTGAGGTTAGAGTTAAACTGGCAACTGAGTGTTGAGTGTTATTAGGGACTCCGGGCTAGTACTGTGGATAAAATAAGGTGATGAAGCAATGCACAGAGAGCTGGAAAAACGCTGGATGAATGACGTAATGGTTAATGAAATGAATATTTACACCAATGGGAGTTCTGCAAAAGGCTTCTTGGACAGAAGCAGGCTAACAAGAAGAAGAATCGATTATGCAACTACTTAAGAGAATCTGGTGTACAAGACAAATATGAGGGTCTAGACCAGGGGTAGCCAATCTTATCCAGAACAGGCCTCTGTGTATGCAGGTTTTCACTGCAACTCCCAAATTAGATGACTAATTAGAGGGCTGATTGGCTGACGAGTCCTCACACCTGGGTTTGAACAGCTGACCTACAGTTTATCCCAAAAACCTGCAAACACACGGGCACTTTCTGGATAAGACTGGCCACCCCTGGTCTTGACCGTAAGTTTGGCTTAGAGCTGGTAGCAGGGTCAGGTCCAAAGGTGTTATAAACAGGAAAAAGAGTGTCTTGGCATCCTGAAGTATGGATCCACCACTGAGTCTCTGGCTGTCAAGTGAGATGGATGTGATGAAGATATCAAACCAGCACCATTAGCGCACTGGAAGGTGAACGTTCCATTGCAGAAGGCAGAAACTGAGATTCAGCAGCTGTAAAACTTAGCAAGTTGACATGGGGGGATAGTTGGAAATAAAACTTTCCCTTCTCTTTTGTCTGAGAACCAGAGAAGGCAGACTATTTTTTCCAGTAAATACCTCATTCACGCCTTTCTATATAGCTACATATCCTGAACAGCACCCTATAGTTAATGGCTCACCTGCATTAAGTGACCAGTGTCGAGATGATCCTCATCCATTTATGAGTAGGTTGACCTTTCTACACATTTCAATGCCATATAATTCTCACAAGCAACTGCTGAAACCTGAACCAGGCCACCTCACTCTGCCAGAACCGTTTAACATCACAGAGGCCCAACAGAAAGAAAATGTATCCCTTCTGAAATGCATTGTCTGCTACAACACATTCCAACTGCCCTATGAGAATTGCACCTCACTTCTAATTTAAGGTGGTACATTCCAAAGACTGAGCATCACACCACTCTGCACGCTGTCCTGGAAAGCTGAGAACTCCTCCAAGCATCCAGGTCTGACCTCTGTGCCCAGATGACCAAATAAAAACGTCCGGTGCCATGCATTATGTCAGTGCAGGCAACCAATTGCAACAATAGCACATCACATCTTGTTTATTTCACAGTTATGTTCCATCATCCGTGTTACATTCCACATTTGCTCCATTTAGATTCCCCTTAAAACCGTGTTCTTCAGGTGGATACCACTGTAGACATGCAACACCGCCAGTGGAAGACAATATGAAGCATTTAACAGGTTTAAACCTGATCATAGCAGCTGTTTTCCATTAGCTTATATTAACCTTGAATTATAAATGGCAATTAGCAACTGAGTAGCCATTCTGCAACCCATTACTGCCTTCATAATAGGGTTTGGTAACAGCTTCACAATGCCTCTATAATACATTGGGCCAGCATTCAGTGCATCTTCATAATGCACTCATAAGCAGCATGTGAGTACACCTTAACATCATAACGTACCCTAACAGCAATAATATTATCATATAACATTTGTTGTTAATGTACATTAAAGCTGTTAAGGTATGTTAGAATGTTATGGTTTTCTCCATCACTAATTTTGAGCATCAGCAAACATGCTGTTTATGAATGTTCTGTGAATGCCTTATGAAGATACAGTAATTATAAAATGTTACCTAAAATTTTACTATTGGCTGCATGCCACAAATTTCATTGTGGGTAGTGATAGACAAAATGACGCTGCATGAACAATTTGCTGTATTTTTTGACCCCACTAGATGGTGCTCTTGGTTTGCTTTGGGGCATGCTTTGTGCCCTTTTTTGAAGACCTCACTAGGGCCGTTGGGCCTCTAGTGAGGTCAAAAAATACAGAAAATGGTTCACGAAGTGTCATTTTCTCCATCACTAATTTTGAGCATCAGCAATCAATTCGTTGATTAGATTTTTCCTGATGAAGAGCCAGCAAGTCTTCTACAGCAGCCACCCACCACTCCCCCCCCACATAAGAGCAACTGCTAACTTAATTAAGCCTTATTGTGGAGCAGACTTTGGGAGGGCACGGAACGAAGCAGATATAGGCAACTGAAAAATGAAATACTGCTCCTGGGGCGGGGTGGGAGGGGGCACTGTGGAATTATAGCAGCATAAAAAAAATAGTTCATAAAAGTCCTGTAATTATAACTACCAAATATACAAACTTATTGTGGCTGCCCAGATTTCATCTGCGCACGTTGTACGACGCGTAGGTTTTCACCAAGGCCTCCCTTTTTACTCGTCACTCTTCATAAAGTGACTTATATCACCTGGTACTTCAGGTAGCACAGGCGCTAATTAAAACACAATCTAAACCTGCAGGACTTCAGCATTTAAGGGACTAGAATGGGGCACTCCTACACAGCCACACCAGGATCATTCAGGGTTTAGCAGCCTGCTAGTTGCTAAGGAGACAACAATGAGGGATCGTTTAGGTTGTTTTGAGTGCAGATCCATTTCTAAGTGCACTAAATAGTAGGTAGGCTTTAAAAAGCAGACTCATTTAGAGCACATTCAACAGAATATGCTCTGTGCCACTCCAAAATCTCTGGGGCCAGAGGATCAAACACAACGTTCCTTAGGGATTTCAAACAACAGACATTAGGCTAACACGGGGTGTGTGCATTTGGAGAGTTGGATACTGGCACGGCATGTAAAGATTATCAATGTAGAGCACCCTTAAAAGCCTCAAGTCTGATTAGACAAAACATTCCACAGTTCAAAAATCAAATGCTTCAGATCTGAAGTCAGTCAAATAAGGCTGCGATAAAATAATGAAATATGCCCCTTTTGAAGGCATTAATGGTTTCTGGCACTGCAAACATTTCCCTTTATGTTATTGCCAGGTGTAGGTTCATTCATTATCCCTTATTCGCAAATCTGATTGGGTCATTTATACGTAGTGAAGGGGGGGGGTGGTGGGCAGGTTTTCAGGGAAAGGAGGAGAAGGGGCCTGGAAGGAAGCCGTTGGGAGTATCGTCCTTCTTGCTTTCAAGCGAAAAAGGCGGGATGCGGACGTCGAAGAAGGTGCCGTTGGGCCTCTCAAGGCGGTATGAACCCCTGCAGGAGTGAGAGACAACAGGCCACTGTCAATGCCTGCCAGCCTCACTGCACCGGCCTCCCCTGCCATCCACAACAGCCCTACCGCCGACTGTAGCCTGACACGCTCTATCAGGGTGGGCCGCAGCAAGATACACACGCTTGGACCCGCTGGAGAAAAGTCCAACCGCAAACAGAGAAGAGATCCCCCAAGACCTCCTCATTGAAATCTACTTAGTTGAAGGTGACAAAACTATGGACACACAAGCATACACCTCATCTGCTTCATTACCATGGTGGCTAAATAATTTGAGAGGTTCAAAAATCTGCACCCTCTCCCAAACACTCCAGCTGAAAACGAGACGCAGCTCCATCTCGCAGTCCATAGCTGAGAGAAGCAGCTAGACTGTACCTCAGTATCACAGTCTACGCAAACTTTAAAAACAGTGGAAGACGACAAACGTACAACATGACAATATGAAACTACATTAACCTACATCCACCCACTACCATCCCAAGAGAAATGCAGCTCATCAAAGTGAAGCACACAGAGAGTCCCAGGGCACAGCCCTCCATCAGCAGCAGAGGACATAACACCATAACAAACCACTTTAAAACCATAACACAGCACAACAGTATATTAATGTAAGCATTATAACCTGGCTTTTCGAATGGACAAATATCATTAAGCCAAGGATTCCAATTTCCTCATTACTTACCAAGGCAGCTTAATCACGGATATGGAGAACATACAGTCTGATGAACTTGTGCAGAGCACTGCTTAAAAGCCACACTGTGATTGATGATACACCACACAGCAATGAAGTGTATGCAATGCCAGTTCCTCCATTACGGGTATGGTTACCATGGCAGTCCAATATGCCCACATCCCATGTTATTTATACCTCCTGCCACCCACTGATGGGGCAAATGTTACTAATGGAAAACACCTGAACCAGATGTGTCAACTGTTACATGCTTTTACTGACAGCCATGCACACACTACAGAAGCAGACACCATGTTCACAAATGTGTTGTGCAGCCAATCTCACAAAATACTAGCATTGTCTCTTTTCAGTCATGGGTAGAACTAAAAATAAAGAGATGCAACTGGAAATACTTCTAAAACAATTCTACAAAAATTAGTGAAACCTCTTAATCTCTCCTAAATGTTTTGTGCAACTCCGAAACACCTCTCCAGGAATAATGGACTAAAGTCGGTGGACACAATATTCCATATATCTGTAATACTAGAAAGGTATTCTGTGTGGGCTGACAATCTATGGCTACAGTCTAACAAAGTGAACCAAAAACACACCCTGTTGTTTCATTTACAATGCTTGCGAATCTTTCAACTCTTATAGCCATGCTGTAAACACTTGTTTACGGTAGATACATGTTACGGTGACCAATGACATAACAGAAAACGTGAACTTCCCAGACATGCATAGACAGGGAGGCTCTCATAGCACAGTCAATGCGGACCATACAGAGAGCCCAAAAGAACAACAGCCAATCTATGTAGTGCCAATAAACAGATCCAAGACGCTGTTAACGGAATGAGTAAACCAGTATTCAGACTCAGTCAGGCAAAGCATCATTCAAGAATAAGGAGACAATTCTGACTTCATCTTTCAAGGTGGGCAGCAGCAAATGCTAACACTACTACAAATAATAAGGGTTTAAGAAAGCACACGCAGAATGACTTGATTTCCTCCAAAGACCCAGTAAGAAGTCCAAAAAAGGACAAAAACAAAAATGAAAAACAATTGCAGGTATGCATGCTCATCTCTGACAAAGGGCTACTGTGTGGGGAGAAATCCGCTCAACGCATCAATATTTCGTGAGCCTGTGATCGGAACTCGCAATTTAGATAAAGGATGTGATGTTGGGGGAAGTTGTGGTGTTATGTGGGTCACGTGACCTACCACATGTGCCCACTCGGCGCCTGCAGGGAGACATGGCTACTATACTGGAACGCCGGCTGTTCTTTGGATAACACTGGTTCCTGTGTACATACAGACAGAGGGGGCATCCTTAAGGTCAGACATCAGGTAGAAAAAACGTCATATTTCCAAAGAAAAAAACAAAAAAAAACAAAAACAAACCAAAAGCCCAAAGACCATTCTCCCACCACAGCACCCACAGTGAAATAACTGACACAGCATACTTATCTACCCTGGAAGATGGACACTTTACGGGGGCCAAGCACATGGCACACAGCCAGGTGTTCACTCACCCGGCCCACGACCCCCCGGCCTCGGACGGTCTCCAGCGTCCCTGACAGGCTGAATATCCTCCAATGCCTCTCCCGTAGCTGTACCACCTCATTGCCCATGTTCTCCAGCCGAATACAGTAGCGCCACTGTGGAAAAACACACGCTGAGGACACGGCAGATGCCTGCGTCATCTGTGTGCCCCTTCACACACACACTTACACATTGTCCCTCACTAGCAGGGGATGTTCTTGTTTTGAATATTAGCCAACTCATTTACACAAACAAATCATTTTTTCCCCTCCATCTTCGCCCAAGGCTTAGACAACAAAAAAAAAAATGCGAAAATGTGTTATTCAAAGGCACAACTTCTTAATAAAAAAAATAAACAGAAAGCACATTCATGTTGCCATTCCATTATAACCAAATCATTAGGAGGGATTGAACTTACCCAGTACACATGGGAATTCTGAGCTTCCTAGCATAAAAGAAGAAATGACAAAGCACATTAATGAGGCAGTAATGGCAATGCAAAGATAAGATGCAGCAGGGGAAGCTGCCGGTACATTTCAATCACAATCTACCAAAACCAGTAACTCACATCCATTACGTTTGTCACGCTTCCCATCACTCAACACATTTAAATTTATATTTCATTTATTTAGTAGACACTTTTATCCAAAGTGGTGTAGCAGGATCAGCCAGTCCCTGAAGCAACTGGGGGTTAATTAGGGGTATCACCAATGTGCTCCGCCAAGTGCCACAGGAAATCCATCCTCCCCATAGCCCATTAGACTGTACAGTAATGACAGCCAAAATGATACTTCATGAACCATTTGCTGTAGTTTCTGACCCCACTGGATTATGCTCTTTTCAAAAAAAGGGCTCAAAACATGATCTAAAGTAAACCAAGAGCACCATCTAGTGGAGACAGAAAACATGTTCATAAAGGGTCATTTTGGCCATCATTACTGTGCGGCTCCTGTCGCTTCTGCCAGGAGGAGACCTCTACACCTGCCCACATCGAGCACCTCATCTTTTTATCATTTTTTCTATATGCTTGCATTTCACTAATTTGTTTTTTACCATTTTTTTCCACTTGTATTGCAGTAGGATTCATAATTTTCTTTGCATTATATTGTATTCTTGTATTAAATTGTCTTCTTTATTCCTTGTATATTTATGCACAGTGAGAGCAATACCTTGGCATTGGCTTTTATCTTATCTTATGGGCCTTGCTCAAGAGCCCAATGGTGAAATCACTCTGCCGACTTTGGGATTTCAACTGGTGACCTTCTGATCAAAGGCACAGTGGTTTAACCCAGGGAGCCCCACAATGGCACCCACACAAAATAATCAGTTTCAGTTTAATGTATTGAAAGATTATGGCAGTCAGAGCCCATCACTGCCCTCTAACCCTGATATCAAATGGCAAACTCACCCGCATGCCCATATAGAAAGGGATGACGGTGACCCGGATGTTCTCTGTGGTCTCACGGTGCACGTCCGACAGCTCCAGCCAGGGGTGGTTCTTCTCCTGCCATGCCCGCAGCGTGTCCCGAGGGATGAAGGGGGGCACTGAAGGAGAAGAGGGGCTCATAATAATGATGGACAAAATGAGGCCTCATGAACCATTTGCTATATTTTTTGACCCCACTGGATGGTGCTCTTGGATTGCTTTGGGGAATGCTTTGTGCCCATTTCTGATCAGAGAGCACCATCTACTGCGTTCAAAAAATACAGAACATGGTTTATGAAGCATCATTTTGTCCATCACTAGCTCTTAGGTAATTGCTGACTCGAGGAAAACCACTCTTCACTCAAGGTCAAGCAAGGCGCTTCTCTTCTCATCTTAAATGACCATTCTGTGTTGCGTTAACTTATTTTTTATTATTTTTTAACTTAATTTTTCCAAATACAAAATAATAGAAATAACAGAATAGAAATAATAGAAAAAACAGGAACAAACAGGCTCCAAAATATGAATGGTGGGCAAATAGTAGAACAAGGGTAGGATGTTGATACCTTTGGATGGGTTGAACATGAGGAAGCGCTCAAACAGCTCGTGCTGAATGGGGACCTGGTCGGTCGAGCTATAGGGAAGGATGTCCTCATGACTCACATAGTCCAGGCCTAAGAGAGAAATACAGACACAGAGTAACGTTTGTTCTGGCAATGCCACTTGAGAATGTCATAATAAAGAGGCTGCTAGACTCGACTGGCAAAAACAAAAAAAAAAAACAGCAGAATGGCGAGCGTTAGCAAGCCATATACCTGGGATTGCATAAAGGGCCCTGCTGTCGTCATGATTCGCAAGGAACGTGACCGCTTCTGTCTGTGATCTCTGAGACTGCGAGAAATAGGGAATGCATTATTCCCTCTGCTTCAAACACTCAGGCACGCTTCATATAAACAAATTAATAATTGACTGATTGCATAAACATAGCAAATAAATTATTAAATGGAACAAAGAAAGCAGAAATACTAAAAGCAAAAAACACTTAGCACAGAATAATACCTAAAAATCAAAACAGGTTTGGCTCCAATTTCTAACTTAATAAAACTGCACTTTTAACGAAATGTAATATGTTCAACCTTACTAAAAAAGGGAGAGTACATTCAAAATTGCACGTTTTGCCTTGGGGTGGGGTGGGGTGGGGGGGGGGGGGCTAGTCATGGCCAAATGGACATTTCATAAACCATTTGCTGCATTTTCTGACCCCACTAGACGGTGCTCTTGATTTGCCTTGGGTCATGCTTTCAGCACATTTTTGAACACAGAGTACCATCTAGTGGGGTCAGAAAATGAAGCACTGTTTTAGTCATCACTAGGGGGAGCATATTTAAATTCAGTCCTATTTGGAAAACCCATACACCAGTAAAACAGACATTAATAAATGGGCTGACTGAACCAGGAGAGGTGGAATTAAAACCATGAGGCACTTCAACCCAATCACCAGAATTATATAACAGGAAAAAATCTGACTGAGGACACTGAGCCATTTGTCGGGAACACCCACAATGTGAGGACAATCCCGGGTGTCTATGAGGACTTGATAGTATGTGTGGGTCTTTCCCTTCACCTCCTTTGATCCATGAGTGCCAGGAGGCTCCGATTTGCTGGAAAAGCAATGAGAGGCGCATAAAAGCAGGAAATAAATACACAAGCAACAACTTGCAAGCAAATATCCTAAGATTTTTTTCTTTTTTTTAAGTGGACACGTTAGCTGGAACTCAAATAAAATCATACAGTCAAAGAAACATCTGGCTTAATCCCTTATTAAATCCAGATCATTTTAAATCCCTTGACTGGTTATTGTGTCAGCACCAGGATCACTACTCTAGACTCTGGATTATACACCCTCCTGGTCACAAGCCAAACTAAACAGTCAAGTTGACTAACCAGACCCACTGGCACATTTAGAAAAAAAAAGCCAACACAGCAAAACTTTGGTTGCTCAGTAAGGCTGAAAAAATAGACAGTGCAATTGGACACAGTGCGGGACTTCAGCTAAACGGCAGGAGGTACACGTGTCTCGTTGACCAACAGTGCACAGACAGGCAGTCGGGCACCTTTCAGTGGTGGGGGGTGTGACATCACGGTCGTAGAGGCGGGCGTGCCAGGGAAAAAGAACTATTCCCCTGTAACCAAAAACACTGTGCAGGAACAGCTGTGGGGCCAAAGAAGAAAGAAACACTTACACAGTGACATGTATGATGCATGCATGTCTCTTACGATAAAGTGAAAAAAGACTGGGACAGCTCCTTACCTGTCCTGTCTCATATTTTCCGTGTTGCTTTGGTGCCTCAAACACTCCTACTGTCTCCAACACTTTGCCCTCAGGTCTGTTACTGGCCAATACAGGAAACAGCAGGGGCCGAGGCCAAAAAGGGAACGTACAAACAACAAAATGGCAATGTAGAAACTTTCACAGTCAAATGACAAAATCTGAATGCACCAAGCTCACCAACTAGACACTAAGTTGAGAAACCTAATCCTGTCCGTTAAGGCAATGCACAGAGCACTGAAAATCAAAAGAGATTCTATGCTGATAATCAGATACAGCTATGCTACTGGAAAAACGTTGGCATGACGTGTGCCGTTAATACAAACATAACGGTTCAGACCGTAAGAATCAACTGCAAAGCTAACCCCTTGGCTAACCTAACAACAGCAGTTAAGTTACATAAACTTAAAGCGGAGACGACCACAGCGACGCAGCTGTCCGTTGACACCAAAGCCACGGGTAGGGAGGGCTGTGTTTACTGGCTACTCCGTCCATCTTCCTATCCACTCTTGCTTCACTTTATGTCCACAGACCGAGGTGCTTACAGACACCAAAGACACGGCAGTTTCCAGGCGTGCAAAACAGGCTACAGAACGGGAAATGATCATGTACAGAGGAACACCAGCGCCATGTGCTGCGTTTTAACTCGCATTTACACCAAAATGTGCTTTTCGATTTAAATCAAGCATACAGAAGACATCATTACACAAAGAAAACAATAAGGAGTCAACATTTATTAGCTGAGAAATGTCGAAATTACATGCCTGCTTGGTCAAGCCCCGATGCTCGTGTACGTTCCATGACGCTAGCACGCTAGCAGGCTAACACGCTGCTAACAACAACAACAACAACCGATATGACAACTGACCTTGTGTCGCCTCCCAACAATAAACCGGACTGAGTGCGACGTACGGATAAAAAACAGCCCACTTTACACACAGGCGTGGCTGTTTTTAGTCCTCGGAGGACAGAAAATAGGCCATATGGAAATTAATTTCAGACCGGACTGAATGGGAAAACAACACATGGCGACTACCGAGGGGTAACCGATAGGACGACAGAGAAAAACTGTCCCTTACCGTGATGACAGGAGCCGCACCCGGGCCACACCGAAAGGGCTGCACGATGAACACAGCGACGGCGGTTTATAAGACTCGGGTCTGCCGTTAAAATCGACATTTAACACCCGTAATGCCTGTCTTCTCCTGTATCCACTGACTGTAGACCATAAGCTCCGCCGTATAACACAGGCAGCCATCTTTGTTTAGCAGATTCACTAAGCGCCGCTCGGCACCAGCCCCAAATCTGCCGATTCGTGGTGCATGACGGGATATGTCCACGTTTTCTGGGACGCGAAGTCAGCCTACGGTTCTGCGAAATCCCCGGTACAATCCGGTTTCAGTCAAACCGGTGTAGTGTTCATTGCCTACTTTGTCAGACATATGGAATGATATCTGCACAACCGCATTTTGGAACATGTGGACACCAAACAAATGTATTAGTCGGTTAAATCCTTCCTAATACAATTACAAATACATCTATGGTCTACTTACTCATTGGTATTTTATTTCTGCAGCTGTAAATTTAGTCATTTGCCATTTTAAATGTTTTCATTTTGTGGAAAGCCAGCAAAAACGAGGGGGAAATCATAACTTGTTGTATTTCTACTTAATATAGCCTAAATCAGAAGTCAAACTATTGAAAATATTTTCGTTCACATATTTAAATTATTTTTAATCACAATGCAAAGAGTGACACAACTGTAAAATGCAGTCTTCGAACTCTAGCTACAAGGATGTTAGAATTCTATTCAGATATAAATCAACTTCAGCCCTCTAGGTGGCAGTAACAGTCCAGAGATGGTATAGCATTCGCAAAAAGCTGATCGAGAAGTTTGTAAATGTGCAGTAAACCAGGTCTTTATTGTCCATACATAAATAATTAATAAAATAAAATTACATTCTAGCCCTAATATTGGCTAAATTCCTATTAACTCCTTTTGGAAACCGCAGCTTCAAATTAATTTTGAAAATCTGAAATGACCTGTTCGTGAAAGAACTATTACTGAACACTGAAAGTAACTATGCAGTATCTGTACTAATATACTGTTTAGAGTGACTACATGTGTTTTGATATACTACATGGTTTCAGATCATTTTGACAGTTCGCCTGTTCCGCTTTAAATATCCATCGATGGTGCACATCCCTTTTTATACTCTGACAAAACACTGCTTGACCTCCAGTGTTTTCATTACTATGGGTTAGATGGTGAGGCGGCATGGTGGTGCAGTGGTTAGCACTGTTGCCTCACACCTCTGGGATCAGGGTTCATGTCTCTGCTCAGGTTCCATGTGTGTGGAGTTTGCATGTTCTTTCCATGTAACCGTGGGGTTTTCTCCAGGTACTCTGCTTCCCCCCGCAGTCCAAAAACATGCTGAGACTAATTGGAGTTTCCAAATTGCCCGTAGGTGTGTGTGAGTGTGACCTGTGATGGGCTGGTGCCTGTAGCCTCTAGGTTAGGCTCCGGACCCCCCCCATGATCCCAAATGGGATAAGCGTTTACAGAAAATGGATGGATGGAGACATTAAGAAATAAATGCATAGCAAATTGAAGACCATGATCACTGTTCCACTTCATAATTGGGTTTTATTCTTTACTAATTTGATTATTAATGAATACAGGCATGATTTTCCTTCATATCAGGCTAAAATAAAAAATATGGGGTACGGCTACATCTGGAGAAAAAATTCACAAAGAAATGACATTTTAACGCCTGGATTAGCTCTTTTATATTTGATTTTCTTCCTTTTTTGAAAGATTATTTGGTATTAAGGATTATTATTATATGGCAAGCTCACAATCCTGAACTCTTAGGGCTTTCGACACATTATCACAATAATAACTTGCATATAAACCGCACACAGCACTTTAAATCCAGCAGGAATTAAACAGCTCATAAGCTGATAGAAACCTAACCTTTGTTTTCAGCTTTTTTCTGTCTTCATATTTACTTTGTTTTTACCACGGAAAAAATGTCTGAAAAATTCCGGCAAGGAATTATATGATGCTTTCTCTGTGTAAGAAATTGTAATAAAGAGCCATTTGAAAGATTATATTGGGATACATGTATGAGCCAGGATGAGTATGATGTATTGTTCCAGGTTACTTTACTTGTTATAAATTCATCCCCATCAAAGGACACTGGCTATTATTCTTTTATGTTGAGTTATGTTAGTTGTCTCTGTAATACCTTGACTTTATCATGTCCTGGTTCTCTGCATTCCTATATAATACCTGAACCCAGAGGTCAGCAATGACCCCATTTCAAATAAACATCACACTAAATCAATTATTTATTCAGACGGATCCTTAGAATTTATTTATTTATTCTTTTAATGGTTGCTAAAATAAATTAAAAAATGAATCTACGTCCATCAGACCCTTCAAACAGATTTATAATAAAATACATACTTCATACTGTACCTACAAGCAAAATGGCAAATATCAATTTAATAAGATCATCCAGATATGTCAAATCAATGTAGATAACACATGTTGAATCTGCAATATTTAGCCACAGCATAGACACAAGGTTAAAAAGTAATCAGGTGATGAAGAGAACCATAGTACGTAATTACTGTAAGCCCAAACCTTCATATTGCCAGCCATCTTTCAGAGATCAGGTGACAGCTCTCATAATTGCAGTTACTACTATGCCCTTAGAGACTATGGAGGTAAACCAAGGTTGTGGGGGGGGGCGGCAGTCATTATATGAGCGGGGTATCAGAATTCCAGCAGGTTGGTGACAACAGCAGCATTATAGATCAGGTCAGAGATGTACCCCAGTGAGGTCTGGGCCCCACCTGGGGCATGATTGTCTTGTTCTATGTTCCAATACATCTGCTCCGAGTGCATGGAAACCACTTGGTCCACAGAGGCACAGCCAACCTTTGCTGGGGTAGCAGAGTGGGGCTGGGGCCTTGGGTGTCCATACCCTGGCGTGGCAGTACACGGCTGGCTGAACTGACCCAACTGCTCCTGGGCAGGTTGGCTGGGCCTCCCAATGGTCTCAGGGCGTCCTATTTGTGAATGGCTTCTGTCGTCCCAAAACAATGCTTCAGGGAGTTTAGGAGAGGTGGGGGGATGCAGCTGGGGTGGCTGATGAAGTCTGGGGGTACTTTGTTGCCCAGCCCAGTCAGAGCATAACTGCTCACCGACATTTCCCCAACATGGTTCAGATCTGCCAGCCCCTGTTGGTGCTGCAGGAATTAGTGCAGGTCCTTTGCAGCTGATGCTAGGAGTGGGGAAACAGTCTGGCCCCATCACTGCTGCTGGACTCCTCCTCAGCGGTCGGCGAAGTCTGCCACTCTTTATACTTCGAGCTCGCCTATTCTGGAACCATACCTGTAAAAGAGAGACACCGAGTTAATTGTTGCAAGGTTTTTACAATTAACAACTACTCTTGCAATGTTTGACAATCAAAACTAGTCAGAAAGGCTGATGCCTTCCAAATGGAAAAGTACCTGTATCTTGCTTTCGGGTAGGTGGGTGAGTGCTGCAAGCCTCTCTCGTAACGTTATGTCAGGATACGGTGTTACCACGAAGGCTCGCTCCAACTCCGACAGTTGCGCGCGACTGAAAATGGTCCTCTTCCTTTTCCTCTGGCCCTCGGCGGTCGCTGCTCTGTCCGGCTCGGGGGATGACATTCCGAGATCGCTTACTCTGTCTGTCGCTGAAAAAGGGCTTGTTAAAGATCTTTTGAAATTATTATAATTAATTAAAAACATTTTAACAAGCAACACTGATACAAGTAGGCCTATTCTTAAGTTAGATTAGGCCATACAAAACACGTTATCTACTGTAAAATAGCAAATTATATATACATGCATGCTAAATGTGATCAATTATACTATTTTGTTGCTATACACATAGAAAGATAAAACATTTTTATTTCACAGGTGCATTGGTATAATTTTACCTTTGAGTTCGGCGCTGGGGATGGAGTAGGCAAAATAATTATCCCTTTCGCCCATTAGGCTCTGAGCTGTGAAGAATCTGGGATCCATAAAGTGTTCCGTAAGTCCCGCCTGCACAAGCCTCAGGGAGACCCAGTACGAGGGTCTATCAGAGGAAAGAAAATGTTACTGCGGTGCTTTAAACGTCCAACATCAGTTTGCACCGAAGGTCGATCCCAAAGTCCACTTCTTATATACGCCCTCTCTGATGACCCCCACCCCCCGCCCCGTCGCTAAGCGGGAATGCTGACTATCTGTTCCTCGCACGTCCAGGTGTCGTCCGCAGTACCTGCCTTTGACGTCGTGCCTGTGAGTGGCCGAACAGAAAACAGGTGACAAAGAAAAGGAAGCCCACTTTGATCTGGCTGCCCCCTGTCGTCTGACACTCCGTGCGCCAGTCTGACAGATTTAAGCCTCTTTCCTATGAAAGCCTGGACCAAGCAGGAAGACGGTGGTAAAGATGTAGTCTGTCTGTCTGGAGCCTGTTATCTGATTCTTTAACATACAACCTCATTAATGGTATTCCCCCTCATACATGCTTTATATTCCATAATTATTCATTGGTGATTCTTACTCATAAAAGCAAATTAAATGATGAATCCTATGAAGTTTGTATAATTTCAATAATTATTGCATTTTTTAAAATACAATTTTTCGAGAATATACTACAATCCTATATAGGGTAACCGATATGGATGGATGGATGGATGAATCGATGGATATTTTAGCTTTTCAATTAATCAATCAGTCCAATTTAGCAATTGATCACATAAATCTATCAAATCTTACCACTAGGGATTTTAAAAAACTGAATGTTCCATTAGGGGACAACCAATTATTCTTTCTAAGTCGAATACTTGAAAAGAACTTGGAAGAATGACGAGGGAGTAATCCTGAATATGGGCCTACGTATGTTACGTAGGTAAGGCTAATATTTATATTTTGTTCGGACTTTGTTGCAGCTACAACAATAGCTTTCTGAGAAGTTTATAGATTTAACTAATACCGTACTTCAATAAATCTCCTTCTCGGACTCAGTTTTGACAATTTAATATCCAAGGGTAAATTATCTTCATATATCAGGGATGATTTATGTGGATTTGTACGGTGAACAATAGCGCATACGTAATCTGAGCCTGGATTAGTTTGGTAATCTGAATGTTGCTGAATTTGGACGTTTACAGCTTCTTCCTGAATCCAGAGTATCATAGTTGGACAAATCATTCGCTGCCGCTATATACTCTCGTATGGGTTTCTGTCATCTGTTTACTGTTATATTGTTACGGTTATAGCCGTCAGTACTGAGATTTGTTTTAATAGTACTTTATTAGGACTATTAGATGCTTATATTATGTATATACAGTATAACCCATGTTTGAATCGACGGATTCGTGTATAATTTTATTAATCTGTTACTTTTCCCAATAACAAGGGATGGCCTTTCAGCTCAATGCCCCCTTCATCTCATTTGCATTACTAAACCATGTTGTGACGTTTTGCAATACACACCGATCTACTCATAGAGAATTCCGGTGACTTTGATATGGATTGCCCATTTAAAGTGCCATTAGAAACAATTACCGATACGAGTTTCTTTTCTAGCATCAGCAAGGGGATGAAGGATGTTTTCGAAAATACTCACACACCCCACCCCCCCCCCCCGAACAAAAAATAGTCTTGCCAACGGCGCCACAAAACATTTTGACGCAAAATTGAATCGTTAATTGTTTGTAAGATTGAGTATACGTATTTTATGCTTAGACAGCTCCTGATAGTTTGTTTTAGTTACTTCACTGAATCAGGTTATATAATTGCTTAACTCGCATAACAATAGGTGAAAAGTTATGGTTTAAATATGGAGAATATACCATCCATCCATCCATCTATCTATCTAGGGGCGGACTTACCATAAGGCAAAGGTAGGCAGTCGCCTGGGGCCCCCAAACCCTTGGGGCCCCATGAAGACAGAATTTCCAGAAGTTACATTTAAGGATATAACATAATATGATCATTTAAATGATAGCAATATGTATGTTAATTACATT
>JAAGVU020000038.1:17236569-17254060 GCA_011763525.2 Mormyrus iriodes
AAAATTCAAAACTAAACCTGATGTTGCATAGTTTTTATTTCCCTCTCGTTTCTCTCTCTGCTCCAAAAATATCTCCAATGGCCACTTAGGGCCCCCCTACCCATGTCAGCTTATGGCCCCCGGAGCAGTTAGTACTTCCCTGCATGTATGCATGCATGCATGCATGCATCCATCCATCCATCCATCCACATAAGCATATTCCAACTTGTTAACCAGGTCAGGTTCGTGGCAGGACCGGGAAACAATGAACTAAACGGACACAAACAAATAAAACAAAAGTGACGAATAAAATTAAACCACAAGTAGCTGAAGCGGTAAGATGTGTGATATCTGTCTGGATTGTCAATAGACAATAGACTGGCAATAGCATAAAGTGAGAAATCGGAGTCTAGAAGTCAGGAAGAAGCAAGTAGGGGTGGGAATACACAGGCGATAAACGCAGGTAATCGGAGCTCTGTGTCCGCAATCCACATATTCGTTGCGCAGACTTGAATTGGAATAACACAGGCCTATTATCTTTCAGTTGGCTTAATCTATTAAATTAAGCGTTATTACATATTTTACAACTAATATAAGAAGTTTATTTCAACTTCCAAAGATGAAGCACTTTGGATTTGGAGATTTGCAAATAAGGTATGCAGCGCATTACTTGAATATCATAGGTTATATGCGTTTTAACAATTTTAGTTGCACAAAACGCCTCGGCATTATAATCACACTGAGTTCGTCTGACTACAGATCACTGTCCCTTTTCTGAAATTTTGATGATCTATTGGCGTCCTGCTCGAATCTCCCCCAATCCACTTCTCATTCAAAAACCGTTCCGTGAGAGTAACCAAAACTTTAATGTGAAAGACACAACCGTAAGCCAACCAAATAAAGAAAATGTCGTAATGTTAAACTACCACAAGGTGGCAGTGTTTAAATGCTACAAAACAGCAAAGTGTATTAAGTTCTAAGTGCTCCTAACCTAAGGTCCAGCCATAACCAGCCATTAGCTTTCAACTGATGTGTCATGTATGGGGGTGGATGGTTGATCACCTTCTCCTTCCTGTCCATGAAATATGGCTGCTATTCTTGCAAGTTTGTTTTACAAAAGAGGAAAACGTTAATAATTTATGTGGTCATAGGTCTGAAATTATAGTGATACGTGAACATGTTGGGAGCAGCTCACTTTGTTTTAAATATTAGTGTGAAAATGTTGTAATACAGGGAAAAAATTATAAATTAATGCTTATAACATGTCCTTTATGACCATTTTTTGACGCTAATCATCACTCAATCAATCAATTTTATTTTTATATAGTGCCTTTCACAACAGAATCGCCCCAACGCACTTTACATGATATTGAACGATAGGAATAGTATAGGAAAAAGGAAAGACAAATTGACAAAAGAAAGAAGGAAGGCCAGATGACAATGGGGGAGAGGAACCAAAAACTTCCAAGTAAGGAGAAAAAAAACCTCTGGGGATCCAAGGTCAACTGGCCGCCCAACCCCCCTGGGCATGCTAACATTATCGCACAGAATAGAGTGGGCTTGCTTGCTAGAAGCAACATGCAAGCTGTGATTATAGTCATAATATAATCATGTACTAGGCTTCAAAGTACAGGGTGCCTGTCATTTCTGTAAATATCAGAAATTTCATCAAAATTTGTGATCCTCATGTGTCACTTAGAATAACTTCCTACAGAAAGTCAGGCATTTTTTTGATGCTCTGAATGAAGGATGTCTGGACAGACCCAGATCGCCAAAGTTCTTTACTGATGAACAAACAATCACTTTCTCAGACTGTTGTTCAGCGTGTACCTGCAAATTGAATCTAAATGAGTTTAAAGTGTTCATCCCTACCAGTCAAATTTGGAAGCTGTTAGATATTGAACTCTATCAACGCAAAAACAACTTAACGAAATTTTCCACTACGTTGGAGCACATGCTGTTTTCTGGCTAGCTGTGGCAGTCCTTAAGGGAAGCTGCTACACTTGATCTTTAATTAGCATTTTACATCACACCCATTTCTGCATGCCCCTATTACAACAGGCCTATCTGCAATTGCGACACTGCCCAAGAACAGAATCCAAAGCAGTGTCAGATTATCGGTGATAAAAAGCCTCAAGAATGAGGAAGGGAAACATCTAAAATGATGGTAAGGAGGTCTTATGATCTGGGTCTTCTGAAAACATTCTTGATGTATCAGTGTTGCAGTGACAATGTACTTTGACCCCTGTTTGCCGCATTGCCCTCTCTGTCTTATATATGTTATTTGATATGTTGTCGGGTGAAGAAGAATGACAAATGACAATCAAAATCACAGAACGTGTCAATATGTATTTTTTTATTTTGGTTATCTTATATTGCACCAGCAATCTTTTCATCACAGAGATCCTGTTGACAAGCGATGATACTTTGTGTTTCTGTGTTGCACTCGCCAGACTAGAACATACACGTACGCACATGCACGCATCCAAACAGAAACAGAATGTACTTTTTACAAAGGGCTGCTACAAAGGGCTGCGAACAAACAGTCCGTATGAGAGTCACATGGATCATCCCTGTCTAAAGAAAAGGTGCCACCTATTGGCTAAGGTGAGAAAAACACAGGCACTTCAGTGACAGAATTGGGGATCACTTAAACTACAGTACTGTAAACCTACAAGGCACCCATGAATAAAAATAACAATCATATCAATAACATTAATTATAATAATAAACAAAAGCCAAAAAAAGAGAAAATAAATCAATGACCACCTCCACATTCTTATCCCCATGACCCCTGCCCCATCTCCAAGGGCTGTGGCTATAGTCAGTATAAAAATTGGCACTTTTTGTTGTATGGCATGATCGACATGGCTATACAAGCAATGGCAACGATTCATTCAGCATGTTCCTGCCTGCTTTACCACGTCTGGTTAAACCTATAGCAGGCCGACACCACATGACCGTGAAAGTCTGATCCTTTTCAAACAAGCTCTCACTGCCCCTGGGAAGCTAGGAGGCCCAAGCATCTGGCTCGTTACTCAGCCATCCATGAGCCCCATGGGGCCACATCCTATCCTACTAAACTTCTTTCTGTGAAAGAGGGGGCGCAGCAGATAAAAGGTGATGGTGGGGCACTACAGCAAGATTAGCATTAGTGGTGTGGCTTGTGGTTTTCCTGTTCCAGAAAATTCTGCAGCATAGGCAAGCTCGAGGTAATGATACACCAGTCAATTCCCGGATGGTTCAGGGTAATCGTACAGGAAGGTAGGGTGGCACTGTGGAGACCTTTCCATACCTAAGTGAGCAGGGTTTAGGCTGTGATAAGGGATGGTGGGTGCCCAGCCCCTCACTCAAATCTACGGAGGTGGTTGTAGAGGGACTGAACATAGGTGAAGACACACATAGGGTCAGGCTTGCGTCCCATCACCATCATGTCCTCCACCTCGATGAGCCGGTCACAGCCTGCCTTTGCCCTGACAAAGAGATGGAAAGAAGTCGCATTGGGCCATTTCCCACTGCAGGAACTTATTTCAGCAACTAGGAACTTTTTAACTGTTTTGGGGCGGTTGTGCGTTTTTGTCATGCATGAAACTACATGTGAAGTTTACTTTTTACGTCTCCCATGTTTATTTAGAATAAAGGTCACAGTTCCTGTTGTGTGGTGAGAAAGCAACACAAGAAACTGGCCAGGAACAAAGTTCCAGGTCGAGTCGGTCCAGGAACTTAAGAGAGAAAGCTGTGAGCACCAGAGTGAGCAGTGTGTGCAACTGAACCTGGAGGAGATTGTGAGGGATGTCAGGATGCAATCTTTGAAACATTATACCATTTTCAAAGTAAAACTTTGAATTTATGCTTTTTTTTGGAAAATATAGGACAGGGTACAACAGGAATCCTGTCTATCTTTTAGGCAATCTTAATTTTAATATTCAGTGCTTGGTAAGCACTATTCAATCAACAAAGTTGCCATCTAAAATTGCATAGTGCCTTGTCCCCCTTAACAATATCAGATAAATCTGCATTCTTCAGCAGAAGCTTTGTTTTCACGGTAAACAAGTGCCTAATCAAAGTAATTATTTTCAATTCACCATTTATATTCAGATTTACAAAGCAAGACACTAGAATGTAAAGATTCTCTTTGATCATTTGATCAAAGCCAATAAATACCAAATGGAATACCCAGGATTCTGGAATGTTTGGAATGTTCCGAAACGTAACAAAGGCTGACTTGCAGACCGATTGGCCAGCTGAAAGCATGTGTGCATGGGCTAGGCACAGACGCAGATCTGCATTCCACTTACTCAGCAGTGCTGAAGGCCACTTCAAAATTGTGCTTGCGGTCGTTTGGGGTCAGTGTGTTGTAGTCAAATTCGGTGGGGAAGAAGGAGTGGACCAGAGCACAGAAGGCCAAACCGTCACTCCAGCATGAGGAGAAGTTCTGGATGTCGACATTCTGGAAGGAGAACATCGGCATTGATAACCCGAATCTATCACCCAACTACTTATCCAGTACCGGGTGTTGGGGGCGGGGGGGCTGTTGGCTAGAGCATAATCCAGACAGTAAAGGACACAAGGCAGGGGTCACACTACACAAGATGCCAGTCTGCTGCAGAACTTGTACAGACAATCACACGGTATGGAAATTTAATAATACTAATTTACCTACAAACTCCACACAGACACTGTGAGATTTAAACCAAAGTGTGAAGTGGAAGCACTATCCAGTGTGCCACCCATTAGCAAAACACTCCTTATCATTCTATATTATTTTATATGACACTTTTAAACAACACAAATGACCTTTTTGGTCATTTTACTGGAGTAATACCTTGTTCCGAAGTACTACAGCAAGGCCCCACTTTAAGATTAATGGTCTGTGCATTTAACCAATATACTAGCTAACATCACCATGTTATTTACAGGATTTTATTCAAGTCAGTTGTATATTGACAGTTTTACTGGTTTTTATTTGAGTAGATGTTTACTGACTGAGACTGAGCCTTTATGAAACCATCTCTCACCCCACAGCTCTTGGGGCACCTCACGCTGGTTGACCCTGCGCTGTGACCCCCAAGCTTGCTCTCACCTGCACATGTGTCTGGGTGTCTTATGGAGAGCAAGATGGGATATGTGAACAGAAGCATTGTGATATACTTGTACTCATATTTGTGCAAACGGCAAATAAAGGATCCTTTCATTTCACACTGCCCTACAGTATTTTGACATTGCATTACTACCAACAACCAGAGGGGGTGCTGAAGCACCCTCAGCAGAAGTGATCCTTTCATGACATTTTTTTACATTAATTTAATGTCTTTTCTTAAGCTTCCTTCACCCTCATCTGGATATCAGTGAGTTAATTTGTTTCAAATGCTCTTTATTGGTGGGCAGTATGGAAGCTCAATGGATAGCACTGTTGCTTCACAGTAGATGAGGAACCCCCAGGGTTGAGGGTTATCCAAACCCTCACACAAACCTCAAACCACTCCCCTGTGTGTGTGTGGAGTTTGCATGATCTCTCTGTGTCATGCGGGTTTCCTCCAGGTACTCTTAATTCCCTCCAACAGCCCAAATGCTTTTAGGCTAATTAACATCTCTAAATCATCTGTATCTTATAACTGTCTATATACAGTATGTGCATATGTGCCCTGTGAGGGACTGGTATCTCCTCCACAATGTACCCCGGCTTTTTGCCCTGTGAACCTAAACCTATACTTGTAAGACTCTTCTGAGGATTAAAGCATCTGTTATTCAGAGTGGAGGTCATTCTTTGTTTGTTCCTGTGTGTAAAGCATAGAGGCAGGAGAGTTCACCTGGTAGCCAATGGTTTTGGACCGGCACCATTCCAAGAGAATCTGCTTGATGCTGCTGGCACTTGAGACCCCAAAACTCTGTGAACGCTTCAGTTTGGGCTTGGAGTCCAGGGATTTGGGTCTGGGTTAAAGGGTAGGGATAGAGTCGAACTTCAGCTGGTCCTAGGGGTACAGTCTGAGGCAACAGAAGAAACGAACAACTACATAAAGCTGAAAGTTCACCTATTCGGGTCAGAGTCCAGTCTCTCGAACATCGCGCGGCGTGCTTGTGCTCCAGCAGAACGCGGCAGTGTCTGGGATCTCACCAAATCTCGTCTGTTCTCCATGCCACTGCCTAAGGACATCTCCCTGCCCGCAGATGAAAGAACGAAGACATGTTATCCTGTCTGAGGGACCCTGACTTTTCAGATTTCTCGCAGACAATCTGGTTAATCAGAAGGTGCTCGGAAGACGTCTCTGTATCTCTTTGCTTTTGCATGTCTTTGAAGACACTTTTTAAACTTTGAGGTTTGACAGGGCATTTGACACAACCGACAGATGCATGCCCCGCTGGACTGATTTTTATCAAACTGCCAAAAATCAGACCAATGGGACTACTAGTTTAACCATTTAGACTTTGGATTTGACATTTTCAAGTATTTTTAAGTTTAGGCTTATATTGTTCTTCTTCTTGTGCATTTTCTCTTGACCCACTCAAAAACATAGTAATGTTTTTTTCTGGCTTATAGCTCACCTCTCTGTGCTGGGGGGTGTGACAGGGGAGTATGTCACTGATTTGGAGGGCATCGAGGAAGCCCTGTCTGAAGATATCATACCAATGGACATGTGAGAGAGATATGGAATGGTCAGACAGAGACAAAAGAGCAAATCTGAGGAACTGGGAAGGAAGAGAGGTGTAGATGGGATAAGGTGATGATCTTAGCCTGTGGATAAAGGTTCAAGGACATGGAGTATCAATGGGGATCAATACACTAGAAGTCAATACTGATTAGTCTCACCTGTAGCCTGAGGAGAGACCATTGTTTTCATTGTGCCTGGAGTCCAGCTCTTCATTGCCGACACTGAAACAGCACAGATAAAGTGAAACACAGAAGGAGGCAGACAAAGCAAACGGCAGAGTGGAAGATATTAAGACATGGAGACCTAAAGCCCTCAAAGGGAGCGAGCTGTAATATTCAGCTTCTTCTCACCCTGGGATTGTGGCACTGGCTGGCGCAGGGAATCACTTGATGCCAGCTGGCTGGACAGCTGAACCTCTGTGGGAAAAGGAGGCGGGACCCGAACAGGGCTGGTCAGCGGCTCCTGGTTCTTGGTTGCGGAGCTGACAGGTGGATCAGAAGTCTTTGCTGTTGCGGTGATTGGTAGGTGTGGCCGTGACCTGGCCACGGGGGCGGGGTGCTCCTGTGGACCGTCATTGGCTGGAGACCGCAGCTCCTGTGACCTTACAGGCTTTTCTGATTGGATTACAAAATGAAACGTCATGTTTCCACTCATGAGGATTCAATGTCAGACAGGGTTAAGGTCAATCATTTTTTGTTTTCTACTGTCGTGTCTAAATTTTAATGTTATCCTTTTATAAATCAATGGACCTTTTCTGCAATTCATAAATATGTTCTAATTCATCATACTATTAGATATCTAAATGTCAAGTCAACAACCATAGCCATGTTATTATTGATTGAGTAGTCCTAATATAATCTTTTTTTCCTTGTTAATGGTTGAGTTTTGTGAAATTTTGTGCATTAATGTTGAACTACTTTATAATACCATGATAGTACCTTATTCTGTACATTTGTATCTGCCTAAATAATACTGCAAGACTACTGCGGATGGTGCAGTATTAGACAAAATGCAACTGAATGAATTACAAATGTTTTTGGGTTCAGTACTAATCTCCCTCCTTGAACATTTAGTTCCTTAACCTCTTGGCCACCTGACAGACATTACACTAGTCAAGTGGATGAGATGGAGGGTCCAGCCTGGCCATACCTGGGGTTACCTGGTGTCCATTCTCCAGCACAGGGTTTGTTGGGATGGAGTCTATCTCAATAGGTTCTTCTTTTTCTATGCTCTGTAAGACAAAGACACAACTAACTGCCTTAATTCTCTATGGCATTCAACAAGGTGTTGAAACATTCCTTAGAGACTTTGGTCCATATTGCCATGATAGCATCACATAGTTACTGCATATTTGTCAGTTGCACCTTCATGAAGTGAATCTCCCGTTCCACCACATCCCATAGGTGCTCAACTGGATTAGGATCTGGTTGCTGAAGAGGCCATTTGAGTACAGTAAACTATACTTAACTGACCATAGTCATGTTCAAGAAATAAGTCTGAGATGATATGAACTTTGTTACATGGCACTATATCCGGCTGGAAGTAGCCATTAGAAGCTGGGTACGCTGTGGTCATAAAGGGTTGGAGGTGGTCAGCAACAATAGTCAGGTAGGCTGTGGCATTTAAATGATACTCAGTTAGTACTAAGGGGCACAAAGTGTGCCAAGGAAACATCCCCCATTACACTCATCTGCTCCAACACCAGCAGCCTGAACTGTTGGTAGAAGGCAAGATTGATCCATGATATAATGTTGTTTATGTCCCATTCTGACCCCACCATCTGAATGTTGCAACAGAAATGGAGACTCATCTGACCAGGCAACATTTTCTAATCTTTCATTGTCCAATTTTGGAGAGCATGTGCCCACTGTAGCCTCAGATTCCTGTTCTTAGCCGACAGCAGTGCCACCCGGTGTAGTCGGCCTGCTGAAGTAGTCCATCTGATTCGAGGATTGACATGTGCATTCAAAGATATTCTTCTGCATATCCGCATACCTTGGTTGTAACGAGTGGTTATTTGAGTTACTGTTGTTTTACTATCAGGTTGAACCAGTCTGACCTTCTCTGACCTCTGCTATCAACAAGGCAATTTCACTCATAAAAACACAGATCACATCAAATCATGTTTTTTTGCTTTTTCGGCACATTTTCTGTAAACCCTGGAGATGGTTGTGCATTCAAATCTCAGTAGATCAGCAGTTTCTGAAATGCTCATGCCAGCCTATCGGGCACCAACAACCACGCCACTCTCAAAGACTCTTAAATAAACTTTTTTCCCCATTTCTGGTGTTTGATGTGAACATTAAATGAAACTCCTGACCTGTATCTGTATGATTTTATGCAATGTGCTGCTGACATATAATTGGCTGATTAGATATTTGCTTCAACAAGCAGCTGAACAGGGGTACCTAACAAAGTGGCCAATGAGTGTGTGTTTGTGTGTGTGTGTATACATATGTATGTATGTATATATATATATATACATATATATATGTGTGTGTATGTGTATGTATAAATCATTTAAGTATTAGGACTTTAATTTTCTGGCCCATTTATATCTGTTACATTTCCTGCCAGAAGCACTTAGTAATACAGTTCCAAGTTAAGCACCTTGAATCCAACACTTAGCAGCTAAATCTCCCTGGGCAAGTTTCCAGAGACACTCGTGAATTGAACCCATTTTGCCTGTCTTCACCTAAGGATTTATGCCTTTAAAACAGTTCTGCAGGTACAGATGCAGGGTATGGATACCGCTGTGTGCTGTCTACTGTTCAGGTCACAGGCATGTTACAGCTACAGGCACCCCAGTGTGTGTATGTTTATTTGTATACATTGCTCTGTTTTCCTTATCTCTGCCCCTGCCTTTGCCGATGCCCAGATATCTTTGGTGACCAGGCACAGACAACATGACTCCATCACATCTCTCCACAGAATCTTGAAGGCCCTAGAGACCAGATGGTGAGTGAAGATGGTTTATTTCTCCTGATATTTTTTTCCCCTTCTTGTCAAAAATTTTTACAGTGAGAATTTGAGATGCCAAGATACAGGCTTCTGTTCCACTGACATCATGGGTTCCAAGGTGAATATAAACAAAAGGTTTTAAACAGTTGTAATAAGTGTAAGGCAAGAAGATAATTTAATGGTTAATTTAATAGGCTTTAAAATGAGTCAATAGGGGGGTTTTGAAGACCATTACAAAAATATATCGCCATGTAATTTGGGCATAGCAGAATAGAATACAATAGAATGTATATGTTGCATGTAGCATACTGTAGTATGATTCATCTGATATTGCTGGTCCTTACTGAAAATAAAATGTGGGTCCTCTAACAATATTTATCCTCTTACCTTGGTTGACTTAGCTGGTAACTTGGGAAATATTTACTCCATAGGGATTCAAAGTAATGCTTATCACAAGGAAGGTTGAAAGGTTAATACCATGGCTGAGGAGTTGGCCTGGAACAGTAGGGAAGGCCTGCCCCTCAGCGATGATAGTGGACTGAGTGAACAGAGAATGTGGTGGTAATCTCCTCCTGCTGATTGTGGCCCTCCACTGTGTGGATGCAGCACTGGGAGATCATAAGGTCCTGATTTCCTCTCAGGGTTGTGAGGTTGTGACCCCTCTGATTGGCTGAAAAAGCATGAGGCACTCAGTGGCCTGAGGGTCGGCTTTACCGGCCTATGGTGCATGCTGACTCAAAGGGACAGGTTTTGTGAAGTGGTGCAGCATTAACCTCTCAAAACAGATCAACGGACCAGACTGTGGGCACCAAGTTGTCTCCCATAAATGGCCGTCTGGATGGCTGGACTAAAGACAGATTTCCACCACACTGTTTGTGCTTTGACAGATGCGTCTGACCTTCACGGATGCTCTTCACCTGTTCTTATCAGTCACTACAACCATTAGATAACCATTATCACACAGTGGTTGACTGAGTTTAAGCTATCTGATGTAAGTGCCCATGGCAACCAAAATCATCATAGTTCTATACTTCCCTGAGGACATTGTTATTGTAAGCATCTCCTTCTCTGCCCTACGCTACCGCAACATGGATGCCTTAGCAAAGGGTAAAACCTTTAGCCTTGGGGGCATATATATGCAGATTCAGGAATGAGCAGCTGTGAGGTGCTGAAGGCTTGCAAAGTATATTTTGTACTTCCTGTCTTGCTCTGTTCCACAAAACTACACACACACACACACACACACACTCATGCTGACAGAAACACATAAAGAACCACGTGCAAAAAAAGAGTGGATTCTTGTTATATAGTCAGTTATAGGGCTGTTGGGGGACCAGCTCGGTGACATCAGCTTCCAAGAATGCTGATGGGGTGTGTATTCTTCGGAGAAGTACTGGTAGAGGGGGAGGGCAGCTGTTAACAGCCGGGGCATCCCAGCAGGACAAGGAGTGCTGCCAGGTTGAGTTGGAAGTGAAGAAATTCAAGGTGTCATGTATCTGTCCCCCATCCCCAACACATTTAGTGTCCCTAATGTCACTCACCCAGTTTGGGTGTTTTTTCATAGACGACTTGCATAGGATTGCTGAAGTGGTCAGACTACTGAGGGCAGTCTGCTAATCTCTTCCCATTGACTAGTAACTAGGTGATCCTCAGAGAACTGCCCCCAACCCCCCCCCAACCCTAACAGGATTACAAGACTGGGACGTGTGCGTGAAAAGTTTGAGACTGTTTGTGAAACTGTGAAAGTTTCTACAGTGACTCCATGTAAAGGATAAATACTTCCGGTCAGTCTGGCTGTACATACACGCACATGCATGCTCCAGGCTATGTTCACTGTAAAAGGAAGTGATATATAGGAAGGCGGAGACTCTATGCCCAAGGGCAAGGTGTCAGGAGTCAAACCTAGCTTCCACTAGGAAGTAACCACCACCAAATAAAAAGCTCATTTCCAGAACAATAAATCCCTTCCCTGAACCCAAAGGCTGCATCATCGGATTACCTATGGGGAGCAGGAGAATGTCAAGTGGAAGTCCAAAGGAGGGCCCCAAGTATGTTCCTAGCACATCTGAGGAACAACAGGTACATTCAGTCCTCATAACCATTTGGGACACCCCCCCGAACACTCGATTGAGTGTGTCGTTTAAGGCTCTTTTGGGGGCTAGAGAGTGGATGATAGCGAGTCTATTCTGTCTTTGGTAAAGGACAGGGTAATCTGCTGGCTCCTCGGTATAGGATCATTGGATGGCGAGCCAGAGAGAGGGCCTCACCTGTTATTCATATTCTGAGGTGAACGTCAAAATCTCTTATCTAAACATGGTTTACTTGGTGATGGTAGATGCTAAAAGTATTCTACTATGTGGGTCTTTGAAATGCAGTTTCCGCTGTTCTTTGGGATGATATCATAGACAGCTTGAACTAGACTCATATGTTTATAGAAAGGAGCCTGGACATTGCCATGAGGCAAAATGAAGTGTGGGGGAAGTGGTGACCAGACCCAAAGGTCAACATCACAAACTCTGGTCAAGAGGGTGAGCCATCTGTCTCTGAGAGACCAGGTCTATTCCCCACTGAAGTATAAATAACCTTGGGTTTCAGGGGAACATTCACAGTTTCCACATTATCAAGTGATAATCCCAGACTAAGGGAGGGGTGGCTGGGCTGAAAGGAGAAGATCCTAAATGTCCATCAGAGCCACAAGTTGTGAGATCATGCTACAGCAGCTAATACGGTAAAGGCTCATTTTACCAACCTGATGCTTCTTGCCCATAAAAAATAAACAAGGGCTGGGAACCTGACTGGAACAAAAGCTTATAATTCTGTGATGATCTAATTCCGTCCTATTAACATCACGTGGACTTCGCTAAGATAATGTGATAATTATGTGAGGCCATGTAATCACAAGTTTCACAGTTTGTGTAAATAAATGCAACAGAAGGTTTGGCAATCATCCCCAGTTGTGTAACTGCAACTCTACCTGCTACCCGTCTGTCTCAGCATTAAAGATTCATCATTTAGTGTCTGATTAAGAAAGCTGCAATAATAGAAATAATCTTGAAGCCTTGAAATTTACAAGATATTTGTGTTTGAGACATCTGGGACTAGTAAGCCCATATCAAGTAAGGAGTTAGATTAGGGGTTTGTGCTGTTTTGCGTGAGGATCTGTCTGCCAAGGGATATACAGGACTATCTTGGCTGGAGGAGTTAAGGTTTTGAGAAGACATCATCACACATTAGCTGCAGTGGAGATTGCATTGCTTCCCCTCTGGCCAGGAAAGCAAACAAATAAAAGCAAAAATAAAATTGCTTCCCCAAGCCTGGCAGTTGTGGAAGGATCATGGATTTACTGGAAACCCAACCTCAGCCCCCACCATTGCCCCATACTTCTTCAGCTGACAGACCTAAATTAAACTCATAGTAAAATACAAGGGGTTTTGGGCTCCCAGTAGATCTAATATAAAGCAAACTGACTTGGAAAAAAAGTCCCAGAATTCTCTTTCCCTTTCAAACCCCACCCACACTCTCTGCTGTGACCTCATAGTGACCTTTGCAAGACCAGAACAATGGCTGTCTGGGTGTGTGTGGGGGGGGGGGGCAGGGGGTGAGGTCATCACAAAAACAGAAAGTTATTAACCAGTATCCAAGGAGACACAAACATCCATTTGTGCCCTTGTGCATGCATTGTCTGCTAGTCATTATGAGAGGTATGGGCAGCTTGGGGCATAAGAAACCCCCCCCCCCCACTACGACCACTACCATCACCACTTGCATTTAGTCAAGATGTATTCAATTCGCTTCAATTCCAACTGGCTTTATTTTCCTGACAGATTCTGTCCAGTATCTATAATACACATCATATCAAGTACAATATGGTATAACGTTACTTCACTGCCTGTCTGCCAAGTTTATCCTTAGCTATTCTACTAGTTTTCCTGTTCCCTGCCTCATTCCCTCATTCCATTTCCCCTCATTCCATATGTTATTAGGTTCTTAAAGGTTTTTGTTCTGGACCTCTCCTTCACCCAGGAATCCACCTAGGGAGAGAGCAGCCAGGCCAGAAACAGGGAGGAGACTAGGCTTCCAGCTCTACTGTGGGGGGGGGGGGCTAGCTTTGTGCATGGGGATGTGTGGGAGGGGCTCAGAGGCCCCACTCAAAATGTCAACTAGTTTTTTTTTAAGCAATTTACCCCCTACTGCTATGACCAGAAAATATGTCCAAGTAACAAACTCGTCTTCGGATTGCAAAATCCACAGCATACATGTCCACACACATTCACACAAGCATGTACAGTGACCCTCTGTACAGATACTGATAAGTTTAGTTTCTCATAATGTTACGCTCATTCCGCTCCAGTACCCAGAACTGTAAACAGCTTGCGGTGGGAATCAATTTGACGCCTCAAACGCGAGACGTCCTTCACCTCTGCAATGACCGTGTGGAAGGATCACTGGGCAAAGTCCTGAGGTCTTACAAGGGAACGGGGCCCCGCCATAAGGAATGGCACGGAATAGCTTCAGGGCATGCTGACAGGACGGCTGCCTTCGTAGTCATACTTTGGAATGCAATTAAAACAGGGGGCTCGTTTCAGGCCAAGAAGGTGTCAAGCATTACCCCTAAAGAGCTTTTACAAGTCCTTTAAAAGTCCTGTGCAGGGCAGCACGAAGCCAGTGGAACCATGCATACTAAAATGAAAGCCAGAAACGCATATAATCAATCAGCTATACCAAACCAAACTATCCATGAAACACAGAGAGCGCATTATAACTGCTTAACAGAAAAAAAACAGAATCATTTTACAGACTTTTGATATGAATTCAGGTTTGCTCAGTTACAGCTTTTTCAAGTGAGCCTTTTAACTGTCCCATAAACGTAATTTGCAGTATTTAATGTAATCATAGAGAAATGGCAGTAGGCCAGGCATTCCTAAGGCATTAGAACTGTAAAGTCTCTGTGGATCCTTCGGTCAAATCAGGAAGTGGCCCTCGGAGCGTGATGTAACTTGAGGCTTACGAGCGGCCACACAGTATAGCGGATGATGTCACTGGAGACAGAAAAGGAGACACGCAGGTTTCTGGGCTAATTTAACTGACCATTAAGATTTATTCGGTGCGTGCACGGATTTCATGAGCTGCTCGGTCGTGCCACACAGATGTCACAGGAAATGCTCGGAATAGACAGCTTGCATTGGTTATACATGGAGGAGGAGGGGATTTATACGCCTCAAAACATGAGACACATTGGACCCATATATACACGCCAATAACATGCAGTATATTTCCAATCACTGCTATTTATTAATCACTCCTACTTAAAACCTCAGCACATTGTTGTCCTACTTGCATTGAGACTGAGGGTATATCATGTATTTCTTGTATATTGTGTATATATAGGACATATATTGTTTGTTATTGTTCAAGAGTGTTATTGCAGTTTATTGTTCTTTATCATTATATGTTGCTTAATTCTGCATAGAGGTACACAAGCAAGTATTTCATTAGGTGTGTCAAGCACCACGATGTTGGATCCCTATTGCTTTTGTCCTTGTTCTTGTACAAATGACAAAGCTTTTGAATCCTTGAATCCTTGATCCCCCCCCCCCCCAAAAAAAACAGGAAGGGGATCCGTGAATAAAAAGAGGAAATGGGAGTGGACAACTTGAAAACCACGTAAAACAAGCTGGGTGATTGTGGTGTGTGTCTGCGCTGGACAGTATGAGTAGGGTCATATAACAGGAATAGGGCCATTGGTATTTTACAGTGTCCAATGGGCTGATGCAGGGAATTGTATCACTGTAAGATCTGCACTTCATTTCAATTGTTGATTTGCTACTATAATTTCTATCAATGTTGCAGTCATTTTATCTTTGTTGTTATTTTGTTCTTTTTTAAACACAAATTTTTCCACTTATTTATTTTTATCTTGTTAAACTGTTTCGATTTTGCTCCTTATATTGCACATTTCGTCAAGCACAATCCAGGAAGCAGGTGGAAAAGCATTTCACTGCACAGTGGACCAGGGTATGATCATCTATGTGACAAAAAAAAACTTGAAACTTGAAAGATTAAATGTCAAATGCCAGCTCTGGCTGTGTTGAAAGGGAACGACCACAAGCAGTAATGCCCACGAATAGGATTACAAATGACCCCATGTCTATATGCATGGTGGATTGGGGAGAGAATAAGACAGTAAAGACCATATACTTTGCTAGTAACAACTTTGAAGGATAACAAGTAAACTCGCTGCATTGGTAATTGTAGATATGCTATCTCACGTGTATTTGGTGTATGGCTCAAATCGGTTAAGCCCCCGTGACTGGAAGGTTGTTGGTTTGAATCCCGGCCTCAGCAGACTAATCACACGTCTATTGGGCCCTTGAGTGGGCCCATAACCTCCTGAAATGCTCCAGGTGTACCAGATAAATGGCTGACCCTGTACTTGGACCCAAACTTAGCTGTCAACTGTGTATATATATGTGTGTGTATATCTCAAAGGAGAGCATGATGGAAAATGTGAAAAGAAGCATTCCAGGGTACTTGTGCAAATGGAAAATGCACGTAGGTGTAATATTTCTTTATTTCTTCATTCAAGGTGTAATATTTCTTCTCCATTTCCCTGTCTGTTTAATATTACCATTATAATGAGCGAGATAGACGTTCGGACAACAGGAGCACAGTCTGTTGAGATAATTCTGTCACCAGCCGTCTCGCTCACTGAACATGCAAGTCAAAGTTTTCCCAGCGAGAATTTGCGCTTTGAACAAATCTGCCAAGATAGCTGACACAAACGTGTCTCCTACACAAACACGTACACACATTCCCGTTTCCTCCCTGTCATTATCCAAATGTGAAACACAGCTGTAACCCCCGTCCAACACCCTCAAATATTCCCGATTGTGGGGGGGGGGGGGCAGCAGGAAAATTTAGACTCTACTACTGTACAACTGTAGGCATCATCAAATACATGGCAAGCGTCACAGGTCACAGGCCAGATAATATAGAGGAATGTGACTCAACGTGTGGCACACAGGTGACCCCCCGCCCCCTGATGTCACAGGTTATTAGCCACACTGGAGTCTCAGGGCAGGCAAGAAAAAAGCTTAGATTCACAGAAGAGAGTTGAGACAGAGCCAAAAGCTCAGCAAGTCATTACGGACTGAGGGCGGCATCTTCAGCTAATCACATAGTAAGGCAAAAACAGCTTCACAATATTTATTCTGCCCTTTTTATGCTGCTGAATTTGTTACATGCACCATGCACTATGTATATAAACCAGGGGTGTTGAAATAATGTGTTAATTTAGATAAATTAACCACAGAAAAAATAACGCGTTAAAAAATTACTCTGATTAATTGCATGCAGTGGTGCTGTCATGCCAAATTTCTTCCACCTGCTACGTATCGCTCAGCTGTTAGGCCGATGATGCAATCGCGATAATGCAGTTTCAAGGTAACCTAAAGTTTCAAGTTCACCCTTACCAGCAAGTTCGCGTCAATAAACTACATTTACTAATGTTTTTTAAAAAGTGTATTTTATTAATTATTATTAAGAACTCGTTTTCATGTAGCTCGATAGTACAACCGAAATGTTTTAATAGTTTATAAATTAATGTTTGGCTCGATAGCAATATGATAGAAATAGATATGAAAGAGATGTGAAAGAGATGTGGAACTTTAAAGTCTATAATGTTGATTATTTACTGATGCACTCTTCTGCCAAAATTCATTGGAATTGAAATATTTTTATATACATTCACAGCAAAAATTGATGTATGCGATTAATTTAGATTCATTAATCACAGAACAATTAACTAGATACATTTTTTAATCGAGTGTGTGGAGTTTGCATGTTCTCCCCGTGTCGTCGTGGGGTTTCCTCCGGGTACTCCGGTTTCCCCCCACAGTCCA
>JAAGVU020000038.1:17269040-17284537 GCA_011763525.2 Mormyrus iriodes
GACATTTTTCTGGGCTGTGGTCATAAAATCAAAGTTTGTGCTGAATGTAGTCGTTTTTCGATAGGCTTTAGACATAAACAGTTGAAATATAACACTTGGAAGCCAGGAACAAAAATTGTTACATTGTGTTATCAGCATAATTACCTAGAAAATAGTAAATAAAAATGGTGTTCAATCAAGTACTTATTCTACTGTATGAACCCGAAAATTACATGGAACTCCGATACCGACCGGGCGTTTTCAAATGCGACACTGTGTTACGATCCCCCAGTCCAGGGCTGGGGCGTAGCGGAGTGGAAGGGAAAGGGGACTGGGACACGGGAGGAAACAGGTTAAGGGATATCAGTGGGCACGGAGGGATTCTTTTTTATACGTTTTATTTCAAAACACATACACGGTACAGAACCCGGTGAAAAAGACTTCAGGAGTGACCACGGCCAAAACAACAAACACCCCCAACTATCGAGCGCGATCCACAGCTAATCTCACCTATGTGCAAGAGAAAAGGAAACCGAAAGACAGACACTCCACCTAGCTCCCTAACCAAATAAACCGAATCCAAACACGCTCGCGAAAGAAAACGAAAGTCACTCCCTACATACCGGTACGGCCATGCACATACGGAACGCATGCCCACGATCCAAAGCGACGGTGTCCGAAGGGGCGAGCGAAGGCGTAAATCAAAAACCGAGCGGAGGGACCGAAAGCCAAAGACAGGAAAAGCTCCAAAATGGCGAGTCCGAAACCAGAAACAAACCAAAGCTATATACAATCAGTAATATAAGTCAGTATAGCAATCTATAACAACCCGAACTCCCAAAGTGACTCGATGGCGGTCTTTTCAGATCTGGGACCCGGAAGTGATGAATGGATGACGTGCACGAGGGAGACGAGGGGCAGGATCGTGGAGACGGAGCGGACGGAGGGTCAAACCTAGAACAGAACAGAATATCCCACGCCACAGAAGAATCGCATAGCGCGTAACAACTGCCACCTCATGGCCACATGGTGTCAGCTCTGCATAGAGTTTTTCGCAGACTTTATACTAAACGAACCGGATAAAGGGGGGTGACGTAACCTTTCCTTACATTAAATCCACAAACCGTGCAATTTGCCTGTTATTGTTAAACCTGAAGCATGCATAGATGATTTTAATTCGCGCTTTTCTGTATATTTAAAGTGCAGACTAAATTTTCTACCGAGTAAGATCCACCCAAGATAGCGGGCTTAGACCGTTAACCAGTTAGTTTGGGGAACTTGGGATTTATAGTAGTTGATATTGCTTTATGCCTTTGTTCTTTTACCGATTCCGTTTAAACTTATACTTCTCATTTATGGTCATCTATGGAAAGAAAGTCTACCGTCTGGTTAAACGTTACCTACGAACAGAAGGCGCTATTCTGACAAATCGAACCCGTTATTCTGTCGGTGTAGAACTTCATGATTGGTCACTGCAAAAGCACGTGCTTTTTTTCCGCATTGAAGCCGCGCCCCTAATGTTTCTTCTGCGCGCCGTGACCAATGGGAATTATTTTCAGGTTTACGTTTGGTCGATAAAATTACCCTTTCATTAAAATATTAACAATTTCCATGAGGCAAAGTGGTTTCCAAAGGGTAATTAAATTTGAATACATTTTTCACATAGAGGGTCAGTGTGTTACGTTTTTCTGTACTATAAATAAATTCAAAAAGTTTTCTGCTGACATGAAAAATTCGCATATTTCAAGCATTTTGAAACTTGAATGGTAATTTTATTCTAAAGTAATTTAAGTTGTTTTATTTATTATTTTATGAACATTACACACAATGAACGGTGTGTTAAGGACTAAGAATGTGTTTAAGAAGCTACAGCATCTATATGGTGACCCTGAACTGAGCACTTATGGTTGTTCTGTGGCTGCAACTATAGTGCCCCCTGTTGGCAGTGTTCAAACTGCCAGTACCCTGATGGAGCAGCCTCAGAAAACCCCAGATTGTAGTACAATGCACAGGATATACAAAGTCCTACTGATAAAGGCCTTAATTTCCTACTACATAGTGCCTATTTACAAGAAAGCTGGGCCTTTGGATCCTCAGTGGGACACTTGTACTCTTAAGCCATTGAGTCAGTGTGGTCCAAAACTGTAAGCATTTTCAAATAACCCAAGCCAATGATGCATGCTAAATACATAAGGACAATAATAGAGGCCACCTGCTGTGCAGGTTGGTGCCACCACAGCTGTCCAAGCTGACTGGTTGCCTGGAGCTGCAGACCCACTCAGGCAAAGGCTTCCCAAACAATATTTTCATTTTAGCACTTTCCATATGGCCTGTATTCTCCTTTTCTTTCAGATCATTATTTGTGTAATCATCACTGCCCAATTCATTGACACAAATAAAACCCATATGATTAATTCAGAAGCTGTGCAGGATGATTATAGCAATAATGAATTAGCTTATGCTAAAGAGTAACATTTTGCCTTAAAAAGAATGACATTCAGGTTAAATTCCTGGCTGAACGTACAGTATATGAGAACAGGACCATTCCCGGCATTTTTGAGGTCCTGTTATTTTCTTGTTCAATTACTTATAGTTAATACAGGCTGAAGAGTCATTTACACACAGACACTCATTTAAAAGGATTAATCAAATCAAGATTTATTTTTCCTACAGGGGTGCCTGGTTTACAAGCTGCAACATCATAATTCCTCTCAACCAAGTTACGCTAGTTATGTTAACTTATTCTTTTAATAATTAATTTCTCAAAAGGGCACATTACAAACAAATTATACTTTTTGAATATATCAAATTTGATATTATATACACACACACTAACTCAGTGGCCACTTTATTAGGTGCACCTAGCTACTACTGGATATGATCTACTTTTTCTCCCTAACTACTTCAAATGGTAGATGTGTGTTCAGATAAGACTTTCTGAACATTACTACTGTACTGAGTATTTGCGATTGTGATCTTCCTATTAGCTTTAATAAGAACGGTCACTCTCTTCTGACCGCTCTCATTTGGACATAGAACCACCATTGACTGGATGCTTTGGTTTTGTTCATCACACCATTCTCTGTAAACTCCAGACAAGTCGCATGTGAAACTCCCCGGAGATTCAAATCTGCTTATTTTGCTCTTCTTAACCACTCTTAGTCGAGCAGTAACAATCTCTCCACCCTGTCTATGTGCAGCATATGCAGAGTTACAGACACATGATTCGCTGGCCAGAGGAGCAGGGCATTTATGCTAATGAGCAGGTGTACCTAATAAAACGGCCTCTGAGTGCATATATGAAACTATTCAAAATATTATCAAAAGTAACAAGTGGCAGGAAGCGTTAAAAGTTGTGAGTCCCATACGTGGCTCTTGACGATTCAAGTGAGTAAATTCTGCAGCCAAAGAAAAACTAGCAAGAGACAGTATGAAATTTCAACAGAGTAATGTGCAGAGCTTAAAAAAGGGGCACATAAGCAGAGAAAATGTAATAAAAGGAGAGAACAAAGGTAGAGCATGCCACACAACCTTCGACTGACCCAGAATGACCCCTCCACACTGAAATGTAGACATATAACAGAAATAAATAATTATGACAGGGGTTGTAACAGATATTAAAATAACTACCATGCACACAGCAAAAAAAAATACCTGGCTTGTTCATGTCACATACTTCCAGGTCACATGACCACATCACCTTTTGAAATTAAGTGGACACAAGCCCAGCTACAGCACTACCTGCCGTTATTTGTTTGTTTTGAGCTGCTGGTACAACAGGTTTAAAAGGCACTCTCTATAAATTTGGTTTGCTCACCAGGCTTCAATACGTAGCCTGGGCAGTTTTTGTTTTTAAGCAATCACAATGGATTATTTGATCTTTCTATTCACCCTTCTTCTTCAACCCCTGGATCTCAAAAAATTGCTCCTTGTCCATGAAACATCTGCTGTTTCGGTACATCCACGTATGGTCAGAAAAGATATCGCATAATGATGTCAAAATAGCAGTAGGGTGGAGGCCACTGAGTATAAGATTTGAAGGCCTGCAACTTATCTTCAACCACCCCCCATTCATAGGAGTATGGACTGTAATATCATTATGACAAATCCTTTTCCCCTTAAGTCTGGTTCCAGGTTCACTTTTTAAAAGCTGTTTCCAGTGTCATCAATTTAGTTAATAATTATAACTAGGAGTAGTACAGCGCATGTGTGCATTAAGATGCAGACCTTAACTATGTGTTCTGCAAAAAAGGGGGCCGTTTTTCATTACCTTCAAGATGGTAGGAAGGAGACAAAATAATAAGTGTCACATGAAGAGGATTTTTTTGAAAGGGAGTTGCACACGAGCTTCTCTTTCTGCTAAACACTGCAAGTTAAATACTATGAAATGTGATGTGCCTTCATTTTTTTTATTCAGTTTAAAAAAAAAACTGATACCAGATATGTCAACAGCTTGCCAAACCCAGAGCTAAGAAAGGCCTCTATGGCACCAAGCTGATAATTGAAGATGATACTATAAATAAAAAAATACCATTAAGGTATCTATACCCAAAATGCCAAATCCATGACTTCTGACCTAATAATGCAGACTGCGACTGACAGTCACACTAAGATTCAAATGGTACATTTACAATAACGACCACCATTATTTCCACTTAATCATCAAACTTCATGGAAAATTTGGGCTCCTCGGGAAGTTCAGTAACATTATCAGGGTCACTGAAGAATTAATGACCGTACATACTGATCCTTTCACTTGAAAGAGGTTGCGAAAGTCAAATTTACCTAGTCAGTTGTTGTGTCAGTGGTGCCGCTCAGGGTTGATGACCAACCTCCTGTTCCACCAGCTGAGACAAAAGGGCAGGACAGCTGCTGTAAGCACATGCAACCCAGCCGCTCTCATCAGAACCCAGTCGGCCTATTAGCTAAACAAACAACTTCCTGTCGAGAAAGTGTGAGCTAAGGGGATTGCACGACAAGGCGGCCAGGACTCACAACTGGCCAGCAATTAAAAATTCACCCAGTGAGACAATCTCCAGACAGCTCCCACCTGGCTGAGTTCTATGGGTCACTAACTGGGAGAAAGTGCTATGTCAGTTTTGAAAGGCTAGTTACACCTGACCCCAATGCCACTGCACCAGAGATGCCATCAGCTCTGAAGCAACAATCCACAGTAACCTTAACAAGATGTGCAGACTGTGCCTCCCCATTGCCAGAGAGAGAGTATAAGTTTACCCCCCAGCTCTGGAACTAGCTAGTGTATCGCCAAGGCACCCACCAGTGAAGCCGACACAAATGACACGTTACAGTACAGAGAAAGCTGCAATAAGCTCCCGATTGAGATGCATTCCCGAGAGGGTAACAGGATACCTGCTTATCCATACCAAAGCAGGAGAGGTGATTCAGTACCACAGCAATCAGGCAAATAGCCTCACACGTACACATGCCCCGGACGGAGCCGCACTAGGCCTCGTCAAGCGGGTGGGAACATAAACAAGCAAAACATTCTGCTCAGAAAGTGGGCAGAGATGGAAGCCCAATGATAACTCTCAGAGATGGTCCAGATTTCTCAGAGGGCACAGTTAGGCCGAATCAGACAGGGGTTCAGCAGAATGTTTGTGGATTAATTCGCCCACTAGTAATGAATTCTCGTCACATTAGACACGGCTAAAGAATCAATAAACTGCTCAGAGAATAAAAGGAGGAGACATTCAAAATGTCAAAGATACAATTATACATTTCTTTCTTAATGCCTGTAACCCCAATATTCCCAAGTCACGGGCAAATGATGGATAATGCAAAGAAAATAGGTTTTGGGCACAGCCAGGTCACATTCATAATGGGCATGTCTCTTAAATGGCAAGAAGGTATCTGGTAAGAAGCCTTGGGTCTGGTTCTAGAGGGCAAATTTATCTATGGTGTTCCATAAAATGTCACTGCATTATTATGTAACAATCCACTACTGGCATTAATGTTGGTGCAGCTGATGTGCTGCTTTTTCAGGTTTGCCGGCTTTGAGATGTGGTGCCAGGGCGATTTGGGAGACACATCTGCGGTTTCTACAGCTAATACTGTCCACATGCTTCAACAGGTGTTCATTCATCACTAAATGCATTCATCCAGTAGATCTTATCTTAGCATTTAATGGTCCCCAAAAAAAAAAAAAATCAATAAATAAAATAATGAAATAAATATGCTTTGTCGTCAAGTCCCAAAAACAGAAACATCCCCATAAAGATGACAATGGTCCTGTCGACTGTATAAAAACATGCGTTTATATGACATAATTGCGCAAGCTTTCAACTTGATTCACAACAGCTATGATTTGTGTTAACTCTAAGCAGATAACACCAAACCACTGAAAATGCTACAAGCATTGCACATGCTTTTGACAGCAACATATCTGTACGTGAAACAATATTCCCTCCTGCAGATATGAAATATGAATAAATGATTGTATTGGTGCATATTCAGTTCACAGATTCATTAACTATGCATTCAAACAGAGTTGACACTCACCTAAAATTAGATGGTAAGAGTGATCTCAGTGCTAATTCATCACTTACTGGAGTAACTGGACCTAAATACACTGAAGCTTACTAGCAGAGTGACTCTCCTTCTCTTATCTCCTTAATTATAAATGTCCTGTCTATGATCACATCAACTCATCATGACAAAAAGGTTTAAATTCCCAACCAGGGAAGGGAAAAAAATAATTAATAAATCACCTCCCTACCATACAAACACACACACACACACACACGCATAATAGAAACTAATTTGATGCAACTGTCTTTTTGATCTTTAACAGAGTTGTTTTCTACTGTGTCTGCAGCAGGCTCATCGATTTCTTTTTTATTGAAGCCATGCACTAAGAGTCTTTTAAAACAGCAAAGGAGAAAGTTGTGGTGGGAATTTCGTGGGATTATCTACTGCATGTGACCATTAATCCATGATGCTGACCAATGTCAATGTCAAGGTCAATGTTATGTACTTCTAATGTAGAATAGAAGCTTGTAAACAGGGGCAGGAGAGCATATGGTTTGCACAGACTTCTGCTGTGTCATAAGCAAGGAGGATGCAAGGGCTGCAATGCCGGTGGTGGTGGGGGGGGGTCTCAGTTAGAAAGTTACACCACAGGACTTGTACAGAAATGCTGGTGAGTGGTGAGCTCAACTTAAGACCTCCAAAGGACAATGCAGTCCCCGCAGGCATGGACTGTGAGTGTCAGCATGCACGTCTTTCTACAGGTTCCTAATCAGAACTCAAGAGATGGGACCTCGCAAAAGTAACCACTACAGCCCTGCATAACTGACCTCTTACTTTCTGGTTCTACAGTGGAAAAAGGAAACATGGTCTAAACAAGACCAGGAAATACATAAATCCACAGCCATAGGGATCCATTCAGTAAAACTCAAAAGGTGTCATTTTGTGGATTATCGTTGGGTGCCCTTGGAACGTGGGCCACTTCCTGGATTATTGTTCCTGGTGGCTTTGTGTTCCCAACAGTAAGTGAAAGACTGTAGAGGAGGAGCCGCAAGATGGAAGGACAAAAAGCAAGTGGTGGCATTAAAGTAGGAGGCATAGGAGAAAGTAGAACTAACAGCATAGGAAACAACAGAAGTAGCAGCGGGAGCAATAGCAGTATTACTAGTCATGGTAGCAGTATCAGTGCTGGTGGCAGTAGCAGAATCTACTCCTCTTTGTTGGAGTTCCCCGTCACAGTGATGGAGTCCCGTTCCTTGCTCTGCCGCTTGTACAGCCGGTAGCCCTTCCGGCAGAGAAGCACAAACCAGTAGACTTGCGGTCCTAGGATGCACATGTTCCCCAGGTTACCGTAGAAGGGCACGTGGAAGGGCACGCTGTAGAGCGGGATGCCGTAGTGACGGCCGTACACCCAGTACATGTAGGGGAAAAGCGTGATGCGGCACATGAAGAAGCTCAACAGCACCAGGATGCCGTTTGCCTTGTGTACCCAGCAGTCCTGAAGACCCAGCTAGGTGTGGGAGGAGTGGGGAAGCAGAAAAACAGAAAGCAGTGCTTCAAAACATTTTATCGAGTCAACAGAATGAACCACCACATTAAAATTAACCTCCACAATCTTTTCCATTTCCAAAAGAATGAAAAACTGATCCACATACTGCTACCAGACAGCAAGGTCAACAGTTAAGAATTTGCTTCACTTCCTTTTTCTTCACACAACTCCAAAAGAGCAGTGAAATTGGCACAAGGCCAGAGTGATCTCAGCACTCCATAATAGAACTGCCTGAAATTGTCATTCGGCCTCTCTTTGGTGCGGACAAACCAAGTTCTGAATGATCCGACAGGCAATGCCGGGAGTGTCTCAAAGAAATAAAGACACCCCACGACTTCCCTTTATGCAGCGAGCATAAACACTTAAGGTCATATTATTTTCACTTAAAACAAAAGCACGCTCGACAGGGCCAAATATGAGAGTGCCTTTATCTCCCCTAAGGAGATCTGCATTCAGAGCTGTGTGGCTAGCACAGCATTGTGGTAAAGCGTTGCCCATGGCTACAGGGACAAAACAGGTACGAGACTAGTCATACCTGGATCAGGATCTTCCCCAGCGAGACAAATGGGGTGCTGAGCTCCGTCAAAAACAGGCACCCAATGAAGAAGTCCCCCAGTCCGCTCCTGAAAAACTGTTTAAAAAAAAAAAAAAAAAAAAGACAACTACAGAGTGAGTGAACCATGACCCAAAAAGGAAACAACTGGCTTACAAACCAGTTCAACAGACGTCCATCCATCCTTTCAAGCTAAAATTGAGCTTCTTCAAACCCCCCCTCCCCCCCCCCAAGCAATGTATACTGGTAACAAGTAATTTTAAGTATATCTGTAACTGGAACAAATACTTTAGGTTTTATAGTTTTGGGTTATGAGCAAAAAAGCAAGTGCTCCACAAGAATCTGCACTACCAGTTCCAGAATGAGGTGGGTGCTCTCGCACCCAATGTGCTCCTTCATGATGTTACTTTTTTATTTGTCATGACATAAAGCATAAACTGTTTTAAAAACAAACAGTTTTGTGTTGGGGGGGGGAGACAGACAGCCCACCTAACTGAAAGTGACGTCAGATTCAGAATCAGCCTATCGCGATAAATAAAACATTTCAAGGCTGAGAGCATCAGCATTGAAAACAAAAGGATAGCATGAGCTAGTAAGCCAACTGTAACGCAATACCAGTCCGTCCCTGTAGACTACTGTTCACATTTAGGGGTGTGTGTATGAGAGAGAGAAAGAGAGCAGGAGGGAATGAGAAAAGGGGTGGAGTATCAAGCCTGCAGCTGGACCTAAATAATAAAAGGAGTAGCAACGTGATATCATGTCACTCAACATGGGTTTCACCAAAGCAGGCTTCTGCTGGGCTGAAGTACACAGAGCACGTCATCACCAGAGTACACAGAACACTTATTTTCTTAAAAACAAAATTTTATGTATGCTTTAACATCTGCAACAAAGGTTTCATGTTTTAAAATATTTCAAAGGGCATCTCCAGACCCTCGTCTCACCAGTGTGGCGGGAAGGAGGAGGGTCAGCAGCGCAATATGGTGTAGCACCAGCTGGAACTCTCGACGGAGAAACGTGTTGACCGTTCTGAAAGAATGTGCCTTGTACTCCTCGTGCCCTTTGACCCGGAAGCGGTGATAGTGGCTCATATACATGGCGAAGATGTCATAAGTCATGTATGGCACACCGTACCACTTCACAAAGTACATGGCAAGCCAATGCCTGGAACAGAAGAGAGACCAATTGTTCCCTTCAGTGGGTGAACAACAAAGAAACAGCTCAGTGTTCAAAAAACAAACCGACCTTTCTCCATCTGCACACGTCTGTACTTACTCAAGCACCAGTTCCTACAATAATACAATTCCTCCCCACACAGAAAACTATTAAATAGACTATTAATGACATTTAACCTGCTAGATTACACTTAAGGCAGGCCTGTTTCGTCACAATCTTCCATTTTTAGTTACTAAGCAAATAAAACAGCTGATACATTTATCTTTTACTCAAAATGCCTTTGGCAGACGTGCCATTGCTCACGTGATTTAGAACTAACTGCACAGCAAATTGCCTTGGCGCCCTTTTGCACATCTAAACATCACTGTAAGCCAATGTGGGAAGAAGTAATCAATGAACAAAATGTGCCCAAGACTACAACAGCTACAGTGCTCATATGGAAAAATTTATCTGCAAGTGGCTTAAAAGCGGAACTAAAACAAAAAGCATACAAATAAACACATCAAAAGCTGACAGGCAAGCAAGGACCTTGCTACTGGTCCACTACTGGAAATTTACTACAATGGACTATATATTTTTGACATACGATCCCCAAATGTCATCCCTCAATTTAACCTCTAGGCAGCTAAACCTGGGAGAGTGGTATCCTTCTAGCTGGTCCAGGGGGATATATTAGAGCTGGTACAGGGAAACGGGAGATGTATCCACCCCACGAGCGGAAACTTCCATAATTCGCTGGTCCCAAGGGTAAATGGGTGAGCACCGAACTAAAACATGACCAATTGTGTGACAGGCTACAAGTTCCCTTTGCCAGGATCAGCAATAATTTTAGCAGTATCCTGCACCAAGTGGAGAGGCTTAGGATGAATGGGAACAGGAGGGGTGTCATGGCTTACCGGTCAGTTATCACGTTGTTGCAGGAGGACACCACAATACAGCCTGCTGTGGTAGCCATGATGGCATGGATGGTGGACACCAGTCTAGGAATGAGAGATACACCAAAGACCATCAATCCTGCACTGAGACAGGGCAGCGGCTGTAGAAACACCTTATTCAGGACACTCAGCTTAACTTACGCTTCCTCACACACACCACACTCCTACTGTATCCTAGGCCAGATACCATTACAAGTTCCACAGTTACACAATACACATATTGTATTTTCCATGTTTTTGTGTGTGGGGGGGGGGGAGTTATAGTGGAAGGAAAAGTGTATTTTCCCCCTTACCACAGGATGCACTTTATTCCCTCAGATTCAAGGGCTCTAAAGGAGGTCACTCTTTTTCTTTGTCAATTTTGATTGCAAGCAGTTTGCACACAGCTTACTGAACCCCTAGCTGCTTGGTAATGAAGTCCCAAGTAACTTGGAGCCTGAGTCACATGGGAGGGCCGGTGGTGGCAGAAATGGAAAAATGAACACCGCTCTTTTCAATTACATGCAACAGCAGTGTTTACAAAAACATGCATCTTAAACAGGGAAGACTATGCTACTTCGGCACCAAAAAAAAAAAAAAAAACATACGGGGAAGAGAGTAAAGAGAACCACACTTATGCAAATAATGAAACAAAATGGTACAAATGTGAAACTTTCTTGTCACATTTTACAAGGAAAATAGTTCCCCTCTTGAGCTTAAATGTAAAACTAAATCAAGACAGTCACAATTCCTGTTTCACAGGATGCTTCTGGGTTATGACATGGGGACACTACTAATAGGATTTTTATTAAGGGGCAAAGGGAAACAGATGAAGGAATGCGAAATCGGGCCTGTGTTTACAGTGCTGGCCATCTGAGAAAGCAGTCAGCTAGGTGCTTTGTATACAGTTCTAGGGCTGTCAGTTTGGTTCCCAGGCTGCTTAAGGTTGAGAGACATTAGTATGCAGTCCTAAGCAAATAAACTGCATGTAGACAGCAGAATCAACAGATTCAGGCACTCAGACACATAACACAGCTGAAACAGAAGTGCTATGCCATCCGAAATCCACAGACAGCTTTAAAAAAATTAAGATAAGGAAAGCTGAGAATAAGCAGTGAGTAGTTGATAATGAATTTCACCTTGTCTGGGGTTAACACCCCCCCCCAACCCATACGTCAGTCAGAGTGGAACATGCCGGGAACATCTTCGCAAACTACATTCTTAATCTCGAAAGAACACCTGCCGGACACTAACGCCAGGAAAAACAGTTTACTAGCAATCGTTTACAAATAATTTACGTCATGCAGTAGTTAGATGGCCTTTCATTCTCCGGGCCCGAAGGAACACATAGCAAACAGGAGAAGGGGAAATAAGAAAATGCAACATATGGAATCGCGAATGGGGGGGGAAACATAAGGAATATCGCTCATCTTAATAGGATCTGAAGATCATTACTACAATAATACATGCACGAGTGATTAAGGCCAGTCTTTTCAGCTAAGCTGAGCTCAGCACTTTTCATTGCATACCCCCCCCGGCCGGTCTTAGGAAGATTATAAACAAGGAGTCCATTGAACGGGTTCAAATATGTGTCTCCCTCCAGTACATCGAAGCGGCTGGCTTAGACCGGATATTTTATCTAAATCGAAATAAAACGTCAATGCATAGCCTTTTGGTGGCAAATTTAAAAAAATATATAAAAAATAAATGTGTTAAAATAATAATCAGTTACAAAGTACGTTTTTACCTCTAACCAATAAAAATAAATCAGCAAGCATTAGTCATTTAAACTTTTTTTTTCCTCCTCCCCAAAAATAACTTATTAGTCGGGAGTTGCTAAGTAGGTACCGGTGACCGTATAAACTCGGAGCCGGCTCAGTAAAAGTCCGGCTAAATCGCGAGTTACTGCTCCTAAAATTAACCGAATGCAGACTGAAGGAAAGGAAAATTTTTAACTAAAAGCTGTTACCTCTCGCTGACCAGGACCACGTCTGCATCTGTCCACTTTGTGAAAACACAGGGCAGTAGTTTTCTGAAGGTGAAAAAGAGTCCGGGGAAAAGCACGACGCCGCAGCACAGCACCTGCAACATCGTGGCGTCGAGCTGGCGGAGCAGCTCCTCTGCGTATAATGTAGGCAGGCGGGCGGACGGAGGCAGGCAGGCGGGCGGGCGGCTCTAGGGCTCCGCGTTTAATGCCAGTGACCGGGATCCGCTGCGTGCGCTATAGGCTGCATTGGTGTTCACACCACCGACGACGGAGTCACCGGCAACTGCCGCTGGAACCCCCCCCCCCTGCCCCCAGCAACTGCTGTGTATCGTATACAGATGAGCCGGGTGAAAGTATCCGAGGACTGATTGCTCTTCCGTATGGGTTGTAAAATCCGCTAGCCCGGCCAACTGTGGTTAACAGACTGCATTACAAATTTAAACTTACAAATGTGACGGCGATGGAGGAAAGAAAAAACAAAAAAGTTACGCTTTTGCAAACCGAAAAAAATAAAAATTAAAAAGCGCCGTGGCGAGCCGGACAGGAGTAGCACAGTGAAGAAGGCTCACCGTGTAAGGCAATGCTAGTGGGAAAGAAATCCCATCTTTATGCGCAGCGGGAGCGCCCGTATTTCTTGTGTTGTCGCGATTAGGCTCAGCTCAACAACATTCAACAACATTCAACGAGCCCGGTAGTATGGTGACTTATCTGTGGAAACAGCGTCTACTAGTGGAGAACATCACATCCATGCATCTTGTAAGCGCGTATCCTGGCCAGGGTCGCCTGGAGCCTATCCCAGCCGGAATAGGGCCCCAGGCTGGGGTTCACCCTAGACGTAATCGTACACCACGTTCGAGGCACCATTTTAACTGCGGGAGGAATCGTGACATGATGAAAATATGAGGACTTAACACAGATGTTGCGCAGTTAACATTCGAACCCCGAGCTCTTTAAGTGTGCGGCAGTGGTGGTAACCAATGAGCTACCTTTAAAGCGATTATCCGTGTATATTTTTATGAGCGAGCCTCCTGAAATAAGCGCACTGTAGAGACGGGCTCGTTGGATCCTAAAATGTATGCCTATTTGCAAACGAATCACTCGTCCTTTGAACGTATTTTTCCCCCTAACTATACAGTCTTAGCACACAAATTGCTACGGGGCTTAAACTTTTAGCATGCACCATGCAGATGTATTTTCCGGCGATTTAGATGAAACCCGTCTGTTTTGAAAGGCAGTGTCGAATACGGTTTTTACTTTTCATGTAAAAGCCCTTTACCGAATTTGTTGTATGTTGACTTAAAGAATTTTTAATATGATGAGTAGTGTTTGGACAACGTTCCCATCCTGCTTATGTTTTTGCTTGAGTGGTTAAAATAATATTTAACGACCTTTGTGTACTTTTACCGGCTGCCGTTTTTCTGATCCTGGTTCACCTTATATAATATACTCTGCATCCCTGATAATTAATTTTGTTTTATTGACCTATACGATTATTTTGTAATTTAAAAACATGTCATTATCGTTTGATCTTAACCCACCACATTCTCTACTGTTGCAAGTGAGTTTGGGATGTTTAAAAATTGTACCCAATGCCTGAAATGTATCTGGTTATTTCCAGCCATTAAAACAAAATTGTACAAAATTACTTTTTTACGTGATTAACATTTACTGAAATCGTGAGTAATTCTTTTGTAATTAATTTATTATGCATATATTATTATATGGATGTTACAACTGCTCTGGTTCCAGACTGAGGGTTTAAATCTTACCTTTGCTCAATTTGTGTGTAGTTTGTATGTTTTCCCTGTGTTGCATGCTTCCTGGTTGGTTGGAAAATAGAAGGATATTTTTTAATGACTCACAAACTTAAGTGAACATTTCATTCATTGGCGTAAAAATTTCAACACAAACTGAAATACTAACAAAAGATATTATATATATATACACATCTATTTAAAAAAAATTAGATATTTCTGAACCTTTTCGCTTTATATGTTTGCATTCAGGGTTAGGGTTAGGGTTATGAGCTTCCGCTTTCCTGCAAGCCAATAAGAAAAAGCTTTACTATCTTTACCCTCATTATATACAGATAACAGCTTGCAGTCTGCTGATCTACAAACACAAGTTTATCGCTCTTTCTCAATAAAATGCTAATGTGGCTTTTGCCTGCGCACATCATGATGGCTTATTGGATGTAAGATATTTTGCATATAAGTAAAGCCCCTCCCTCGCCCCCCAAAAAATATAAGCAGGCGTAAAACCCCCAAAAAGTACTGGAGTGAAAACCTAAGGTGACAGACAACAAGAAAGAAGGAAAACTGGATTATTCCAAGGGGTTAGTTGCTGTCTTATAGTTTGTTTTCTCTTTCTTTCCTCAGTCTTATGTGAAAGCTATTAAGGTATAGCTCTGAAATGACTACCATTTACCATGGTGAAAGGGGTTCTCATAGACTAATGGTGTTAATATACTTTTTTTTTCCTCTTGTAGTTTTTAGGCTTTATATCTGCTTTTTAACCTCCCCCCACTATATTTCCAATATATGTTTGCTTTAGAAATTAGGTTTACTCAAAGTCCCATAATGCATATAGTTGTAGTTATTATATTCCAGGTGTATTACTTGCTTACCAGGATGTTGTCAAGGAAATATTTTTCTTTTAGTGGCAAACTGGGTTTATATATTTTTTCATTCTCTCTGGAAAAACCATGGTACTGTGCTTTTGAACAACTGGCTTGTGAGAAACTCTTACGATTGAGATATATATATATATATATATATATACACTCACCTAAAGGATTATTAGGAACACCATACTAATACGGTATTTGACCCCCTTTCGCCTTCAGAACTGCCT
>JAAGVU020000038.1:17284637-17310634 GCA_011763525.2 Mormyrus iriodes
ATAATTGCATTAATGAGAAATTGAACAGGTGTTCCTAATAATCCTTTAGGTGAGTGTATATATATATATATATATATTGGATTTATAGAACTATAATGCATTTATCGACACCATACTAAGTGCATTTAATATGTGAGATTGATCAAAGGGGGTAATGGCGTTGCGTATTTTAGTTTAAAGGATTTATCCTTTTTCTGGAGAGCAGAAACTCAGGGCCTGTCGAGGGAATCATGCTTGGAAGGTTCTACATTCTACTGAGTGCAGGTGAGATGTCCATCTTACACTTACTCAGATGCCTCATTTGGATCTGAGACTATTATTCCTACCTAGGTGTCCCAGTTGCTCTCTTTATTTGCATTTCAGCAGTTTACATCGTATTTGCAAACAACATGAGCAGCCGAACCCCAATATTGACGTCCTCAAAACAGACAGCCACGCAAATGAGCACAGCAGTACTGACCTCAGCAATTGGACACCAATGCCAGTACAACGTCCTCCAATCAGACAGATCCACCTGATGACCAGCCCCCAGAAGAGGGGACCACCGAAGGGCTATCACCTGGGGCAGCAGCAGGAGTGGCTGTTGGAACCATCGCTGGGGTAGCTGTTGTCGGTGAGCGAGTTGTTGCCCCAGAACGTGGACGTGTTCCAAACATGCACCAAAAATTTGCCTATAGAATCCCAACAGTGCATTCAACTGTAGAAGTGTCCACTAACCCAAATTTGATGAAATGTAAGTCTATTGAAATTGAGTTACTTACTACATTAAATATTACACATGTACTAATATTACACGTTTACATTGTTTAAATCTACCAGACGCTTTTGTCCAAAGCGATGTGCAGCTGAGGCAAACAGCAAAGTGTGGAATATTTTCATAACATTTTCAGAAGCAAATGGCATGGATTTTATGTGCATGTGCTACAGAAAAATCTTGCACATTTCATGTTTTCATATTTAAACATGCACTACAGGTTTATTGGAGTAAATATATGCTCTATTCGCTTGGATCCTGTTTTCCCTGTAGTCATTCTCAATGTTGTTGTCAATGCAATATATCCATGCGTGTCCTTTTTTTGCTGGGCAGGTGGGGGAATTTTTGCTGGTCTGAAGTTCAGCAGGAGACTTGGCAACTAGCTGCAGTCGCCTTGCAAATGCCTCTGAGCTGCAAAGTCATTTCTGGTATTGGACAAATGTTTCCCAACAGAAGCATGATATCATTATTGATTGAGCCTTCACAAACAGAAATGTTAAGGACTCCGAAATGACTCTAGATTAGATTCAATTTGATTCTGAACAAAAATAGGATGTAATCACTAAACTAAACCTTGTTCTGTCCCTGAACACTTCCTAAACTTACTGGCTACTTTTAAGGCTGTTTTAAGGACTAAGTCTAGTTTTTGTAATGCTGGATTCAAGTCCTACGGATGACAGACTGAAATACCCCTAAAATGCTTGCCCCCTTTCAACAGAACACCCACCTGCCTCGGCTTATGTCTGTGTTTAATGGTATAGACAGCTGAGAAATCAGTAGTCTGTGTGTTGATTATGTCCTGCCTATCTACAGCATCACAGAAAGCCAGCTTTTAATTCGCAATTAATTTTTACCTTATTCCACAATTTAAAGATGAATAAAATACAATTTATAAATACCGCTCATGTGGCTGTATATTCAAAACATCACAACATATAAAATGATTTCTGAGAAGCCATCTGCACATTTATAGTAAGTGACTTATCAGGAAAAAACATTAACACTGTACTATGTTCATTGGCAATGATGTAGCTATTACCAACAAAGATGAAAACGCTGGGTCAATTACATTACTGTAGTATAATCATTAGAATATATTGTAACTACTATATAGCAAACACAATATACTAAGCTGACGTCAAAACAGGCCCTCAGAGCTGTATAATGTCAGGATGCACTAAGAGGAAGCACAGAAAATGACCCTGACACTTGCAACTTTGTTGCCTTGAGACATTTTCACACTTCAAGCACCTCTAAGGTCCATCTATGAAAGGTAAGGGATAAAAATCAGGAAACTAATAATGAGAACAGCATCTGTACAGATCCGGTGGAAAAACAGCCGAGCTAGAGAGCTCACATATCGGATCCTCATTGAAAACAGGGTGATTGGCATCGGGGCGGGGCCTGAGACAGGGCGCCTCTTCCTCAGAACTCCTGAGAAAGCACAATGTCGATGCCTTACCCCAGCTAGCTCCATACATCGTCCTAACTGCGCAGCTGCGCTAAATATTTATTACCCTCTTAACAGCCGATTTCTGAACCGGATCCAGTTTAATCCAGTAGAGTGACTTGATTATTCACTTTGTTAAGATAGGATGTAAATCCAGAGGAGGGGGAAGAGGTGATAGGAGGGGAAAGGCTTTACCAGAATGGGGTTTGGGTGGCAAAAAATGGGGCACATTTAATTTCGTCCTTTATATAACGTTAGCAACAATGACATCATGATAAATCTATAACTGTATTCATATTATTAGTAAAGCACCGTTAAACTATGGATGCTAACAGCATAACTATCATGCTAACAACATGAAAAAGTTAAAGAACATCATTATGCAGATGAATAAAATGAACTTCCCTCTAGCAGTACGTACAGAAATTAGTCAGTCACCACATAAATACATTGGAAAACCGCAAAGCGTCAAGCTCGCACAGCACACTTTCCTTGCCGGACTTTAAAGCGCAGAATGGGGCGGGCAAATCTGTATATACCCGAATCTGACCATTTCTGATTGACAACGTTAGTAACCAATGACTTTCCAAATCAGCCGCAGCCAACTGGATATTTAGCCTAGCAGAAAACAACCTCGTTTAATCATGCTGCATGCTGAAATTAATACAACAAACCTGGAAATAACGTCTGCGTAAGGGTCTTCTATAGCTCCTTTCGACAACGCGAATGACTTTGAAAGACAACATATCATTTCCCTGTAAATCCTTCGTGGAAAATACTGTTGTTGCATTATGATATATAGAATGTGCACACTCTAGTGGTCATAAATAGGAATTGCACATCAGTTTTCCAACTATACATCTTTAAACCGCATATCCTGTCTATGGTGGTGGGTGGCCTGAAATCTGGCCTGAATAACAGCGCAGACACACACACATCATACACTGCGGGCAATTTTGGGCCTTCATGGCCTGAGGACGCAAATGAAGAAGCATTCAATACGGGTGGAACATCAGATGCTGGTGCTGGGGCCTCGTGTGACAGGCAGTGGTCCCCTAAGGGCTAAAATCGTCTGGGCTGCTCAGCTGCAGTTGAGAAAAAAAAACACATGCAACTTGCTTACTCAGAACTTTCTCCCAGAGCTCCTTCCTTTCTCAGTGTGGGCTTTAAGCTGCGCTGGGGAAGACAATGCTATCCCCCTGACAGGCAATTAGTGGCTGCCAAACGCACCCTGTTAGCATTCCTCACCAGTACGGTCCGGTCAGCAAGCCATTGCTTCTCCCCGCCTGTGTGGTACTGATCGCCAACTTGCAGACCGTTGTATCACAAAATATTTAATAAAATTAAAGGGAAATTCTGCCCAAGTAAAACTGGACAGACACTTTTAATTAAATGTATTACAGTGTACTGTACATTTCTGGCCAATGATGGTATTATGTGTAAAGTAACAACTAGTATTGTACTATTACCATGTGGCAAAAGAATGAATAAATTAATGTTACATTTATACAGCGCTTTTAAGACACGCTTTACAGAACCATTGGGGAGCCACTTCAACCGCCACCACTGTGTAGCACCTACCTGGGTGATGTGATGGCAGCCATTCTGCACCAGTACGCTTACCACACAGTAGCTAAGGTGGTGAATGGGCAGGAGAGAATTCACCAGTTAGATATAGGGGATAATTAGGAGGCCTGATTTGAAAGGGCCACAGTGGGCAATTTAGCCAGGACATCGGGGTATCACACCTACTCTTTCAAAGGATGCAAAGGGATCTTTTATGACCTCAGAGAGTCATAAAAAGAGGATGATGCAGAGTTAAAATAAATATCAAATGTATGTGCTTTGTTTTGAAACCTAGGTAACATTAGTCATGTTTATGTCACCTATCCAATAACACCCTATTTGTATCTATGCATTTAGCAGATGCTTTTATCCTGTTTAGTAACACAGCTGGGGGTAGTGTGAGGCTCTGCAAGTTAGGATTCTTGAGCCTGCGTCCTCGAAAGGTCATTGGTTCAAATCTTGTGGTTGGTGTAATAATTTCAAAGTTGGACCCATGAGTAAGGATCTTAAGCCCAGTTATCCAGGGACACTGGTTGACCCTGCTTTCCGTTTAACACTTGTATGTGGCTTTGAGGGAAAAAAATGACTGCTAAATAAATTAGAGGCAAATATGTACACAGCTAAATATTTTCTAAAACAATTCAGGTTAAACAGCTGACTCAAAGTTTCCCCTACTGGGATTTAAATGGGCAGAAAATCAGCACAGCAGAAAGGCAGACCTGCAGAACGCACGCCAAGTACAGGAGCAGGAACTGGGAAAAAGATTCTCAAAATGTTTTTATTTATACGTTTTTTTTAACTGCCCCTGTTAAAAACAGACTTCATCACATTATCACCAATAAGCATCAAACAAAAGTATTCTCTCTTTAGCTTATTAAATAAACCAAAAACAGTAATGGGTCACGTTCAGCACCACCGCATAGTACATTCTCTATATTGCATCATAATATAAAAATATTCATACGCAGACACACACATTTCAATTCATGTATGTGTTTCATAACATTCTTTCCATGTTGTACAGTGGCATGAAGTCAATGTGAAAATAATCCATAGTTATGAGCTTTTATTTTATGTCAGGTGTCCATTCACAGTTCTCTTCTAGCAGCCCCACAGTGACAATACAAAAACATGGCCCTCTTCCATGGCTTAACACCTTCCCTCATTGCCAATGGGTGAGAGGTGGAGGAGGTTTTAAAACAGGCCAATGAGGAGGGAGGAAGTAGGTCAGGTGGGTAGTGGACTAGAGTGGTGAGAGATGACGAACAATAGGCACTGGGGCTGTGTGCATGTAACGGATGGGTAGAATATGGGGGTGGGGGTAGGGAGAGGAGTGAAGTTGTGGTGAAAATACAAGGCCTGCAGTTGTGTCCATGGCCCCCTGTTCCAAAATGTTTCAGCAGGGGGCATCAGAGATCCATCTAGGTTATGTGGATTTTAGGGTTTGGGGGTTAGTGTTAAACCAAAATCCACAGAAGCCTCTATGGCTGAGGCATTCTTGAAAATGCAGATGGTGTAGCTCAATCAAGGGCTCCTGTCGCAGTGCATAGAGAGGGGACCTCTGAGACAGAGCCGTCTGGGTTATTGCCTGAAGGTACGCCCCCACCATCACATGAGGCCTGTATGCACATATGTGGGCGTGTGCACATATGGCGAAGGTGCCTTGGGCCCAGTGCTTTTCCAGCTCTCTCAGGTGATCTGGGACAGATGTTCTTCTTCCCACTGGAAAATGGGTTCCGTTCATCTAGCTCTGAGATAGGGGAGGTGGGGAGGGGTGCTTATGAGCTGAGCTCCCTCTCTGACAGATTAGTCCTCAGTAGTCCAATAAACACTCCGGCGAGCCTGCGCCATCCTGCCCATGTCCAAGGGGGAGCTCACAACCGCGGGCCAGATGTCAACTCGTAGAAGAGCACGTAGGCGTCGCTGCTACGCACGTGACTAGAGGACATTGGCGTTACTCTGTGGAGAGGTGCAGATGAGAGGCTTTAGCACAGAAACAACGAACAAGTAGAGAGGAAAATAAGGAAGCCAAACACACACGGGGTAGCTCAGGAGGACAGAGAGAGGCTGTGAAGACACACGGTTATAGTAGGTGGGACAGATCAGGATGAGAGGTTTGAAACACAGGATGTAGATAGGCTCAGGCCTCTGATGCGGATATCCAATAACAGCTGTGCTAAAAAAGGCCAGGGTGTTGATGACATGCAGGGAGAGATGGGGGATGTAGAGGGAGAGAGGGACAGAGAAAGACAGTGTGCTAAAGAGGAGTGATGGAGAGCGGGAACAGGGAGGTAAGTGGTTTTGGCAGGCACACAAGGAATTAAAATTGGATTTATGCACATATGCATGCACGCACACAGACACACACACTTTACATATTCAAGGGCCCCTGTAAAGTGCTGCCCCCCCTGAATCTGCTAGGGTATCTATGCCCGTACTGCACCCCAACATACAGTTAAGCCCAAAATTATTCATACCCCTACCAAATATTGATCTATAGTGATTTTTTTGATGGCTGGAAATGGCATAAGCATCTGACAAAAGACGTGCCAAAGATATAAATGAAAAAAGTACACTATTCCGATGTTGCCATGTCCAAAATTATTCATACTCTTTCTCAATAATCAATGGCAAAGCTTTTATTCACCATCACAGCAATCAAATGGTTCTTTTAATTGCTAACGAGCTTTTTGCATGTCTCTACTGGGATTTTGGACCACTTCTCTTTTGCAAAGATCTCCAGGTCTTTGAGGTTGGACGGCTCCCTTGCCATCACTCTGGTCTTCAGTTCCCTCCACAGATTCTTGATGGAATTCAGGTCTGAACTCCGGCTGAACCACTCCAAAATGTTAATATTGTTTTCTGTTAACCATTTCTTGACCACTTTGGCTGTATGTTTTGGATCATTGTCTTGTTGGAAGATCCATTGCTGCCCAAGGTCTAGTTTTCCTGCAGACTGACTGATGCTTTCCTCCAGAATCTTAATGTAATATTCTTTTTTCATGACGCCATTTACTCTGATAAGGTTGCCTGGCCCATTGGCTGAAAAACACCCCCAAAGCATTACATTCCCACCACCATGCTTGACCGAGAGGATGGTGTTCTTTCAGTTGAATGCATCCCTGTTTTTTCACCAAATGAAAACCATGTCCCTGTGTCCAGACAATTCCATTTTCATCTCATAGGACCACAGAATTGATGACCAAAAGCTTTCTTCTTTGTCCTGGTGAGCTTTTGCAAAGGCTAGGTGAACTTTTGTGTTATGGAGAAGTGGAGTCCTCCTTGGTCGGCATTCATAGATACCAGCCTTGTCCAATAGAGTGTCTGCCTTGTGATGTTGGTACCAGAATTGCTCAGGATTTGTCTCAGATGGCCTTGGAGGTCATCCCTGGATTCTTCTTGGCCTCTCGCACTACCATTCTTGCCAGCGCAAGGGTCACTTTTTGCTTCCTACCACGCCCTTTAACATTTTTCAGAGTGTAGAACTCCTTGTACTTTTTGATTATGCTTTGCACTGTGGCCACTGGCACTTGATAACACTTGGATATGGCTTTATAGCCTTTCCCCATCTAGTGATTATCTACAATGTGCAACCGGAGGTCCTCACTAAGCTCTTTGGCTTTAGCCATGACTTGCAGGTGACTAGTAACTGACTAGAGAACTACTGCATCAGCTGTTCTCATTTTATACTTGATTTGAATTCTCTATAACATGTTGGTAATTACCAGGACCATTTGGAATGGTATAGAAGTTTGCATTTTCTCAAAAAATTATAGAACTTCAAGGGGTATGAATAATTTTGGACATGGCATTTTTCATAAAAATGTAAAATAAACATCAAAATAGTTTTTTTTTTCCATGTATAACTCTAGCACAATGTCTGACCATCTTTTGTCAGATGCTCATGCCGTTTCCAGCCAGAAGAATCCTATTGGTCAAAATAAATTCACTATGATCAATATTTGGTATTGGCATGAATAATTTTGGGCTTAACTGTATATGCAAACATACGTACACTACTAACCCAAGTGTGTTTGCGTGCGCATGTCCGATTCCCCGGCTGCACGTGAGAAAGCTCAGAGAACAGAATTTACACCAACCTGGAGTCATTGAAGCTGTACCAGTCCCCTAGCGTGGGGTTGCGACAATATGATGTGTAGTGGCCCCCCATGGTGGTGCCTGAGTGATTGGACACTGCATACAGGTTGTATACTGCATGAACTGCGGAATGATAAGACAGGAAGGATTATTATTCTCTCATAATTACTGGCTGTCATCTGGTCTGCCTGAGGGTGACACACATTCAGAGGTAGGGTAGAGATACACGCCTGGGAACTCACCGCTGTTATCAGACGCAAACTCCCTGAGGTCCAGGTCTTTCATGGGGAAGTTGACGAACGTGGACAGCTTGCTGGTTCGCACCCGGGCTTCAGAGAAGCGTTTCAGATCTGGGTGAGGGCATCAGTCAAGGGCATGGCTCACTTCCTGTAGCTTTATACTTTTTGTATACTACACGGAAACATCATTCCATGGAAAGTAGTTATATTATTGCTAATATATCAATTCATATGAGGTAAAGCATTTTAACTAACTACAGGGTATGATAACTGAACGGTCTCTTGCAATTTACAGTGTGAGATTCTCCAAAAAGCAAACAGTCTCCATGCTGGGAAAGGATACGAAGCACCAGAATCTTGGGAAATTTCTGGATGGTGAACTTCTTTGTGCATTTTTTTCTGGCTTTACATCTGTAGCACGTCTGCAAGCAAACACAAACGTACACTCCTATTAACACTATTCCTTCGTAAAGCAGGACTCCCCCTGCACCTCCTCCCCCAGGCAGTCTCTTTTTACTGGTATCTAAAAACAGTAGCTCCTTCTATAAAACATCCTCTTAAATATGGCAGGCTGTTAAAGTATAGTGGTCACTGATTGCCCTTGCTGGTCATTTTGCTGCATCATGTGAGTAGCAGAGAGGTGGGCCTGGAGGAACTCACCGGTTTCTCATCCCCATCCAGCATGTCCTCCTTGGTGAAGAGCCTTATGCAGTCCATCAGACTCACCTCCCCGTAGGTCTTCTGTGGACAGAAAGGTCAAACATACCGGCTGTTATCCACAAAACCCATACAGAGGTGGCACTCCTGACCTGTGCATTGACTCATTAGTTTTTTAGTCCTTTCTCCTCTGGGTACAGATAGCGAAAAAATTATTCGGATTTCCCACAGGTCCTGTGAATGGGGCAGCTAATCTGAGACCGGCCACATACCTTGGCGATGGGCAGGGAGAGATCCCAGAAAGGGTCAAAGACAGTGGAGCAGTAGCCACATTCGCTGCACGTCAAGGAGCTTTTCAACTGTCCCACAAAGAGATCTGTGCACAGACATATTGAGACAGGTATAAACCTTGTTCTACTCAAAATTACAGGTGTTAATCCAGTCTGCCTCTGAGAGATGCCAGCCCAGCCATAATCAGAGCCACAGGTCTTTTTTTATCCAGAGACATTGGTTAGCTTTGGGTGGCATGTCTTGAGAGGGGGAATTGGATACATTCATTCAATACACCTGTTCCTTCCTGTGCACCACTCAATATCAGTGTTTACTTTCCCTTTTCTTAGCCCCAAACTGCCACCCGCATCCTGTTCTTTCACTCCCCTGTTGCTCTGCCCAAGTTTTTTTTTTTTCTTCCTATCATTGATTGTTTTCCCTCTACTCACATTTGCCACTTTTTCTGTGTTGATCCCACCCCAGCCCAGTTTCTGTAAGCCTGGTCCCTTAAATAAATCCCATTTGCTGCACCGGTCTCGGTTTCACGTGGTTCTGCCGGATGTTTGAATCTGACAAAGCGTTAGCCCAGTTCCGCACATGCAGAGAGATGTCGGATGGCTTTTGCATGTGAAGTCGGCAGTGAGCTGGACACTCACCCACTACTTTGCTGTCCTCTCTCTCAAGGTACCTGTTCCACATTCTCTTCCCTTTCTCGTCATCGCTGCGGGGAAGGGAGAAAGGAACAGACCTGTGTCACAGAGAGCACCTCGCACCATACCTGCCTGGCCTGATTTCCAGGTGGCCTTCTAATATGCCCTCCAGTAAGGGGAGGCTAATCCCCAGTGTGACAGAGCCCTTCCCCGGCAAAGCTGGGTTCCTTCAGAAAGCTGCTAGTAGCTTGGGTGGTCCATAAACGTTTACATAACATCATGACAGGAACCAACAGCATAGCTGTCAGTTTCTGTGACTAATGAACAAAACTGACAGCTGAAGGAATGTCACTGGATGACGAACAAAGTGAACGCATTATGAACCCACTGTTAGGAGCTTTGAATCCCCGCACAGGAGACAAAGAAAAAAATTCAAATCTAAAATATAAAGTCTATATTTTTAGAGTTGCTAAACATACTGCTGTGCTCAGTGTATTATATTATATATATAAAATAATGCAATTCCACAAATTAAATATTTATCTTTTATAGGACATGCAACGTACCAGTAAATCAAATAGTACAAAAACACAGACTGGCAAGATAAAACTGATGATTTTGCTTATGCACTGTTATGGAGACTCCAGTTTTAGTTACACAAGAAATCCCATACGACATTAATGAAGCATTAATGGAACATTAATGGACCACCTGTGATCATTAGCAGGTTTATCTCAACACGAAAACAAGAGGTCTAAACCTCCAGTCACATGCTCACGACACACTTCTGGTCATCTGCCTTTCAGCAGGACTGTAAAAAACACCAGAGCAACTTTAAATACCTAAAACCAATAATCACCATGTCGTTTCTGGGTGCCGGGGTCTTTTAATTATGTCACTGGGTATATGAACTGATACTGTAGCAGAATGTAGCAGTACAACACACTAATTGCGGCTGACCCACTAATAAAATGCTACATTTTCTACATATAATAATCTTTATTTATTAGTTTTATGCAACATAAAGGGTACTAGAGGTTGGGACACATGAAGCTTACAAATGATTATGCTGTTTAAAAATAATTATGTCATTTTTAACAAGTGAAATAAGACGTCATTAATAGAACTTAAAAACTACAAAGCTGTTTGAAACATTTACATTTTCTTAAGCAAACGCTTTTATCCAAAGTGATGTTTTTGAGAAAGCAGGGTTAGGCAATCTCTGGAGCAATTACAGTAAAGGGCCTTGCTTAAGGGCTCATTGGTGAGATCTCTCTGCCAACTGTGGGACTTGCATCGCCGGCCTTCTGCTCACAGGCACAGCATTCTAACCCACCGAGTGATACTTACAGTTAAATAGAACATGCAGAGAGTGGCCCCCAGTGGCATGAGGCCCTTTAGGATTACAGCATGGGCTTGGGGGCTGGAACTTACGGTAGGTGGTCCAGGTCCTCCATGTGAGCCCGCGGTCGCACAGCGATCCGGTTCACCTCGTTGTGCAGCCCATCAAGCAGGAATCGCAGGAACTCTTGTGCGTCCTGCTGGCTAGAGCATGCGGAGGACAAGGCAGCCTGGTTACGTTACTCCATACTACAGTCTTCCCTTGCTGTCGCGTATGTTCTGCTTACAGAAGTCCCTCTGCCCATTACATATCATCACTGTCCACTTTTTAACAATTGTGACTTTTTGCTATAAAGGGAAATACGGCCACTCTCCTGTCTACAGATAGAGTTTGACATCCAGTTGACCAATGAAAATATGTTTTATGAAGTCATCTATTTAACTAGTATTTATGTTTGTTTGTACTAGGTAACATTTGTATTCATGACTGTCGTTTGTATGAATTCCATTATACATAGCTAGATATCTAGCTAACCAACATCATTAATTGGGACTATAAAGCAAGATTAGTTTGTATCTTATTGACACTGACATATTTACCTTGCTGACAACAATCCACATAAGTCCATTTAAAACATTAATCCCTTCACTGATGGCTGTGTAATGTTAGGTTTCTAAATGTGGTGCTAAGGGTGACTCATTACATTGTTTCAGGAATATTTTGTAAGCAGGACATTTATTTATTATCACTGTAAAATACATAAAATATTTTTTCAATGGGCCGGTGCAACTTTACCATTTTATTTAGCAATTACAGGGCTAATTTAATATTAAATATTACGTTTCACTTAAAACAGGGGAAAACTAGGTTGAACTATACTGGACAGCAGTGTTTTCTGCACTTGAAACTACTTACTTATAGCCCACGAATCTGGGAGCGTACTTCTGGATTTGGGTTTTGAACTCAGAGGGGCTGACGGCCTCACTGGCCGACGACGTCCAAAGTGTCTGTATTAGTTTGGCGAACTCTGCGGGGGTAGAGGAGATATGGGGGGCCATCAGAGGCTGCACGGGGTGCCGGTGGCAGCATCAGGGCCATCTGCAAAATGGGCCGGGCCGAGCCTTACCCTCCATGAGCGCAGTGTGAGCGCGGCTGTTGTTGTTGAGGTCTCGCCGGTGGGAGCTGTGGAGGCAGTAGTCGCGCAGGTCACGCGTGTTACTCAGGCACTGCAAGATGGAGTTCATGAAACACTGTGGGAGACACACACACACATATTATTCAAACAGGATTTTAAAATAAAGCTCTCTTACATTAGGTTACGTCACATTTCTAAGCCCGTCCACTTTTACCCAAAGCGACATTCTTTTCGTACAGCTGGGTTTTTATTAAATCCGTTCATGGCTAAGTACCTCCCTCAAGGGCACCTCGAAAAAAGGCCCTTAGAGTGCTGTATTGACTACCTGCTGCTCTGTAACGTCACACCGAGCATGGGGGTGAGGATCTCTGCCACAGCACTGACATGACCGGTAATTAAAATGCTCAACAGATAAGTGCTCTTGGAAAGGATTGGGGGGACGGTGGGAGTTGGATGGGGGCGGGGGGGTTATACTTAAATTTGTATTCGCTCTGGAAGAATTTATTTTTGGAACACCCTCTGTACCGTTACCTAAGGACTCCCATTCTGGAAGTAGAAGCAGGGTACATACAGTCTGTACTCAGCCTGATACACGACACGCAAGTGGTTTCAATGAAACCCAATCTGAAGAGTACGAGTATGAGGCCCAGTCCTCCTTGTGTGACCATCTAGTGCTAGACATGCGTAACTGCTCCTGTTCGTAAGAAGCCACAGTTGCTATACCGCAACAAAAAACACGACAGCCAACTCACCGTGTTCCCCAGGTTCCGCAGTCCTACCAGCCCCTGGGCACTCTTGGAGTTCTGCAAGTACATGGAGGGGAGGGGTGAGTTTCTGACAAACGTAAGTAAGGACCCTTAAGTTCACAGTCTAATGGGGAGAAGGAGAGTTTGCCAGGAAGCTAAAGCAGTGACTCATCTAGTGGTGGCACACGAGAGGATTAGAGCTGGTGAGCAGAAGGCAATCGTCCCTTCACCACACACACACACACACATACACACACGTTTGTATTCATATCTTTATGGGGACTGTCCATTCATTTCTATGGGAAAAACCTTAATCCTAATAATTACAACCTTAACCCCTACCCAGCCCTAACCTTAAATATAAGTAACCAAACAAAATACAAGACATCTGACATTTTTAGTTTTTTCATTGCAGTCACAGATTTTCATAAAATTGAGTTTCTCCTTGTGGGGACAGAAAAAAATATTAACGGTGTGGGAACGATTTAACAGGTTTTTATCACATAATGTGATATGCAAATGACCACACACACACTTCATACAGCTTTGGAAAAAATTAAGAGATCACAGCAGAATTTTCAGTTTCACTCGTTTCTCAATTTATGGGTATGTGTCTATGTAAAACATACACTTTTTGAAAAAACAGCCTGGCTTGCCCCTGCTTCTCATTGATGAAGGGCTTCTTTCTTGCTTCATGGGGCTTCAGTCCTGCTTGAAGCCTGTTATGAATTGCCCTAGCAGTGCACTTCACACCATTTAATATTTCCCGTTCTTTTTGAAGGTCACTTGAGATCATCCTCCAATTTATGAGGCACTGCCGGATAAGTTGACAGTCATCTCTGCCATTAGAAAGTTGCTTCCGGTCACACCTGCCCTCACACTGCCGGGCCTCACTAAGCCTTCTAGATCACTCTTTCCCCTATCTGTGACACACACACACACACACACACACACACACACACACAACCTGGCAGGTTTTTGGTCATTCCCAGTGTCTCCTGCTTCACCTTGTTCTTGTGTATTGCGGTCTTAGAAACTTTGAGGCTGGAAGCAGCCTGCCTCGCAGTATTGCCTTCTGCTAGCAGAACTAGGATTAAAACAGGATTTAAAAATGCAGATTTTTAAAAAATATACAGTGGTCTCTTTATTTTTTTCCAGAGCTGTATAATCCTATTATTGCCGGGACTCTCCATTCATTTCTACAGGCATAACCATAATCCTAACTATGATAACCCTAACCTCAACCACAAGTAACCAAACAAGATACTTTTGGCTAATTTAGTTTTTTGATTGCATTTACAGATTTTTATAAAATTGAGGTTTATACTGCGGGGTTATGAAAAAATGTCCCCACAAGCAAAAAAGTAATAGGTTTTACCACATTGTGGGGACATTTGGTCTCCACAAGCTGGTAAATACAAGCCCCCCCCCCCCCACCACCATACAGAGTCCAATTAGGGCCTCCCACAGGGTGACTCACATCCAGATTGCTGACGGGAAGGCCCTGTGCAAAAGACAAAGTAGAAACCTGACACGCCACTGTTTTTTTCCAGCACGACGCAGCCCCGCACGCTCCCCGGTGACGCAGTGGAAAGAAACCAAATCTACTGCCCGGACCGGTGCTCAGCCCGAGCTGGAGGTGACCCCCTCCACAAACCAGTGAGCCTCAGCCAGACACCAGCAAGGGGGAGACCTGGGCTCAGCTCAGGGAAGCGGTCATATTTGCCATGACTGAGTTGGGACCTTGGATGGTTCACAAAGGACTACAAAAGAAGCAAAGCCAACAACAAAAGACTCTTATGATTAGACTAAAATAATCTCAATAATCATCTTAATGACTTTATGTTTCAGTCAAGGCCCATCATATGACCTTAAATCATTTTCACTATTTAAAGTTTGCTTGTGTTCACATTAGGTTTAAAAGCCTGTAGTTATGGCATTAATTACTCAGCACTGAAGTTGTATGAATGTGCCACAGTACAGTAAACATTCTCTAAAGTTCCCGTGGGGCCTTGCACGCTGACGGTGAAGTTGGGGCTGACTTCCCGGGATGTGTGATGCCTGTGATGTGCCGGGGTCTTGCATTCCGATCTGCACTGATCTGTGTATGTGTCATCTTCCAGACACCGTCAGGGGCGCGACGGCACTAGAGCGTCACGGCCCAAAATAGCCCCCCACCCTCCACGTCCCATTTAATTATCTGGTGTGCGCTGGCTGCCATGCCGAAGCGGTGCCTACAGTGGCGACACGCAACCGAGCAGATGCTCCTGAGCCCTGGCTGTCCTTATGGACGCCCGCCAGCGGTCTGCAGACAGCTGGCTCAGTCGGCTGAGACACCAGCTCAGATCCTCACGTTATACAAAGAGCTACTCACACCCGTGGCCAGCACTACTCCAAGGATCAAAACACGGGGCCGTCACCGCAGCCTCTCTCTTTTGCCAATAGTTGCCAAACCGCAGCCGGTTGGACAGTGTTCGGCATGCAGGCTCTAGCTACTTCACTGTGACTGCAACGTGTGACAGGAGATTTGATTTGGACAAAATCTGCTAAATAAATGATTGACATGAGGGAGCTGATTACAAGTAATAAATACATGAACCCACGCAAAAAAGAGGTTCGGCCGGAAAGAGCATTTTATAAATCACACATGAAGAACAATGAGGGAACGGTTTGTTTCTTTGGACAGAACAAATGCTGCCAGTCTGCAAAATAATCCCGCTGCTTCCCAAAAGGGCCCAATTCGTTGGCCCAGAACTGGTAAGTGGATTCCTGGTGTTTTGATGTTGGAGCTTAAGAAGCTGAATATTCGGAATCAACTGACAATGCTAGAGAGGAGCAGCTGGGGGGCGGTGTGCGCTCCAGCTCATCCGCCCCACTTCTGCTGGGTTTTAGACAAATGGGTGCATCCAGAATGCAATCATACATAGTTAGCGACGTGCGCTGCCACGCTACAAAAACGGCAGGCGTGTCTCGCAGGAGCTCCTGCAGACCAGTCCTGCGGGAGGAGCTGTCAGTGCCAGAGACAGCAGGAGCGGTCTGTCCTTGTCACAAGGCTGCGGGGCTCCGCGGTCACACCTGCCCTCACGCTGCCGGGCCTCACTAAGCCTTCTAGATCGCTCTTTCCTTATCTGTGACTGACACACACACACAGTTCTCTTTCCCCCCATCAAATGTTTTTTCACTATTCCTCTTGCTGACACACATAATTGTTCCTTTCCCTTCCTTCTTCTTGCCACACACACACACACACACACACCTTGTCTAAATTTCTCCCTCTCCCACACCTTCTCAATCTCTCAGATGGATATGGGTCACAGTGTGCCAGTGTCCTGCTCCACAGAAGGGCAGAGAGAGACTAATCCTGCTTTTATAACCCCTAAATACAGAAAGCAGAGCACTGCTCCAGCCCATGGCGTAAAGTGGTTAGATTATGGACCACTGCTATAGCTATGGCCACGTGCGAACCAATGGCCAAAAACGCATTTCTAACACATATTTCAAAGGGCACTACCCCACAGGCTTAGGGAAACGCAATGTCCTTTTAAGGTCACAAAGAAGCAAACCTGGCATCTACTCAGGGCTAAATGATGAGGTCTTTTTGCATGCCACTGATAAACAACACCATAGTCAACGGTGCCTGATAGCACCAAACAAGAAGCGCCGAAGGACATCTTACGATTTAGCAAGGTCATGAACTGAAATATTCTACTTAATACCCCATGAATAAATGTATTAACATTACAGATGGCTGCCTGGGGCCTTTCTTCTTTTTTTGTTCATTTGTCAGGGGCCTATAAGCCAGACATGTAGTACGCAGGCTCTGAAAAAAGAGGAATGGCAAGTTGTCCTGGGGGAACCATGGAAAATAAACTGAACTGACAAGGTGCTTTGAGGTCTTGAACCCAGCTGTGGGCTGGCACCATTCTGGGAGTGCACCGCGGGACGGCAACACTGACCGCGCTAAGTAAACACCAGCTGGCACGAGCCTGGAGCCCGAGGAGCCGCAGGACTCTGTGTTCTGACCCCCCACCCCCACACCCACCATGGCTCCTTATGCTGGCCGACGGATCATAAGCTACTTGCGGGAACACAGATTGCTGAGAATCTGAAGGCCGGAGACCATTGCGCTTATTAAATGGCTTACTGTTGTACGTAAATATCCCTAATGACCCTCAGCAGGTAGAAAAAACCTTTTTTCTACAGAAAACCTGCAAATCTGTACCTAGTGGCCCTCCTCAGCTCATTAGAGATATATTACTGCTGAGGTAACAGCAATGCCAGCATTCCATTCCACTTCTAACAACCATATAGCCACATCAGTGGATCAAACTGCCCTTATCAGTAGACCTTGAGCATATCTAAGGTCCTATGCTCTCATGCTGTACAGATAAAGAGTGAAAAAAATCCAAATGCTCCTTTCATATCTCCTGCATATAATTCAGCACAATGCCCTTATGAAACAGAGGCACGAGGCAGCAGTGGGCCGCATTGCATAACTACAGAGTTCTTAAACAGTAACACCAGGTAAGGTTATCTAAAGCAGCCTCTGATGTGTTCCCACTTGTATGTAATCGGGAGAAAAGGCACTGGCACAAGTGTGTTTGCACCCAGAGCACCAAATCAGTTTGGTTGGTGATGTCGAACACACAGCAATGAGTGGTATGCAGAAAGGTTCCCGTAACTCGTTCAGGCTTTAAACATTAAATAAATGTACATGGTCTATTTATTTTCATTACAGTTTAACTGTGGTCGTGTTGTGACATGAAATATAATCATAAATTTCCTCACTGACCTCAGAAAGATGCTGACAAACCTAAGACAAGGTTAAAGGGTTTAATTCAAACAACTGAGGGATTCATGCTGACTTATTGAGCAACTTCATTACAGATTACTGAAAATTAGCTTTTTAAGCAAGAGTCTTTCATACTTCCCATGGCCGAGGAAAAATAAAGCAAGCTACTTAACCTGCGGAAAAATTTCTTCAGGAGTTTTCTAGATGCATAAGTGGGTTAAACATAAAATTCTGAGCTGCTTAAGCCTCCTTGAATAAAGACAGCTACCATTCAATAAAATATATGCTGATAAGGTTTTCTCCACACACTCCAAGTCACACACCACTCCACACAATGGACCTAACATTGCTCTATTTATAAATAACAATATTGTTAAGTGTATATATTGTGATGATCATCCATCCATTCATCTGATAGTTTATTACATTAGGGTTTGAAGCCTACTCATGAAATCAAGGCATGCAATGTACATCTGGAAATGAACTAACTGCTTTCGAAACACCACAAACAAAGAGATTACAAAAACGAATCTGTTGTGTCCTTTAATAATTCAGTAAGGCTGACTGCTATTCCTATTCGGAATTTATATTATATGCTGCGGGTTTAGCGCCCACATATGTAGGTACAGGGCTCCTGTAGGGCTGTGCAGCATACGGCGGCATGTACGACGTCAGCGGGCGTTCGAAAGCAACCACCGGATTGGCTGTTACATAACCCGGCCGCAGGCAATAGCGCATATTTGCCTCATTTCGGCCTCTGCGTAACTGTTACTCGCAATAGCGGTAAAGCACACAACCGGGGTGAATGCACGGAGGAGGCACACTCGCACGGACAAACCCACTACCACCATAAAACACTGTCAATCTCAGAATGATGTGCCAAATGCTTACATTAACTCATTCGACTTCCCGTTTGACACATTTTACAGGAAGATCTAAGCATGGTCTGTGTATGGGTGATTCATTTTATCTCACTTATCAAAATCATTTGGAAAAGTATATGCACAATTAAACCTGCTATTTATTTTACAACAACCAATAGAAACGACTGTACTGTTTAACATTGCTTCATTCATTTATAACATTAAAAGAGTATTGACTTAGGAAAATTATGTTATATAACGAAAGATCTGCCCATTTCTAAGTATTACAGGGGTTCAGAGCCATTAAATGCCTGCCATCTAACAAAGCAACTCTTCGGTTTAGAAGTATTAAAAATATTACATGGACATTACACACACATTCCATCATGCAATTGAACACAGTATGACTAAGTGTGAATTTTTCCATCGGCATGTTCCACAGACGTGGGAGTACACATACAGTAGTTAATGTGACTAATCGCATGGAGAGGACAGAGTGCGTTAAAGGCGTCGATTCCACCGTGCTTACCTTGGCTTGGTTAATGAGAAGCCCCACGAAAGTGGACACCAGCACAGAGCCCGACATTGTAGGGCTCTTGCGCCTTAGGTCCTGCTTCAGAAAGGGGAAAGCAGCTGCGGGAGGCTCCTCCGGCACCGTCACCGTGTACGACTGTCGCATGCTAGGCATTGCTGCGCTTTACACCGCGAACACAATTATTTCGCGCTGATGAATAAAAGCAAAAAGTTTACGAGGCGGGCTCGCCAGTCGCCTTGCCGTGATACTGAACTCTGTGCTCAGGTGTACTTCACTTTTCATCTGGAGAGCCTTTGGGTGGCACCGCTATTTTGGCGTTTCTTCGCGATTGTTCCGTCTCCGGCACCCCTTAAACGTCGCTATTCGTTTACATAAACAGAAAGAAGATGAACCCAGCGTACACCTGCAAGTCTTATTTTCAGCTTACGACGATAGCTACATTTAAGAAATACATCGGCAAAACACCACACTGTCGGAAATCCGCCATTAAAACCATACAGTCTTCGCTTAAAAGCAGCGATTAAGGACCTTGCCGAGCTGCACATTCACAAATCAAGGCGAATCGACTCTCCTTTCGGTTTTACTACACAGTAACACACGCCCCCTTCAGCACAGACGTCAGAAGATGTCTCACGCCTCCCAGACGTCAAACACCGGCAAGCGAGTCCTATTTACTTTTGCCTAGGCAGGGACATGAAAATTAATCTAAATCTGCAAATCTCATAATAATTCTGCCTTTTCTTCTCGCTGCATGTTGTTTAAGATGATTATTTATATGTTTTTTTCCACCGAGACTGACAAAGCTACTGCAAGGGTTTAGCTAATCGCCGTGAGACTAAATATATATGGGTCCTGGTGTGAATGCAAGGCTCTTGCAGATCTGCATAGAGACCAAGTATTTTCTCGCAGCGTCTGGCCCGATATGGCGCTTCCGCAGGAATCTGCCCTTGTTTCAGAAGGGACATCGCAGCCGCGTGATACGCGACGTACTGGCTGATACGGATCATTACGCCGGACGACCTGTATGTCAGTAGGGCTCGCACTACGCGTTTTACCAACACCTAAAGGACACATAAATTCCTCCAAGGAAAACTGTTGCAGTGGTTAGGATGTTCTCACATCCGCGGTAACATGGGTGCTACCGGGTGCTCCTGGGCCCTCCCAGATGGAACTCAGGCCCACCCATTCAGCGTTCACAGTGAGAGATACAGTACGATAAAACGATTGTCTGACAGATATGTGTGTGCGTGGCTAGATCAATCAGAGGTCATTTAAAGACTGAAAAAATATGTAGTTGAATCTTTAGTACGATGTCGTCGCCACGTGAATTGTTTTGGGACTGGCCCACCTGATTTTCTGCCGGCCCACACACGCTATGATTTCTGCCTATTGTCTCAGAGTCATCCATAGGTATGTAATACCTGAAAGTCATTTCGTAATTGTACGGTATGACAGCAATTATACAGATCCTTTTGTAACTCAACCTACACCTTAGTTTCATACTATCAGGATTAGTGAATTACTTTTTTTTAATTATAATTTTGAATGCCTGTTTTACACACAGTAAAAATTCAAAGTGGTTGCAGTATTAGCATTTCTAAAGTGACAGACATTTGCTATCAATTTAAAGATGTTTGTAGAATTGCGGTTTTAAGCTGTTATACCTATGCTCATTGACCCTAAACTGAGATTCCAGGACACCCGCATCGTCATTACAGACCTTTTAGAAGCATGCACAAAAGATGGACAAACCATAAATCACACAGTATAAGTGCCATACTTGAATGATGTGACCTCAATGACATCGAATGATCGCGTGATTAGTCATCACTGGTATAACTGCTGTAGGTTTAGCAGGCTCCTAAGTGACAACCAAAAACTGGTTCTATATTACTAGAAACTGTCTCTGAGGTGACTTCAGCGTGGAGGAAAGAGGATGTCATTTGGATTTAATTGCAACTGTAGGAAGTTCTTCCTCTCAAAGAACAATGCACTGTCAGTAGTTCATACTGCTGAACGGAAGTGGCTCAGATTTCAAACTGTCAGGACCCCTATGTGTGCGCCATCAAAAAAATCTGAAATAATATTGCAAGGAGAGGCTATATCTAGTATGCTGGCCACAAATGTTTGAGGACCCAGGGGCACATAGAGCCTATGCAATGGATTCAGGCCCACAGAAAAGCACCAGAGTACATACTGTCAGGGCGAAGAGTCAGCACAATGTCAGAGTCACCAAATTCCAAGTTTTCATGGTCCAATCAACTAGAACTCGACCCCTTGATTCCACCTGACCTAGACTGCACAGGGTCCACATTTCCATTTTATGGTCTACTCCCCATATATATTCATGGGTGACTAGCTACACTGCAGGTTGAAGTACATGAGGGATGGCATGGGAATATCCTATGTGTCCTACGGGTCATTCACTTTTAATCCTGATCAAGGTTCAGAAAACTGAAAGCACTCTTCAGGCGGTGCCTTTGAGCAACTGTCAAAGTGCTAAAGGACATGGCAGGTCATAAGATAGACTTAAAGAGCTCAGCTGAACCTATACTTTAACCTTTTATATACATATAAATATAAATATGAGCAGATGATGGCAGCAAAATAAACATCACTGGCTTAGAAAATAAACAGTAATAGTAAGATAATATTAATTAAATAATACTAAACATCCTTTTACACAATAATGCAAATAAATGGTATTTTCAAGCTGTAGGATGCATAAGCCTGGAATGCACCAAGGGAGCAGCAAAAAACTAGCGGCAACAGTGGAAGAATGGTTGGCTCCATTCAATTGTGAAAATATGCTGTGGAACACACCAGCACAACTAGAGGTGATGGCTGACATACAACCTAATCATTATATTCCATGCTGATTTAATACGGTAAATCAGTCTAAATAGCGCCAAAGGCAACGAACCATGTCTGACCGTGCCACACACACCCGCACGACGGACAGTCACCGACTTTCAGCAACAGCCTGATGGCTTCCGAAGCCCGAAAATCAGCTTGGTGTATTCCAGTCTTTAGAGTCCAACTTCTTAATTCATTAAAACATAGATAAAACATGAATAAAAAATATAGGCTTCTATTTGGCCAGATTATTAATTGAAATATATGTGTGTTTGGAACAGTGAACTCAAAATCTATAAAAGAGAGCAAAAGTGTTAAATCAACCCCTTAAAATACAAATGCAGCCTAAAATTTTCAGGTTGTCTGATTCCTAAGATGGTAAAATGCAAAATAGGACAGAAAAAATCCAAGGTGTACAGGGCCCCCAAGCATGTGTAGCATCAGTTTAGGAACCAAGCCATTTATGCGCCATTGTTATCATCACTGCTTTTGCCAAAAGTCTTTTAATGCTGTAAAAAAAGCACTCTGAAGGTACAGGCTTTTAATTTAAACTCAAATATCTGCAGGTTAAAGGTTCAAGAACCATCTGCTGCCTGACACTATGCTCAGTGGGCACATTTGGTAAGTTATGTCTAATTTATTCTGTGCTGGGCGGTCTTTGGGTTAACCGTTAACCACAAGAGATTATTACACAGGTTTATAGCCCCCACCGGGTGATTTTGTAGCAAAACTAGAGCTGCTAACAAGGATGATGGGCTGGCACAACTACCACAAAATTGGGTCCAGTTTCTTGTATTAGAAAATGAGTCAAGTCTGATTGCTCTTTTGCGCCTTTGGGCCAGACTCCAGTGCATGGAGGTCAAGGTCTAAAATAAGTAACAAACAGTATCATATCACTGGAGTGAGTCACTTTCATCAGTGTTAAAAAAATCCCTATATACAGCCAAGTGTTACGGCTGTAACAGCAAGCTATTCAGACAAGAGAAAAAGTCATTCGTGACAGAAATTTGTTTGTATTAATTGGGTAGTTTTTCAACAGCTTAGATCCTTTTAAAGACATGATTATAAGTTTCAGGCAATAACATGTTTTCAGATGATGGAATTTTTGGAAGAATCTAGGCACTCCTGTAAAATGTAATAAATTCAAACACACTTCCTGTTTGGAAATTTAAAATACAAAAAGAATTATATAAAGATACAGAGGTGGATAGTTCAGGTCCAGAAAGTAAAAATCCAGAAAGAGATTTGTTTCAACCAACCAGTTGAGGATAAAGAGCCACAGTCACAGAGTACTCAACTGGTTGGTTGCACCAATATCTTGGTGTGGATTTTTACTTTTTGGACCTGAACTATCCACCTCTGTAAAGATACAAACATATATGCCTATGCATACCCTTCTTTGTTGCTGTACTCACAAGGAGATACCTATCATATCTGAACATCCATACATCTTCCCACTGCTTATGCAGTACAGGGACATGATGTTAATTAAACCATTCCACACAAATTGATAGTACGTGAATTCTGACCCAAATTAGTAACAGTTAAGTTTCTTAAAATTAATGATGGGGGCTGTGCTTTGTTAGAATAATCTGAAGTTCTCCAAACAAAGGCATCACATTTATGCATATATTACTGCACTTTCTGCTAATGAACAGTGCCTCATTATGACCAACTAAACCAAGTGTACTATGATACGTGCAATATAATGAATGTTTCACCTTTTTTTTCCAGCAAAGTACGTCACTAGATAACAGCAGCAGTTAAGGGAATAAAATGTAATCATATCTTTCAGACCCTTCCAAATCAGTCTAATGGTGTAGATAGTGTTCCACTCTATAACATTAATGATTTCTTAAAGATATATTAAAGGTTAAAACCCCTGAAAACCAGATGGCATAGCTGAAGTGCTCCAAAAGGTCTTGGCACATCTTGGCCCAGTTTCAGGTCACAGCAGAGCCCCACACTCCCAGGTCACATGACCTAATGGATCATCAGATGACCTTGTAAATAGCACCCCTGAAGGGGCTTGAAGAGTTCTACATATTCCACCTATATTCTGTTACTTTACACCTTCCTTGACTTTATGACTCCTGCATCTGCTGCTCCTCCAGGCTTAACACAATCTGTGACTTCAGGTGTAACACTTGCTTTTATGACAGAATGAGCTGTTCTTTACAAGCACCCAATTTTAATGCCCATTTCTGGTTTGTTGGTTTGCATAATAACAGAATTTTCAGTAACACTTAAAGCAGTCATATAAATACATTATACATAACTTCATAACGGATTATGATGTATTCATAAAGTATTATAAACACGGCTATAAAATATTTATAACAACGCATAACACATTATAGCCATGTTTATTATGCATTATGAATGCTCTATAAATCTCTCATCTATAATGCACTATAAATACCTTCATAATGCTTTATAATGGTCAGTATAAGAATTAAGCATGCTTTGTACTGCAATATGAAGGTATAATAATAGTTTGTACTGCATTATGAAGGAATAATAAACATGGCTATAATGTGCTATGTCTTTTTATAAATAGTTATAGCTGTGTTTATAATACTTTATGAATGCATTATCATGTGTTACGAAGGTATCTATAATACATTATTATGACTGATTTAAGCAAAGTGTTACCGAATTTTCTGTCTATGTTTGAACAAAATTTGGTCAGTTGTAGGACAGGGCAATTAATCGAAAATTAATCAAAACCGACATTCAGAACCTCTAATCGACGTAATCTTGCCCATGTCAGTTAATTCATTTTTTCTTTTTTAATTCTGTTAATACTTTCCTCAGTGTGTGATCATGTACTGTTCAGCCACCAAAGGTAATACCATCAATTGGTTTCAACACTAGCAATATTTAAAATACAGTCAAAACCGCTTATAGTGATCAACCACTTATATGGATCAAAAAGCTGGGACAGAATCATTCCTGTACAAATAGTTTAAATAATTTACTTATAGTAATCAAGCAGTCCGCTTACAGTGTTCATTTTGAGTCTTTTTATACATAACATATGGAAAAAAATAAAACTACGGTAATTAATTTTTTACTTGCCTACTTTGCCTTGCAGTAACCAGTCTGCTTCTGGCTAGCTACCTGAGGCTAACGCTGCGTGCACAGAAAACATGACGGGAAAAGCAAAGGAATTTTCTCTCAATGTCAATCATAGACTCGTTGAAGCTTATGATAAACTACCAAAAACAAACCAACGAGATGCAGTAGTGAAACTACAATAAGCTATATTTTATGTACAATACTGTAGTGTATGAAAACGTTTTTGAATTATACACAGTTCGGTAATTTAATTTGTGCAGTACTGTAATTTGAAAAGCCTTATATTCATGTAATAAATACAGAAATGTCAATTAGATGGTAATCTGCCTGACACAAAGAAAACGAAAAAAATCGGCTATAATGATCATCCACTTAAAGTGATCAATTTCACCCAGACAGCCATGATTACTATAAACAGTTTGTTTGCAAGAAATGCAAACTATTTATTTTCTACCTTTTTAGAGAACTTGCTTTTTACATGAAAACTAAAATGTTTTTCATAAGATGTTTTCATTTCAAACGATTTGTGCTTTGAATTCAGTTGTTCGAAATATTCAATGAATAACCATAAATGTTTCATTTGTATGAGTTTCCTTCAATTATTTTAAAATCTTAAAGATATACAGTCTTTCATTAGAAAGAATATCCCTGCTTTAATAGTTAAGCATGTACAGTACAAACCTTGTCAATGAAACATGAGGGCAAAAAAAAACAAAATAATTATTCATTAATCATAATATAGGTAAAATGTTCAATTAATCATGATATTGATTTGAGGTCATAGCCCTAGCAGTTGTGTGAACAAACAACATACACCAATCAGCCATAACATTAAAACTACTGACAGGTGAGGTGAATGAATAACATTTATTATCTCGTTACAATGGCCCCTGACAAATGTTGGAATCAGGACAAATGGGCAAGCGTAAGAATCTGAACAACTCTGACAAGGACCAAATTGTG
>JAAGVU020000038.1:17316420-17350138 GCA_011763525.2 Mormyrus iriodes
GGTCTAAGAAAGTTAAGGATGCACAACCTGCCCCCAGTATACCTCAGTTTGCAGTGCAGCAAAGGGGTCAACCAAAGTGCCAAGTGCCAAAGTGACATGGTGAGGAATCTCTACACCCTAAGAGGATAGGCAGGACTAAGTCTGGGGAAACTTTCTCCTCACAAACACTACCAGGCACTACCATAGCTCTGAGAGGCACTGCATAGCTCTGACATGCACTGCACAGCTCTGAGGGGTACTGCATAGCTCTGACATGCACTGCACAGCTCTGAGGGGTACTGCATAGCTCTGAGGGGTACTGCACAGCTCTGACAGGCACTAGCATAGCTCTGACAGGCACTAGCATAGCTCTGAGAGACACTGCATACCTCTGACAGGCACTGCATACCTCTAGTGTATGATGGCTTGGAACAAGGTCACTGCTGAGCCTTGCTGCAGTCTAATGCCCAGGGTGACATTCTGCTGTAGAGAAAGGGGCAGAACAGCTGGGACCACACTGAGTCCATCGATTACAGAAATGTGTTTGTATATGTTTGTGCATATGAAATGGATAATGGATATAAATGTGTGCAGAAAAAGTGGCCTTTACAGCAATAATGTTGTAGTAAATAGCTTTTTTTAGTGATTCAGTTTGCCTCAGTTAAAAAGGGCCCCACCTAATATTTTAGTGTCAAAGTTCAAGATTACTCATTATGAGTAGGAGTATGTCTCATACTATTTTTAACGTTTTATTTATTAATTGTTGATTCAGATTATCCTCACAGTATAAGTAGTCATGGCACAATTTTAATGGAACCCCGCCTTCATTACTGGCCTCCCTGTTGACTTGTCTCAAAAACTACAGATGGACAACACTGGTTGTACCTGCACCTAACTACGACTTGAAGACAGACCCTATACTGTGACAGTGCCCATGGTGACCTGCGGATGGTGCCTACAGGTCAGACGATCAGCACCAATGAGCCACAGGACAATTTCATGCATAGAATGCAGTGTTCAGATGAATGGGAATAATCACATTTAATGTCGGGGCTGCAATCATGAGGCACAAGCACTGAGTTAGCGGACAGCTAGCAAAGTGAATCCATGCTGGAAATGAGGTGGTCTCAGTACCAAGAGGATACACTGCAGCTGCACATGTGGCAAGGCACATTTTAAACATTCTTTAGCAATGAATGGTTCATTTCTAGGTAAAAATGCAAATACGAATGCCGCTCCGTGTTATATGACTAAGCCCCACCTCCTAGTACCCATGAGTTTTTTAAGGTCCCACCCACCACCTTATCACTCATTGAGTTTTGATTGGCACCTACATTTCTGAATGCTCTGCAATAACCCCAGGAGGATGGTTTCCATGGAGCTAACACAGAGATGACCTCAACAATCAAGCTCTGTTGGGTTCGTACAACATTCACCTAAAAGTAACGTCACCCTGAAGACTGAATGAAAGGAAAGGCCACCAAATCTTCCCTGACATAAATCCTGTTGTATCCAAGACTGAAGGACTTGGCAGTCTTTGACTGGCTGAAGATGCACCTTATACAGTGACAATGACACAATTTCTGTAACTAGACTTGCAACAAGGTAGCAGAGAGGGCAAAGTAGCCATTGTACCCTTAAGCAAAGAACTTGTTTAACTTTAAATGCTTCAGGAAATTGCATGAGTCAGGCTCTAATTAAGGTGCATTCTCTAAAACTTCCAGGTCTCAAGCCCCTTGGGGGCCAGGGTTTACCACCCCTGTATTTTGCCAACCACACACTATAAATATTGTTGTAGTAATGAGTTTGGGACTTGAATTTAAATTTGAATGAATTTAAATTTACTGTGACTACCAGGCCCTAAAGACAGTACATGTTACCCAATACAGATAAGCAACATTAGCTCTGCCAACAAAATACGTTACCAAGGGGATGGAAGGAATTCTTTCTCACGCCCAATCAAACAGGTTCAATATATAATGTCTGTTTATTTCTGGCGTTTCACATAGTTGCCCCAGCCCTTGAAATAGGGTTGTGACAGGGACAGCTCTCACTTCCATATCATGCCACTTCGCTTGCATCAACGGAAAACATTATGTGGACAACACCCAAGCCCTCAAGCCAACTCCCAGACTGTGCCATGCAATGATGGGATTGTCTTTAGAACAAACATGCAAGTTCCCAGGGACTCCCAACCAATGGACAAAGGTGAACGGTATTCAAGGCAACCATAAACAAAAGATTCATTAGATGACTAATACTATTAATGAAAATGTGTAATATTTGTTGAAACTGTTTTAACGCGTATCAATTCTATCCTGAGGGTGGTGTTCTTTGCTGGTGTTTTCCTCCCGTAAATTCCTCAGTTCTGTGTGAATATTCAGGTATAGTCATCCATCAACTTCCATCCTATCGAGTAACATCCGATCATACTTACGTCCCATAAGAGCCTTAATAATATTTATCGAGAGACGTCTGAAACAGACATAGAAGATGTTAGTGGACATATTCTATTGTGTATGCGGCATGCGGTAGCAACCAAAATAAACTGATTGTGCTGCAACTATAGAGGTTTAGATAAAAGTGTGTGATATTGTATGTTATGTTATACAGCATATTTGACCTCTCCCCTATAATGATCGAAACACATCCAGATTGACTTTCCTCACTTCCAGGATGAAACCCAGACATAAGTCAATGGACAGCTGTATTCCAGTTTCTTCTTACAGTCTGAACACATAGTTAGAGTTATCTGGTGATTATTTATTATGGAAATAAATGGAACTAAACTGCATGAGAAAGGCTTGTGATGTACTGGACCAAGTGTACCTGGCCACAGACAGGATCATAATCAGGACCATTCTAGTTGGCTTAGTGGCTATTGAAAATGGGTAAATGGAGAAAAAAGAATCAGTTCTATACATATATTTTTATACATAAATATGGAACATAACAGAAATGACACCCCCTGACCCCAAAGAAACTGCTGGCCTCATAAAAATACAAATCAGAGAGGGACTAGAAGCCACCTGGCAAAGTGTATTATGTCTACTGGGGTTTGAAATTAGCACTTTGAGTTTGCTGAATTTTTTATATTTTGTTTGTTATGTATGTCAGCATATCTTAAAGGGGCCTTGTTCATAATAATTGAGTTTTTCTGAAAGTTTTTCTGTATTAAACTTTTGTCTTGTGCTTCTGTCCCCCTCTTGTGGCAGTTTGGCAGAACTACTATAGATTTTACTTCACCATAACGTACATAATTAGATAGGAACTTAGGTATACTTTAGTTATACTTTCTACCTTCATAAGTCCGTGCACCCGCTAAATCACCGTATTACAGAATTGTACCAAACACAGTTTCGGCTGGCCTTTGTTGTGTAGCAATAACGTTTCTGCTTCTCTGAATTTTTTGTCCTTTTTTATTTAAATTAAGCTGTGCTGCCACCTAAAGGCTGAAAATCTACATTACAGTACATGTCAGTAGTGTCCTTATGTCATTGCCTCCACTCTGTGTGTGTGTGAACTATGCATGTTCTCCCCATGTTGCATGGGTTTCCTCTAGGTGTTCTGGTTTCCTCCAACAGTCAAAAGACACAAATCGAGGCTGAATGACATCTCTGAATTGGCCATAGTGTATGATTATATGTATCAGTGAGTGAATGTGTGTACCCTGCAGTGGACTAGCATCCCATACATCAGCTTTATGCCCTGTGCTGCCTGAGATAGGCTTCTTTCACTTTTCCCACTAACCCTCAGTTCTGAGTCAGACCTAACTTTCTGCAATCCCTTTCTGCACCCACTTGAATCCATCACAGAGGTGTCCCAAATGCCTTATTTAAACACATCTTGAAGGTCAAACTGCTGTAGCCCTTTCTGTCATAACTAACAGGCCATTTCTTAGGCCTTACAGGAACAAAGAGAAGAGGCTGTTTTAATTAAACACAGAACAATTCTTCAGTGTTTTCTGCAATAACCTTCTCAGCTAAGAACCTCAGCTAATCAGAAATATTCTACAGTAGGGTTTCTTGATTATGGAAAAATTTATAATCACAGTTATTTTGATCAATATTGAGATTGCAATTATTTAACATGATTACTCATTGACTTTGGAAATATCATGCATTTACTGAACTTTAAAAAAATAGTTTTTTAACAGTAGATTTCCTTATAACTGAGAAACAAAAAGGGGCTGGAAAGTGCTGTGCTGGATCCATAACTGAATCTGAAGACAAAACTGGAGCATCACTGTGAAACAAAAGGCAGCACAATAATTGTTTTATCTCAATTATTTTGTTTTGATTATCCTAGGAAGCCAACATCGTAATTGAAATTAAAATTGGATCAACTGCCCAGCCCGATTCTACACTCACCTCCATAGGCACCATCATATCCTGGTTATGCAAATGAACCAATCCCTCACTTCCTATTTTTTTCTCTCATGAGGACAACATTTACTGCCAATTTTTTCCAAAATTGCTGTTTCATAACACTGCAATTAGCCAACAGAAGTAAGTGGGGGAAGCACCATGTGCTACATTCGAATGCACTAGTAGGATTTTCATGCACAACCCCTAGTACAATTCTGAGCCTCCCCTTAGATTCAGTACGAAGCTCTGAAACCCACTGATGAAAGACTACAGCAGGCCCACTGAAAGCTTACACAATAACAGAATTCGCATTACTTGCCAGGAATCACATTTTCACATAAAGATTTAAACCAAGTAGCAGTTACAATCCCCTGACACCTGAATCTATGAATGACAAACAGACAGACTATTTTCCTGGCTCTCAGCAAACACTTTCGAGGCCATACCAGCACACTTCTGACATGACCCAGTTCAAGATAAACTATGACAACTATGAATGATGCATCTGGGTGGAATTTCACCTCTAACAAAGTAGGGCCCAAATCAGCTGTGAACAGGGGGACATTGAGGCATCTTACCGTACTGTCCAGGCTGGGGGGCACAAGGCGACCTGTGCTGGCTCTCTCCCATGAGCGGCTGGTGCTGCCAATGGCCTCCTGTGTGGAGCTGCATGCGATGGCAAAGCCAGAACGGCTACTGCGAAAGGTGTCCATTGTCTGTCCTGCCCGGCTCCGGCCGGACGACCGGGGCTCGTCATAGTCCTGTCGGCTGGTCCCTGGGGAACCAGGTGGGTCAGCTAGACCCAGGGAGGCCAGGTCTCGCGTCAGATCTGTCTGGCTCACAGATCGGCGCTGGCCCAGGGATAGCCGGGGGGAGGCCCCTGGGGATGCAGAAAGGTAGCCAGGCCTGGCTGGAGAACGGCTGTAGGCAGGGCACCCCCCGCCCCCGTTCAGGCCACCAAGGCCGAAGTCCCTCACCGGCGCCCTGCTCAGGCTTTCGCTGCGACGTCCATTCAGCATTTCGGCACGGGGCAGCGGTCGGCCACGGTCCGGCTCCGGGGATGCACTGCAGTGGCGGCCACGGCCCGCGTTCAGGTAGCTGGGAGACACATAGCTGGATGGAGCACTCTTGTAGACCAGCCGCTCGGGCTCGACGTACGAGCTCAGTGGGGAGCCGTACGAGGCGTAGTGACCGGGGTAGGAGGAGTTGCCATAGCGCTTGGCCGTGGATGTGATGCGAGACATGCTGGAGTGGCAGTCGCAGGGACGCGGTGGCAGACCACATTGACTGCAAGAAAGGAGACAAGGGAAGCCATCGTTATGAACTCCCTCATTCCTGTAACTACTTTGATTGTTAATAAATAATTATATGCCCATCTATCTTCCATCCAATCATTCTGGACGGGGTCATAGGGTGGCCCTATCCTAAGCAGCACAGGGCACAATGGACCATAAAACACCACGGAAAAGGCACCAGTGTGTCATAGGACACTCATGACCTATGGGCGATTTATAAGTGCCAGTTCAACGAATGTCTTTGGGCTGCAGGAGGAAACTGGAGTACCTGGTGAAAACCCGGGAAACACAGGGAGAACATGCAAACTCCAAGCACACAGAGCACACAACCCGGGACAGTTTAACCCCCAGGGCAATTTAAAATTTAATGACATTGCCAAAGCCAATATAAAACTGAGGTGGCAGAGAGAAACTTAATAACATTGTACATAATAATACTAAGAGATAGTACTATGTTAGTGATGCTAAAAAGGCTGTTCATTACATCTGTAAATGTCCTCTCCTTCACCAGGGAGCAGCTGTTGTTTTCCCTCCGAGTATGTTTTTTCTGGCTTTTCGCAACGAAAACATCCTCAGATCGGTCCACTCGGTCACAAGCTGCCTGCTTTTCATGGACAGCATGCACTGTTCCCCCAGAGTGACAGAGGTGGTACTTCAGCAGCAAGGTGCCCCAGAACGCGACACTGGAAGCATCTGCGACCATTAACTCACGCAAACTATTAGAGAACGAATCATGTGCCTGTGTGCTAAGATCAGCGAGGCCATCTTGTTTATTTTTACATTATCTAAGTTATTTTTCGAGCTGAGCTGATAATGGAAATATTTGTTAGCTTTTGACACCACTTACAATTTTACAAGTAAACTAGTCTTCAAAGTATCAGATACAACATTAAAGCTCAGTGAGGTCTGGAGCTTTGCTCGATGTTGGTTACTTGTTACAAATGTAATCAAACTCATTTCCTGAAAGTTGGTCTAAAACAATCACTATAACCATAATTTTTCTTCTTGTTTCGAAAAAGAAGGGAACTGAAGATGAGATAACCAAAGCCAGCAGTACAAAGATTACTAGGACCCCTGCAAACAGCTCCTAAGTGAGAGTTGGCAGGCTTGTTGGGGGGTACAGCAGCAGATAAGCTATTTGTCAGGCACTGGGAATGACTCCATTAAACCCTTCCCGTTTCTGGGCCACAGCTTGTTCCTGTGGAGACAGACAGGCCCTTGTTCACAAGGCACTGCGGCATGTGAAAAAGTAAAAGTATCCGGTGCTGTCGATACGCTCCGGGATGTTGGTTGTGGCAGGGTACTGGGGGGGAGGGGTCTCCAGTTTCTTTAATCCAGCCCTCATCATGGACTGTGGGAGCATCAATAATTCAGCTGGAAGAGAAAAGGCAGCTAACTGGAGGCCATCCAGCTAAGGTGAACTGCTCTGTATGAATCTAGCAAGAAGGGGGGAGTTGGTGGTGGCTTGGGCAAGAGACGGATCACAACATGTGGTGGGATTACTTGAACATTTATTGGTGAACAGCACAAAGTTTTGGGGATAAGGGTGACGGTGGCTGGGATCGGACATTGGAGAAGCCTACATTAGTGAGCACCCCATGAGGTCTGCTCCGGGACTAAGAGGTGAGCGAACCATGTGACTTTCTGGTAGAGGCCTGTGGAGCGTTTTCAAGTTACTGGAGTAGGCTTTTCCAGGAATACTCCCCCTCCTCCATTCTAATAAAGGCAAGCAAGTAGAAGACAACAAGCACACAAATACTGGCCAAACTGAAACATAAGCTAAGAGCGATGACACTAGCTAAACATCGAATGACTGGCTAAAACCTCATTCTGTCCAATGTCAAGCTACAGGTCAGATTTTATCTAAACTCAAACACAAAGGGCACATACAAGAGATACCTCCAAAACACTCAGACCAAAAAAAGACCCAATGTTAATCAATGGTTTCTACTTTACATCTGAATAGGAAGAAGCAACTCCAAGCCGACAAGACTGAAAGTTTGCTGGCTTCCATTCTACCTTAGACCTTAATTGTTTGATTCAGCTCAAGTCCAGTGGCAGAACACTTACACATTTACACCCACCATGTCGTTTTTTTCCCTTTCGCTTTCCCTAGAGGTTCCGCTCACTGCGGTTCCCATGGCTACCTGCTAACAAGCTCCTTCCCTCTGATACGAACACACTGTGTGCCAATGCCGTCTTGCTCACCCCGTCAACTACAATGATGGATGTGTCGCGATCCCCAAGAAATAACACTGCTTTACTTCCTCACAAACTGCCCCAACCACCGTTATCTGTATTAATTTGTTTTTTATAAGATGGCTAAACCCAGAAATAAAATACATAGCTTAAAAGTCAAACTGAGTTAAGCCCCATAATGAAAGGTGGAACAATACAACCAGTGATGTCCCAAGCCGATATCAAAGCTGGAATCACAGTCAATTCAGACATTTTTTAATTTAACAGTGTCGGGTACCACAGCCCAATCCAAAGCCAAATCTATTTAGCTTCCTGTGTTCGCCATATGTACATGAGTTGCGCAGAATGTAAGGTTCCATTACACACTGCAGTAAGTCTGAGGCAAGTGACTTGAAACTATACACTATCGAGATGTCAGCCATGTGGAAATTCTTTAAACTGGATGCTCAAAGTATACCAACAGCTACCTGCAATGTTTGCAATGCCATCAGTTCAAAATGAGGTAGCAACAGAGCATCATTTAACACAATGAATCTAATTAGGCACTAGCAGCAAGACCATAAGAATACTGCGAAACAGCGAGGTTCAGGTGAAGAATGCAGTGACGTCTACTGTATGTGCATGCATGTTTAAATATTTATTAAAAGATCGAATTGGGACTCGGAATCAGTAGATATAAATATTGAATGGATTGGATCAGGGTATCAAAAAAGTGGACCGGGACATCCCTAAATACGACCACAATAAAAACCAGAACCCACAGCTAATGGTCACATAAGCAGTTCCACCAACACTCCAATAGCTTCTTAGGCCTTGACCCTGAGAATTTCCTGTGTTCCACAGATAGGAGAGGTGCAGTGAAGGTGAAGTTAAGCTGATCCCCCACACAGACCCATGAACAAACAGAACAAAGAGAACAAAAGCAGAAGGGTCCTCACCTTGCTGAGACTTACAAATCCAACAGGCACACATCACATTAGTAAATTTACAATGAAATGTCAACTGTTCTGACTCGCAAACCAGAATGGTACTATTTATAAAAACTGAATGGGTAGTAATCAGCCAGTTTACTTGAAGGTGAATGATGTAAAGTAAATGCCTGGATATCAACATACTTACCCGCGTGTGAGGGAATGTGATACATGGGCCTCTCTAAAAGAGGGAAAAGAGGGAAATGTAGAGACAGAGAAAAGAATCTGCAAGGCATTTGTCTGTACTTCATAAACGACTTACCCTACAATCTCCTGCAAATCCAAGGAATGCTACTAGAAGCTGAAAATATGTGTAAACATGCTCTTTTGCTCTCATCAGTTCATGTGGCCTGAAGTTAAAGTGGGCTGTGGCTTTTGGTAACCTCCCCCTTAGACCGAAAGAGGTGCACAAGATGCTTGGTCACAATATGGTTGAGTAGGGAATTTCTAAACTGTCCAGATACAGTGCCCTATATAACATTCATCCATTTAAAATAACCATTTAACCATTTAAGCTTACAGAAATACAGGGCTTGTTCCAGTAAGGACAAATAGGAAGGCACAATTCACTCTTAGTGAGCCATTTATGCCGGCACTAAAAATTTACCACTGCAGAGAGTGAAGGTTTTAATTACCCTAAAGATACCCCATTTGCCCCACTGTTTCACATTTTGGGCTTTAGCATTAACTGCTCTATTCCATTTTCACATGCATACCTTGCAAAAAAATCCCTTTTATCCCTTTGCATTTGGCTGAATAAGTGTGGATGAGGTCAAGTCTCATTTGAGTCTCCAAAGCTGGCGGAGTGAAACCACCAATGAAACCAGCTTACCTGGCTGCAACCCATCTAGGCAGACATCTTGGCCCAGAAAACACAGATCGGCATGCGCAAAACAGAATTACAACACGAGATCACTCAAAAGAGTATAATGAACAATGAAAACTATCACTAAAACACTATGAACAAAAATCGTGAGGTTGCGTTGTATATATCGACAGTGTGGGTGTGATGTATAATAAGACCACCTTTGCCCTACACCACCAGCATGGCCAACTTGAGCAGATGCCCTGCTAGTAATGTGATAAAATGACTGACATGTTTGTATAATGTGCAGCCTCATTACTATACAACACAAAGGCCTTCTCAGTTGCTTGACCAGATCCCTATCTGCTGTCACAGCTACCCCTCTTTCTGTACGACAAGACAACTAAGTTACTCTGTGCAAATGGTGGCTGATTACAGGGAGATATACATGCATGTCTGCAGTACCTGCTGCATGAGCAGGCCGCCTACCTGCAGTGTTCGGAGAGGCTGTTCTCAGTGCCAGCAAACAGCAGTGTGGGTGTGGCAACTCATCCTCCCTCAGCACAGAGGCAGCTTGCCATGCAAACCTGTGCAAAAGTGACAAGAACCACAGATATCAGGACAACCAGGTACCCTTACCTACACCCACCCAGCCTATTTCTTTTCTCTATTGTCACTGTTGCCTGTTGCAAATTAGACTGAGCACACCTGACTGCACTGTGCACTTTTTAGTCTGAGTCACCGCTAAACTTCAGCACCGCTTCATTAAAATGTGGAATGCCACCATGAACATCTAACCTGAATACACCTATAAGCTAAGCGCAATGAGAGGAGCAAAGCTCTCTGAGCGCCAGGTGCTGTCCTGGCAGACACAACTAAGGAAAAGTGTAGGCACAGTATAAGAGGAACAATCCAGAAAGCCGAAGATCAGGTTACTGAACTGGTGAAAATATAGTGGGGGTCCGCGACCTGCGCAGGACACTAAGCTCTCACTGGAATTACAATTCGCTCTTAAACTAAAGGCAAAAACCACTTAAAGCAGAACTACATTGTTCATGATCCAAAGGCCAGTGACCGTGAGTGCGATCGCTATTCATTCACCAGCTACTTTGCTTTCGTCAGCCCCACTCGCTGATTTATGAGAAAACCATTTCCTTTACTGCACGGCATTTTGCCGATTTCCTCTATGAATTACAACAGTCGAAATGTCCATGAGAAAAAAAAAACTAACCGAACCATTCATCCTCCACCTTCCGGACATTTTAATGTTTCGACCTTAGTCCGGGAAATAACAGCAGTAACACAAGCCCGCGTAAATTTTATTGACGAAGATATGCCCTCTGAGCTTAACATTACCTTAAATATAATTTTTTTATGGGTGACAAGAGTAAAATATAAAAATGTAAAACATTTAATTACATAAAACACAACAATCAGAACTTTTCAAGGAGCACTCAGACTACTTCCCTTCACACCCAGATAACGTCAAAGTTTCACATTTGACAGATAGAGGGGCTGGTTGTATTTTCTGAGGACAGATACGCCAACGCAATTGCGGGGAAATAAATAAAGAAAGAGAGAAAGAAATGCTGCTAGCTGGCCAGCCAGTGCTCCTGGAGTGTTACTCATCGTGATGATGTCAGCTCCGTGGTAGCAGAAGGAACATATTCACCCCCAAGACTTAACAAGCCAGCAGCGCATTGACTCACACATTGACAAGAATTTACGTTTTTTTCCAAGACCCATAACGCCTGGATATGTCACGTTGCCGTCTGGCTGGTCGTTTATTAGTATAATATATCTGCCAAAATAAAACGAGCCACTGGAGCTTTGTGGCCGGGCAGCTGATAGAGCCGGTGACGCCACATTCAGCTGCCGTTATACGCACCGTGCTAGCTACCCGGCTAGCCAGTTAGCTGCACACCCGGTACTGTTAAAATATTCCACTCCAGCACTCAGACACACACACACGGCCGGATTCTGGCTACGTCCCAAAAGAACAGACAGTACTACTAGACAGACACGCAAAGAAAGAAAAAAGAGGGAAAACATGCAACGCTAAGAGAAGCGAGCAGCCGGTGGCTGCGGTGACAGAGCTCTCACCCTCAAGGTCCGAGCTCATAGTAAGACTACTGTCAAAATAAAGACGCATCGCTGTATGTCGTAAAAGTAAGATTACGCCTTCTCCTTCTTCCAAAGCGTCATTCCACAAGAGATTGGCACCGACTCAACCGCTGGGAAATGTCACAGTTTTTTTCTACTATTAAAGCTCTTAAGGTGCGAGTTCATATCCAGTTTATTACAAAATAACGGTCTTCGCTCGCTTTAACTCTGACGTAAAGACTAGAATCCTACAGCGCTGATTGGTCGATTTCACCCCCCCCCCCGCAACCACGTCGCTACCGAGCCACCTTCTAAGCGATTGCCATGGCGACTGGCGTAAACACTTCGATGATAGATTAATTGTACGGCGCGTGTAAAGCGCTTGCGTTTGTGCTGCTGCCGCAGTGCTGAAACACCAGTAAGTGACTAGTTAGGTGAATAACCCGGGTGGCCCGCTACGGCAGGCACTGTATCTTGTCTAACCAACAACCTCTTCCCTCCTTAAAACATTTTCAACCCAAAATGCTGTGTGTATGCACGCATATCACACGGGCGAGTTAACATACAGGACAGGTGAAAACCATTTAAATTTAATGGGAATAAATAATTTCTTTAAAGCCACATAGGGTGTAAATATCACTCATTTTATTATGGACACACTTGTATAATGCTTTTATAACATGTGATGTGGTTTTTCCACATCTAACACAATACAGTGACAATAAAATGTCATTCATTGATGTTAAGTTTACTAATGTTGTTGCTTTATTTTTTTTACATTGTTGTACAATAACAATATCATTTTACCTTATTTTTCTGGAATTTCCCATAATTGCTGGTTTTAAGCAAATCAGAAAACCAACTATACATTTGTACATTGAGAACAGGGACTGTTATTCCTCTTCTCTGTGTAAAACTCATATATGCTATGAAAATAAAATGAAATGTTTCACATCTGTATTTGACTGATCCCTTTCAGTTAAAAATAATCCCCTTATACCATACCAACATGTTACATACCGTAGACAAGTTTAGGTTCATGAAAATGACATATTTGCATGTGAATTGCTGAGCATTTTTCTTGGACATTTGTAGAATTCACACAGAAACCCAGAGTAAATCAGTTCAGAGCTACTTTGAAAATGTAAAAATAATCCATAAACACTGTATAATGCTAATAATCCAGCTGCTGATGTCGAAACCGTCTGAGGGAATTTGTTTGCTTTGACTAGGTCTGAGAGCGTGGACATATATATATATATATTGAAGCATAGACAACTGTGGCAACAACTGTGGTAACTGAACTTTTCTGTGAGAGCAGATGACACAAGAGGACTATACCTGACCTGGGCTCAAATACTTCACGTTTCTACATAGGTTTAGTTCACTAAAACGTGTTATTACTGTAGTACTCTGTTGTTTCTTATTTCTAATCTTTTTGAGTATTTGCTGTAATGGTTATTATCATTCCCATGTTGCCCAAAGTTTCCGCTGATTTTTGGTCCAGAGGTGATGGCCAGTGTACTTCATGACCAATAGCTGTGATGTTCTGACCCCAGTAGATTCTGCTGTTGGTTTTTCTGGTGTGAGGGCCTGTCCAAAGCTCTTCTCCTTTCCTATGCACACACTCTCTCTCTCTTTCTTATTATCCTACTCAGATCAGGAGAAGGAGGTATGTACAGACACCAGGATCCTGCCGGCAACAGCACTGAACACCAGAAACAGGAGCACTGGTTGGGGCTCTTCACTGGAACTGGTGACTTTGAGAAGGAAGAAAAAAGAAAGACATCAGGTACAGGTTTGTTGTTTCAATGCAGCAGGCAAACAAGTTTGTGCAAGCAATGAATTGTACGACGAGGCCATTAAAAACGTTTTCATATCCCATAATTCCATGGGATACAAAAAATGTGAATGTTCTTAGCAGCCCCTTTCAACTATACTTGAGCACTTGTCAGGAAATAGTCAATGGTAAGAAAAATGGCATACAAAATGCACGCCATGTATGATGATGACTGATGATTGCTAGAAGGTGAAGAAAGGCTGTGTAAAACATTCAGTTCTCATTGATGCTTTGAGAGAGAATATGCACTCTTGATATTCACAAGGGCAGCTGCTAATTATGTAAGATATGGGAATGTCGATTTTACTTCTCATCAGGGCTGTAAATCTGAAAGCTGAAACTGGCACATATCCACAAAATTTGCATAATCCAGGGCATTGTGCGTCGGTAGGGGCGGCAAAGATTTCACATGGGAAGCAATGTTTTTTGTTTGTTTTGGGTGGGGGAGGAGAAGCTCACCTAAACAGGTCTTTCCATCACGCTGCAGCGTCCCGGTCACACAGCTGCACACAGCCCCAGTCACCTGGCTGGTACAGATCTGGTCACATCCACCATTGTTTTCCTCACACCAATCAGACTCTAAGGTGGGGTAGGAGACGGGAACGTCCATCAGCAACAAATCAAATTTTGTTTAGCATAGTACACAGTGTGTCAAAAGCCATTTTAGAATGACTTGAAGTAATTTTCCACACAAGAAAACCCAAAATCTGCAAGACCTATAATTTTAAAACTAAATTTACTGAATACTTGTACATGTAGCATTTTGCAGATCTATATTATTCCAGAAGGAGTTTATCACTGCAAGAACATTTTTAAGAACAAAAGGCTAATAAAAAGCAAAACCAAGGAGAATGCAGTATCCTGGTTACAGACCTTTCCTCCTGATGGGCCCCACAGTTAGAATATGTTCTTTTTGTTCGCTGTATTCTGAGCTCATCCTCCTTTTGTGAGGACAGTTCTGAGGGGTGAAAAAACACATGTCCTCATATGGTATCAGTGTAAATAAAAATAACAGGTACATTATAGTGCGGCCTTCACACAGATCCTTAAAATTTCACAATCCTGCACAACATAAATTCTTCATAGCTCTAGAAAAAAATGTATTGAGCTGCAGTTAAAAAAGTCCCATGTAATCCGAATGATCTTTTCCACCCATCCATGAATATAGTGTGTGGTAACAATAGTAATATTAGTATGCAGTATGCAGACCAAGTGATCATGAACTTTTTTGACCAACTGCTGATAGAAATTCAAGCCCTTCACACATAAAATTAATGACAATTATCTATTAAATTTCCATGGCATTTGAACAAGAATTACTCTTATCGGTCAACGGCATTATTCGAATGGAGGCTAGGACCATCTTATTGGTCTTACCACTTTGCAGGCGTTTGTTTCAGAGTCGCAGAGCGAGACGTCACAATGCAGGTGCACCTCATCATAATCCCCGATGAATTTGAAGACTGTTACGTGGAAGCGGCACGTCAGGGACACCCCGTTCTCTGCCATACCGATGGTGTTGTCCTTGATGTTTGGACATCTGCAGTATACGTATTTCTGACTTGAGTTTATAATTCAAGTTATGGTCTATAAACTAAAGCAAAGATAGAGTATTTAGCTGAAAGAGCTTGATAGCTTAAATGAGAGAATAAAATTATAAATTACAGATCAATGTTCATGACAAGTGCTGAGTGTCCAATAGCTACCCTTTCTCAATGATGATGTAACGGAGACGATCACTACTGTATCTGGATGGTGTGGCCCAGCACATGTTGACAATAAGGATGAGCTGGTTCTCATCTGCCCCCTCTACAAAGACACCCACGAACAGGACATCTCGTGTGCTCAGAACCACTTCACCCTCACGGTAAGGCAGGCGGTAAGATGCATTCTTATACAGGGCCATCTTGGTGATGAAGTTGCCCTCTTGAGTGGGTAAGGTCAGGTTTATCACACTGGAGAGTGAAGCAAGGGGAGGATAAAGGTAAAGAACATAAGCTGAAACGTCAGTCATGTCAACCATGATTTCCCATAGAGGAGGTAGAGACTCAGCTCAGAAAACATGTCATCTTCCAAGACCTCGCAAGGTGATCTCTCACCTCAGCATGGGCTTGAGTACCGTCTCAAGCGATATTTTTATATCCAACTCATAGGCACAGGAGAATTCCACGTTGATTGTCTTATCCCGTGTGATGACGCTGCCTGTGTTGTTGACACTCTCAATCCACACGGTGTTCTTATACATTATATGAGTGCCATTTGACTACAAGAAACACAATTGCCTGTTACTTAACAATCTTATGCACAAGGTCCAACTCAGGGCAGCAACTCCTCAACGAAATGATATACTGATATCGAATAGAAGGTGTGCTACCTGCACAATGGAACCACAATGGCCCTTGGTATTGTTTATGTGAAAGGAGATAAAATCCTCTCCCTCAATTCCCGGGCATTGCTGATCGTTGATTCGCACATCCTCTCTCTCAAAGCCCAGTTGGAACAGTTTGCACTTAGAGATGGACACCTCCATCTGAGCATGCTTGCAGGTGACCTCTGCTTGAATGACATCATCGTCAGCTGCCGATCAAAGAGTCAAAGACGAAAGATGGACGGTAAGAAGCAACAAAGGCCTGATCATTCTTATTCATATACACACAGACCAGTCTATGCTGATAATCCCACTGTGAGGTATTCTCACCGGTCTCACTCATGGGCAGCTCTGGACAGCCACAAAGGTCACCTCCATTTTCTTGTTCACAGGTATTGTTAGTACAGATCTCTCCAGCACACGGGTCATAGATCCATTCTGCTAAATACAGGTCCATGCACAAAATTAGCCATCCAAGTACATACTGCCTACTTCTAGCCATTGTTATCAAAATGCTTGCTCTTATCTCTCCTTAACTATGGCACTAGTCATTTCAAGATATTCAGCTGTTATTTACGTCATATGCTTTGACTTTTAAATCAAAGCCTTTTGATCGCCTTTGCTACTCAATGGGTGGCGCTGTCCCCTTACAGCAGTTCTCCTGAGTGATCCACTTGGTAGTAAGGGTGCCGAAGGAGCGGCAGGCCTCAGCGTACGCAGCCATTGAGCCACACACTTGCGCCTTGCGATGGTTATAGCAACCATCCAGGTAACAGGATTGGTAGAAAGGCCTGGGGTCCAGCAAACCGTGGCAGGGCTGGAAGAAGCCTTTCATCTGGGTGAGTTTCAGGCAGGCGTCTTCGCTCTGCAGCTCTGAAACAGCGCTGTTGTCACAAGACTGCGCCAGGGCCACATACTGAGTCTCATCGCAGCTGAAGGGGATCCACAGAAAGAATGGAGATAAGTTTAAGGTTTTTTAAACGTCTCCATCATGCTCCTAGTTTAGGGAGAATTCCCATATCTGGACATTTCTCTCCACTGTCTATTTGCACTTCAGTGAACAACTGTCTTTATTTTTGCACTAGTTCAGGTTATTGGCCTGTTCTGCCAATACAGATATATTAAATATCTGTGAAACCTGCCCATTACTCTCAGCATATGTTTTTCTATGCACTTTGGCATTTAGTACTCTTACGCTAATCTATTGTTTTAAGAAACATTTGCGTTGTGTTTTCTGTAAATTTGTCACTTCTGTTCTGTTCTTCAGTCTTGCAGCTATGGTCTTTGAACTGTTTCTCTAATATGTCTTATAATATTGTCCTGTACTTCATGTGTGGCACCGGATCACAACCAGTTCTGGTATGTTTGTACACCCTTGTGTAAATTAATTGAAAGAAGTAATTTTTTTATAATCTGATTTTCAGTTTCATTCCTGAAAGCCAACAATATGCCTTCATTAGTCACTTTTTCAGTGGGTTGGGGTTTCATCATCATATGTAGGGAATTTCATCATTGTTACATTTCCTGACGGGTCAGGCATCTTTCAGCATGATCTAGCCCTGTGCCGTATGTCGAAAATGGGGAGGAATTTCATTAACAAGAAGAAAATCAAGGTATTCAACTGGCCTGAAAACTCTGTGGATTTAAACCCAATAGAGAATCTGTGGTCAATCTGCAAGCGGTGTCTTCGTGGAATGGACTCTACCATAGAAGATGACCCTATTCAGGAGTTAACTCAAGAATGGTACTGGGACCCCAACAGCATTCTATTCCAAATCTCATCCAAATGCTACTAAAGAACCAAGGAGGTCATATTATATATCGAAATCGTGTTATGTTGAACTTCTTTCAATTAATTTGTACAAGGGTATACATACTGGAAGTAATGTGTTCTGAGCTCTAGAATTAAACTGAGGTTCTATAATAAGAATCCTTTATTAGGGCAATGAGGCACCCTTTTGATTTATTAGCTCTCCCCCATCACCTGTTTTGCATGCCATTTGTCTTCCAGCTCTGGGCCAGCTCCAGGGCACTGAGTGCCGGCTTTCCTCGGGAAGTGATATAGTCGTCTGTGGGATCCCCGTTGAAGTTTCCACAGAGGCCACAGACCTTGTTCTGCAGCCGTGGGCCCATGGTGATGCTCAGCGTGTTGAAGCGGTTGTAGCGCACCTGGATGTCCTGCACAGTGTCGATGACTAGGAAGCCCTCTGACGTGGACACCCTGGTCATCAGACCAGTGACAAAGGGAACGGAGACTGGCGTACCATTCACCTAGTGCAGAGTCATCATACAGTTCATACAAACGCATCGAACCTACGACATGAATACTCCATAAGAATAAATCAGTTTTGTCTCATGCTGGTTAATCTAGGTTAAGTTAATAATCTAGATAGATTATTTAATATCTCCTAAATGATTTAATCATTTCTATTGATACTTGTAGCGACCACTTATTCATATAAAGATACCTTCCTATCAAAATCTTACCCATATTCCATATTGCCTTATGATCTGCCATAGGCAAACATCAGTCAAAGATCCACCTCTAAATACAAACCTTGACAGTATTTCCAGAGATGAGAATGCTCTCCTCATTGATATAGAGGTAGACGTGGGAGATGGTGGTGAGATTGGGTGTGGTCCACTTGTCGAAATTGGCGATAAGCTGGAAGGAGAGCTCTGGCAACTTGTGGCAGATGGTGGAGAGGACAAAAGAGCAGGAGGCCGGCAGGCGGAGTGAGGCTCCGTCGAAGGTACGGAAGACCCCACCCCCTGAGGCCAAGCAGTGCCGGCTACGCCGGGGGAAGCATCCTCTCACACCGTGCCGCAGTGCGCATTCCTCCTCAGCTTTGCAGCGGCGGGGGTCGCATTGAATCAGATTGCGCCCAATGCACTGGCATCGCTTGGTGCAGTCACTGTTCCAGAAGAGCTGCTTCGGCTGGGGATGACAGCATGCAAGGAGAATAAGAGTGTGACCTGGGAATGCACGGAGCTAATAGGCGAGAAAAATTCCATTACAGCTTGTACTGGCATGACCCACCTAAATAAGAATTTATATTTGGCAAGAGGCAGCAAAGTGGAGGTTAAGTAACCCAAGATCCCTCAAATGGCATAAGGAGCATTGCTGTAGTTTGTTTACATTACAGCATATGCCCAGCTTCTGAATATAATTAAGTAGGTCAACATGCAAATTGGCTCGATTGCCAGTAGCTCTTTCTTAAGGGCAACTCCAAGGCAATGGGGCGGTGAGTGGCTCAGTGGGCTAAGTCTCTGTGCCAGTGATTGGAAAATCACCAGTTCAAGCCCTGGCCTCAGCAGAATAGTCACATGTCCATGGACCCTTGATCAAGGCCCTTAACCCCCAGCTCCAGGAGCACTATATGTTAGCTGACCCTGCACTGTGACACCCAAGCTAAGAAGAGCAAGATAAGGTAGGCAAAGAGAAGAATTCCAGTGTACCGGTGCTCGTATCAGTGCAAGTGGCAAATAAAGGACTCATCATTTAAAAAAAATAATTAACTGTATATCTGTACAATTGTAAAGAAAGACACACGTCTTACCTCATAGTACTTGCCGTCGGTATAGCAGCCACAGTTCTGATTGAGGATGCAACTCTTTCCATTAATCACATAGCCCTGGTCACACTGGCATCCCTCCACACAGTAGTGGTTGCATTCACGCTGCCCACGGGCTGGGGCACACTGAGGCTGGCACACAGACATGCAGCTGGAGTAGTGACTATTCATTGGGCAGGTGAGGGCTGTGTGTCATTAGGGAAGAGGGGAAAAAAAGTGTTAAAATGTCACATGACGTGAGGTCCACAGGTGATTGGTCTGATTTGTTTCATTAATAGCACATGTCATTAAAACAAGATGCTAGGAGAGCTCACTCACAACAGGGAGTGAAATTCCTCCAGCCGATCAATGGGACACCTTGCGTCTGACAGGTGCTAGCGTATATCTGCAGCCAGTTGCAAATTGTTTCTGGTGCCCCTTGATCCAAACAGGTGTCCTGTAGGCAACTCTGGTAGAAATAAGCTGGAGCTACCTTGCTGTGACAGCGGGAGAACACACCGCGTCTGTCAATGATCCGGCCACACAATCGCACAGCCTCTGGCTCTACGTAGCTGTAAAGGCCATCTCCCAAATGGAAGCGGGCGTTCGGATTGCTAAGGCTGTAGCCACCATAGTTATAGTTCCCATTATTGTTGCCATTGGCGTTAGCATTGCCAACTCCATTGTTATTATCAGCTAGCAGGCCGTTGTCTGGAGCCATCCCACGTTCGAGCAAGCCACAGCGGGGACAAGCATCCTTACAACCAACTTGACAGAAAGCATCTCGCTCCGCCCAAGTCTTGCCCCACTCTGTGATGCTAAGGTAGGACCCCGTGGGTAGGCCCTGGCAGAGCCCACAAGTGGAATTGTAGAGATGGCGTGGGAGAGTCAACAAGAGCAGCGTGCTCCAGTCGAATGCCACCTTCAGCCCAAAGTCTGTCTCTAGCACTACCTGCAGCCCAAAAGTGAATATGTTGACTTTCCCAGGTCCCAGCTTCAGTGGTAGGTACAGACGCTCCTTGTTCACCTGTTAAAGGAGATCATTCAGTGCAGATAATTGTTAATTCTATCAGGGTACACTGAGCACTGACACCTGGAGGGCTGTACAGTTCCCTCCCTCAGGCATTAAAATGTCAGGGTTGGCCATCCTCTGCTCTGCTTTATCACTGTGGATATCATTAGTACTATTTACAGTACCAGTCAAAGGTTTGGACACACCCACCCATAGAAAGGTTTCTTTGTACTATTCTCTGCATTTTCGAATAATTATAAAGACATCAACGCTATAAAATGACCAAAAAAGTATTAAATAAAAAAAGCTCTGTGGGTTGGGACTCAGAAGGTGGCCAGTTTAAATCCCATGGTCGGCAGAGTAAGTCAAAGTTTTAAATACTCATGTGCTTAATAGAGTGACAGGCAGCCACTGATTTACATGTTTTAGCTGACTGATTTTCCCAAAAGCACTTTTCCCGAGAGCTCCTAAGACAATCTGATCGTAATCTCGAGCATTATCAAACAAACACACTCAGCTCTTTGAGACTGAAAGCTGGTATTATAGAGTTTCTTAGGTAGCTTACCACAACAGTATTTTTGTAATTCCTAGAGATCTCGATGTCATAGTCATATACTTCGAGGGCGAAGCCTTGAACCCAAATTGCTTGTCCTGTATCCCGATCCTCATTTCTTGCCAACAGCTGGAATGGTGGGAAGCCATTGTTGTTGTCATCTTCTCCAGCCTCCTCCCCCTCCTTGCCACAGCTAGTGGTCACAAGATGAAGAGAGCAGCTGGTCTGAAGCTCAAAGGGGAGGCCAGTAAAGGGCAGAAAGTGACTATATCCTGCAGCAATGCACACGGCCTCAGTGCGCGGTTGGCAGAAGTAGAGTCCAGAGTCTTCTTGGCAGTACTCCTCGGAGTGGCATGGGGCAATCTGGCAATAGACCCTGTTGTCGACACCATTGCAGAAGCAGCGCTCTTGGCACTCCCAGTCTGTCCAGAAAGTCTCATTGGTAGCCAGCTGTCGACCACGGTGCAGGCAGCCGCAGTCACTCTTGTGAATGCACTGGCCATCCTTCAGTACAAAGCCCTCCTCACACTGGCAGCCCTCAGAGCAAGGTAGGGGACAAGGACCATCCAACCCTAGACTAGTGCAAGTGAGAGGGCAGGCGCTGGTACACTCCTCGAAGTGGCTATTCTCGGGGCAAGGCAGGGCTGTGGGTGTACAAATCGAGAGTGAGAAAGAACATGAGAAGAAGGAATTATACTTGGAGTGCTACATAAAGGCACACACCAATGTAGACATGATGTCAGTTTTAAGACTCATCTCTTGTATGGTTCTTGTAGATTAGTAATGCCTTGGGAGTTAACATGAGAAACTATCTTGGTATTAGTGTGCAATGGTGCTCTTGGGTTTGGTAGATACATACGGCAGTTGGTGGCACTCCTCCATGGTCCCAGGTTGATCTGGGCGTCTTGGCAGGAAGATGCATAAGCTTGCAGGGAGGAGCAGAGGGCGGAGCGATTGCCCTCACGAACGCACATGTTGTATAAGCAGTTGCGGAAGAAGGGGGAGGGGTTGACAGCATTGTGGCAGGCCAGGAAGGAGCTGTTAGTGGGATCGTTGATGGTACCGCAAAGCCAAGGGCTCTGATAGAGACGCAGGTGTACGCACATACGGTACAGGTCCTCGCAATCGCCGTTGCATGTCAGGTCGTCGGCAATGGCCCGCCAACCCTCGGTGAAGAGCTCGGTGCTCTCAGCCAGCCGGCTGTTGGGCAACCGGAGGTCGTCGGTGGCGTTGCCGTTAAAGTAGCCACACAGTCCGCAGGTAGCGTTGTAGTACAGTGTGGAAAGTGTGATGTTGAGAAAGCCTTGACGGGTGTAGCGCACTTTCACCATGCCTGTCCACTCCGCTACAGTAGCATTACCCGGTGCACGGTATATCACTAGGGTTTCCATAGGATGCACGTAGGGTAGTGGTACAGGCTCACCATTCACCTACAGGTGACAGATCACATAGGCTAGTTACATTACAGCAAGCTTGAAAAATTTTGTGCTGACACATTAGTGAATTGCCATATTTTAACTTAACTTTAACATTCACTCCTCTATTTGTACCACTTCTGACCATTCTTACCATCATCCAAACATTTATCCAGTAGTAGCTATAGGCTATCCCTGGCATCACAAGGCACAAGGCAGGAGCACACCCTGGATGGAAGTTCCATCACTGAGCACATGCATGCGTACAGTTACGGACTCACAATGTGCAATTTTAGAGACACCAGTTAGCCTAACTGCATGTCTTTGGACTGTGGGAGGAAACTGGAATCCTCTGAAGAAACCTTCACAACGGGTGGAATTCAAACTCCTAGCCCAGAAGGTGTGAAGCAACCCTGCGACATACTGAGCCAAAATGCCACCCCCATTCTTACAGCACCCTATACAATTTCAAACTGTAATCATAGCACTAACCTTGACCACGTCAAAATCGGAGCCACCCAGCTGTGCTTCCAAGTTCACTACTCGCGCCATAACCGGTCGCACCCACGTGGGGCCCTTGTTCATCAACCGCCGGCCAATCTTGACCTCCACTGCTGAAACATTGGGGGGCAAAGCTCCGCAAGGCTTTAGCAAGAAGTAGGAGTTATCATTGGGGAATGGGAGGGTGGCACCGTCGAAGGTGGACAGTACCTGGTTCTGGGAGACTGAGCACACGCCCACCCGACGGGGGTAACAGCCCAGCCGGCCCAGCTCAGCTGTGCAGATCTCACCTTCTGCACAGGAGTCGTTGACACAGGAGATCTCACCATCCGGGCCACAGGTGCAGTACTGGGAGCAATCACTGCCACCGTTGCTGTCGGCCAACCAGAATGATTCATTTCGAAGGTAGTAGAGTCCATCACGTTCGCAGCCACAGTCCTCCCTCCGCACACAGCGGCTTCCGCTCAGTACATAGCCATCATCACACTGGCATCCCTCGGTGCAGGGGTGGGCACAGTACAGGTGAGAAGTCAAATCCGAACAGGAGGCGGGACAACTGCTGGTGCACACCTCATAGTGGCTTAACTCAGGGCATGGCAGGGCTTACAAAGGATTAAAATCAGAGGAAATAAAAAGTCAGTTTATTAACTGAGAAGTTAATAAATTAAAACATTACAGTATGAAGTACTTCTAAGCAACTTTTGTCGTTGTATTTCTGGAAATTCTAGCATGGCCCATTTCTTTTGATTGAATACTTATATCTATGGCTTTAGATATACAGCTCTGTAAAAAATTAAGAGACCGCAGCAAAAATTTCTGTTTTACTCATTTCTCAATTTATAGGTATGCACCTGTGTAAAATATACATTTTTTTGCAAACTCCAGCCTGGTTCTGCCCTGCTTCTCATTGATGAAGGGCTTCTTCCTTGCTTCATGGGTTTTCAGTCCTGCTTCTAGGAGCCTGTTATAAATTGCCATAGCAGTGCACTTCACACCACTTAATATTTCCTATTCCTTTTGAAGGTCACTTGAGGTCATCCTCCGATTTATGAGGTACTACCAGATAAGTTGACTGTCATGTCTGGCATTAGAAAGTTGCTTCTGCCCTCTACCTGGCTGGTTTTTGGCTATTGCCAGTGTCTCCTGCTTCACCTTGTTCTTGTGTATTGCTGTCTTAGAAATTCTGAGCCTGGAAGCAGCCTGCCTCGCAGTGTAGCCTTCTGCCAGCAGAACCAGGATTAAACCAGGATTTAAAAATGCAGATTTTTAATAAACATGGAGTGGTCTCTTAATTTTTTCCAGAGTTGTATATCCATGTTTTTAGATATATAGGCCTACCAGAATTCCAGGTAGCCTGTTATAATGGGGGCAGGTTTTCGAGAAGACAAACTCACCACAAAACGTCCGGGACCTCCAGGTGCGGATGGTGACGCCCAGAGCCTGGCAGGCCAAGGCATACGCCTGGATGGCCTGGCACAGGGTGGTGATGTTGTCTCGGTTACTGCACATGTCATAGACGCAGCTGTACACAAAGGCGGTGGGGTCTACTACTGCGCGGCAGTCCCGAAAGGGCCCGTCTGTCTTATTGATGATACCACAGTAGTCTGAACGAAAGTAGAAGGACTCGATGGCTGGGTCGCAGACGCTGCAGTTGTGGGTGCAGCCGTCTGTACAGCGCCAGTCGGCATCCTCCACCTGCCAGCTGCCTCCCAGCTCCACCACACTCTCTGCCAGAGAGCCGTCAGGCAGGACGGGGTCATCGGCTGGGTCATCATTGTAGTTGCCGCACAGGCCACAAGTATTGTTGAAGTAGGAGCTGGGCAAGGAGATTGAAGCATAGTGCTGGCCGTCATAGGTCACAAGCAGCCCGAAGTCTGTTTCCAGAGCTACAGCCACCCCAGACTGATAGATCCGGACAGCTCCCAGCTGCAGCTGCACAGGCAAGGTCTTCATCAAACCGTCAACCTGAAGGGGGCACGGAGCAATACACGGACCTTTTGATTTTGCACAAGATATGTGCTTTTTCCAGTTGACCACACATAAATTTGCAATACATTTGAGTAATGTTGGACATATGTCATCAATACTACATAAAATAGTTTATGCTCTGAAAAGTTTTGTATTTCAGTTTGGAAAAAGTTTCACACATGCTTTGTAATGTCAACATGTAGTTAAGCAGTGGGCTCACCTGCACTGTGCCTTGGCTACTCCTGAGCAAGGTGACACGGTGACCATACATCTCCACTGTTATGTCACGTAGCCAGGACACTGTGGCAACACCACGGTTCTCGTTTTTGGCTTCTACGCTGAAGGACGGCAATCCCGGAGTCTCCCAGCAGGGCCGCGCCAACAGGTAAGAGCACGTACCCTGGAAGTGATAGAGGAAGCCGTCGAAGGTGTGGTAGTGCGGGTCACCAAACACCACGCAGGTACTGGTCCTGGTGGGTTGGCAGTGGTACGCCCCCTCTTGCTGCTCGCAGGTTTCAAGCTGCCCGCATGGTGCTTCCTGGCACATGACCTCGTTGTCTAAATCCAGGCAGCGGCACCTCTGAGAGCATTGGTCAGATAACCAAAAAACTTCACCACGCCGGAAGAACCTCCCTGGGGTGAGAAGGAGAATTACATAAACGAATGATCTTGGGCTTCCAAAAAAAAAAAAATCAAGAAAGAGAAATGAGAAATTGTACCATTATAACTGCACCCATTGGCTGGGTCTATAAGGTCACCATCGACTCGAAAGAGCCATCGTCCAGGCTGGTTGACGTTAGTGGTCAGCTCAATGTTGACAACTTCATTTGAACGAGATCCTGGCAGGTTGAAGAAGCGGCTGATGTCCCCACCGTTAAAACCTGCCTGGAAAGGAGGGGAGAATATAGGAGAGAAGCTAACAGAAACAAATTTGTTCAGAGTTTAGATTATTTTAAGTTTTAAGCCGTGTATACTGCTTTTGATTGTTGTTGGATGTAGGCTCTTGTTGCTTGGGAATATATCTTCCTGGTTACCTGTGCTGTAGTGCCTCCCAAACCTGTGAGAGGGTCCCCACCGCTGGCAGTGCCTGTACTCCAGGCAATCTCTCCGTAGTTAAACATGGTAAAGTAGGAAAAACCGTCAGAAATAAGTATAGCCTGAAATGTGTTCACCTACCCAGGCACAAAGAAAGAGCAGAGAAGATGGAGGATCATGCTTTGAGTAACTGTGAATTTGAAATGTTCAACAATCACATGTTTCTTATGCATTCGAACAGCTAGAGAGAAAATTGTTCTTACTGGTGTGGTCTGGCTGCCACCATAAAATGTGACCTGATGCCAGGTAGCAATGAAGAGCCATGTGGCACTGAAGGTGGTCATGATCTTGAAATACTTGCGGATGTCTTGGGTGGCCCTCTCCAGGAGTTCGGGGTCAGTGCTCTCACGGTAATACACATCACCACGAATGCCGTTGTGCACGTCTGCCCAAAAGGGCGCAATAAAGGAACGGCTGTCAGTGAGTGGGAAGGCCTCCGGTGTGAATTGGTTGACCTGAACATTAAAGGAGACGACCCCATTGTTGTTCACCTGCAGGAAGATAACCGTAATTGTTAGCATGTAAGTAGGCCTGAACGAGTTATGCAAGTAACGATAAATCGTTTTTAAAGGAACATTCTGGAACTCACGAATATTGAGCGATAAGGAACATTGAAGAAGACGAATGGCGAGAGCAGATTCACTTCTGCAGAGCTTCCATCATCCATCTTAGGAGTTTCAAAATCTCCATAAGCCTGTCCAAAAGGGTACAGGATACTCTGAGAAAGAGCTGAAGAGGATGGAATAAGAAATTAAAATCAGTACTGTCACTTAAACTCATCTGTTCATGAATGTATTCGTTATATCTATCAGCCAGTCAAACTATTTACAAATGCTGCCTCCTTCAAGGAGGACGTTGATGGTTTCAACCTATTAATAGAATGGTACATTTTCTGCAAGTGTAGTTAGCCATTTAAAAGCAATTTGAAAATACCTACTTTTGATTCAAATGTCATTCTAATATTTATTAACAATTATTGTACTTCAACAAATGGAATTAAGTAAATAAGAGCTTTTCGGAGAGAACAGAACCCTGGGTAAGAGAGCTACTCACCTCTTGGAGACAGTAGGCAGACAATGTAAGTAAAGACAACTTGAATGCTTGATTTGACCATCCTAGTGAACCAGGAAAGAGAATTAGAGATTCAGGGGTGATTGTCATCATTATTTCAAGCCATGTAAATTGCAGACAATGTCAAAATCACACCACTACCCCATATTCTTAGCGTGTTACATTCAAGAATTGACCAGGATGAACATGCTTTGTTGGAGTTAAAATGCATAAATGTTGAATAATTCAGCACTTTTCACTTTGGTTTTAGTCAAAACTTTTAGGTCTTGTTTATTCTAGGCCTCGTGCATTTATATGAAAGATTTATATGTTGTTAAATGGTGATGAGTCACTCAAAACATATGTAGATTATTTTCTTTAACAAAACATACATAACATATACATTTGAATGCAATTTCTGTTTGTGCAGCAAATTCAAGCAGAGTTTGTGGGTCATCAGGGGCCCCCGGGAATGTTGGAAGTGTACAGTGGAAGTCCTCCACAGGTCAGTTCAATATGCCCCATTCTCCCAATGACCACTATGGATAAGGAAATGATAAAAATGGATTTGGGAAATAGGAGAAAAGGGGGTAGAAAGGGAACGGGTCACTGATACATAACCCCCCCTCTTAAAGAGCAGTCTCCCAAACCTCCCTAGGGTCTTTCCCCATCTTCACAACATGGCAGTCGTTAGCCGAGCTCTGAAAAGGCCCCATTATTTTATGGGGAACAATGTGCCCGAGATCACATTCTCTAGGGCTCTTGTGCAAGTGGGCAACAGCATGCCATGCCAGGTACTTTGGCGTGGTAAGCATCTTCTGTGTTCCTGCCGCACGGAAACCACTGGCGCAGGGCTTCAAGGGCACCCTGTTACTTTAGCATGATGTACTATCGACTGTGGCGTGTCGAGACAACTAAGGAGCGATTGATCATTCAGAACGTTAGTGCTGTTTTGACTAGCTTGGGTCATCTTGCTGTCTGTTACATTCACACTGCAGCAACAGCTGCAACTAATCTTTTAATTGAAAGTATTTTTCGTTTAACGCAACGAAAAGAAATGTTAGCTTCAAGTAATGAAATGTTTTACATTTCCAACATTAGTGCCTCTCTTTGTCTTGAATCCTGTACTTTTTAACTGAATTCTACAATGAAACAAAAGTCATTTTAATTGAAGTTTTAGTTAAATAGAAGTTAAGGGAAGTTAAATAAATTAAGTTTTAATAGAAGTTAAATAAATGTGTTGCTCAGTCTTGGGCTGTCAGTGTTTGATATATAATTGCTTAAATATCAAATAACATATAATTGCACAACTGCTTCAAAATTTTTTTGGATATTGCCTTCAACTTCTTATTCTTATGAAGATGCAACAATACTCTGTAACGTACCAGCTCCCTGAGAGCATTGTGGTGTATTAAAAAAATTGTTTCTCAATATAACAGGTCATTCTGCTTCAAGTTTACCATCAATGTTGTGCTTCACCTAACTTTGTAAGCAGGGTTATCTGAATGTTTAGTTGCTGGACACACTTTTCAATCCATTTGACTTGGATAGGAGGTGCTGCTAGATTTGGCTGTAACTTGGTATGTTGCTTTCTATAATGCCAGTTTCTGAAGCCTTGTTGCTCTGTGCTTGGAGTATAAACCATAAGCCCTCTGCTCAACGCTGTACAGCTATTAATATTTTTATAATAATCATATCATTTGTATACAGTACTAATTAGCATATCCAGACATTGTGGAATAAACTGTTAGCTACTATTTGCTAATATATTAGCAAGAATTCAACCACTAGTAATATACAAGGTCCTATTCCTCCTGGAGAAATGGATTATTCATCAGAGCATAATTGTATAATGGAAAGCCCAGAATGATGAAGCTCTTCTGTAGTCTAATAAAAGACTACTTCTAAGAAAGCATTAGTTGCACTCAATGAGCTACTTTCTTCGCTGGAATGGACACAATGACTGAAACGGGCTGTGCGCTCCCTTAACACACTCATTTCAAGTGTGACTCATATGGTACAAAATTATGTCGAATCCTTTCATTTTCCAGAACTTCTTGAAGTCACTTTAGAAAGATTAATACAGTACATTAGAAATCTTTACACAAGCTGTGGACATGTTGCTTCTCTCTACTCATCCCTCAGCTTTCAAACTCCAAAGACCTCAGATCTAAAGCCATATTACTATAAAATGTGCCACAGAATGTCATGCCACGCAGAATATTTTCTGAAGTATTTTGATGAGTGATGTTTGCTGTTATTAAAGTGTAAAATTAACTTTCCATTGTCTAAGTAATACATGTAGGTACAAAACACAAACCACTGTCAACGTAGTCAATATTCTGTCAATTAATGTTGCCATAAAATGGAATTTGAGAAAAGTTTTCCTCCCTAAATGTAAAGGAAATATTGAATATTAAATATAATTAATGTATAATAAATTTAAGTTTGAAGGGTTTGAAGCATTCCATTTTGTATTTTAGTTCAGAAATTTATCAACAATCTGTTGATAAATTGAGGATACAGAATTAGATATTTCATTTTTGCATTGTGATATTATGGGTTAATCATAAAAAAAATCATTCTCCTACTTGCAGTACATTGAATTATTGGCTTCCGATCCCAGTGCATTGCATTCAGCTCAGATTATTATGTCAATTAGCTGATTATCTGAGTATTCCTATTAATTAGCAAAGCATACCTTACCCTGTATGTTTAAATCTTTATGATTTGTAGTGATTCTTGGTGGTTTGCAATATGGTTTGTAGTAATTCACGATCCAGTGCTGGACACTTATATCCGTCAAAAAGAGTTAAAACAATTAATGAAAAAATTCAAATCTCATCACAGTCAACCTGATTGAAAAAAGACTATGAAATTTTTATGAACTGTCAACAGCTACACAACTGCCTCAGTCTTGCGACAGCCTTCATCGGTCCAGCGTGCGGGTCCTCAACAGCGAATACCTGATGGATAGCCCTCAAGATTTACTCACCTGTTAGGAAGATAGACTTTGCATCACACCTCTCACCAAGGTTTCCAGTACCGCAGACCACTCTCCCATGAAACCAAGCCACATCCACGGGCTTATCAGGGTGCCAGAGTGTGGATGAACACGACAACAGGTAGTCAGGGAGGAGGGATGGGGTGGGGGGTGGGGGGATAAGTGCAGATAGAGAGTCCAACCTTAGCAAAACACTTTACATCCACTTCCCTTGGATTACTGGTAATTACAGTAGCAGAAAAACTGAATCCTTGCCTGGGGCTGTCCTGATGGATTTAAAAAAAAGGGGGAAAGTGAGTGAATGGGAAAAAAAAAATTACACAGCGTCAGGATATGTTCCTCCAAAATACCGCATTAGCGTTTACACAGGGATAGTGTTTAACTTCATCTGAGATCAGCTTTTTGGGAAACGGGGAGGGCTCGGCAGGTGTAGAGGGTGAACCTGTGTTCAGTGAGAGAGAGGGGGAGGAGACTAGGGCCTGAGGAACTTTGAAACTAGACCTTATTTTCTCCCAAGCAAGCTGAAAGTGTTTTAACAAAAAGGTGAGCTTGAAAAAAATGTCAGTCTGTTGGACTTGGTCTTCATTCCTTCCACTGCTCTCCCAGTAGGGTACGCTCTCTGTTATAAAATGTTACACGCAGAGTAGCAGAAATACTTCTGAGAGGAGATGCAGTCACACAATTAAGATGAATTACTTAAGAAAAATGTGTTCTTGTTGTTTTCTCTCTAATCAAGATCACCTCATTTTCCAACGTACACCAGACAATGAAAGCTCATTACCATAGATTCCTGAAAGATTGCATTGACTTTCAGCGGGGAAATCCCTGTTGATAAAAGCTTGGAATGGACAGAGTCAGAAGGCCATTGTTGGAAGGACAGTAGTGGTAATAGGAGAGCATAGAGGATAATGTATGAGAGGCATCAGTATTGAAGAGGCCTGAGTTCCTATTGACTAAGTCAAAGTAGAGGTGCTTTCAATGGAAGATTCTTTTACACCTCCAAGTCCTATCCTTGTAAATTTACAAAAGCCCCTAACCACGACTATGGAATTGAAGGGTCCCAATAGGTCCCAATAGACCTACTGTTCCAAATTGGCTCATCTCATGTTGAATCAGTGTCAGGAACTAGGGGTGATGGTGTAAGACATGAGAGAAAGATAGGGTGATAGGTCCTATTAATGAAAAGGGAGGACATGATTGTCTTGGGATAAGGGATTTCAAAGCATCCAATCCTGACATCAATCAAATGGAAGAGTGAATGTGCATATCCTTCAGAAAACATGCTACGCACAGACATGAATGGGGGCAACACTGGAAATAGGCTTCATTACATTACAGGTCATCCACAGTTAAAGGTCACCTTCAGTGAACTTTTGTGGAGATCAGTAGACGTAACCCAGGCAATAGCATTAACAGGATTGCAGCACTGAAGCATCCAAAAGACTTTGAGATTAGGGAGGTTGAAGTCAAATGTTAACGTCTAGTTCTGAGTTGTGAGTTGTCTGAGTTGTAGGCCAAAACATATCTTCCTGGGGGTTGCAGACTTGAATTCAGCTTACCTGAACCCGACTGATTCCTATATTATGTCCCTCGATTTTCACCTTCTAACCCCCTTTACCCATCAGTTGACCTAAACCTGCACTCCCGTCATCTTGCTCACAATACAGGTTCCCTACAAGTAACCAAAACCTTCTTGTAGGTGACTCCGTCTTTTGAGGTGCACAATACCCTCTGTTCAAAATGCTTTGCCCTTCGTCTAGCTCTGTAATAGCAGGGGTGTATCAGAATACAATCTGGCCATGTTTGCCCTCAAACAAGATCCTGGATATAGCTCAAGGAGCAAAAAGTCACTGTTGAGCTAATATGGGGGAATAGTCATGCAGGTGTGGACTCACACATGCCAATTCTTCTTGAGGCCATGGTCTTAGTTACTGTGGTCTAGTGAACGCTTCTGATATCCATAAGGTTTATGATATCTGCCACTTCAGCTTACTTTTGAGTGTCACGTTAAATGACCCAACGCCATGTATAATAGCAGCTGATGAGTGACTTCATCTGCCTAGTTTTCAATATCTTTGGTTTTTGTATAACCAGTTATGTTGACCATTCTTGAGCCGACTTCTTGTAGTGATCCAAGAGTTTGTGATGGCTTTGTATGGTGGCTTTGGTTATGCAATAATACTGTAAAACACCGGACTGGAGGACACACTCCCTGAAGAATGTAATTCCATACTCACTAGTCATATTTTACTTTTATCTCAAAAAAAAACATTGCTAAGATATTCTTCCTTGTATTTACCATTACATCATCATAAGTGATCATAAATTTGCATGGAATTTCATCAGGGAAAGATTTTTGATATAATCGAATAAAATCCATGTGTAGTGTATGCATCTCCACAGACGGCCAAATAATATCAACACAATCAGGTTTAAAATCAAACTCTTAAAATTTTAATAAATCATCAGTTCATAGTCAGGGGTTGCTGAGAGACTTGCAAAAAGGATCGTGGCTCTTCTGGTTCACAAACACTTCAGCATCCATCAGCTGTAAATCAGAACAAATCGTTCCTGGCCATATAGGTCTTGGAACTGCAATCTTCTATTGTGTCAAACTGCTGTCTTGATGTACAGTACTCACACCCTTGAACAATTAGCATGTGTTACCTTTACATAAAAGCTGACCCATGCTCATCTCTTAAGCTAGGAGAGGATATACTAGAGCTCACAAAATGCCACGTACTTCTGGTTTTGGGCACAGTGCAAACCTATGTGGTGAGCAAAAAACATCGTGCAATGGCAAGAGCATCACTCTGAACAGCATTCTGATCATGTCTTGGTTCAAAAACAACTGTTTTCTTTGGCAAAGCACTGTCAACAATGTAATCTAGATATCAAATTAAATATCGACACATTTGAAGTGGTAAAACTCGCAACCAGTAGGTTATCACCATCTTGGCTATCACCACAAAGATGGCATGCAGCTCACTCAGAACAGCTGATCCAGGAAAGAAGCATCTTTGATGAACTGCAGTCTCCATTGTCCCTCATAATCCTATTTGCCAGACAATGCCCACACCAGAGAACCTGACGTCATTTACTGCATAAATGTAACTTTCCCCATACACATTTCAATCTTTTCAATATGATTTTCAAGCAAACACATTTTGAACATTTCATCATCAGCACTGATACAATCAGGCAAAACACATTCAGTAAGTTAAAACATAGCAAATCAAATCGATTTCCACAACAACAACAACCCTGAAACAAATTAAATAGTTGTACATCCGCAGTGCTATTTTACCATTCTACAGACTTCATTGTTGGCAATCTTTCAACCCTTTTAATCTGACTGACAGTTCCTTTCTCAGGTCTGAATGAAAGTTTGTCCGTGATAACAGAATAATAAAGGACACTGAGAGGATCCATCTTCAACAGCATCATCCCTCTGTCCAAATATACTCCTTCTATTCATTAGCCTGAATGGCCCACTTCTGCTTTCATCCATTGCATATGAACAACAATTCTCTCTCTTTGTGTAATAATCATTTCTCACCCATTTGCCCCATTTTCTCAAGGGAGCAGTCAGCTGCACATGCCAGATACAGGCATTTACCTCACACACACACACACACA
>JAAGVU020000038.1:17350238-17399439 GCA_011763525.2 Mormyrus iriodes
TTTGCCCCATTTTCTCAAGGGAGCAGTCAGCTGCACATGCCAGATACAGGCATTTACCTCACACACACACACACACAAGCAGGAGGAAGAATATTTTAACTGAAACTCTGCTAATTTTACTGGAGTTCTTTTTTTGTATTATAATTTTGCAATGTAACACTTCGCTCAACATTAAAATCTTTAAAGGGATGGATTTCAACTACAGCTAAAAGCTTGTTTACAGTATACTCCCTTTAAAAAAGGGTTTTATAATATAAGGAATTCAGTACTGGTCATAAACAGATAAAGAAAAGGGCACATACAGTGATCCCAAGCATTTCATTAAAAGCAGAGAGATGACTGGGCTGTTGTTCAATCTCCTACCTCCTAATGTTCAGATGGACCTTTAATGGATGGGGGGGGGTGAAAAGCTCTGCTATTATTAATGAAGAAACACAACAGTACTTGTTTAAGAGTGAAATAAATTAAAACATTTCAATCTTAAAGCACAGACTGACTCTAGACACCCCTACAGCCCCCCCCTCTCTACCACTTCATAGCAATGACTCAATTCCTCTGTACAATTCTATACCAACAGAGGTTGAATATTGCAATAGGTAATCCAATGAAAGAACCATATCAGGTGGAAAAAATGTCCAATGATTAAGACAGGGGTGGGCACCACGGGGGCACTGGCTCCATCTAACAACTGATTGGCCTTCACAGATTCAAAACATATCATTGGCTAATGATAAGGTTGGCCCCTTTGTATGAACTACAGCCCCGTTTATCCCCCCCATCTAAAAAAAAACCCAACCTAGAATCTGCCTTGGATAAGACCAATTCCAAAGTAGCATCGCACAGGAAAAAAAGGGCTCTACATCAGAAACCCGAAAATTTGACAATCAACGTTTTCATATGTCTCAAGCAAAAAAAAAAAATGATCGTATTTTATTTGGTGGAGGTACATGTGAGGAGATCATACTTTTTAATCATGTGCTGGATAATATTTAGAAAGGATAATACAAATCATACAATTTTACAATAATGGCATCTACTGTGCAAATTAATAAATAAACAGAACAGGCAAAATTGCTCTCAAAATAACACAAATAGAAATTTAACAGCACCTAAGTTCCCGCCCCACTATCTGTCTATGATGCTACACACAGCTGGTGTCGACATTCGCATTATTCCTTTGGACAGAGTTTCGTGGGGGTTGAGGGAAGCAGGGCATGGTTTGTCATAAAAATACAGCATCAAACGGTGCCTCATAGACACAATCTCATTATATTAGCATAATATATTCTGTTTTTTTATAAAAATTACTGAAACAACAGCATAAAATCCACACTTTCGATATACTTTTTGAGATCTCTCAGATATATTGTGGCAATGTTCTTTCTTTCAGGGCCACCCTTTCATTTATAAAATTTAACACGAAGAAACACTGTGGGGGGAAAAAACTGGCTGTCAAATTGCATGTTAACTCTGCAGACAATGATTTATCCATGCTGCGCACTGTATAACATCACGTTTAATCAATTCAAATTCAAAGTGTAATCTCTCCATAATCTGGGAATTAAATAGCGGATTAAATCACAGTGAACTTTAGCAAAACAGTGCTCTTTTAATTAAAGTGAAACAATCTCAAAATTCCTGTGTTGGAATATGTTGCAAGAGTAGCTTAAATCAACATAAAATGGCAGACACACGAAAGAAAAAGACACCAAGAGAAAACCTTTTAAGGCTGGGCCCAGACTGTGTACAATTACTGGGGATGTCTGAAGACAGGCAAGTTGGCATGGCAACGTTAAGACCACCGGCTGAGATCTGAGAACCAGCTCTTAGCACACATGGCGATGAATGTTAGGATCTCTCTTCCACAAAAACAAAACGAGTGCTGGACCGGGACCCATCTCTGATGGAGCACGTCCATCCTCATCAAGGTGTTGCATGTCCACTTTAATGGGTGACTAAAGGGGTTTGGGATGGATGGAGAGCTAAGTGGGGATACCCCTGTAATCCGATGCACAGGAACTCGCTTTGAAAGTGGTGTTTGGTAGGGGTTAAAGCTGACCATTTCCCTCAAGGCCTTCAAAGATCCCCAGGGAGAAGCAGTCAAGTCCTGGGGAGATGTATAATAGAAAGATCAAGTGGCCCAGTCTGGCCCAGAAACCCTCAAATTGGCCTTGGCTGATTCAAAGAGGGTAGATACTGTGACAGGTCAGTCCACAGTGGACCAGGTGCTCAGATGAGACCAAGATCCCATGAAGCAAGGCTTCAACAAGAGCAGCTAATCAGTATCTCAAGACTCCTTTGAGCTGCACATGCCATGTTTCTATATTATTTTAGCACTGACTTGTGTGAAATTTGTCAGACTAAAACTGCTGCGATTAAAATGAGGATTGTGTTCTCTGGTTCCTGCTGAATAAAGGAGAGTAATTGCAATGACAGGAGAAATTACAGAATAAGACAGCTGCCAAAACACGCCCCTACATAAACACTGCTTAGAGGTCATGAAAGCCTGTTGGTATGATTTTCTCAGGGTTTAAAAGAAGCACTTTATGCAGGTAAATGTATAAAACCACTAACAGACACTAGAGAATGTATGTGCATTCCACTCTAAGAGCAAACTCTGATACTTAATAAGCAGTAATTTACCCTATTTACACCTGTGATTAAATGATATTCCTGCACAGGTGAGGCTCTAAAACTACAACACTAGCCTCACCAAATACACCGCTAATTTACCTTGGAATGCCGGTAACCAAGTGAACAAGTGGGTTTAGTCCACAAGCCTCCTTCTCATCCCAGCTGATACAGCAAGGTCTACATCTGGCTGTCTACTTGTGGTCCATATAATATCCAATCACCTGGTGTACTCTTTCAGTTCCTATATGCCAACATGTTATATAAGGTTATGTCAGTAATTTCTGGAGAAAATCCTTGGGTCACTGGCTACGATGCTCAACTCTTAAGAAGTATTCATCATGCAGACCCACAAAACCTTCTGCAACCAACCCAAAGTTGTTCCAGTTGGCTGCTTGCTAGTTTGGCATGTTCATCTTCAATACAATTTTGATTACTATGCAATTTGGGATTGCTATTCTGGTAACCATACAAGAATGTTTAAATATATTGAGTGCAAGAGTGTTTACTGCTTTGTTTTTAAACTTTATTGTACTTCTCAGCACCTTATTTTCCATTGTGAAGTACTGGTACTACCTTCTAAGCTAACACACCTTTGTGTCAGTTATATTGAGAAAAAAATGGAAACTAATGTAGTCTGGAAATATCTACATTTTAGGGAACTTTGCATCTGAAAAAAGAGTGAAATACAAATCAAGGATAAAAAAAAACAATAAAAGTCTGAGGGTGTTCCTTATCAGTCAATGTCAAGAAATCAACCCTTTACGTAACCCCATCAATCAATGAGCCTAACTGTGAACAATAGTTCCTTTAGACACCTGAGGTGGCACAGGCTGCCATCAAAAACTTCCACATGCTACCCAACAGCAGTCCAACATGGCTGTCCCTCTCTTAGAAGATTGTCTGGACATCCAGTGGTTAAGCCCCCATGCACGATTCTGCATTCTGCAAGGAAGGCGCAGCTCTTTGAAGATGAGGTAAAGCCACGTAAAAAAGGACAAATAATTCAGAATAGAATCAAAACCAGCCTACTTCCTGAACAAAACAACAGGGGCCAGTAGCAGAGAAGGGTTATGGTGATTGTGTGCGTGAGGCTTTGGAGGGGGGGGGGTGATCCAGAATGGGGATGGTGGGGAGTGTGGGGGGTGTGGAAAAAAGAAGGAGAGCTGGAACTCAAATGGTCACTTGGATTTGGGAACCACAAGTATCTCGTCCCCGTCGCGGATGTTGTAGTTGTGCAGGGCGCGGGTGCTGTACTTCATTTCCTCAGGCCCGAAGGCACAGCCCACCTCCTTGTCGATGTAGTAGAGGCGCATGTTGTTGGTGGACAGCTGCACCACCGTCCTCAGCTGCTTCTTCAGCTCGGCCACCGTCTGGTCCAGCCGGATGCTCAGCACCTCCACCCTGTCCTCGTAGCGCACTTCCACCTTAGCGCGGAACCGCGGCCGCAGGTCGATGTCCGCCAGCGGTGCCAGCTTGCCGTACTTCGTCACCAGGCAGTGGTACCTTAGGAGAGACAGACCATAAACCCAACACTAAAGCACATAAAGTGTGGGACAGAGGCTCGATGCGAAAAACAACTGATTCAACCCTCAAACTGAGATTCTTCTGCTCGAGCCATCCATCCATCCATTCATTTTCTGTATCCATTTATCCCATTTGGGGTCATGGGGGGTCCGGAGACCATCCCGGAGACTACAGGCGCAAAGCAGGGAATAACCCAGGATGGGGTGCCAACCCATCGCAGGGCACATTCACACACCATTCACACACACATGCATACCTTCGGGCAATTTGGCAACTCCAATTAGCCTCAGCATGTTTTTGGTCTGTGGGGGGAAACCGGAGTACCCGGAGGAAACCCCACGACAACACAAGGAGAACATACAGACTCCACACACATGGAACCCGGGCGGAGACATGAACCCTGATCCCAGAGGTGTGAGGCGATACTGCTAACCACTGCACCACCCCCCCTGCTCGAGCCATTAATGCTAAATTAATGTTTTTTTAATTGTTAAAGTAAAAAATGTGCAAAACTATTTCAAAGATACTGCAGCAAATCCCATACAACAAAATTCTCACTATTATTTTGCAGTATTCCACTGGTTCAACCATCACGAAAATACAGAGAATCATTATCTATTGCTGTACCGATGCCACTGGAAAACACTGCTACAAGTCCTAAGCATGTAACAGCGCAGAACACCACACACAGCCTTCCCTTTAGAGGTAGTCTATTGTCAGACTAAACCAAGAATCACACGTGCCTCCATTCTGCACCTTGCCTCAGCTCCCCATCCCAGACTCTCTCCTTCCCTCGCACTAGGTAGTCGTGAGAAAGGACCCTGCCCCAGGGGATTCTGCAGAGATAAGGCCAAAAAACGATTAAATAAAATCTAAGAGAAAGGCTCGGCCTTGAATGCCCCCTGTAACAGGTGGGTTAATCAGTGTAATTTCCCCTCCTTTCCAAAAAGGTTCTCAACAATGCAAGCTCCCGGTCTCAATTCTGCCTCGGGTTCCCGTGCAACCCTGGGAATTCTACTCAAGTCACCTCTAAGCAGTTTCCCACAAAGTGCCATTTTCAGTTTTTTTCCTCCGCTCCTTCAAACTCAGCCTCTAGAGGACGCATTTCACATATGGGTTTTATATTGTGGTCAGAGTCATTGAACCCCTATTACATTATATATTTATTTAACGGCTGCCTCCATGGCTTCATTACATGGGCCGCACGGGTGGGGGCTACTTTATCACAATGTCTACAGAACTTTTGGCTTTTCAGAAACGTAACTGGAACCAAGTAATGACTTTTAATTAAGCAATTAAGAGGTGAGGTGGAACAACGCTGGGCCTAGCCTGTGGCCCAGGAGGAGTGACGGTCCAATTCCTGCCCTGGATAATTAATTCAGCAATGTGAAGTGCGGCTAACCAGAGGCCCTGAAGTTTTTACTTTATCCAGAAACATTACACAAGGTGATTTGCATCTTCATAACAATTCATGCATTATAAATAAACAATGTATGTATATGCATTTTATAAATATATACATACATACATACACACATATACTTATATATATGTATATATAGATATATGTTCTTAGATTTTAATGTGCCATGATTAAATAACGACATAAGCTATCAAGTTATGTGTCTTTTCTATCTAGAGCTTATTTCAAAAACAGCAATGGAACAACAAGGGGTAAAGGGTGTCTTTTACATGTCACGCTTCATTAGTCAAACTCATTCCCTAACCTCCCCCCCAATTCTGCTTTTAAAATACACCTTGGGTCAAAGGCATCCAGGCAGGTAACTAGGGTTACCTGAGGGCAAAGCAATAGGGTGCGTGTTAAATCGTGGCTTTGTTATCCTACTTTCCAGCCGAGGGCAAGTCGAAGTGCCCGTGACCTGCTTGTGGGCCTGTAATCTTCGAAAGGGAGAGGGCGCATAGGGCTGTGCAGAAAGAGGATATCCGGCTTCTGTCTGCCGCCACCGCAACCCCCCCCCCGTCCCTTAAGGCCCACCCCCTATTCCCACCTGGGAAACTGGCAGAAGGTCAAACCCCCGAAAATGCAGTTTGATGTCTGCGGCCAGGTGAGGGGGGAGGGAGAGAAAGAGACACTGTCGCCTGTATCGAACCGCGCACCGTCTGCTAGCTGTGCTGTGACACCTGGGCACGGCGCATTGGCTCAGAGCCTGGGCTCTTCTGCTGGCTCCGGTCCGCCTACATTTCTCTACGTACCTCAGCGGACTACGCCAGCACGGGCTGAGTCACGGACCGGTAGAACGGACGTGCGTCTAGACAGAACGGTCAGTAAGGTCACCCGGTCTCCAGAGTGAGAGACGAACGCAAGCAGTCAGGGCTACGTAAAAGGAGAAATGCCAGGACAAGGAATTAGAGTGGGCACTAAGTGGGCAGTGGGTGGGGGGGGGGGGGTGTAAACAGGAAACAAGCAGCTAGGGGAGCGCTTTCCAGTCTGATTTAACACCTCTACAAGTACAAAAAAAAGGGATGCATGCCTCTCCAGATTCTACCAGTGATTCACATAAAACCCCATTTTTATGTACCTTCTAAATCCCTCCCCATCTTTGTAAAAAAAAAAAGCACTTTCCCTGTGTCATAATCAATGAGAATATGTCGGCAAATATGCCTTTTGAACTGCTGTGTCAGCTCCAGTTACAAATGGAAATAGGTAAAGTGCTCAATCCCCTATGAGGGGGGGGGGGTGTAGGGGGGGAATCAGCCTGCCACCTTGTGTATCAGCTTTCTGATCAGAGTATTACTCACAAAGGAGTCATTGAGTGGCCAGAGACTGGCCACATTGTCTCCCAAAGGTTAGATTCCCCAATCAGAGGCTACACTCTTGTGGCAAATCCCCTCTCGGCATTCTCCTGGGGTTAAGTGGAATTTGCATGGCAAGGAAGGGTGCTCCGTTTCCCAGCCACCGAACAGCCCTTAGAATTCCTGTTAAAAGGGAGGGGGGGGGGGTGTCCGGCCCATCTTATCACACTTAGTTGTATGACGGCCCCCCCAGGTTCCTTTTTTACCCTTCAAAGATCAGAAACTAGGACAGAGCTATAGATATACTAATGAGTTAACACAATCTGCCTACCACCTATACTCAGCATGAAGACCACCACGGGAGAACCCATTTAAATCTCGTCTCATATATACACGTGTGTTTGTGTGTGCATGTGCACAGCATATACACACAAATAAAGTACAGGCCTCCAGGATCTACTGGGGGCTAGACCTGGTTAAACACTTCAAAGAGACATCAGTTGAGGTGATTGCTTGTTCAACATGCCTGACTGCGTTCTGTGGTTCACTGGTCACATTGGGGTGGCAGCTGTAAAATCAGTCACTGATACACATCTCAGCTTCTCCTGGAAATCATATATAGGTGCAAAATGGTAATAATCCAGAGGTTACATTCTCACAAACTCCCACACGGAAGGTCTGCATTTTTATGAACTACTACTCTGTGACCTCCAGTATGCCAAATAACTGCTGTCATCCATTTTCTGTATCTGTACTGGTTGTGGTACACCTGGAGCGGGTCTCAGGAAGCACAGGGCAGGAGGCAGGGAACACTTGCATGGGATGCTAGTCCATTACATGGCACACGCTCACACATAGTTCCATCTAGAGATGGGTTAAATACCCTGTTGAGGTTAAACCATGACATCTGGGCTCTGATGATAAGATCATGGCACCGTGGTAATTTTCTGCGTAGACCAGATAGGACCATGCTGTTAGAGTGCTGAATGGGCAATACCCTGATCATCCCCAGAGTAGCAATACGGAGCCCAGGTGTGCTGTGTGTTGCACCTGTAGGGCAGCTCTTTCTCAGGACAGTCCAGGTGGTAGCGGATGAAGAACCTCTCCGCATCCTCCCTTTCTTCGTCCGTCACCTTGCTCCCATTCAGCACCGACACAGAGGGCAGACTGCAAGGGGGTGCCAAGGTGTTGTTATAGCTACAGCAGCAAAGGATGTACACAACGGCAATTCTAGGATTTTGAATGTGAATTTTGAATTGAATTGATTTTGAATTTTGAATGATGTTTTGTTTTTCTTAAAAAGGGGGCCATGATTCATGCGGTACGGCCAATTTTCGCATTAGCAAATGATATGTTTTGAATCGGTGAGTGACAGGGGAGGGGGCTTTCTGGGAGCCAATCACATTTCAACTGGGGCCAGTGCCCCCTGTGGGCCCGCCCATGTATTCATTCCTGGCCATGCAACATTAGTGCCTGAGGGCCAGGATGTGTGCAAGCATTACTGTATATTTGACAGTAATGTCACTAGGCTGACACAAACAAAATTCAACTGCCTATAGACAGACAGACAGACAGATGCATGTATACATACATACAAACAAACATACACACACACACACACACACACACACACACACAGACACATACATACACACAGACTTTATTGATCCCGCAGGACACTTAGACATCCAGTAGCTGACATATACAATAGACGAATGCAAAAGAATAATAGGAAGAAGAATGAAGAATAAGGAGACTGACAAGCTGGCAATAGTAACATTAATTGCCGGTTTTGTTAGTCTTATTATCCTTTGATAATAAGCATAGGGGGCGCAAGGCAAGTAACACTGCCGCACACCAAATTAGTGAAGTGCAGCCAAACATTTCTCAGATTTGTAATCATTACTATATGATGTAGATGCTAGGCTAAATGTTCTGAAAGTCAATGCTGAGCGTGGCCCTGTGTTTGTGTGTGTGTGGGGAGGGGGGGCACTCACTGTGCTACAGTGAGGCTGCGCCTCTCCGTGTTGGTGTAAGTCTGTAGTAAAGGAATTCCCAGCAGTCTCACTTCCTCCAGCTTGGGGAAGCAATTCAGCTTCTCTATATCCTCCCACCTGTTTAGACCTAAAAAATGCACACAAAGAAAAACATTATTGTTCATTTTCATTCATATAGGATGTCAACAATGACTAGTATTAACCAATGTTAAGGCCATCAATTTTGCAATAAGACTAAACAGAGTCAAAGTTATGGTCTTGGTATATTTACAGACAAATTCATGATTAATGTCTTTCGTATTTCTAAATTGTCCACAGCAGTGTTTCCCAATCCAGTCCTCGGGGACCCAGAGATAGTCCACGTTTATCTCCTCTGAGCTCCCTGTCAGACAATCCACATTTTTACTCCCCCAGGAGCTGGGAGGGAGAAAAAACATGGACTTTCTGTGGGTCCCCAAGGACCAGAATGGGAAGCACTGGTCTATAGGTAATTTTTTTTCCAGGAACTTCACTGTAATTCTCAAGTGCTCTACATAAACGTCCACAGGGTGGCATTGCCTAGAGTATCCGTCACGGAGCGAATCATGTTCACAGCACTTTTGTTACAAGCTCAGCTTTTGTGGATAGTGAGTAATTACCTACCCTTCTGAGTGGTTGATGGGAGTTAGATTAACAAAATGATACATAAGATTCTCAGCTACAGCTAGATGCATATCCTGTTTCAGTAAAGACTTCCTTTAAAGTGCAGAGAGGGCAGGGGTGAGATTTTCCACCATTCTTGACCGCCTAACAGCTCCCCCCCCACCCCATCCCTTTCTAAGCCTCCCCCCAGGCACCCTAACCGCTGAAACCCATGTGAAAAGAACGCAGTCTGGTCAGCAAAGCCATGGCTATCAGTTTGTTCATCTCTCCTCCTTTCAGGTTCAGTGGACCGGTGAGACAGGTCAAAGGAAAGCCAGTCCTGTACCTCTGATTGGAAGGATGCTCGGCCCGCTGCCCAGCCACGAGACCCTCAGGAGGCCTAACTGTCCCACTGAAGGGCTTTCACTGAGGCGCTAACATACTACTGATTTCAATCTCCACTAAAAAGCAGCAACTCACAAATCTGTGTCCATGGCTAATAAACCTCTAATTCTGGCCTTTCTTAAGCTGCAATGATCTAACAATATGTAAAAAAAAATATATATAATAATAATAAATTATTGAGAACTTGCCATGAGGCCAAATAAAAATTCTGCTAATAACTGAGTAATGCTGAACCAAATGAGTTCTTCATGGGCCTTTAAGGGGAACCTTATGTTTGGGATCAGCTCATTGGCTGAAGCTTGGGCAGAGGGTGGAGCTACCTGAGTTGTGAAGATTGATGCTGCGTAGTTTGGGGAAGAGCCGATGCAGTGCATCCCCAGAGTCCTGGATGGAGGCGAGGTTGTTGTTGGCCATGACCAGTGTATCCAGGCAGGGGAACATGGCCCCAAATTTGCGCACCTCACCCCAGTCCTGCAGGTTGTTGTCAGTGATGTGCAGCAGGCGTAGAGAAGGGCAGGACACGGCTGAGGGTGTTACAGCCTCGTACTCATTAAGGCACAGGAAGAGCTCCTCCAGCCTGCAGGGGGCAACATACCGCATAGAGGTGAGACTCGTTCGCTTTGCACAACTATCTCCAAAGTCCCATATGGTTTTATCTACAGCTGAAATGTTCCAGCTGGGTGCCCTCCCAGTGCTATCTACAGAACAGAGTTAAGGAGCAGGGCCACAAGCTGGCATGTTATAGGTTATATCATTTAATGGCCAGCCCTAGCATTCTCCATCCCTTATACCTAAACCCAAAACTTAGACCAGTGGTTTTCAAATTTTTTCTGCCATGCCTCCCCTCAGAGACAAAAGAAATCTCTTGCCCCCCTGCCGAGACACCCTACCCCTGCATTTTTTATTTATTGACATAACGTCACATTGTAAAAATATGCACTGTCAAAATAACAATGCAAACTGTCTTTAATCAGAAGACATTTTGGAATTGATTTCACAAAATGAATGCAAATCGCAACTCGACAGACTTCATCTTTTAAGCTTCGGTTTTAAATGGTTACCGTAAGATGACCCGTTTTTCTTTTCTTTTCTGTCAAAAATCTGTCCAGTTTGTACTTTAAATGCTCACTGACTGAACAGACATGCATATTTGTTTGTTTATTCCACACAACTGAAAAGGTTTCAACATCAAAATTCAAGTTCCGCAATTTCTTTCGGTTCAGTGTGACACCCCCATAATGCCTGTATGAACCACTGACTTAGACAGTAACTAAGCTGTACTTATAACCATCAGCCACAACACTCTTTCACAAAGCCATTTCATACCATGCTTTTTATTTGTCATCCAATTAATTATGTGCGCACAGATCTCCCGCCCCCAATGTGGCAAAGTAGTGGTGACCCAGCCGTCTTACTCGGGGATCTCCCTCGTGAAAGTGTGCACAGTCTCCCAGGAGACATGGGTGCTGTTGAGGACCAGTCGCCGGACTCTGACAAAGGCCTCCGCACAGCTGGCGTCCAGCGGTGATTCACTGAGGGGGTTGGAGCTCAGGTTGAGAAAGTCCAGGTTTGGGATGTTGGCTACGATCTTGCTGATCTACAAGAGCAAGAAAAACCCAAACCTGCACTGAAGACCTTATTTATTTATCTGGTTTAACTGTCATTCTTGGTTTTCCTTTGCCATCATTTGACTTATGACTTTGCACATCTACTGTCCTTCTAGGAACTAACCTATTGGTGTTGATCCTGCCTGAACTTCCAGTCAACTACAAATGCTGCTATTCACCAGCTGTGCCAGAGAGCAATAAAAGTGAAGACAAAGTTGGCTTTGCGTAGGGCCCTATGTGACTGGTAACATGTTTTTTCCCTAGCTAATCATTATTCGCACACATTACCACAATCTGTAGACATATGCTATAACTTGCACCTGAATGGTTGGTTCCACCTCCTCTAGTTCCTTGGACCCACCTCCTCTACAATCTAATTGGTTAACTCTCTGAACCCTTTCATTTTTCGTTTTGCCTTCACAACAACTTCGTGTCAGTAAAACTTTGCAACCATATATACATTCCTGTGTTTTCTCAGTGGGTGACACTGATTGATTTTCCTGAAGAGATTTTACAGATCTATTTCAAATCTACTTTTAAGTGTTAAACACCTAAAATTCAAGAACAAAGCTGCTCCTGATATTTGATCATTTGCTAAAGATTTCACTGCCAAGGAAATCTCATCCCATGGGTGTTTGCCAAATTCAAATTTGGCTTCCTACCTCATGCCAATCCTGTAGCTTGTTGTTGGACAGGTCCAGTTCCACCACGTGGGCGCAGAAGGCCGAGATCTCAGCTTCATCACCGGCACGGCTGATGCCACACCCATTGAGGACCAGGATACTGGGAAGGTTCAGTCGATCTATAAAAGAGTGGAAAAATAAGTGGAAAAGACTCTCATCCACAATGATCCTCTCCTATTTACTATAACTCACACTTTTATACATTTGTACAACCTGTGAATGGAAAAAACGCCTGGAAAAATGCCCTCGTTTTTTTAATGTCCCAGTGAAATTACGTATAACATTTTGGTTACAAATGTAACCATTTTTCAACCATCATTGTGAGGTGTTGACAGAAATATAACAATCTACAAGGACAAAACCCAACAGTCATTTTCACCACATTTCCCAACTGGCAGGCAGCTCCACAAATTCCATGGCTACAAATATAAGGCTTGACATAGTCATCCAAGACGCTCGAATACCGGATGCTACAGAAAGTCGAAGTAAGCATCAAATATACTATGTGGTGTTATTGTGCTACATGGGGGCTAACGGTGGAAACATTTTTGTTCCAACAGCATAAAACCTCTGGAACAACAAAGGACAACAATCTAAAATTTGCTATCATGTAACATTTCTTGCCTTTCAAATTCTTCAAAGTATTTGAGCGACAGTGGGTTAATATACACATGACACAGTCCATATATGGCTTATTTTCACTGGAGCCTGTCATGCGCTGCACCATGACTGTACCCAAGACTGCAAAAAAGATAAAACTCAAAAAACAGATTCATCTGGTCCAGAGTCCACAGCTCCAACCTTGCCCTAAAAATGAGTCAGCTCTACCAGGGCCCAGATCATATAACTCCCGAGCCAGCAGTGCTGGCATGTCTCACCTTTCATAGGTGAACCTTGAGGACCCATTGGCACCACTACCCCAACGCCAGGCCCTCGGCGGTACGGGAAATTCTCTGGGCTGTACTTTTCGCTGATCACCTCCATGAAGGTCCGGCCCTCGTCTTCGGGGGGATCCATGGCGCCGTCCCGCACGGCTTCTCCGTCGTCTAGGTTGGGATTGGGAAGGGATCGAAAATCACAGATATTATCCAATGAGATTGACAGCCTAATCCCTGCACAGGACCACCCCAAGATTCTTGCAGCTGCTAGTATTCCATGGCCCCTACCACTGTGAAAAACTAAGCTTTTCTATCTCCAGGAAAACAACACTTTACACAGCACAGTATATTCCTCAATAATACTATTAATTAACACTGGACATAAAACCACTATAGACCTCATACTTCACAGGCCACTAGAAAAACTGACAAGCTTAAATAAAAATAAAAGACTAGCGCCTTAAGTTGTCCCAAAAGGAATGACAAAGGGAGATGAATCAGCCCCTGTTCAAAGTGGAAATCAGAGGAAGGGTAGATGAATCAAATCACAGGCCGTACTAAAAAGTGCAGCTACATCCAATACCAGGGAGTGGAGTTATGTTGCGGCCAGTAAATAGTCTACACTGCAAACATACCAGGGGTGAGCATCGCAGCATTTCACCTGCTTTATTCTTTCTAAATGTAAAACAACCCGGGCAGACCTTTCTCACCTGCGGGCGGAGCAGCGTCCTGCTCCGCTGGGCCCACCGTCAAAGCCCGCCTGGCCTCCCTGTGGAAGAGAGAACTTTTGTTAAGTCCAAGGTGCGTGACGTGACTCCGGTCCCATTGAGCTGGAATTGTGAAGTCCTCTGGCCGATACAATTATAACACCTGACTGACACCACATGAAATGACTAATTAAGATGTTAAACATTATTCATCCATTTATTACTTGTTGAATTCTGCATTTCAGTATTGCTCATCACCGTGAGCTTGCTGTAACCATTTGTTTCTGTTTTTATGTTACTCCATCTATGTGTTTTGTGTTACTGAAGATTATGAGTGTCTTTGGGTTTTGAAAAGCGCTGATTAAATCCAATGAATAAAAATAACAATAATAATAATAGAGATATTGAATGCACGGTATATAACAATACTGCTGTTGTCATTATTATTATTATCATTATTATTATTATCATTATTATTATTATTATAAAAACACTTTAAAACTGGATTTTGACTTTGATTTTGACCGTAATCTGCCCCTGACTAACTAAAATCTCTCCTGATGTCTAACTGCAGTATTTATTTTTAACCGTTCTGCCTTCAAAAAATCTTTACCAGTTTCTATTTGGAGTAATATCGCCTTTGAGCCCACGGATATATGCATTTAACATCCAGTTCTGCTGACCATACAGTATCATAACCATGTGTGTAATCTCCTACCCCTAAATATGTGCAGAAATAGATCGGTGTCACCTTACCCCGTGAGAGGGCAGCCGCAGAGTGAGGCAGTGAGCCCTGACCGCTCCGTGGTTCCCTCTGAAGTGACCTTTTCCAGCAGCAAGGCACTGTGAGGCCGCCCGGCAGCCCAGCTGAGCGACACGGACTGAGGTCCCGTGTGGATCCTGCGTGATTCTTCGTGTACTGTGGCCACGCCTGAGCCAGTGAAACTGAGTACCTGTTATATTACACACACCACTGAATTTACTGGGTGTTACATAGAGACAAAATGTAAATACTAAAACAATATATATACTCGTAACTCAAAAATCCCATTTTAAATACTCAAACACCCTTGCAAAAAGAGAACCTTGTGACAGATTACAACAGCATGCTGTCAGCCATCTCTTACAAAGACTCATGTCCTTAACAAGTAAAAATATGATTGGTGATGTACCTGCAGCTGATTTTATAGTTCTGAAGGGGCTTTCTGCATCACTCGGGGCCTGCGGAAAAAGAACGTACATTCAGCACATCCAAAGTCTTAATTCGCAAATCATTCTCTAATGAAGAGCTTCAAATCTGTGCAGCCATTTCACCTGAGTTTGGACAATCAGAAGAATACAAAATAGACACTCCCAAAGATTTGATACATCTGTTGTTTACAATTCCTTTAATCACTTTTCACTAACCTCCACTTATCTTCAAAGAAATACAAATCATTTATAACAAGTTAAAGATAACAGAAGTCCCCTCAACAATCAGGCTTATCAGTTTCATTGTTCTATCAGGCCTAAGTTTCACCTCTCGCCAGTCTGCAAAGTGGAGTTGCGCCTTCGTCACCCCAGCCGGATTGAGCTGAGGTCCTGTGCGGACAGCCACCTTTCAAGTGCTCCTGTGAAGTCTTATCGAAACAGGTGTCACTGACCAGAAGCCTCTGATGTTCAGCCCAGTCCGTTTGGTTTCACCTTCCGACTGAGTCCAAAGGACAGGCGTTAACCAACAAGCCATATCAAATGTGAGCATTTTACTGGAAGTGCACACTGATTTGTGACAACTCCTGATGCAAATAACTGAACAAATAGATGCCCTATTCTAGAAGATTCTGTGGGTGCTGATGAACACTGAATGAAGACACATTGTTTGCCGTTGGCTCCTTTATAAATCTATATTTAAAGACACTGTCCTATTTAATAGAGGACATAGGCTTTCTCTCTTTTGTGTGCTTTTGAAAGTATTTTTTGCTGACATGTTGTAACTAAACATTGACCTCTAGCAAAGAAATACACCATATTTTCAGAGCTGAAGATGGCGACAAAATGGTCGCCAATGCGACTAGATATTTTATTTTGCGACTAGTTTTTTCATTCCAATCGCCAATGGCGACTTCCTCTCACAATCCAAAAAAAATTTAAATAAAAACTAAACAGACTAGTGGCAGCATTTAATTATGTGCAGACCTGGATCCTCGCAAAGGTGTGATGGACTTCTGCGAGATCACGCAATACTTTTCCGTTAGCGTTATTAACTGCACTGTGACCGTTTAAAGTACAAAAGATAGAATTTATCTATGGAATAATAAGTATAAACCTAAGTGATACACACATGTCCTGTAAAGTGTGCTTTAAGCTTTAAACTATGGGGGACAGTGCACATGTAATTCTAATACTATGTGTTTTATGCATATTTATTAATAATTGCATTCATGTGTCCACTCACCGCCAGGGACTTTAAACAAGACAGCTGGGCTATCGAATGTGAAGTGCACACACAAACACTTAAATATATTACAAACATAAAGATATCGCAGCCGGAAAACTGCATATAAAGCTATCTTAACCGCGGTATTGAAGTTCAGGGTTAAACTCGAACCCGCTTTCTGGAATATTTCAGTATAGATCCGCATATCCCCACACGCACCATCAAACCAGAATAGCAGTGAGGTATACACGAGTGGTTTTTAAATTAATATTTCAATATTTGTGTGTGCTCTTCACGTTCAATGGCCTAGCTGTCTTGCTTACAGTTACCGGCGGCGAATGGACATAGTGAAATTATTAATAAATACGTATAAAAATACATAATATGGAAGTTACATGGTTACATGGTGTGCGTTGTCCCCTTAAGTTTAATAGCTAAAGCACACTTTACAGGATATGTCTGTATCATTTAGGTTTACTGCCTCTCCCGGGATTCGTTCCGGTAAACCTATCATAAGGAGAAAATGTGTTTTAATACAGTACAGTTCATAGCATAGCCTAGCCTAGCCTACCTTAAACATGCTTCGAACACTTACACTAGTCTTAAAAATCATTAACAAAAAGCCTATTATATAATAAAGTGTTGACTATGTCGTGTAATTTATTGAATAACGTACTGAAAGCGAAAATTAACATTTACCCATCATAAAGTCGAAATATCTTAACACGGACCGCCGTAACCCGGGGAGAGACTGTATATTTATTAGTCCATAAATTCTACCTTTTGTAATTTAAACGGATACAGTATTATTATTGATGGAAAAGTGTTGCTTGATCTCGCAAAAGTCCATCTTTCTTTACAACCATCGATTTTTCCCCTCCACTTCGCTTCCGGGCTCCCTAATTTTCCGTACATTAAGGTTCCTGAAATAAAAACATAGTATAAATATGTCAGTGTTGTGTGTTCCGGACATCTGTCTCCACTAATTAACACAATTCTGTCTATTCCTGCTGTGGCCATCCATGCATGGCATATTTCTGTGTCATTTATTTTCCTGTTATTATGTATAAGATAATGCAGAAGGTAATATTAGGCATATTAGATAGCTCTGATAGGAGAAGGAAAAGTCATTGTGAGGCAGATCGGAGACAAAATCTGCCATATAAGGGAAGCATATTAAACATTTTGGGTTTAAGAGCCATCCCTTCAGTTATTTTTTGTCTGGAGCCCTGCATAAGCAAATGGAAAACACTTTTACTTTATAAGAGATGACAAAGGCCAGGAAGCCAACAATGTATTGGAATAACAACAGAAACTTCGTTCTAAAGCTTCCTGCTGGTAGCCAAACTTACAGATCTACCACCACAGAACAGGGGTCATCAGAATAACCATTGCCATGACAACAGAGTGTTGTACTCTTTTGTCATGTATTGTTGATCAAATTCTTGGTTGCTATGGGTGTTTCCATAGAGTTACAAGCAAAATATTTTAAGGAAAAATTTAATGACTAACCTGAGACAATAAACGAATAAAACTTTTAAAAAAAATCACAGAATCAAAACTTAAAAGTATAAATAATTAGCAAGTGGGGTGTATAATTTTGATTACACCATCATCACGTGATGATTAAATTACTTATTTACTTTTACGGTTAACCTTTACGAATGCAGAAAGTCTGCATTTACACCAGTTTATTTAAAAAGCTGCTCTTCGAGATATATTTACCATGATCGGCTGGTGTGAAGGACGTTTATTTTTAACTACACCATTGTTTATCCCCGGAACATTTTTAAAATACACAGATTTCACGTTTAAAATTCAAAACTTACAGTGTAAATACTACTATTTAAACATAATTTATTTTTATTTATAATAATTATTCGAACCAGGGGTAAAAATATCTAGATCGCTCTACGCACATTCCCCATAGGCGATACAACGCCCCCTACCCGCAAATACGTGAACTTGCACGCTGGTATGCGGTCCTTGGTAATACAGTATTTTGAAACTTGCGATGCATTCAGTGATACGATCACCAGCCGTCAGCATGTCAGATACTTGTATTCGAATTAGAAAAACATGGTCATTTTAAGGAGTGATGCGTGGAAATTCGCTCAAATGTATTTGATAACAGTGGTTTCTGAGTCTGTTAAAACAGTGTAAACGGGCTGTCATAAAATTCCTCTATCAACGACAACAATTCAAATCAGAAAATGTCAACTTCATAAATACCTTATATAGAAACTTACCATGGTTTCCAAAGAAGTTTCTTTGTGTATCTGCTCGATAAGTATAATACGATAGCTACAAACCATATATACCTACCTGGCACTGTATTTACTTATTGATGTGCAAAGCACAATTTAGATTGCCATAAAACGATACAGTGTTACTGATCTTAATTAATCACAACTATACATTTCTGTGTACTTGAGGAGGTACACCGAAATGCTTTTACAAATTTCAGAAAATGGCCGCTAGGTTATAAGAGCATATTTGCTTGCATCTCACCACCCGACAAGCAAAACTTGTTTTTTTTTTCACGGGCAATACGACCTTTTCAAATGAAAGAAAAACAAAATCGATCGATCGTCTTATTGTGCATTTATGGTAATTTGGAACAAATGTCGTTATATATTTTCCGCAGCTATCCATAAGTGCTGAACAAACAGTGCCGTAGTCATGATAGTAATAAAATTCATCAATATCACAGTCTCGAAAAACATTCCCTTAATAACTGATTCTGTGATCAAAATCAATGTCGAGAAAAAAAATGACAGCATCAATTATATTATTTCCATTCAACCAAAAAACTCTGATATTGTCAGCTAATGAAGGACAACTGTCTCCTGTTCACCTGCAAGGTGAGTGCCGTTACTGTCGTCGCACAGGTGGCTAACTAGCTAACGAATAAAGGAAGCTAGCTAGCACTGACTAGCCTAGATATACATTTGTAAAGCTATGCCCACTCAAGATTAGCTCAATGACCCCAAACCTACAGACATTGGCCAGAATAGCATGCATATTTGTCAGCTAACCAAAGTATCACTTTCATCCCGAGGTATATCTCAAAAGCAGGACATCTTTCATAAAACTGTGCGGCGAAAAAAGTATTTTAATTCACACTCACCCCACTATCTCCTCCTCACTATGATTTTGTTATTGTTGATCAGTTGTCACCCCTGCCCCCCTCCTCGTCCAGGAAGTGACGCGGCACGCACAAAACCGAAATATTTTCTGGGGCTTCGTGCAAGAGACTCGACTCCTCGCGCACTACAAACGCTGTTATTGGCTGAGGCTCCTTCGGCGAACTACACCGACCAATGAAATGCGAAAGCTGCCTGGACGAGAGGAAAATTCGACCCCTACCGTTTGTGCCCGTGCAGCGTCGCGTGGTTAAACGTACAGCGCGTTGACGTACAGTTTGAAAGCTGTACTTCGTACCAGATTTCCTCAATTTAAAAGATGCACGTAGTTGATGGTTCATCATCAGGGTTTTATGGTAATTAGACCAACTAAAAATAGATCCAGTGAAACTGACAGCAGTGAACATAGAGCGTGACATTTTTCTAAGTCTTTATGCATTATAAAATTTAATTAATCACTGTTGCATTACGCACCAATCAAGGTACAATCAAGACTTTGCGGATGATTTAAAATCGTACAATGTACGTATTTAGTGAATATATTAAAGAAGTAATAAAAGATAATAAAATTCATTAATACACCGTGCATAGGACAGTACTTAATGTAGTACTATTACAAAGTGAATGTTGTATTAGTCTCTTCTTATAGCCGTACTTCTCAGTAGTACTAGTAGAACATCATAGACATCAGTGTGACTTTCGTGGTGTGCCACTGAACAATCCATCCTCCACACTGGTTAGCATACTACGCTTTTTTATGGAATAGCAGCTCAAAGAACGAATTGTAATGTATTATTTCTGCACGTTGAAGAAAAATTGTATGCACCAGATGGCAGTATAACACAACAGATTACAAGGGGTGTACCCCTATTAAACAAGGCTGATTCGTATGTATATTTAATTCATAATGAGATTAAATCCGTCATTTGTAATACAAGTACACATTGCACACATGACAAAAACAGATTTCAAAAGAAATTTCTACATTCAAATTCCAATTTATTGCACTCTAACGGATCCTCAGGGGAAGTCAGTAGCTGTAAATGTGCCACACTAGGGGGTTTTGGGAGTAAGGAGTATGCCAGGTGTTTTGTCGTCCCTCTTGCCGTTGTGTGTCTCCTTTTTGTAGCCTATTGAATGAAAAAAAAACATTAAAAAGAACTTAAGTTGAACAAACATCTTAAGTTGAGAGGAACTGCATGAACAAGCCTGTTTGTTGTAAACCATACTATATGGTAAACTTTTTGCATTATTTGTATTATCAAAACAAAAAAAATGACTTAAAGTATCCAGTGTTTCTACATTATTATTACTGCAACCTGGTACTTTTTGTACTTGGTGAATAAAAGGATTCTGATTCCGATTATTTACTTATATGTCAAATTACCATTACTCCTCTTGTAAGAATTGTCCACATGTCACATGTCACTGATCTTTGGCACAAACTGAAGTGTATTTTGTTACGGCCCAGTCACCTGCAGGGGACAAAAATGCTTTAGGGGAAGGAACGTTTGCAACCAATGGGGTCCACACACATACAAATTACACGAACACTCCACCTGAAGGATGAATATGAGCACAGCCTTGCAAACACAGACACGTGCTACATCTATAGTGGGACACATAGGATATAGATTTATGCTGTGTGTGGCCTCTGATAGCCTGAACAATCTGTCAGATCGAATTTACATGCAATACTGAAAAATAGTTTTGATCAGTGACTCTCATCCATTTATAATTTTGCTTAGCTGACATTTATGTACAGTTGAATGTTTCCCCAGCGTATTTCCATTTGAGCACCTTGCTTAGAGGTACCTGAGACCTGAATCAGCAGTTGTCAGGAACATAAACCTGTACTCCAGCCTGATTTCCCTCTACATGCCTCAATCATCCTATTTAAGTCCGTTTCACTTGCTGCATTTTCTTACTGGGCAGATAGTAGTCGTACACCTTGACTGTGGCTGGCTTCAGGTTCTCCACCTGAAGCTCTTCCCTGAGCTTGAAGCTGATTTCTGTAGCATTATTCTGCAACAGCTGTAAATAAACATTGTGTAAAGTGAACATAATCTCCTCATAAAATTGAAGACATGGTAAGGGACAATATTAATATTAAATTTGATCTGCTCACCTTTTTAAAATAAAGCAACACATGGTTGTTTTCGATTTCAACACGGTCGACCTTCGAAGAGTCCTCCAGCTGCAGAACAAGGGTGGCCGTGGTGGGGATATTTGTTGTATGTTATTTGTCCTCAGTAATACCCCATAATCCCACAGTGTATATTATTTACATAGGACACATAAATGACTCATATGAAGTGGTAATGGAGGAATACACTTAAGATCTAACAGTCATAAGTACTGTTTCCATGGTAGTAGCAAGATTCTTTACTATTGGTCTGTATTTACTCCTGTCAAGGCCAAAGTATTTTGGAAAAACAAGAGCTATCATGCATAATATGATCCTTGTAACTAGGAAGGCGGGATTCCTGACCTCAGGGTGTAATGAATTGTTGAACTTCATGTTTTAATTTTTTAAACTCACTTAAAAGTGTTGTTTGGAACCGACACTTCAAGTTTCAAATGTTAGTCAGTTGAGAGTTTAACGGTAACTGAAACGCTTAAGCCAGTCCTAACCATATATACAATATACATAAGTTTCTCTTCTACTGTGTACTCTTTGAATGTTAAATTTTTTTTTTATTAATCCATCCATCCATCTTCCAATTATCCAAGCATTTCATAAATATGAATGAAATTCACTAACTTGTACAGTGAATAAGCTTCTGGAATCTCTTATAATCAGCATTCTATCTGTCCTGATGCCTGGTACCAACTCACATGCTTCAAGTTTTCTGGCTCCGGGACAAACCCGGAAAGCATCGCCACATCTGCAATCACCATGTCTGTGCTGTCTCTTGGGCCATTATATCTGTTGAGATAAGGTGTTGCGTTCATGCATCACTCTGAAGTACGAATTATTGGATATTTATACCAGACACTTCCTATGGGTTGCCGACTTATCTACAATCGACATCTGGGGCGTGGCCTCCAGTGAACAGTATCTACATTTCACATGGTGCATCCCACGTGGAGCAGCCCCCACTGAAGTGTACATCCTTACTGGAGAATCAGGTTGAACAAGAGGTGCCGTCCACTGATAGTGCAGTTGCCTTTTGTGGAGGCCATAATGCTGAAGATGGAGCCATCAGGAATAGGAGGGATGTTGTAGTAGAGTGCTGTCTGAAAAGGAATAAAGGAAAATCAGCAATGATTCAGGTCAGCCAATCACTCTGCTCCCTAAATTAATACACTCTGATGAGAACAGTATCTGCTAAATTTTTCAACAGAGATTAATGTATGTACATAAGTACATTATTTTACACAAACACAATGGAAAGGATAGATGTGTATTACACCAACCTGCACAGAAACACAGGCACTGCCCTGAGCCTCAATCACATACTGTTCCGGAATGTTACGCAGTTCCATCTCTTGGTAGATTAGCTTGTTGGTTTGATCCACTGTGAAGTGGTGCATGTTCCCGCTGGAGGACTGTACTGTAACTGTGCTGGCCCCTCCTGGGCTGTAGACCACGGTAGCATAGCGGGACAATGCCTGGAGGGCTACCACCGTGTCCTACACACAAAGAAATTGTCCCACATTTGCTGTGGATTGCAGATAGAATCGGAGTTGACGGGGCTCAGATGATACAGAAAGAGCCCTGTCCATACCTGTGTGGAGTAGAAGCCTCCTTGTGGGTTCTGCTGCCTCACCAGCCACCCTGCAATGCGGCTGGCATAGCCCTGGTCAGCGGCGGACAGCTGTGGTCGCCTCAGGACAGCCAGGAGTACGTAAGAGGTCAACTCTACTGACAGTGAGGTGGATGCGTCTGAGCTCGGTGGGGACCAGTGAAGCAGGCCTTCTGTGGATCATATCAGGATTCATTATTGTGCAACTAACAAGGGTAAACCATGGGACAATGTCATGTAAATCTGGCATGTGTGTCATCCTGACTGACTAAAAGAAGGGAACTACGGCTCTGATCAAGTCAAACTCCAGCAAAATCAAATATTGCTTTCATTGTAATTGCAAGCCAGGAAATCGGCTTTCTGTTACATTATTCATTTACTCATCCAACATAATGTAAGAACTTTATATGACTAATTAATAAAGTGGGATATTACTGAAGGAACTGAGTATCTGAATCAAGTGTTCAAGGGCAATGCACCTTATTGTCGCACCCTCACTGCGTTGAAAGGCACAAGACAAAGCTTATAGTAATAATGAATGAATGAATGAATGAATAACAGACTATTCTGGTGGAAACAGGCTGAGTTTATGAACTCAATACCTAACTGGCAAGGCCAAGTAATGCACTACTTACCATCACTGGAGGCAACAGAATCCAAGTACTTCAGTAGGCGAGCACTGCTGTCCATCTCCTGGGCCAAGCTGAAGGTGTAGGCCAGTAGAGCAGTTGTGTAGATGTCACTGAGGTTATGACTGGCTTCCCTCAGACATGTCAAGCTCTTGGCTAGGGCCGGACTCTAGAGAGTAAGTTTAATGTAACCACTGGTAGATTTGCATCAAAGTCAGATGGTTGTGGTGACAGTTGACAGGTAACAGCTAATCATTTCTTCTGGTTAAACCAGGCTATCCATAGACTATTGGGTTAACATTGCACATTCATTGCTTGTCGAAAATCACCTCCTTTAAAACATTATTCCCGGTCTTCATGGTATTACAGCCAAAGGGTTTGAGCACAGCTCTGTGCTTGAGTTAATTGTTTGTCAGATCAAAATCAGCTCTACATCAGCAGGCGATCAAAGGGTTAGGGCCTGAGAACTCCCCGGAGGTACACTTACAGACGCACTTGTATTCAGCTCCAGCATTGACGCTGAGATGTAGGCAGTGAGGGTCACATCATCCATCACTCCGCCCTAAAAGACCAACCAGTCTACTGTATATAAAACAACAAAAACCTAACATAATGACATTATTCACATCTTCAGCATCTTATACACAAATAAAAGAATTATATTACTTTCTCACTTTATAGAAACTAAGCATGCTAAACAAGTCCTTCATCTACAGCTATTTTTCTTTTTTCTGATAAAGCCTTTTTTTCAGAACCATTGAAACAGAAGGACAAAATTAAGGAAACATATTCATTATGGTTGTTTGTTTTAAGATGTTTTCCTTGGCCTCTTTTCTTCCTGACCTTCATCCTTTTGTTAAAAAGGGTTCCCACAGTTTTGAAACAGCCGTCCTTTTTCTGCTGAGACTGCAGCCAGGTTCTCGCACCATCAATCACTTTGGGTTCGACGTACATGAAAGATCGTGCGCTGCCGAGCGACCTCATCACAAATGCTGTCAGCCTAGAAGGTAAGGTGCTGACTGAGACGGACACTTGTGCTGCACTCAGGCAAGCAGGCAACATCACTGCCATGCTAGTAAACCATGCATTTCTTTATAGGAAAAAAAAGCATCTCATTTGCCTATTGCATGCAAGCAAACTATCCATCCATTTTTTGTAACCACTTGTCTTATTCAGGGACATGGCGGGTCTGGAGCCTACGGGCACAAGGCAGGGAACAACCCAGGATGGGTTACCAAACCATTGCTGAACACACTTACACACCATTCACTCACATATGCACACCTTCTGGGCAATTTGGTGACTCTGAACCTTAGCATGTTTTTGGACTGGGGGGAAACCGAAGAACTTAGAGGAAAACCCATGATGACATGGGGAGAACATGCAAACTCCACACACATGGAGCCATGGTGGAGACTCACACCCTGGTCCCAGAGGTGTGAGGCAACAGTGCTAACTGCTGCACCATTGAGCCACCCGTGTTTGAAAATAAGTATTTAAATAAGGTGGAAGAATGATTCTTTTTGGATTCCAAGAGTAATTATTTTTGTAGAGACATTTTCCCAAAGGATAACAAAACATGCACACAAAGATACATTTGAATTCCATTTATGAACTGGTGAACACCCGTTCTTACCAGCTATTCACTTCTGTTCCTTGGCCAAAGGTGCTGAATGCTCCATTCACATGCAAGTACCTTAGTTGCCTCTGGTAGCCTGTTGGCGTGAACAACAAGTATGCTTCTTTGTAACATTCCTCTTGTTTTATACTGCTACAAGTGTTCAATCTTTAGAAGAACCAGTTTAATTCCAAACCAAATTAATGGCCCAGAAACCCATTTGGCTCAGCAGTGGTTGGGTAGGTTTTCCCTTCTCCATCTCACCTCTGCATCTATTCCTGGTTCCTAATACCAGTGGGTCACCAAGCTTGTCCTGAATATCAGACTGTGACCATGGCCTATTCTTATATGTGGGTCAGAGGATGAACATACCAGCTGAAGTCAGGTATTCTCACCAGTATTCAGAAAGTGATTGGCCTTCTGGAGCAGGATGGGGTTCAGCTGCTGTGTAGCACTCAGGTAGTGCAAGATGTAGATGTTTGGGGCCAACAATGCCATGTTCTGCTCCCCACAGCCATATGGCATGGCGAGCATCCCATCCAGGTTCTGTAAGGCTCTGCCCAGGATATCCCCTGCAGAGCATTCGACATTAACATCCTGAATTTATCCATAAAAACTGGGCTAGTTGGATATAGGACAAAGGCTGCCCTTAAGGTTGAATCAAGCCCCTTGAGGCTAAAAGGTATCCCTGAGAAAGGTCTTAAGTTGAAATATACTACTGTTCAAATGTTTTGGGTCACTTACAAATTTCCCATGGAATAGCCTTAATTTCTTAGAACAACAATAGACTGATGAGTATCAGAAGAAAGTTTATTTCTGGCCATTTTGAGTCTTCAGTGAAACCCACAATTGCTAATGCTCAACTAATCTAAAGAAGGGCAGTTTTATTGCTTCTTCAATCAGAACACCAGTTTTCAGATGTCCTAACATAGTTTCAAAAGGGATTTCTAGTGATCAAATTTGCCTTAAAAAATGATAAACTTGGATTAGCAAACACAGCGTGCCTTTGGAACACAGGACTGATTGTTGCTGATAATGGGCCTCTGTACGTCAATGTAGATATTACATTAGAAACCAGCCGTTTCCAGCTACAATAGTCCTTTACGACATTAACAATGTCTGCATCATATTTCTGATTAACTTGATGTTATTTCAAATGGACAAAAAAATGCTTTTCTTTTGGAAACAAGGAAATTTCTAAGCGACCCCAAACTTTTGAATGGTAATGTATTCTAAAATCTGTTCAAAAACTGTATGCTTATTACCAATAAAACTGATATTGTCTACCACATGTGGGTCAAATCTTAGGCAAAAAGATTAAGTAAAGACCAATTAGCGGCTTGGATTGATTCAAACTGTGTCCATGCAGTAGCGCTCATGCTAGCAGTGTTTGACTTTCGGGACCACAACATGCACAGCCCTCCAACTATGGATGTATTATTTGCAGCCTCTTACCAATCACGGAGACGGTCGCCCGGGCCGAGCCCTCCACCACATCAGCAGGGAGCTGCAGCATCACCTCCTCCTTGAGAGGTGCACCTGCAGAACATACAATGTCATCACAATTATGCATCCCCCCCCCACACACACACTTCAAAGAAGAATACAGAATACTGAGATACCTGATGCTTCTTTTTGGTTTAACCGCCCGTTCAATTTTCTTGAAATAATGGTACTTAAATGGTGAACATACTGTAAAGTTATTTGTTAGCAAAGAAAATTGAGTGTATTTTTAGTTTTTAGTGAATAGCAAATGAATTATTATTATTAAAATTTTAGTTAATAAATTTAGTAAAAAGTGTAGAAAAAACGCAGAAAATCTCAGTTTGTGCAAAAACGTTTAACTGGTAGTATAGGCGCAGTGCTCTACGCCAAATAATAAAGTAAATATAATATTATATAATTAAATGAGATTGCACTTATATTTCATGAGAAGTAAGGCAGAAATTGCACTACGAAATCAAAAGTTCAAACAATGAGAGCTGAGACAGAAGACGGCACCTGAAGCTGTGGTGAAATAATTTCATTTTCATATAACAAGATAGCACAGTACAGGTACTGTATGAATCTGCTTATTGCAGCTGTCCATCACATCTGCATTACTGTATGCATACTATATTACAAGTTAGATATGGACAATGGACATTATACAGCTGGCAGCGCTGCCCATTCTCCTGCACCTGTTACACTAAGCGATACACCCACTAACGTCCTACTATGTCCACTTTCAAGAATTTCTCGATCAGTGTGTATTTTTTAACATGGACCTCGGACATCAATGCGATCGGATGTGACTCGATAGGACGTAAATCAATGGATACCTGTATAATGAGATGCTGAAATATGTCATCATATTGATAAGTTACATTAAGTTATTACAATAAATGCCATTTAACAAACAAACAAATATGCCAAACATGTCTTGTACAATGGCAAGAGACAAGTAAGTGACTCGGATGGACTGCATGAGGACATGCCCGGACAGCATGAATCATCTGGACATGGAAACCAGCCCTGACTATCGTCCTCCCATTTGGACACAGACAGATCTCCTTGGTGAATGGATTCAGTGTCTTACCCTGAGGACACAGCAGCCAACTGTGACTGACTGTCTTCTCAGTTCCTTCTGCCTAGACATGAAGGGGACGAGGTGTAAGCAGCTATAAACTGAGAACCAAAGTTAAACAACAGCAGAGCTATATGGTGCATGCATTTTGCTATAATTTCTGACAATTCTGGAATTCCATACCGGACCACTAAAACTATGATAATACTACATATATTACAGAATAATACAATTATATTCTGAAACCTTCCACACTACTTAGAAAATAGTAAAGCAGATGGCCAATGGAAATTGTAACGAAGGTGACTCACCTTTACCAGCAGGCTGCGAGTGACGATGTCAACACGGCCCTTCTCCGGGACACTAGCCACTTCGTTGTCACACACAGTTTGTGACTGTATGGCCTCCGCCCTCATGGTCACGTTCACGGACCCTGTTCGGAGGGACCGAGGAGATCCGTGGTATCAGATGGCATAAAAAAAAACTACGGCCACGATTAACTTTCCTTGGGGGTGGGACCTGTTGGCACTCACCGATCACAGAGGGCACCAAAATCCAGCGGAAGGTCTTCCATTGGCAAACACAGGTAGAGTACTGCTCTGCTGTAAAAGGCTCCAGAATGTAATCGGTGGAAGGGGTTGGAGATACAGTCACCTAACAGCCAAGCAAGGAACATGCTTGGAGATTCGGGCTCCATTATACGTTGGACCCCCCCTTCCCTAATAAATCTTCTATTGATATTCCATATGATCTACTCTTTGGCAGAATCTACACAGTACGGTTGCTTACACAGAACTATGCAGATGCAGGACACCACAGACGTGAACATGACAATAATGCAAATTCAACTGTAATATATTAATAGAGTGACCTCTACAGGTAGTCCTCCTACCATGATACACTTGGGCTCATAGTTAACGACTGTTGCCTTGAGCTCAAAGCGCTCCCCACGGATTATGGAGTGCGGTAAAGTCAGCTCCACGAAGAAGGGCTGGAAGACAGTGAGCGATGGGGGTGTGGCCAGGCCCATACCCCCCCTGGACAGGCAGAAAGCCTCCGTCTCCCAGGAGGTGATGGTGTCAGGGGCCGTGAGATGAATTAGAGAGGACCCAGACTCCCTACAGAAAGGGAAAACGCACACACACACCCACACAGGCATGTTCAAAAGCATCCATATCAAGGGAGACACAAACTCACACTTGTGAGATACCAAATCAGTACCTTCAGCCTATGGAAATTAAAATCTCAAGGCTCAAAAAATGCACTGGCATTCTTGGTGTATCACATGTGGTCTTCACTTACCCCAGCTCTATGAGGTCCCAAACCCATGTCTCTGGAAAGAAGACACGTGGTTTTTCCGGAGCACTCGACCCTGAGAACCCGACACCGTATGATCTCATATATGGAGATTCTAGATAAAACTCTTTCCCCAATAATTTCACGCACTGCGGTCGCTCCAGGAAACTGCTCACAATCTTCAGACCCATTTCCTAGAAACAACCGACACCAGAAACAGGGTGATTTTCTAGCCTGTGATATCACTCCTTACTTACAGAGGTTGATCTTTGCATAATGATTTCTGTTGAATGACACAGAATAAACAGCACCATGTTCCCAATTAAAAGCAACAATTCCAAACCCAGATGACACCCAGAAAATAATCCTTGCTAATTATTGTTTACACATTGACTTACGCGGCTGTCAATATACCAATTGAGAACACAGGTTTCAGACAGTGCCTGGAGGACCTGAGATCAATGGCCTTGATCAAGGTGATGAGATCAGTTTACCAACCACGGGACATGAACCGACAACCTTCCATTTTTGGAGTCTTGACCCACTGAGCCACACGCCTCCCAAAAAACCCACAGACATGGGGAGTACAGGCAAACTCCACACGCAGAGTGGAGTGAAACTCAAATCCCCAACTAGCGTGGTGCATGCTAGCTTACCTTAAACTTTCTGATACTGGCCTCTGAGATTTCACTGACGTATTCATCCTGTAAAGAGCGGGCAGCCCTCACAGGTATGCACTGTGTTTCTTCCACCCAACTCCTATATGGCCTTCTATGCAGAATAGTTAACTGTTCACCAAAGACCAAAAACATCAAAACAAAAATCAGTTGTACAGACATCAGTCTTCTTACATCACATTAAGTAGCATGTAATCATGCTTACATCCATTGATAAAATTTATCAAGAAACATCTGGAGCAGACAGAGTGGACGTTAACAGACGTATTTTACCACGTGTGCACCAAAACAAACTGATTGCGCTGCCACTATAAAGGTTTAATTAAATGTATGTGATATTGCATCTTATGCTGTACAGTATATTTGACCTCTGACCTATAATTGTAGAGATACATCCAGATTGACTTATGTCTTCATTTCTGGGACGAAACCCGGAGGTAAATCGATGGAAACCCATATAATATAATAACAACATAGGGACTCCAACAGAGTGGGGAAAGTCATACTAATGCAGGCTCAGCGCCTACCTTTTCTACATTTAGCCTGTTGTCCCCCATCAACAGTATGCTCTTGTCTACCACTGAGAGGCCACACACAGACCCAGGCTGAGCTCTCAGCTGCAGGTTCACTCCCTCCCCTGGGACAGCTCGAGAGTGTGAGAACTGCAGGGAGACCTGGAAAACACACACATGTACGTTTATACACACACACGGAGAGGTAGCACACTTACAGCATACCCTCAGACACGGACAGATATACAGTCAGATCTGCCCACATAGAGTCACCATACCTTGTTTCTGAAGCACTTCTCTGTTTTAAATCTCATACTGTTAGCAATCACAGTCTTGCTAGGAAGCAGAGAGTACACAAGCAATTCTGCCCATGTTCCAAAATCAGGTGTCACTTGCACTGGGATGGATGCTTCCCCCTTGGTCACTGTGGCAAAGGGAGCAAATAACTCTTCTCATCCTGTAAGGGGCGCCATCGGCACTGAGGCACAGCGATAAACTCACCACTGCCTTCCTGCAGCACAACTGGAATACGGCCATGATAAGCAATTACGTTGTTAGAAAGTACCTAAGGAGGGAGAAAACACACTCGATGTAGGCAGCGGTCTCTGAGAGTCGTTATACCAGTGCATCAGGAAATCTACATACTTCAACACCTGTTGTGTGACTCTAAAACATTAAGTGTGCTGGTTGATGTACAAAATAAAAATGTGAAAACCCACTGACATGTCTTAGATAGATTACAATAGATTAGTTCCTTTTAATGTTATTGCATGTTAATATACAACGAAATTTAGTTTGAGGTCAACCGTTGAACTTAGCATAAATAATTAAAAATATGGCCACATGAGGTAAAAACAGAACTAATAAACTACAAATTCGCATCTCATCTTTAAACGGAATCTCAGTGATAAAAAGGTCCATATCAGTGACATTACTGCACATCAAAGTGTCACATCTTAGAAGTCCATAACAATATTAAAAGTGCGATATCCATAATTATATAATCCATATCAGTGACATTACATTGTAACAATGCGTCATATCCTAAAATTCCATATCAGTGATTAGAAAAGACATGTGTAAGACTCATCTCAACTACTTTGCCATTAGGAACTAACCAGGTAAAACAGATCCAATGCGCCACTTTTAGAAGTCTCCTTGAAGATGATATACTGAAACCGGAGCTGCTGCTCTGACCAGCATGGTAACGTGTCCTCCACAGGATCTATGGTCAGGGAACTTTGGGATATTGGAGGCTCAGAAGGTCCTGCAGAACTGGGCTTCCACAGAGAGAGACTTGTATATGCACTGTAGAAATTAAGGTTTTCCATTTCTGGAAAATTCTCATCCATGCGTATGTTTCCCTGCAAAGTACACCAGCTACCTTAGACCTAACCGGCACTGAAAGGAGGAGGCATTAAATAACAGACATTAAATCTTTTCCCCTTGCATATCGCAAGTTGAAAGATTTAAGTCAAAATAAATTTTAAAAAACATTCATTCAAGGGAGAAGAACTTACATAAAGCGTCTCTGAACTTGAATGAGACCAAACACTTGTGTTAATGGAGAAGGACGCTACACCATTGGTATCAGTGGTTATATTCATTTGAAAACCGTCCATCCAGGAATTTTTGGATAAATAAATATTCATATTGGCAATGGGCAAATTCTTATAATCAACTGCTTTAATCTGAAAAAAGAAACAAAATGCAGATATTTGTTCGTACATTTCCCGAGCCACTGGATTATTCTCTTTAATCTTAAGTCTTTTAGAAAACTGAGGCTTACATTAAAATCCAGCACCAATTCAGTACGGAAATAAAAAACTCTTACTGATATATTAACAGCCTATTATGACTACAAAATTCATAAATATATGAGAAGTGCGGAATGAACAATCCTTGGAGATGTCAGAATTTGTCTGATGTTCCAAACTCACCTTGCCCTCAAAGGTGGAGTTATAGTGGAAAACACTGGGCGTATCAACAAATGATAACTGACCGACAACATTATCCAGGTTTATGTTAGATGTTTCTTCTAGGAAGATGCCTAGAGAAAAGAAACTCATATTCCCATAAACACACATAATTTCCCAGCACTTCTCTTACCCCACATGGACCATAACAGCACCCTCACCTGTTCCTTCTTCCTCTATCTTAGCGGTGAATTGCAGTGAATGTAAAAATTCATGTGAATTGACTGAAAGATAATGGGACATGCTGAACGCATGGAAGGCACAGCCTGTTTTGTTCACCTGAGGAAATGAACGTATCACATGTTCAGAAAGGAGAGCAATGTTTCATTCAGTAACAATCTGCAATTTGGGCCAGCTTAAAGCTAGATACCAAAAGCCTATCCCAACCAGCACAGAGCACAAGCCAGGAATATATCCTGGACAGGATACTAGTCCGTTCAGGGCTCATAAATGCACACACTCTGGGTGTGAGGCACCAGGGCTACCCACTGAACCACCATGCTGCCTAGATATATTAATTTTAGCAATATACAGTTCATGTATAACTTCAAATAAGAACAGAATGATGATGTCAGAAAGTGACATTTTTTGCAAATTGAAGTGTAAAACATGAAGAACATAACTGACAATGACTAAAATGGGATACTTATTGCACAGGATCCCCACTTACTGGAACATCTTTCATCTGACAGATTGTAGTGGCATTAGGGTTCTCAAAATAACTGAAAGCTTCTCGACACAACTTCAGTGAAGCTACACCAACCACAGGCTTCCCATACGTATACCTGAAAAACCGTATTAAATGCAGGTTTTCCATCTCACTTCCTAAACACTAGGTGAGACCTTGATTAGAAAATGTCCAGTCATAAACAACCAAAGAGCCCACTTACTTGCTACACACCCCAACCTCAATGTCCTTCTCCAAGACATTGACCTTCTTGGGCACGTTCAGCTCCATCTGAAACCTTGGTAAAACTAAATTCAAGGACAGGATGAATGAAAGTTGGTTTGTTTGGAATACAGGTTTCCTCCACTGCTGATCTGACTAGCAAAGACAGGGGCTTTCAACTATGGACCTCCATTTCAAATCCAGGCCATGTTTTCAGTTCTCCCAGGGAGTTAGTTTACTAATTACTGATTCTAATTGGCCAGAGGCTTCACACCTGGCTCACAAGTGAAGGAAGGCTAGAAAATCAGCAGGGCTCGGACTTTGAGCACCGCGAGTTGCATGGCCCTGAGCTAACAGGTTAGCAGCATTCCATAAAAGAATCTGATCGAGAAGAAGGGTAGACACTTACAGAATGCATCGAGAATGTGGTTTAACCACGCATCTGTCAATTAGACCCAACCTTTTGCTATACAACGCACCGTAGTCTTCAACCTTGAAATTTTCTGCAACATGGTCATTCTGGCTCCACACAGAGAGTTTGTAATATCCTGAGTTCGCCTTCGAATTCAGCAGGAATGACATCTGCAGAATATTGCCATTGTTTGTGGTGTTCACCCACTGGCCAATTATATGACCTACAGGGGACTGTAGGAGAAGGAAGAATTTCCACCTCAACGTCAAATGCACTGCAAGATTTTCTGTGATGCCTTGTTATTTAATACATCCAAATTAAACATAAAAATGTTTCATATTTGGAAAAACGTTAAAAATGTAAATATATTTTTCTATATGTAAGGTATATATGTATGTGTTTTCAACTGTTCACTCAAAAAAACATCAAGTTTATTAGTTCAAGCAGGATTCCTATATGATTGTCTGATTACTGCTGATCAAACACTATGTATCCAGTAACCATTATACTGGTTTAAAATAATATTATTCCTATGACAATACATTTTCAATTTCATGACTGTTCTCTAAGTTGGGAACCTTGTCTGAGTACTGATAGACCTGGAAACCGACCCATGACCTTTCATGTTCTGGACAACTGAGGTGTTAGCAAACGTTTCTGATCCGTGAGCTTGTGTCGTCACCGTGCCACCAAATTACCTGGAGCTCCATGCGGTCATACTGCAGAAAAAAGGAAACAGACAACAGCCCCGTTAATGGCTGTACCCACACTGCACCCCTCAAAAAACTGGCCAATAACTCTGCACTTCCCTGTTACATTTAGCTTCATTACCTATTAGATTTGTTAAGCTCTCAGAGGTCAATTCAGGGGGAGGACAGTAGAGGAGGGTAACGGTAATGCAGAAGTATGCGGAAGCAGGGGGATACGACCTAAATCTGACCTTCAGTTACAGTGTAGCTCTAACTAGCTGCGTCCACTTGTCCTCGATTTTGCGCCAATGTGCTGAGTAGGCCCAGCTTTCTTGTCATTTTCAGTCAAAGGCACTGGTCAATCACCCTTGAACACCCACGCTTGTTCATTCTCAGAAATAGGCCTGCCTCAGCCATTCCCCCTATCACTATGGCAAATATACCCTTGTACAGCCCTGTGTGGTGCAACTACTGAAAACTAGTCATCCTTATCGTAGGCTAGTGCTCCTCCAAGACCGTGAGGCTGTGATTTGTCACTAACGTTTCATCTAAACCTAGCGTTGAAATAAACGGGGGAAGAAGAAAGGAAACAGCACATTCCATTGACGAGTTTGAGATTTAAGAAGCAATCCCTGTTTCTTACCAGCTGATTGACAGGATTCAAATTCTCATCCACGGTAAAAATACGGAAATGCACTAAAGAGAAGGGATGAAGGGGGACATGTATGAATCTATCACAAAATAAATAAATGACATAATATCTAATATTATAATGCCTATGTTAGCTATGTTAGCCAATGCACCACTTTCCCCCTTGTCTAGTATCACTCTCAGTATTTTTCGCCAAACCGATTAATGCATAGCTATGCATAATTTTCAAACTGCACAAATTACTGTCAAAAGAAGAAACGAAGAGAGCAAGAGAGCGAGAGAGAGAGGTTGAGACAGAGGGGAAGGGTCACCTGTCTGCCCTTGCTTGTAAACAGGTTTATCAGTCCGGATGAATGTTTTGAAGGACATGGGTCTAAATATCACGTGGCTTTTCTTTGTCATTTGAAAGTCTGCCCCTTCAACTTCTACCTCAATGCTCTGTTCAGAAGTTGCCTCCACCAACGGAGCCTGCAGTTGAAGACAACAGGCCAAATAATGATATATAATAGTGCTTATAATCCACAGATACTGGAGCTACTCCTACATAAATAAATATTGCACATAAAGATTGCAAAATACTGGATACATTACTGGACGATGATCTATTGCTAGGCTATCATGAGGAGTCCGGGCATCGCAGTCTTTGTAATGCTTAGGGGTACATTACGCACCCACCCTCCCGCAATCTGGTATTTGGGATTTATATCTAGGTAGATTGTTTACCTGAAAGAGGAAACATTCATAGAAGTCTTGGTCCATCCTCTTTTGAAACAGTGTCCTCTTCTGGTCATTGTGTGTAAGTGCGACAGTCAGGCTCAGGGACTCATTAGGGGGAAAGACATGGACACATACTGTGGCCTCAGAGCCGCCTTGGATAGCACCCGGGAAGGCTACCCAGAATATGCTACAAAACACACCCCATAGGTTACTGCACCTCCAAACACACAATGAAATTAGCAGAACTAGAACTATTCAGGATTTATATCTCGCAGTTTAAAGTACATTATTGGGATATTCACTGATAAACATACGTGACACTAGGATTTTTACTCAGGGGGTACAAGATTAGAGAGCCCAACCAGTCATTCAGCCAGATAAATGAATTTGCAAAAAAACTATAAATACATTTATAAAAATTATTATTACGCATTGATATAACCAACACAAGTCATATTTTCAAATATAACTGTACAATATCATTTAATTTTATTTAACTTAATATGTTCAAATAGCATTTTCATCTAACGAGTAGGGGGTGCAATTGCACCCCCGGTAAAATCGCTGGTAAGCTTTCGGACCTTAATGACGCCAAGGATGACTCTGAATTGTTTTTTAATAGTGGATTCTCTGTTTAGCTATTCCCATAAAGAAATTAATCAGAATCAAGGCTGCACATGCCCATTTAGGAATCATAAAATCACATCAAATTGAAAAGATTGGAGCAGGAACCCTGTTTTTTTTTTATAACATTTAACTTTAATTATGAATTAAAGGTATGCTTAATATGTGCTGCCAAAGGATAGGATGCATTTTCGTGCAGGTGCTGTTTGAAAAATTACAAGCAACGAGTTCTATCTTTCTATTTAATCTACTTACGGACTTCTGGTTGCTTGACAGGCGACGAACAAAAGACAGACCAGGATAGTTACTCTAGACATTTTTAATATGGGATCTCTCAGCGACCGGCAAGACTGGCGCTGTGCTAAGGGGTTCAGGTTTAACAGCCGTGTCTGCAGTCTGGTCAACCTTATATTTCCACTGTACAAATAGCTTCTTCACAGTATTGACCGAAGGATAACATTACGGTCACTGACATGCCTTATCGGCTTCTCTTACGATAGTGGTAATGACCGAATGCACGTGCTATGCATCTCCCCGTCCAGTTTTAACTTTAGATAAACGGAGAATTGTAGAACGTACATGAACGGTAGCAATACCTCATACTGTTAAGGGAAGGTTTACGCAGGCATGCATTTCAGAATTACGTCGATATTAAATTACAGCTGAAATGCATGTATAATAGGTGCGGCAGACACCTTTGTCGGATAGCTGTAGTCACTTAGAAATAAGCAGTTATTTACTCGAACAGGTTACCGTAGTTCAGATGTTTAATACTGTATATGGTCATACGTATTGTCGCGACCCTATCACTTGAAATCTTCGCGTTCATGACTGTTTTTTAATTAATGTCATGTCTCCCATTTGCACAATGAAAAGAAATTATGGTTAAATAACAGGATAATGAGGCTGGAATGGTACAACTGTCGCATGTGTTCGCGATTCTGCAGGTTGATGGGGGTTTTATCCGGGTTTCTACCTCAGTCCAAATGAATTTTGTTCCCGAAAATTCGCGAATCTCGGTTATTCTCAGTTTTATTGGTAAGTGCATTATATGATATACCTTCCATTACCCAATAATACAATACGATTATTCGTGGATCACTGAGTTACAGGTAAGGGAGACCGGGGATGATTGTGACATGGGTTAGTTGTAACAAAGTTTATTTCTCAAATCAGGAACGAGGTTCAACCCCCATAACTTAATCTGCCCATGCTGAGTTTAGTCTCTATTTCACATGTGAAGAAGGAGCTCCCTGTAACAAACACGCTCAGCTACCCACCAGGTCACTTCTCAAGCCCAGGAAACTTCTGCATTGTGTGTATGGAACATTTAAAAGTCAAAGGAAAATTGGGTGAAATGCATAGTCTGTCCAAGGTGGGCCCATCAAGCCTGTACACCAGGAGGAGTTCAATACACCTTTCACCAGGGTGATTCTCATAGTAACTTCCATCGCACACACACACGCAGATGTGCACACCAGGAGTGTCACTAGAGATTTAAGAAAGGGGATGCTAAGGCTTTATTAGGGGGGGTCTGATAGCTAAAGCCCCCCTAAAGTAAGCCTAATGACACCCCTGATACACACTGTCAATTAATAAAACTGGTGCACAGTTGCACACTTTGTTTAGTTTTATTATAATCTTAGGTTTTAATTGAATTCATTCATTGTACACATATGCATACATACCCAAGAATGTTGCTGAACAAAAAAATAAAAGAAATTTGAATAACTTGAAATTTTTTGACATAATTTATAATGTTGCATTTGCCCAGGACTATGTTGCAACTATAACTGACTATGGGGTAAATTGTAACATTTCACTCCATGTGTTGGAGGCTAAACCATTCATTGTCTGTTTGAGATTAAATCTATGCCGTTTAACAGAAGGCACATGCAGGTAGTTTGTATCAAATTTTGAATTCCATAAAAGAGCTCCGAGGTACAAGCAAAAATGTAAAAAATGTTACAACCATCCCCGGTCTCCCCTAAATGTGCAGCTACTGAAAATGGATGGATAGATCATTATTGTCACAATGTAAGCATGGTGAGACATGCTCAGAGAACACGCAGAAGCGCTAATAGCAGACAGACGCTTTATTGTGCACAACTGCCAGAGGATACTAGTAAAGGCACGGACAGGGAAAGCTACCAGTACACACATCGAACACAATCGGGGGGGGATTACAAACACACCAGAGTAGGAAAACACTATATTCGGCACTTCTCGAGAACACGACACACTTACATTCACTGACATAATTACACATTACAGACATTATTTATACAATTATTTACACCATTTACAGTACAGCAAAATGCATGCCGGTCCACGAGTACATTAGCTCCCACCAGCCACACAACACAAGAATCACATTGCCCCCCACCAGAGGGGTCACTGGCTTTCCCTAAGTCCACCCCAAAATCTCACTAGCGTTGCGGAGGACTGGCGCAACCGCGGTGTCATGTTCCTGCAGTTCCCAGAATCCTCAGCATACCTCTGTCTTCTGTCCCGTACTTGTCCTCAGCCGCTGAAAGGGGGTCTGCTTTAGCCCTGGAGTGATATGGTGCTGGGTGATCCCTGTGCAGGACCACAGCCTTGTCTCTCAAGCAGCTGCAAGCAGTAACCCACATCAGAGATGCGCTCGGTCTCCCCTGGTCCCCTCCAATGACTGTCCAACTAGGGAGACCACCCCTTCTTATGAATGGGACAGTACCCCCAAACTGGGTCCCTGATGTTAAAATCCTGCCTGCAGCTGTGTGCCTTGCAGGCAAGCTTCTGCTGGGCGGTTGCTGTACCCTGGTGCTGTTAGGACAGCTGGTGTATACCCCTCAGACGCTCTCAGAGGCACCACAGATACTACAATCCTGGCTCCCTCAGTCCCTCCAGTTCTGGGGGCGGCCCAAACACTCCACTGGGACAAGTCCACTGGGGCGTGCCCCTGGTCGCTATGCAGCTCCTCCAAGCACACCAAAATGGCAGAAGAATTCCTTGACGAGCTTTTCTACCATGGTTGCTGCACTCTGATCGGGAACTGCGCACTCCTTGGGCCACTTAGCAAAATAATAAAATAATCTATAGGCATGAGGCCATAACGATTCCTGGAGTCGCTACAGGAAAATGAACCCAGGACGTCCACTGCCACAATTTCTATCAGCACCTCCACCTGGTAGGTCAGCAGCAGCACTCTGGACTGGCAGCTTATTCTTTTCTAGATGGTACACGTCACAACAATAGACAAACAATGTGGTGTCCTGGCTGCAATGGAGTTAGTAGAAGCAGCCCTGCAATTTGCCAAGTGTCTTTGCCGCACCATAGTGCCTGGCTCCTGTCATGCCATGCACCACCCACAGGACCATGGGTCGAGGGTTCCAGGCCAGTAAAAGCTGCAGTGGTTGTTGAGTACTGTCTGGGGACTGCCAGTACAGCAGCCTGTCACGCTCTACAAATGCCCCCCACTGGAAGTAGAAGGCTTTGATCTCTGAGTCCAGCATGGAGACCTCCCTCCATTCTGGTCGCTACCCTGCCTGCAGCCAGTCCCTTACCGGGTCGCTCGCCTGCTCCACACACAGCTGCTGGCAATCGATTGCACCATTCTCCTGCCACTGGTGTTCTACTGCGCTGCTGGCATTGACGGCAGTTGTCCGGCTCGCAGGAGAATGAGCTTCAGTTTTGCCGAGGAGCTTGCCCAGCAGGTGCTGGACATTGAAGTCGTACCTCTGGAGGGCCTCCGATCAGCGTGCCAATTGTCCCTCAGGATTATGGAAGCTCAGCAGCCAGGTGAGGGACACATGGTCGGTGAACAGCTGGAGGTAGCATCCACAGAGGTACGGACAGAAGTGGTGACAGGCTTGCACAACTGCCTGCAGGTCATGCAGTAACTTCACTCGGGCAGCTGAGTGCCCGGCTGGAATATGCTACCGCTGTTTTGCCCTGCGGCCCCGCCTGGGACAGCATAGTGCCGAGCCCCTCGTTGCTGGTGTCGGTGTCAGGAATGAAATGCAATGCAGGGTCGGGGTACGCCAGCACCTGGGCTTCTGTAAGTCTCCGGTCCACTCAAAGAACGGCACCTTCTCAGTGAGGCAGTGGAGTAGCTTGGGGGTGCTGTCGAAGTCTTGTACAAATTGTCCGTAGCACGAGACGACACCCAGGAAGCTGTGGAGCTTCGCGACCCTATGCGGGATGGGCCGGTTTCTTACCAAAGCAATCTTCCCTGGGGCCACTGCCACGCCCTCACTGCTCACTACGTGACTAAGGAACTCTGTCTTTCAGCACAGGAGGGAGCACTTCCAAGGATTGTGGTGCAGGCCAGCTTTCCGGTTTGCAGCGAAGATGGTGCGCAAGTTATTAGGCGCACCATCGAAATCGGCAGTGTGGGTAAGCCGGTTATTGAGGTAAATGATGCACTGGCTGTGGGGGACAAAGGGTCAGCACTCACTCCATTAACCTCTCGAAGGTGGCTGGGGTGTTGCAGAGGCTGAATGGCATTAACCGTAAGTGCCATAGACTGCAACCGATGGTGAAGGTGGTCTTAGGTCGACCTGCCAGTAGCCACTTCGGATGTCTAAGGAGTTAAACCACATCTACCTCGCGATGTCATCCAGTGCATCGTCAATCCGAAGCAGTGGGTATGAGTCCTTCTGGGTCATGGCATTCAAATGTCAGAAGTCCACACAAAAACACCACAACCCGCCCTTCTGCCCATGGACTGTTTGAAGGTTCGATGACACCCACTGCCGGCATCTCCTGAATCTTCTGCTCTGCTGCTTGATGATTCACAAGTACCAGCTGATGAGGTTTCAGTCAGATGGATAATTTAAAGATTTATGATTACAAATTTAAAGATATATATACAGTTATGTATCACTTAACGACAGGGACAAGTTCTGAGAAATGCATTGTTAGACAATATCGCCATTGTGAGAACATCACAGAGTATACTTACACTAACCTAGAGAGTATAGGCTACTGCAGACCTAGGTTATATGGTATAGCCTAACGATTAAAAAGTACGGTATAGTAAATACATAAACCAGTAACATAGTTCTGCAGCTGTGTAACAGCAGACAGTGAGAGCCCGACTGTGTGACTGTGTAGGGCAGAATTTGGCAATTAGTTTCAACCATGGGTCAGTTTTTCAATTGTGCTCAATAAAAGGCCAGCATATACATGAATGCATGAAATTGCAGCTATATGTTTTAAATAAGTTGTGTTCGAATAGAAATAATTTTAATTACATTAATTATTTGTTAGTATGATACAAGGTCACATTTGTTGGGAAATATATAAGGTGTGTAAGCCTATTCAAATAGTTGTCTACAACAGATAGCTTTTGAAGTACGATCTGTTAGGTAGATAGATATTAGGTAGTTTAACCACCTTGCTGTGTTAGAATGTGTCCTCGGACATGTAGAGTTTACACACTTTTATTACCACTACACAACTGGTCAAAACTATTACTTAAGACAAACAGTAAATTTAACAGTAATTATATTAATAACAGCTAACGCTTTAAATGTTTTTATAGATCTGTTCTTTTATCAACATCCCACTGGAAGTGTTTGGCAATCAATGGAAATGAGCGTGGTTCTATGACGTGAATGTCCATGTTCTTAACTATTCACCGTCCCCATTACCCGAAAGCTGGCCAAAAATGACTCCGCCATTTTTTACAATGGGCCCCCTATGGGAGCGTTACCAATCTGTTTTTTCTACCGCTTTGGGGTGCGCTTCCCAAAAGCTCCCGTCAGCAATTTACATAGCCGGACCCTTTCAGTTGCACGGTCCTTACTATTTAAGCTGACATAGATTGCGGCTATGCTTCTGGAGACGCGCCCCTGGCATGCCTGAGAATATAGTGGACCGGTCTAAGTGGCTTTTTGTACAGGGGTGGAAAGTCCAGTCCAATCTGCAAATAAATCATGTCTGTAGCTCACTACAAACGGTCTCTTTATCGAGGGGCGAAAAACAGCCAGGCGGAGAACAAAACCATGCCCTTCACTGACCGGACATATCCAAGGGGAAAAATATCATTTTTGTGCCCCAGTACTGCAGTCGCTGCTCCCAGTTGCTTACGTCTCATATTCCGTTATAAAACGGTGTGTCCCGGTTCCAGAATAAGGAGCAATTTTGCGTCAGGTAAAACGCAGCATTTTCTTATTATTATGATTCGATTAAACGCGTCTACCAGCAATACGTACGACATATCCGCTTGCCTACTTGTAATGCATTGTTTGTTAGGTATTGTCGGTGAAATGTATTAGTCTTGCAGTAGTATTCTTTCAGGTATGCAAGTCAGGTGTATTGCACCATATCAATAATTTTAATTAACGCCTCATATAGCGTATAAATGTTAGCACCAGCGTTTGATGCTGTGTCGTACTGTAATATATGTATATATATTTTTAATTTTGTTATACTATTTGTGGTGTTATCATATACCTGCAATAAAACGTTCGGGGATATATGTAATTGCTGATTTTTCTGAGAATAAAAGAATACTAACATAAAGAGAAAAGTAATAAATTCCCTAACAACTAGAGGTCTAGGGACTGATCTGTCCTGGTATGTCGCAAACAAGACCACCGATGTGATTTTCATATTGTTTTCGTTATTACTGGCCTTTGCAATTTGGCAGATTTTCTCAATCACACTTAAATGCGGATTAAGGTTTTAATCCACGGATATTGCATTCATTATCATGATAAAGCGTTTCTTGTGTGTTTTTATATAATCGGGTTTTTAATTTAAAGACTTAAAGCAATGCTCTTGATCTGTCCCCGGACCAGAGGGCTGGAAAAAAGCAATATGGAGTCCTGTTTGTCTGCCGTCGTTGCTCTTTTATTAGGTAAGATGAAAAGGCACATGGTTGATGTCTCAAAAGTGATTATATACGAATATATATTACATATATATCATTATATGTGTTACATGCAAGCATATCATAGAACTGTTATAAAACAAAAATACTTTAATGATGGGCTTGATGGTTCAGTTTAAGACTACTAAGTGGTCATGTCTTTATATTCTGATAATTTTGGTTTAAATCTGTCTACTTTTGCTCTTTACTTACCAGTGTCAGGTGCTGGAACATGGGTAATAGGGAATGTACCAAGGGGACCACAGATGTTCCCCTGCATCACCTACCTAGAGAGGAACCTGAGGGTGGACTGTGAGTTTCCACCCACATACAAAACTCCTGGCCCCTATTGTGAGTTCAAGCAGGACAGCAGGCTGGTGGGCAGTACCCGGCCCGGGGCCCAACCGTTGCTCGAGCTGAAGAGGAGGGCAAATGTCAGTCTGGTGAACCCCACCTTATGCCGTCTCACCTACGCCCGCCTGCCCGGCACCTCTGATGAAAAAGCTTACGCCTATACCTGCAGGGTCATACAGGGCGAGGTAGCCCTGGAGAACAGCATGGCTTTGCACCCCAGTGAGTAAATGTTAGCTTTCTACTGCAGGCAGCTATGGCAAACCATTTTAGCTGGAATTCATAACTAGAGGATATCACAAATTCAGGCCTAACTACTTAGAATGCAAATTCTCGATATCAGAAATTCATTTGTTACTAGATAAAATGTGTATTTCTGATATTAGAAATTCGACTTTAACGAGATGAAATGCATATTATTGATATCAGAGATTCAGTTTTAACTACTAAAAATGCCAGTTCTTGATATCAGAAATTCTATTTTTGCTGGTGAGATTTAAAATGTTTTTATTTATTTCTGTGGGAGTTGGAATTTTAACTAGTTAAAATACCAATCCTGATTTTAGGAATTCAGTTTTAACTAGCCAAAATGCCAATTGTTGGTGTCAGAAATAAAATTTTAACTAGATGAAGATCCAGTTTCTGATATCAGGAATTCAGTTTTAACTAGTTATAATTCAGTTTTAGTTATAGCTTGCTACAATTCCCGATATCAGAAATTGGAATTTTAACTGGTTACAGTTGAATTATACCTAGTTATAATTGCATTCCTGATATAAGAAATTAGCATTTTAACCAGTTCAAATTCCAACTCTCATTGAAATGAATGAGAAAAACGTTTACTCACCTGGGTAAAATAGAATTTCTGATATCAAGAATTAGCATTTTAACTAGTTAGAATTGATTTTATGATATCCTCTAGGTATGAATTAAAGCTAAAACGGCTTGCTATAGGCATACAGTAGCCTATGAATTTAAACTTGTGACCCTGTGAAAACTTTACAGTTATGCTTCATATTGTAATGTACAGCTCTTCATGGGATTGATTCACCATTAATTTGTAAGCCATATCAAAGTGAAGGTAAAGATTTCCCAATTCAGGGAGTTTAGAGGTGAGAGAAAGTTTGCTTTATCTCTGTAATTGATGCATGTTTTGGATGTCACATTATAGGTGTCAGACCCTGAGTATCTATTTTGTCTCATTTCAGGAAATGTTCCCGTTTGCTCTGCCCTCACTATCCGGAGTACTTCAGGAGTCCTATTGATTGTGATGTCACTTCCTGTCATTCTGGGATTTTTGACTGCATGAAAACAAATTTCCTTTTGCCTTTCTGAATTGGAGGAACATTCCTAGGGTCACACACTTTAAACAATTCAGACAGCGTGTAGAGGTTTTTCATCTGCTATCAAAAACAACTTTTTAAAATCCTTTTACCGAAGTATATTCAACACAACTGTCACACATTGGTGATTTTTCTTCCTCTTTTATGTGATTTAAGATTTTAAATAGGAGGGGCAGGAAGGTGGCACAGTGGCTTCACATCTCTGGAGACCAGGGTTTGATTCATCATCCCAGGGTCTACCTGTGCTCAATTTACATGTTCTTCCCATTTTGTCGTGGGGTGTTCTCTGGTTTCCCCCCACAACCCAAAAACATGCTAAGGTGAATTGGAGTTGCCACATTTTCAGTGAGTGTGAATGGTGTGTAAGCTCCCAGTTGCTTGGTGGGTTGGTGCCCCATCCTGGGTTGATCCCTGCCTTGTGTGAGTAGCTTCCAGGATAGTCTCTGGACCCCCGTGACCCTGCATAGGACAAGCAGGTACAGAAAATGGATGGATGGGTAATTTTCAGGCACAGTGAGATAAACAGGCAGACCAATTTGCTCTACACACAGTTTTACAGATCAATATTTCAGAGCAACTTGTGCTGTGACACTAAATTTTTGAAATACAGGTCAAGTCCTCTTATGTTAAATGTCCACCAGTAAGAACTGTTTAATTTAGGAAGTAGACCATGCACCATTCACAAATGCTAGAAAAGTGAAGCATAGCATTCTAAAGGCAATATGATGGTATCATACCTCTGCTACATATGAAATGTCAGTTCCATCCAGAATGGTGTAAAGATAATGGAAATCACATATTTCTATCAAATATTTAAAGTTATTTCTTAGTGTTGTTTGCTTTTTGTATATATTGAGTTTTTCTGTCATAGATTTTCAATTAGATACATTATTTTATCTGTTATTTTCTGATTGAAACCTGAACTTAAAGGATGGCTTTCCACAAAAAATACCAGTCCCTTAGACACTCTCTGACTCAATCTAGTACCTAGATATTTCAATGAAAAGAATTTTACATTTTTAAAATTTGGTAGGTAGACCAGGACATCACTTCTTTTCGATGACCTGTTCGTTTTTTTCCTATCCTGCAAAATATGACTTTCATTTGCTGTGTGGTACCTTTTAAAGACTGTAGAAATTATTCAGATCAGTGTTAGGAGGTGTGGTTGTAGCTAACAGCTGAAGGCATTTGTAACCAGTATTATTTGTGACAACATGCTGTTTTAAATCATATTTGCCTGCATTGCCAAATATATGCCGAAATAGAATGTGATATGCCATTTGCCTATTGCCCATGTTTTAAGTGCCTGATAGATTTTATTTTTTTGAATTCAAGGCATAACTTCATTATACGGACACTTATCCTCCCACATGGACAGCTCACATAACCTGCTTGCACCGCATGGCTTTTGTAATGCATCTCTTCTACACAGCTTAGGTATATCTCTGAATGGCTGAATATGTTGTATGTCCTAATAAGTAGGTATTGTTGTATGTGTGAATGTATACAATTCTCTAAAAGCCATGTCTTTGTTAGAAAAAAAAGGAAATAAAATGTACTATAATATATAGGTATAAATTCAGTCTTTGTATTTTTTTTTTCAGGTTGCAGGGATTGGGATGATTGACTGTTGACTGAAATGTGACCATTCAGAGAAAGATGGTCCTTGTGTTCAGCATGTTTTCGCTGTTGCAGTACACCTGAGTAACCTGTGGGTGGCACTATCTACTAAGCTGTGAATGCAGCTGGAGAGTGTAGCTGAAGTTTTCCTTACTGCTTCACCTGCACTCTCCTGCTCTGAAAAATGACAAGCTTGCCAGGCGCTCGAATAATATGTAACAGATCATCCAAATATCCCTCAAATTCCTTTCATGTGCAGATTCCCCAATGCAAAATGCATTAGTAATATTTGGATTTGAAACCAGAAGATTTATTAAGCAGCTTAAGAAATTCTGCACTATTGTTTTATAGTACTGATACTTGGTTGTTAACACCATTAGCAGAGATATTCAGGAGTAGACAGAATGATGGAAGCCCTACTAGAAAAAGTACTCTAACTTTGTAGTACTTGTGGCAGACAAGTACAGCATGGTGTGCAAATAGAGCTGACTGGGTGAGATCCAAGCGCAGAAGAGATTTGGGACTGAACTGTGATATCAAGGCAACTGCACACAATTCAAAGTGAGGGTGCCACCAGCAGCATTGGTAAACATGAACCAGACACAGAATCCAGGAGCCAAATCCATAGGCTGAAACTAAAATCTAGACGAGTTGAAGTTGAGAACAGTGATGAGATGAAACCTGGAAGATCAAAAGATAGAAAGTACTAAGAGGCTTGGGACTGTGAGCCCCATGGAAGTCCTTAATCAGAATCAGATGAAGGATGTCTGGAGCTACCAGGAGTGTGCTTTTGAACCGTACCCTCCAAAATCTAGACCCTTCTGCTGACCACAAACCCTCTGGGAGTCCAACAGAACACTGAAGAGCTGTCAAGGCAATTGCATTTCAGGAAGAATGTAGAATACTCATTCAAAAGTATGATGACAGGCGGTAGGCAACAGAGCTGATCTGATGCTTCACAGCAAAGATGCCAGTGTGTCTTGGAACCTACAGAAGAATATGTAGGAAGTCACAGTTCATTGAGTTCTATTTGTAACAGGTCCTCTTCCACTGCACTTGCAGAAAATAAAGAACCATCCCTGCCTCACCTCTTCCTTGTTGGAATTCCATTTTCCCATCATCCTCTAGTCTGTACCGATACAGGCCACAGACGTGTGGTAAAGTATAGCATCCCTTAAGTATACTTTTATATAAACAACAAAATTGTTTTTGCGCTATGTTTGGGGAAGCACAAATAAATTAGCACCACATTAAAGTGCCAAAGCAGCTATGCCGACTGGTTTATATATAAGTTTAACATTTTCCAAAAGAAGACAATCTTAAAAGATCCATGTGTCACTTTTCTAAAATGTATGTCTTCTCTATTTGTGGCTGTCTCTACAGCTTTGTATGAGAGCTGATTCTTCACACTTACAAAAATACCCTGTCTCTGCTCTATTCTATATTTATTGCGATTTACTGTGCAGTATATGAATCAAGGTACCATATACCAAAATGAATTCCTCATTAAACATACTGGTACTTGATGAAAAAAAATTGGATTGTGATACACCTTTCCCATGCTTGATACTTCATGACAGAAAGAAAAATTGGTAACACTACTTGAAGCTGTCTCCTATAATGCACTATAGATACCCTCATAATGCATTATAATGGTCGGTATAAGAATTAATAAAGCATTACAGCATCTTCTACTGACAGTCAAGGTATTATAGTGTTGGTTATAATACTTCATAAGCTCCAATGAAGCTCTCATCTATAATGCACTATGGATACCTTCATAATGCGTTATAATGGTTGGTATAAGCATTAAGGTTGCTTTGAACTGCATTATGAAGACATTTATAGTGCATTATAGAGGAGCAATCAAAATGCATAATAAACATGGCTATAATGTGTTATGGTTTTTTATAAATATGTATAGCCAAGTTTATAATGCTATATGAATGCATTATAATGTGTTAAGAATGTGTTCATAGATTCTTATAGACATGGCATTCATAGAAAGTGTTACCAAAAAATCTTGCAATTCTAGTTCATGACAGGGAAATAATTCACGCCCTGAAGAGGCATGAATGTTACTGAATATTATAAATAATGCTCAGAGCAGTATCCTTGTGAAAAAGCAATTTTGTATTTAGGTGAATCACACCCTCTTATTTTCTGTCCTTCACTTTTTTAAAAAAAGAAGCAAGCTGAAATTAACTTGAAGGTGGACTTTTTGAACTTTTATACGCAGACTCATATACCTGAGAATCCCGCAGCCAGCATTACATCTACATGCTAATCCAGAAACAGTGTGTAACTGAAATTTTAAATATTTCCCAGCAGTGCAATTTCAGCACTTCCAAGCTTGTGGTCCTTAACATTAGTGCATTTTGTGATGGGGATCTCATATTACAGTTTGTATTGCTTTGTTATTGTTACCCCGAAGATAAATTGTTGTGATTACTGTAGTAAGCAAAACAATAAGCATCCGCAGCAAATAATTTAATTACTTCAGATTGGCGACTTCATTGGAACCTTTAAATCAAACGCATATATCCATCACAGTATGCTAAATGTCAGACCTAAAATGTGTGTGACCAAGAAAACAAAAGCTTTGCTTGACTAACAGGAGGAGATAAGACATTGTGCTGTATTTTAGATAA
>JAAGVU020000038.1:17399539-17423423 GCA_011763525.2 Mormyrus iriodes
GGCATAACGGGTTAGGAAAACACACTTTGTACCCAGGAACAAAATAAAAATAAAAATTTGTTACATAGTGTAATAGAAGCTACCAGAGTCTCTGAGAATCTTCCGCAATGTTACATCCACCAAACCCACCCTTTTGTCGACTTCCTTTTTTACATTTAGACTCGTTCAGATCCACCTGTCAATAGGAGGTCTAACCAGATCCACTGGAAGGATTTTGTGCAAGTTACTGAAACCGGACAAATTTGAAGGTAAATATATTAGTGTTTTTGATATTATCGAAAAAACGATTAAGAAGAAACATTTTGTGGAGGTACTTTTAATGCCGTGTATAAAAAGGTAGCCCAATAGTTATGTTCATAGATTTAAACTTAAAGATAGAGATTAAACCAATTTTGTATGCGAACAAAATGTAATTCCTGTTTATTTGTTAAACGTGCATTTTATGTTAAACAAGATGGAAAGTTAAAAATTACTGAAAATCCTCTTTAAATTCCAGACAAGCAGTGCCAAGCATTAATTATATTATTAGAAGTGCCTTGCACAAAAGCGTTAAATGCAAAATGTGTAAATAACTGTGAAATCTGCAAAAAAAAATAAGTATCAATATTCATGGTAAATAAAATGATAAAAATTGACTCACTACTGTTATTACAATACCTCCAGCTTCTGGGTATGTTCACCACTCATTGTGATTGCTTTATTTGCATTGATGCATAGGGATTATAAATATTACATCAGTTTTGTTAATGCCATTCGGTGACTTTTAGTTTCAGATTATGGACATGAAGATGCGCCTTTTCTTCATGATTTGTTTTTTAGGTAAGTGAACAGACTCCATCTGTGATTACCCCTTAAAGAATATATATGACTGGCATTCCCTTTGCCAAGTCACACTAAGATATGTAGATGTATTTGTAAGTATGCAATACTGCTGTTTTCCTCTATTTTATATGTGCACATATCTTACTTAGGCACTAATATTAATCTAAGGAAAAACTATTTGTTTTGGGCACTAGGTGCTTAAGGACATAAACTAATTTGGAGGCTGCAAATCCCTCATGTAGTACTGTTTAACCAGCTGATTAATCTAACTGAACCCCAGACGAATGTCCCACCAAACGTCTGTAAGTTGTTTTAAATTAGGACAAGGATTGTACTGAACTGAGTATTTTGTAGGGTTCTCATCAGCCCAGAAAGTGACGAATCTTGTGGCCTGTCAAACCAAGGAGAATAACCTGAGGATGGATTGCATGTTTGAGCCCGACCCATATAACGTCAAAGTCACTTGTGACTACATGAATGGGAATAATCTGGTTGGAAGCACCAACACCTCTGCCAAGCCTGAGCCAACCTATATCCACCGGGCCAATGTTACCATAACAGATAAAACATGCAGACTTTTCCTCACTGGCTTCTCTTCTAACCAGCCTGAGAGCTACACTTGCATTATCAAGCAGAATGTGAATGCTACGCGGACCTCCACAGTGGACAAGAGTAAGGACAATAAGTTCAAAATTTTAATTGACTCTGCAATAGTAGATTAATTTTTATAGGTGTTTAAAGAACATGAATCTCACAAATGCATGCAAGAACAAAAGATTTCACCCTAATACATGCATACTGCAGTGTTGAAATAAGGTCACCTTTATAAGTGCTTCTTTGAATGTTCTATTTGTTTTTTTTTCCAGATAAAATTCCCGTCTGCTCGGCTCTGAGCTTTCTGTTGCAGCCTGGCCTGGGCTTGCAGCTGACCATTTTAATGCTTTTTGTATTGTCGGAACTCCAGTAAACACAAACAGCATCTGTATGCAGACTGAACAACCTGAATTGCAGCAGCACCTCTGAGTGATTAAGCATGTTTGAAATACACAAATTATATCCCGTTTCTGTGCCCTCTCAGTTATTACGTATTACACTGTCAATTTTAGTGTGCTGAACCACTCCTTTAAATCTGTGATTCTTAAACATACATCTGGCCTTGTTATCCAAGCTCAGTATGAAATACTAAACAGTTACTGTAGTTCACACTGAGCCACATTTGTTTATATGCATCAGTCTGCCAGTGATAAAATTTGTAGCCTTATTGGAACTTTTAAAAAAATTAATCATCTATCTCTTATAATGTGATGCTTAAATATTGATTTATCAAACAAAGCAAATAAGTTTAAAGGCCTGTTGGAAAGTGCTGTCACCTCTGTGCTTGATTTGTTCTTTACTGCATGTCTTCTTGATAGAAAACCTTCCTTCATAAAGCCATATTGCTGTCACTACTTGTAAATCCAACCATCCATCCATCTATTTTATACATCTGCCTGTCCCATTCAGGGTCGCAGGGGTCTGGAACCTATCCTGGAAGTTATGGGCGCAGGACTACCTGTAAATGATTTAGAATATTTCTTGCCATGTAGACGTATACCGTCTATTATCATAAAAAGCTTAGAAAAGTATACAACCTTTTATTTTCCAAACAAATCTAAGCACACCATGTTATTTAAATGCATACATTAAGTTCATAGGGCAATTTACCAATTAAATTGTGTTCAAAAGGTTTTTCTTCAAAATATATGCAGACACGATTGCCCAGTTGTCAACTGGAGGTGGATGGAGACGGTAACATTTTATCAAAGGTTAGCTGAGACCCCTTTTCAGCAGAGGCCTCTGGGCTTCAGCCTGGGTAAGCCCGTGCATTACAGCCCCTGTATGTGTTATACCACATTAACATGGTCAGAGTCCCCTGGGCCTCAGCCTGGGTAAGTCTGTGCATTAAAGCACCCCTGGCCTTGATATGTACAGCAGGTAAAATAAGTATTGAACGCATCAACGTTTTTCTCGGTAAATATATTTCTAATGGGGCTATTGACATGAAATTTTCACCAGATGTCGGTAACAAACCAAGTAATCCACACATACAAATAAATCAAAATAAATAACTCCATAAATTAAGTTATGTGTAATAAAGTGGAATGACACAGGGAATAAGTATTGAACACATGAAGAAAAGGAGAAGAAAAGAGGTTCAAAAAGGCACGGAAAGGCAAGAAACCAGCTGAGAGCTGTCAGTATTTAGAAAACAATCCTGCCCCCATCAGTGTAAAATAATATCAGCTGCTTCAGTCCTAATTGATGGCCTATGAAAACGTTTCTCATTACCAAGGTGTCACACAAGAAGCATTTCATGATGGGTCAAAGCAAAGAGCTCTCTCAAGACCTTCGCAACCTTATTGTTGCAAAACATACGGGTGCCATTGGTTACAGACGTATTTCTAAACTTCTGAATGTCACAATGAGCACCGTTGGGGCCATAATCCGGAAGTGGAAAGAACATCATTACATCATAAACTGGCCACGACCAGGTGCTCCGTGTAAGATTTCTGACAGAGAAGTCAAAAGAATAATCAGAAGAGTTGTCCTAGAGCTAAGGACCACTAGCGGAGAGTTTCAGAAAGACCTGGAATTAACAGGTGCAGTTGTTTGAAAGAAAACGATAAGTAATGCATTCAACCGCCATGGCCTCTATACACGCTCACCGCACAAGACTCCACTGCTGAAGAAAAAGCATGTTTGAGCTCGTTTAAAGTTTGCTGCACAACATTTGGACAAGCCAATGAAATATTGGGAGAGTATAGTACAGCATATGGTACTGGCAGACTTCATATAATTGATAAAAATCGGTTGCCATCTACCAGGATGCTGAAGATGAAACGAGGCTGGACATTTCAGCAAGACAATGATCCCAAACACACAGCTAAGGAAACTCTCAATTGGTTTCAGAGAAAGAAAATAAAGCTGCTAGAATGGCCCAGTCAATCACCTGACTTGAATCCAATTGAAAATCTACGGAAAGAGCTGAAGATCAGAGTTCATAGAAGAGACCCCCAGAACCATTACGATTTGAGGACAGTTTGTGTGGAACAATGGGCCGAAATCACACCTGAGCAATGTATGTGACTAGTTTCTCCATACAGGAGGTGTCTTGAAGCTGTCATTACCAACAAAGGCTTTTTCACTAAATATTAAATAAATTGATGGGGGCAGGATTGTTTTCTAAATACTGACAGCTCTCAGCTGGTTTCTTGCCTTTCCGTGCCTTTTTGAACCTCTTTTCTTCTCCTTTTCTTCATGTGTTCAATACTTATTCCCTGTGTCATTCCACTTTATTACACATAACTTAATTTATGGAGTTATTTATTTTGATTTATTTGTATGTGTGGATTACTTGGTTTGTTACCGACATCTGGTGAAAATTTCATGTCAATAGCCCCATTAGAAATATATTTACCAAGAAAAACGTTGACGCGTTCAATACTTATTTTACTCGCTGTATTTACCAACCTCTGAGAGTCCAGCATCCTGGGAATTATCTACAGTTGCCTTGCTGCAGGATCTCTTTCAGCTTATTTTAAACATGCCATAGTTCGGCCAATGATTAAACAAACTAAACCTGCACCCAGCAAACTTCAGACTTGAATCTATGCTGCCATTTCTCTAGGCTACTTGTGAGATGTTCCACTGCCCAGTTCTATTCCCTGTGTCTGGCTTAGTTCCTTTGTTGTGCTTTATTTCATGGTTTTAGTTCATTCATAGTTTTTTCATTTTTGTTTTCTGACCCCTCATGGTCCTTTTGTTTTGTAATCTTACACAGTGTGTTCAGTTTCTTTAATAAACCGCTTTGTGTTTTGGAGCCACCAATAGACGTCACCATTTTCCTTGTCTGCACCATGCCCTGGATCTGTAACACATGTATGTTCAACGAGCCTTTCCGTTTAGTACAACACATGGCTATATCAATCTAGTAGGGTGCAGGCCCTCAATTGGTGAACTTTGTCCTTCAGTAGTGCCTGGGGATAGATTTCAATGCCAACTTCCAACATTCCAAAGCATTATTAAACCCAACTAAATAAACATTATCCACTGCTGCCATAATCCATCCAAACCTTCCCCAATTAACAGAAAAAACTACAATGCTCTAACCAAACCTCATGACCCAGACCAGGAGAAACAGTTGTAGATGGATGGATAGACCCTAATTAAAATTAAAGTATAAGTAACTACATTTGTTTGATAAGAAGTAATAATTCTTTAATACTTTAATTAGGTGGAAAATTTAGTATTGGGTTGAAGTAGTGGTTAGCACCGGGGGCACTAGGGTTCAGGTCTCTGCCATAGCTCCCTGTGTCGCTGTGAGGTTTCTTCCACCACAGTCTAAAAACATGCGGATGTTATCTGAAGTTGCCAAATTGCCTTTAGGTGTGACTGGTGTGAGTGTGCCCTGTGATGGTGTATGCACTGGTATATGGTATATGGTATCATTATGGAGTGCTTGCTGTTCTGTCTGACGCTGTTTAAGCTAACCACCGTCATGATACTGTCCGACGATAACTGGCGTGTTGAAACGTGGTACTGAGTGGGTGGAAAATGATAAAACCTTTTCTTTTACCACAGTGTCAGTCTCCACATGGATCCCCAGATCACCAAAATCAGAGAATTATAATTTTCCACTCCTAGGACAGTGGTGGGGGCCTCATAGTTGCTTCTCAGATGTGATCATCATATTTTAATTTCCTTGTATGTTAAACTAAGAAGATATTTCTTGGTCATATTTGAACCTCCCATTCTGTGAGAATAGGCTACTGCAGCTTCCAGTCTCAGCATGTTGCTTCCAACAGAGTATATACAATACAAAAAAAACTGCAGCCACTGAACCCCAGGGAATATGCTGTAGTCTACAAATAATTTATAATATTGTGTAACAAACCGACCATTTTTACCTGGGGGAAATGCCTTTGTTCAGCTTGGGTCCAAAAATTTAGTCTGTCTGTCTGCTAACTTTCCCCTGATTAGACTGTTCCAGTACAAACTTTTGTTTTATCCCCACGATCCCTTACATTTTACCAGTGAAATGTGGAGCCTTTCGAGCAAAATCACCCCCTACACACACACACCAAAGGAAGAGAATGATAAACAAACCTGGAAGCATAGCAAATTAGTCTGGCTTTCTGTCATGTTCCAGTTTTAACAGTTTTGTCTTAGTGCCGTACATAAAGAAAAGTAGATAGATGTTTTTTTTTGTTGACTGGCCGTTTTAGAAGGCTATCCAAGTCAGGCAAGATAGTGAAAGTAAAGTGGGTTTGATATTCATGAGAGATTCTGTTTGTATACTCCATGAAAATGTGACAAAAACTATCAAAAATCATGTTTGCAGATACAATAACATCAACAGCAATTAGAACCGAAATCCAATTTCTGGTACACTTACATTGAGAGCAACACATACCATAATCATTTGTGAAGCCTGTGGATAATTTGAGAAATTTAATCAAAGAGTTCATATCCTGTGTTTTCAATGGGGGTGGCATGATTGCACTACCAACCCAGTGGTCAGGGACCCCCAGACAGTCCATGTTTTTGCTCCCTACCAGTTCCCTGCCAGACAGTCCACATTTTTGCACCCTCTCAACTCCCTACCGGGAACTACCTGGGGCTGGGAGGGAGCAATAATGTGGACTGTCTGGGGTTTCCCGAGAACCGGGTTGGGAAACACCACACTAAAATCGTAGCATTTAGCAACTCCATTTCAACTTGCAGTTAAGGGATATGGGCAAACCATGCATGGTAACACTTGTGAAATGTGTATGTGGTTCAATCCTATAACCAGGTATCTTGATCAGGGCTGTACAGGGACCTGGAGGCTATTTCAAGCAGTGCAGGGCACAAGACTAGGGTACACCCTGGGTGGGATGCCAGTCCACTGCAGAGCACGTGCACATTCACACACACCGTCAAACATGATGAGAAACGAGCTAGTCTAACTACAGAAGGAAACACTAGCAACATGGTACATTACTCCACCAACATCTTGACATAACATGACCTGTATCTGTTTCACAGTCCCCAAATTATTAAGTAATTACCTGATTAGGAAAAAATGATTGGGCACTTGCCAGGGTATTCTGTTACTGTGAAGTGATGCACTCCTTTCACAATAATGGGGGAGCAGTTAGTGAAGCTAAGCTGGCTCTAATACTGAGATGCTGCTGTAGAGCCTGATTATCTGTATCAGGCGTGTTAAATTAGGGCTGCACCTAAGCTCTGCAGGGTGGTGGATCTGCAGGGATGGGCAGCCCTGGCCTATTGATGTACATTGGTAATTAAAAGGAAGAAAACACTCGGCCACCAGTTGCTACCGATTCACTCCTTTTTACTGAACTCTCCTTCCTCCATTCCTGCTGCCCACGAATCATTACAGAGTCCTAGCACCACCTACAGTACTGGAAGATATACCACACATATACAATATCAACTTTTCTAGTCTTGTCATGAACAAAGAAAAAAAAGGCAAAATTTCCCACGGGTTATAATGCAATGTAATGTGCTTAGGTAATTTAAACAAATAGATCAATAGCCTCCTGATCCTCCCCATGAAGGGATCCATCAACCCTCCATGGGTCACCAATTTCTGTGGCCCCCAGGGCAGCTCTACTGATTGCACTGCCTGTAATTTCACTAATGCCCTGATTATCCCCCTCACTCTGGTGGATTGCTGAGCGGAATTGCTTTGCTCTTATCTGATTGTATGAACCTGTAATGCACATATACCGTACGTCACCGTGCTCAATGTTGTGAGCGGAAAAGCATTTCATACCAAGGTTCTAGGGAGACGCTCCACTGCCTTTCGCGCTCTACCACTGGGTGGCGCACACATAAATACGTTCCAATGACACATGCATTTTGTGTTACAATTTCAGTGACTTTATACTTAAACATTCGAATACATTAGAGATATTGAGAATATAGACAAAGGAAAGGCCTAAGTCACAGTGTTATTATGTGAGCTGTGTAATATTCTGACCCTGAATGAATTGATGTGTAATAGTCAAACTGTAGTAATACACGGAGCCCCTACTTAACGTGACCAACACTTTATTCAGGCTTTACCTAATTGTTCCGTTCTTCTCTTACAGGTCATATCCCCGTTGACATCTCTAAGAGGACAGCTGGTAAGGAGTGTCTCAGAACATACACAGAAATACATGTCACATGCTGAGCCGATAGCACGCTCGCACGTTGAAAAATGAACCGGTACAGTACGCGCTAAGTGGCACCCAAAGGTGCGAAAATAACAGCAGAAAAAAAATGCTGATACATTTGCGATGTTTGGAAAACAACAACCTAGCTAAGGTGCACCTTAGTATTAGTTTTATTAAGTACAGCAGGCAGAACTGTGATAGGATAGAGAATGTTTTAAGTAGTGATAATTTAAATATAGCATATTATTTCCTTGTAGTTTATATTCATCCACCATCACTGTCCTTTAAGGAAAAAAATTATATATTTTAAGAGAACACTGCCACCGTATTCCTTGCAGATATCAACTGTTAAGCCACAGTACAACAGCACATTGATAGCTTATTTTATTTACTGTGACCCCACGAGGCCGGTCTGTAAAGGCTAACTATTCTGACCACCATGCCTTGCACCGCTAGTATGTGCTAATTGTGTTGTTTAATTTGTGTATCCGTGCAGTTACGTTGTAAATAATACAGCATAGTTCATACTTCACTTTCCCGCGTGTCGTTACGATCCGCGGACAGTAGTGTGTACAGACCCTTCTGTACACGCATACTACATTTTTTCCGGGTAAGCAGACGGTCACTGTCGGTGCATGCGTAGAGCAATGGTATTCCACCAGAGGGCAGATGTGTTGCAACAAGGCTTCAAGGGTTTTATTCGTCACATGAAATGTATATTATCGGACCGGCAGTGAAACGCAAGTTGGTGAACTCCGCCATAATAAATAACAGCAAAATAAGGACATTAAAAGTAACAAACACAAATACAAGCAGTGAAGTGAAATGGGTAAACTTTGTTGAGCAGTTATAAAGTTGTTACAGCAACCAATTAAACTCCAATGTGGTAAAATGAACAACAACAAATAAATTCAAATGTTGCAAACAAATGCACAAAAACACTAAAGTGCATTGTACATGCAATGTTCTTGTAGTGCAAGACATATTAAACAATATGTTTCTATCGCTACTTGCAGGAAATTTCTTCTCTGCCCAGTGTTTAGGCGAAGTCTTTCTACAAATTTGTGCTCCTTCAATGAGGAGTTATAAATATGTGACCTCTGCATCTCCTCACACAAGTGTATATAATAAGCATCCAGAACTACAACGTCTCTACTTTTTTCTGCCACCTACTGGAAACACCCAGTTTCCCTGAACTTAAGCTGTCGACACGCACCGACGCGCACAATGTCCACATTAGCGTCAGACTCTAGTGTGAATGTCATGTAAATTGTTGACTTCTAGGACTGTACCACTTCCAGTCTGCTGTCAGTAAAGATGGAACTACCGTTTCATTTATAAAAGAGATCTCCTGTCTTTTTTTACATGGCTTACACGCGTTGTACGTTTCCTTTCGTTCACAGGGCAGTAGTATGGGATAATGTCATCCTAGGGTGTTCTGAGTGGGGCCCTTCAGAGAGCCAGTGCAGAGATCCAGATCTGCATCATGTAGCAGTCTCTTTGAATATGTTTTATCAATGGTTTTAAAATTAAGTGGATCTGCTGTAACTGTGTGGGGAACTCCCAGATGTTTTCAGATGTGTCTCAGACATGCTACAAATGTTTTTATATGCTCTGTTCCTGCTGGGCATCTCAGCAAGGTTAGCAAAGTTGATGAGGACCACTGATAGGCTGAATTTTTGACTTTCCTGCTTTTTCAGGTCCAATGCAAACTGGCTATCCTAAAGACATATGTAAATGACAAAATATGGGGCCAACACAATGACAGTTGAAACAGTACTGATATGGCAGGGCAGTTAATTTTAGCTACATGTGCACCTCTCAACCTGGTCTGCTATCCTGTTTTTCAGAGAGCAGGTCATTGGAACCACATCAACAACTAGGCCATAGTACCATCCAAGGCACTTTCAGACTGCACCTGCTCAGTTCTTTTAATCAGCTGCGCATGGAAGTTGTTTGTTCACATGAAATCTGACACCCTGAATTTCCAGTTTTGGTAGTGTCATCATTTTTTTAACCTTGCCTGGTAAATTTGCACTTCTTGCATCCATGAGTCTATTGTTTTTACAATGCTGGGCCATACCAGGATGTGCTGTATACTCTTCATTTTATTTTTTCATTTTATCTTTTTGCGTTAAGCTACGTGTCAGGCCACCTGTGTTTTAGTCCTTTAAGACTAGAGCTAACATGCAGTGGAATGTTTCTGGCATTCTAACATGGATTAAATCTCTATCTTTGCACAGTGGACTCATGCCCGGATAGAAGGATGTTTTGCAAAGCTGCATTTATAACATGTGTGATGATGATTTTAAATAAAAAATTTAAATTTCCTAAATTTGTGAAGTATAACTTTTTAATGTTTAGTTAAGACCTGGAAATTGGCTAGTTAGGCTTCTTGTCAATTAATACTATCTAATTGGCTTTTGCACATTGTCTTGTCTAAGAATTACATTTTATTGCTGATATTTAGTTTACTACTGCTTTTGCCTACTACAGGAAGTAATCATATAAACCCCTGTTTAATTATGGTATGACCTTAGAGTGAATACCTAATTTCAATTTCTGATTATAATTGGGGGGAAGACAATGTATCTTTTTTGTTTCATTCTTGTTTTATCTTGTTTGATCCTGTTTTTGCTTCTCAATATAGTGGAGAAATGGCATGTATACATTTCTAGTGTCCTCCTCCCATCTTCTTCTCTTTCACCCTAACATCTGCCTCTGCTCATGTTTGGACTGGAAGTACAAGTTGTGAGTTGCCAAGTCGTGATAACACTGAATCTCGGTTGCACAAAGAATAGACATTTAGTAAGCTGCGAGTGGAGAAGGCAAAGTATGCCAGCAGCTCATGATCAGACTCTAAGGGCTTCTTTGCAGCACCCTGCTCTAACTTAATTCCTGGAAGAAGCATCCAGACCCTTTTTGTAAAATAACTGTTTGTGTCACTGAAATGTGTCACTTCTTGTCAGTCAGTTTTTACTGATGAGATCCTGCTCAAATGGTTCAAATTGCACTTGACTGGAAAGATTAGAACAAATAAAAATAATTAAGTTAAATAGTGATTTCTAAAACATGAACAGCAAATAATATATTTACAAAGGTAAACATAACATAGGCTGATCTGGTCAGCCGTTATTCCGTCAGTGCGTTTGTCCCTGCATAGATTATGCTTAAAGCTCTTGTTGAGCTTTACGAGTTTTTCATGAGGCACGTTCCCACCAAAACCCAGGGTCGTCTCGGGCGGGAACTTTTTTAGTTCCTGGCCACTTTCATGTGTCGCTTTTCCACTATACAAAAGTAACTGGGACCATTATGCTAAACAAGCATGGGAGACGCAAAAAGCTCATAGGTTAAACTATGCAATGCAATGCCAAAACAATGGAGGATAAAGAAGTCGTTTTGTAGACTTTTGTTAGCTACTGGGGGGATCGATCGAGATTAAAATGAGACGCAACCTTGTATTTATATTTAATTTATATGAATTAATTATTAAATCTGGCCAGCAGCTCGATCTTTCATTTTCCACACAATGAAAATGTAACATTATGCCGCCAATAAGCGCTGGCAAGTTTCACAATATTATACAAAAGTGAAATCTGGGTGTAATTTTCCAATGCAGAAATATGGAGACACGCAAAAAAAAATCATTAATGTATTAAATGCAATTAAGGTAGGCTTACAAAAATAATTCCATCTGCTCAGTGTTCACTACAGTAATTTAATCTCTTCTCCCTGCACTTCCACATAACGTCAAAGTTTGGGCCGGTGTTTGTGATCAAGCAATCAAGATATCGCTGTAAGCCCCGCCCCAGTAAAATCTCAGAAGAATTAGTTCCTGCCATGGGAACACGACAGAAGTTCCAGTTTCACACACACACACACACACACAAATTCACGGTGTTTCACATGATATACGATGATGGTTAACCACCTGATTGGTTGGGGAAAATTTTGTTACGGAGGTTTAGCATGCAAGCAGACTGTGCAATAAATAGATTTGGATACAGGGTTATGAGTTCAGAGTTATTAGTCCTGTTTCTAAGCCCCACTGTCCTGGCTGGAGAACTTCCACCAGACTGCAGTGGAGCAAAGTGGTTGTGATCGGGGTGCTTTGGCTTTGATGTTGACAGTGGCCTCTGGATATAGTGCTCACTGTAAATGTCCAGAGGAGAAAGCAGAGTGGTTCTGGCAGTCTTCTTTTCATTTTCAGTGATCTGCTGGAGGGACCGAGGCCTTGCAGGGCCAGAACCAAGCTGTGGTACAGTTTGCATAGACATTCTTGACGGTGCCCCTGTAAAAGGTGGACAGGATGGGATGTGGCAGTCTTGCCTGTCTCAAGCACTTCAGCAAGTGAGTTTGCTGCTGGGCCTTTTTTGGATATGTGCTAGTTCCAGGAGAGATCCTCAGTGAGATGAATCCATTTGAGGTTTTGCTAAGATTCCGGGAATCAAATTACTGCATTAATGACTTCTCATTAATGACTTCTTCCTACATGGGTAAGATACTTTGCCTGTGTGATTTAAAAAAAAAATCGTTAGATGTATATCAAGAAACAGGTTAACCCCCCCATATCCTGTTTGGACAGAATTTCAACTAGAACACGGCAGCAGGTCAAGGAAGTGTCCTGCTGTTGTATCCTTGAGACACGGTGCCTCGGCTAAATCTGGCATCAATTCGTAGCCTTTACAACACATTTTCTCTGGCTGTAATTGACTTGTTGAAATTAATTTAATAAACTATATATTAAATTTGGGTAGTCTAATTCACTCCCCCCCCCCAAAAAAAAGGAAACTAATAAATACAGACTGACCGACAACAAGAATAACTGATTGCTGCTTAATTCTGTGGCTGGATATCCAATCTATGCCTATTATACATACATATGTGTGTGTGTGTATGTGTGTGTAATTAGGGTGACCAGATAATCCATACCTAACCGAGAAATTCTGTCTTGTGGAATACCTCCCAGATACTTTTCATTGAAATGGACATTTACAAATTCTTCTCAGCATAAAGTATCCTCCCTGACATGGATTATGTGGTAACCCTATGTATAATCTTCACTTAAATTACCAAATGAAATGTATATAATATTGTTTTGGGCAGTAAATCATTTCTGTTGTTATGACTCTCTGTGACCGCGTGGCTACGGCTCTTCGAAGAACTATAGACGCATTAACATTTTAATGTTACCACATATCAAGATAATACTTTCGTAAAAATAATGTATGGGTTAATATCTTTATCTTTTTTAATTAGATATTTCTTTAGCTATTTGTAGATTAAGCGGACACAATTAGGCGTGACGCCCTAACTGCATTTCCTCTATCTTCCTAGTCATTCTCATCGCGGAAATAATCAAATGATATGCTCTCCGGAGTTTTATTCAGTGCCCGAGATTGGACGTAGGCTTCAACGTTTATTGGCATTCCTACTTTATGTGCTGCTGATTTTTGTAGTAAATCGTCACCACGCCTTCCCAGGTCTTCGAAAAAAATATTTTCTTCGATGTGCATATTCTAGCCGGCTGAGTTGGGAGCAGTGATTACATTTTGCACTGCTCGGTCAGCACATTTACAGTGGGGGAGTGGAGAGGGAAGGGCAGACTGCAGAGCCGAACGCACTTTACTCAAAAAAGGAGTAGCTGAAGACTATCGCTACAAATTTGAAGAATGCTGTAATTTTAGCCATCTTTGCGCTGTTACGCGTCCGAGTTATTTTGAAAAGAGACCCTCCCCCGAAATTGTTTTCTTCTATTTTCTGTAACTACTTGAAGTTTTGTTTTGTGGTAAATGCATATATACCCATATCCCATTAAAAGTCGTATCTCAAACCCCCTTCTCTACCCCATGCGACTCTTTGTAAATCTTGGGTCAGACATTTATGATAAAGTAGCTCTTTGCTTTAAAAACGTTGCCGATCCCTGCTGTAACGCAAGCAGAAAGTCGGTGTGTCGCTACATTTAGTTCAAATGCATTCGCACCGGTAGTTAAATGACTAATCATATATGCAACAATTTTACAGTCGAGTTGAAGATTTAATATTACTATTAGCCTGCTGTATTATTATACACTCCACTTATATTTTGTGGTCTCCCGTCCATTGAATTGTTAATTTGCGTGTTAAAATCATGCATATGAATTACTCTGATTCATTCATATTTATAACCCCACACCAGCACAGCCTGTCGAAAATAAAACGGATATGCTAGAGATAGGGAAGCGATACCGTGGAAAGGCCGCTCGACGTCGGCGATCTGACAGAGTTTCTACACGTCACACGTAGGGCGTGTGGAGCGGTACCTGTGGGCAGGTAGCGCTGTGCTCTCGGAGGAAGGGAGTCTGTTTGTCTCCTTAAGAAGCGGATACTTGGTTCGCCTTGCTTTTATTTCAGTTTTAATTTTAAGCAGAAGTTTTAAGTATTTTAAGTAAAGACGAAACGGGCAGACCTAAATAAGCGCAGGGTAGGAAGACTCCACAATCCGAGACTTCCAAGACTATTTGTCTAATCGACGCTCATAAAAGGGACGCCTGCTTCCAAGTACTTCGGCCGACATGTTGTTGATTGCTATCCTAACTCTCTTTCTACAAGCAACAGGTAAGCGCATATTGAAATGCGCACTGCAAAAACTTAAATCTCAAACGGAAGTGTATTATGACTAATGTAAGATTCGTTGAATGTGGTTTGTTTGCAGGCGGATATTAACATCATTAGGAGTCGGTCCAGTCCAAACCAGTTCTAAACTACTTCCTGTCAAATTTCTGCTTCGAACCTGTCATTTAACAAAATTAGAGTGGGGAAACTTTTTGTACAATTCGCATCCAAACTTGTTTTATTCGAAACTTGTTATATTCGATCTACCATACTTATAGTAGCCGTCTCAGTTGCATTTGCCGTAGGCCTTTGTTGTTACGTACAGTCGAGTAGCTTACAAGAAAAACAGGTCGGGTGGGATCTCTGTTAAGATAATGTCGGATAAAATGCAGTTGGCGGAGAGCCACATTGTTCATAGAAGGACTTGTCTTCTCGACGTTTTTATTCTGAGCATTACAGAGCAATGACAAGTGAAATGGACAATGTTTGTTTAATATACAACCGCTGCATCAGCTGGGCAATTATCATCGCGCCTGCGCAACAAAATTCCATTTATCTCGTCATCTTATTACTGGGAAAAGACCTTTGCTTTCCGTGAACTGTAGCTTGTGGAGTGGTAAACACGAGAGCTGGGCTATCGAAACCACGTACTGCGTATTGTACGCGGTGCATACTGCATATTAGTCAGTGTAGTATCAAGTATGGCAGCTTTTTCCTAAGAGTTTTGTAGCATGCTAGGTTTTTACGTGAACTCCCCGCGGGCCTTTTAATTCCGTAATGCCCATTCCCCAAACACAAGGCATCACCTAAAATGTTTTTCTACCGATGTGCCGCAATAACTCGTCAGATGTGTCTGGTAAATTATAGATTTTTTTTTTACAAAATATTATTACTAATATATATATTTTTAATAATTACTAGACGATTCAATTAACTAAAACGTCAGGTGTTAAGCCCCATGTGGATAGGCCAGTTGTGTGTGTAGTCATTTACATGCCTGAATAGAATTATACAAGCAATCAGCGCAAGCAACTATACATTCAGAGATTGCAAGAGTGTAATACTTTAATAAATAAATGTTCAAATCGTAAGTAGACTATATATTAACGCACAAGTAGGCCCAATTAATCAAAACTAACGTAGTTTATCTTGCAGGCTGTGATTAGAGGGCAGAATTTGGGTCCAATTAGTCTGATACTGGTTTGCCGTACTTTGCCGTCCCTTTTAAAGATGAGGTGAATAATAATTTAGATTATTCTTATTTTCATTATGAGGCTGAGCTCTCCCTGGTGACCACCAGGGCCGCCATTTTTTCCAAGTTAGTCAAAACAAGGTTGTGACGATCTTCTGTGTTGCATTGTAGGATGCAGTATGCTGGGTAGACTGGTCTTGTGCATGATGGTAGTTACTATAGGATCTTAGTCGACCCTGGATTTGAGTCAAGCATTCACTGGTGATCTGAGTTAAGTGTTAAACTATTCAAGTAATAAAGGACTTCAGACCTTCTGCCAAGCGTGCACGCTTAACAATCATAGAAAGTTAAGGCCTATCTCATGTATTTGCAATCATTTTCATAAAATGGCTGACTACCTTTAATTGTCTATTTGCAATGGAAGAGCACCTCACATGCACTGGACATTTTTGAATTTGGCTTCCTTTTAGCGATTCATCCACGGTTGACTTAGATCCTACATACTACTTTTTGGTCAAATCAGTATATACAAGTAGTATAGTATGCGGTTTCAAAAACAGCCGTGGTTTTCAATCCTCAAACATACTGTGAAACACTCTTATACCCCACCCACCCACATTTAAAACTTGAATTGGCAGTGGTGTGTGTTTGCAACCGGGTCAAATTTAAGAGAACCATAGTATCCCTTACCAAATGCCATTTTAAAAGGAATTTAAATAATATTATGTATAGAAACCTGTTTTAATTAATTTAAATCTATCTCAAAAATAAGCACTCCTCAAGTGTGAAGGAATTCTGTTAAACAGGTTTAACTTAAGTTGCAAATTTTTATACGAGGAAAAACTAAAGGCGTCTGCATACCTCAGTGTATGAGCTACAGTACATCTATAGCAGATGATAACATAAGAATAGATTAATGTTGCAATATAAATTTATAAAGTCTATAAATTTGTAACATTTTATCGAGTCGTTACATAATGCAGTGTTACATGGCGCGTAACAACGCATTATTTAATAACATTGCAATGTGTGCAAATGTTTCTTACATTTTGTTGTTACATAATGCGTTGGTACAGGGAGGGGTGAATTTGAACATAGCTTATGACCGCAGCTGGTTCAGGGGCTGGCTATGGGTATGCTATATTGTCCTCCCAAATGTTTAATTATGCTTAACATACTGAAAATGTAGGTCTGTGTTCTAAACTTGCGTCCTATTGAGTCACGTCCGATCACATTTACGTCTGAGGTCCATGGTACACTGATCTAGAGATTCTTGAAAGTGGGTGTAGTAGGATGTTAGCTGATGTCGCTAATTAGTGTTTTGATTATTATTAATATACCAATTAATGTAATGGGTGCAGGAGAATATGGCTGGCAGCGCTGCCAGTTGTATAATAACCCACTGTCCCTATATAACTTGTAATACAGTACGGTAATGGACAGCTACAATCAGCAGATATTAGGCTTTGGAGGTATGACTGTATTATGGTATACCCCAGTATTTAGAAATCCTGAAGGTATTGTTTTGAATACCATCAAAAATAGACTTTCTTTCTATTAAACTGATACAGAGATGCTGTTTTGAGGCGTTAGTGGTGATTGGAGCCTCAGTTAAGTGCTTTAAAAAAAAGTCAAAGAATAACACACGTGTAGGTTAATGCCAGAGGACAAAATGCGCCATTGGCACACGTGCGGCAGTGATAGTGGTGTCAAACGAAGGATAGGTCTTTGCTGAAGAGTTAAAAAGATCATCTCCTAGTTTCCCTAGCGCTCAGCTTCCTCACTGATGCGGCTCTGTCTTTGATTCTGGAGTTTGCAATAGCCTATTTGATTTAGGTTCCTCCCATATACCGTATACTGGGGTGACGTGTTTTAAAAGATGTGACGGTATGGGAAGATGGATACCTCTGAAGTCTAATAGATACAGTACATGTACTGTGCCGTTTCATTACATGCAAAGAAACTTGCGGTACTGTACAATAAAATATTTCGCTGCAGCTTCAGGCGCCGTCTTTCAGTTCCCATTGTTTACTACCTTGCACATCTTTTGATTTCGCAGTGCAATTTCTTATTTTTTCTGAAATTTAAGTGCGATCTTTTTATTATAAAGTGGTTTAGGGCGTCTCCGGGATTGGCTCCGGACCCCCCGCGACCCATTTGGAATAAGCGGTTATAGAAGATGGATGGATGGATGAAAACAGCAGAAACCCACAAAGTCTAATACCAACCACCTTATAACCTTAAATGAAGCAAATAACATCAATTCTCAGCACTAATCTCTTAAATGAACAAATTTAAAGGGTGTTGTTTGTTCTGTTTAAAAGCATTTTTCTCTTAAAACTTCACTTTTTGTCCTAAAGTTTTTGCATGCTATAACACGACATTTTCATTCCCGTCACTGGACTTATCTGTGCTTAATCGGCAAGTTTGCTACAGGTGCTAAGAAATTCTGGGAACCTTCATATTGGACAATTGTATCATCCCCCTGATCTGTTAGTAGGAATGTGCCATAGTCTTGAATTGATAACCTGTTTTGCGCGTTAAAGTGTGTGTGTGTTTTTTCCCCACCTTGTACAAGCTGGAGCATTTGGTTTTAATAACTCAAATTCCTTATCGACTCATTTGCAGCATCTCCTTTTCCCACTCTGAAATTACCACAAATCAAAAATTTCTGAGCCGTCTTTGCTTATTCCAACACCTTTTGGTTTTCCACACCCAGACTTCATTAATTTATTCATTTTTATTGGTATCAGCCATGTCTCTCATCGTCTGCTGTCTCTGTCCCCCACAGACACACTGGCGTACTCAGTGACCACTTCAACTCCGAATCCCAGTGTTCCTGAGAACCAGGGTAGGTCTGGCTTAGTCTTTGCTGAAGGTGTATGAAGCGCTTGGCTAGTATTATATAAAAAATTGTTTCAACATGAGATGTGTATGATGATTTACTAACACTACTTGGTGTGGCCTTAAGTGTGTTCAAAATCTTTCCTGCACAAGTTTCTGAGATTGCATTTGTACCTTCCTTTCACAGGGGTTGACTTGAAATGTTCTTATTCTGCTGATTTTGTGAACCCCAGAGTTGAGTGGAAATTCAGGAATATGCAGGGGTCCCAAGTATATGTTGTCTTTGACAACAAGCCCACAGGTGAGGAAAACATTTTCTTCTGAATGCTCCTGAAATGTTGGTCAGGTTGCTCGATTTTTATGTATTTGCGAAGACGTTTTAATTCTTTCTGTGCTTCTCTGTCCCACGTGGTAAAGGTGAATCGTGGACTGAAATACCAGCAGAATAACTAAAGTTTATCCCTCACGAATTGCATTATGGTGCAACAACTCAGTGCTTCGATTTAAAGCTAATGTGTCTGGTGCTTGGGTTTATGCGTTTCTACATTGTCTGCTTTAGGGCTATTACTATTGATTTATATGAATAATTGAGTAATCTACCGATTTTAATCTAATGATTCATTGAGTAATTGTTTATAATATATTGTATACATTGCAATTGGTGTACACTCAGTAACGCATGGAAAATTTAGGCACTCCAGTTCACTTAAGTTGCTTGTTTTTGGACAGTGCAAATTCCACAAACACAAAGGCTGAAGATAGCCACTCTACAGCCCTGACAGGCTTGTACAATATGCAGTGTTAACTTCGACATGGCGTTTCGTGCACATGCAGTTATCACATCTGTAGGATTGTGATAGTGTGCTGCGTTCAATCCATCAATACGTTACATTAAAACATTTTACTCAATTATAGGAAACCAAACTTAGCGAGCTTTGCAATTTTAATGATGATTCCTTTTCAACATTATTTGGTATATGTTAAATAAAATTAGTCTGGCCCATAGTTGCTGTAATAGCTTCTACCCTTCTGAGAAGGCTTTCCACTAGACGTTGGAACGTTGCTGGGGGGATGTGCGGCCATCCAGGTTGGGTATTGATGTTCGGTGTTCAGTTCCGTTTCTCTGAGCTTGTATGGCTGATCACACCTCAACTTATTCCCAGACTCCCTGACCGTCAATCACTTAATTTCTGGTTGACCAGGGCAGAAATATGGCCATATGACTTGCTGAAAATATGGCATCCTATGGTGGTGCCAAGAGGAAAGTCACTAACCACCCATTCTGCTGTTAATGTTTGTTTCTGGAGGTTGCGTGACTGGTTGCTTAATTATACACCTGGGTGTGGCATACATAGTTCCTGTAATTAATTAGGGTGTCTATATTTTTGGCCATAGTGTGTGTGTGTGTGTGTGTGTGTGTGTGTGTGTACATGCATATGTTACATTGTGGGGACATTTAGAACCTATTATTTTGACCTTGTGGGGAAACTGAATTTGGAAAGAACTCTGTAAATGCAACCGAAGTCTTGTATTTTCTGTGGCTACATATTGTTTAGGTTAGGGCTAGGTAACAGTTAGTTGTTATAGTTGGAGATTAGGGTTATGCCTGTCAATGAATAGACGATTCCTGAAAAAAGATGAATACAGTTTAGTGTGTGTGTACACATTCGTCTTAACTGCAAATTTAGTGTTGCTTTTTTTGTATTTCTAGCTCTGCATCCTCTCCACCTCCCAGCAGTGCTGTCTCATATTACATTTGTGTTTTTTGAAGATGACACCACTTTCAGTTTGCATACTGTGTTGTAGGAGTGCTGCCAGTCTATTTTAATGACACCTCCCTATGGCCCCGCTCCACTCTGCTGTCTCACCCCTCAATGCATTTTTAATAAAACTGTAGTTCTCCATTACAGCTATCCACTCCCCTCCTTTGTGTAGATGTTATTCAGTGTTTTTGCCCTATTGAATAAACCTCTTTCGATTTGTATCAATATTAATTCATGGAAAAAAATTTTTTTTACTTGTTTTCTGATTGTTTAAAAAAAAATTGGGATTAGACTTCTGTGTTAGCTGATTTTATATTAATGGTTGATGGCATCACTGATTTTATCTTTCATCAGAAAAGTATGTGGGCCGTGCTGAAGTTTACAACGGTGGACTGACATTCAGCAAAGTGACCCGTCAAGATAATGGGGCTTATAGCTGTGAGGTCTCCAGCAGCGATGGCTATGGGGAGGCCGAAATCAAACTAGTTGTGCAAGGTGGGTGTTGTATCCCTATATTGCATGACAGCAAGCTTCTACTCTGCTGGGGTGGCACTGAGCAATGGCTCCATCATGACTGTGACAGTGTTGTGTGTGGTTTTTTTTTGTTTTTTTTTTTTAAAGAAAAGTGTACAAGACTTAGGAAAAGATTATTTTAGAGTTCCTCCATAATTCTGGGGAATTAATGATCTCTGTCCTTTTGGAAAGCAAAAACTTGCTCATTTTCTCCCATGCTGCTGTAAGCTGTTGCAAACGGACATCTCCCTTCCACAGTGCCCCCGTCTGTGCCTGTGTGTGGCATCCCTTCCACGGTTACTACAGGGACACGCGCAGTCCTGTCCTGCTACGACAGGGATGGGTCCCCACCGAGCACTTACAAGTGGTACAAAAATGGCACTCCCATGCCAGAAGACCCTAGCAAGTTTGACCAGTTCAAAAACTCTTCCTACACCATTCAAGCCCAGACTGGCCTTCTGGTGAGCATTCATGCAGTCATTCACTTAGCATACTGTGAGATGGTATTGATATCCTTTGTGAAGTTGAATGCTGGGGCCTAGGAACTAGGAGGGGACCATGTACCCCCATAATATTTAATTTGACTGAAATTGTTACCCCCCCCCCCCACTAAATAGATCTTTACGTTTAAAATTAAATTGTACCTCCCCCCTCCCCAATATCAAACTTTCTCCTATGCCCATGGTTGAATGTTACATCAGCTTATACCCTCATTCCGTTCACGCTAGATGTAAGGAGAGATTGTACTGAAAGTCAACTATGAATGCATCCCTTGTGTTGTCATTGGTCTTTTTTTTTTGTTTCAGACCTTTGCACATGTGGCGAAAACAGACTCGGGGGACTACTACTGCACTGCCAGTAATGGCATTGGCTCTCCCCAGAGTTGTGCCTCAATGCACATGGAAGTCAGTGAGTGGGCACACTGCATGCCATCCTCAAGCCAACCTGGCTTCCATGTGTGACAAACCTCTTTGGGGGCTTGCTATTAATTGTGCTTCCTGCTGGATAATGAGGCATCATGCTCAGGATGATTCATTTGTGCACTCACTGCCCTATATATATTGCATAATTTGGTTTTAGGGATTTTCGGTTTAATATTTCTGGTGAATGGATTTCGGTCATCATTGCCATAGGAGCCGGGAACCTTTGTCATACCACTGCCCGAGTCGAGAGGACCAAGGAACAGAATGTTAGTTGAGTTTGTTGTCTTTCTCTTTCCCCATCAATCCAGAGGACATCAACACCGGTGGCATTGTGGCTGGCGTCATCATAGCCCTGCTTGCAGTGGCACTGCTGATATTCGGCCTGTGGTTCGCCCGCCGCAAGGGATACCTCCCCAGTGAGTACAGAGCTTATTCACATCCTCACAAGCCTAAAAATGTTACCTTTTTTTCCTTTGCTAACCTGCAACTTTTGTCTTCACAGGAAAATCCACGCATAGGTAAGAGTCTGTTTTGTCATTACCTTTTATTTGAAGTAAATTACAAATGATTAAATTTTTATGGAATTTTTTTTTTGTGAAATATCGACCTTACTAGGCCTTAACAATGCCGCTGGGTTTATGTGATGTTCATGAAGGCACTGAGTGGAGATGTGGAGGTTTTGTGTAGTTCACTGCACTGTCCATTTGTTTTCTTTCGCACTCTAGCAACAAGCCAGTTTATGCACAGCCGGCCATGAATTACACTGATACTGATGTAAGTGCAACGTTCTCTGGCGCCACCTACAGGTCACAGGAGGTTTCCTTCAGTTCTTGGTATCAGAAATGGGCAGGAGGCTGGTGGGGTGCTGGGTGACTCCCCTCCCCCAATCCTTTGACTATACTAAACATGGATCAGAATCTGTCCAAGTTTATATATAAATAATATATAATTAGCCATACCTGCATGTGTCGGTGTGGGACTGCAAAAGTTATTGGCTTGCAAACGCATCTTATTCTCTGCCTATGCGTTTCAGGGAGAATTCAAGCAGAAGTCATCGTTTGTTGTGTGATTGCAGCCTGGTCTGGGATTGACTAACTGCACTGTAGCATGGGAACTGGCTCGCTGTGGATCCTTTTTTTTTTTTTCCCCACGTTGCGTTTTTAATTGAGTGTCTTGTATCCTGTTATCATGTTGCATTGATGGATATCAGTCCATTTTGTTGGGAGTGGCAAAAAGGTGTGTGTGTGGCTTCTTTTTGTGTTTTTTACATGCTGTTACATTCAGAACTATTGCATCTTGTTCTGATGTCATTCTTGCCTTTTTGCATTTCTTAGACATTATGTTGGACTTGCACAAAACGGCATTTAGACCCATTTGCAGATGTACACAGAATACACCCCAAAAAAAGGAAAAATTAGTGCTCCATCAGCCACCTAGCACTCATTATACATCCCTAATTCCAAGACTTAAAGGCATAAACCTGGAATAACCAGTGCCAGTCAACACTTGTAATGGCAACACGGTTCTGAGTGCTTTGGCTGCTAAATCTGTGAAAGCGTTACCCTTGTCATGAAGGAAGTCCTCCCTGGTGTTTGAGGAGTAAAGAACAAGAACTATGCTGTGTTGCACCATGTCACATTAGGTATAATCACCCATCAAACATCAAACCAGTGCTTTAATTTTTAGTGTGTTTTAGTGTGCTTTATGAAGTCAGCTGGCCACCTGTCTTTTGGCCATTTTATCTATACTGGACAAAATGATAGGTTTTTGGTTGTTGGGTTGCCAAACCCAAGCGTTGGTATGCCAACAAAACAAATGTTATAAATAACACTTCCTTCTGTATATGATTTACTGTTAAATATATCATTCTGTCACTGTGATATTTGACTGTTTTAAGGGTTTTATCTTATACACACACACACACACACACACACACACACACACACACACGCACAGACCTGTACTCATCTCTTTGTGGGGATGGTCCATTAATTTCTATGGGCAAAACCCTAATCCCAACAATGACAA
>JAAGVU020000038.1:17423570-17457576 GCA_011763525.2 Mormyrus iriodes
ATATATATATATATATATATATATATATATATATATATATATATAAATGATTAATAAATGAATGAGTTGATTTGGAGTGCTGGTCATTGTTAATATCAGAACCCTTGAAATATCTTTTTAGAAATATGCTGTGATAACGTGTTTGTAGACACTGGGGAGTGAATTGGCTTCAGTGTATGACTTAACATAGTTAGGTTGAATACCTTTGTCATAATTTTGTTAATAAATGTGTTTTATGGATTTTCTGTGATTGACTATTTTTATATTGAATCAATTTGGTGGGGGGGCTGAATCTAGGACCGGAACGGAATCAAATACCATGGTGGATAGAACGGGCTACCTTATCCCTTAAGCCTCGCCTGCGTATGAACTTCTAAATATTATGTAATGTGAAACGGAGTCACTATCTTGTTTTTTATGGAATCCAGCATCACGCTAACAGAGTGGAGAGAAAATATTTGCGCGTTGCAAGTAAACAAGCGAAGATGCTGACTCATTATTTGTGGTTACAGATGTGCACTAGGTAAATGTGCTTTATAGGCCTATGTAAGGCAAAGCAATTACAACTTGTCACAGTTAAATGCTTTGAAGCTGCTGATAAATCTGACTCTTGTGATGCATGCACTTACATTATATACCCATCTCTAAAAAGCATGAATATCTAGATATGTCACGTAGTGCTGGGTAGCCTTATACACCTATTACGAACTCAAGGAGGGGGGTGTTCCTCAAAACAGGATTTTCATGGGAGTTTTTACTTACACAATGTTCTGAGGGCCGAAGGAATAATGATGGGTTCAGAGAGAACCAATCAGATTGTAGAGGAAGTGAATCCAAGCAACTACAGGAGGTGGGAACAACCAATCAGATGCATTGATACCGCCTACTCTAGTTGCTTGGACCCACCTTCTCTACAATCTGGATATCTCTCAATGATTCATCTTTCGCTCTGCCCTCAGAACCTTTTTGTGTAAATATAATTACCATGAGCAATTTCTTGCTTGACTGGATGACTTGTCGGATTTAAGATGGTCTGGGCTATATTGACTATTTCTGTTCGCATATGTTGAGCTCAGACTACTTTAAATCTGACAAGTTATCTGGCTAAGGAAGAGATCTTGCTTCGTGGAACACCCCCTGGTGCCAGTCCTCGTAAACATGCTGTCTCCGCTAAATTCTCTATATTGTTCTTAAGGTGAATTACGTGAGAATGGAAGGGTCATATTTTTTATTTAAATACTGCTAACTTCTAATACATGTTAAAAGGCCTTTAAGTCAAATTTAAGTAAATGTGTTTTGTGGAATAAGCTGCTAGCTCACCGAGATCCTTTACTAGATAAGAAGGTATGGAAGATGGATGGATGGAAAAACACTGTGTAGTGACAGACTAAACATTGATTACTTGGCCATCTATCTGCGGTCCTTTTCGTAACCTGAATTTTGCTTTTCATATTTGACCACTAGATGGCAGAAAATCTCCAGGCGAAGGGCAAGCCCTGGCGTTTCCACTATAATATAAGATAAGCGTTACAGCCGGTTGTCCCTGTGTTTGTGGAGTTTGCATGTGCTCCTAGTGTTTGGGTTCTTCTTTAGGTGGTGTCTCTGAAACGTCCTTTGTGCCTCATCGTGCGAGTGAGTGCCCTACGTCCAGGGTGTCCTCTGCCTTTAGCCCTGTGTTTCTCAGAATATTCCCCTGGCTCTCCGTGGCCCTGCACTAATTAAGCGGTTATGGGAAATGGAGAATGGATGGATGAATGCATAGATGGACTACAGCCAGTCGGCCAATTATGATGTTTTGTAAATGGAGCTGTCGTTTGGTTTGGTCGTTGCTGAATCAGTGGACGGAGACGTCAATTTCATGCACAACTACTATTATTATTTATCCAATTTTAAACCAGATTAATACAATCTTAAATGCTCTTTCAATGTGTAAAGATCGGTCTTGATTTTTCAATGCTTTTGTATGTAACATTTTTTGACTAATTTCTGAACGTTTTTGCTCTGATTTTGAATGTAAGCGTCCACAAAACTCCAAAAGACGGCAGAAATATGTAGTTTAAAATGTATGCCTGGTTTACTGTTGATTATGCCATTCACTATAAGGTTCGAAGGATATGTCACTATGCACTGCGATCCAATAAATGATACTAAAGTCTTTAAAAAAAAACGGACAGGAATATTTATAAACTCACTCAAAATGAGAAACGCGAAACAGACCAGCGGTCCCAATGATCAGCGCTACGCCTTTAAGACAAAGGGGGAAGGCTCTCTGCAAAAACAACATCTAAGAGGCCGAGCCCATCCACGACCCATTCATAAATTAATCGGCACAAAGACAACAGCTTGCTTATTTAAATGGATTTACTAGTATGCAGTATATGCATGGGTATTCTTTGCCTCCATCCGGTTATCAAAAATGCTCGGGCATTGCAGCGTCTTTCAGCTCAATGAGGGAAACTGAAACGAGCCGGAGAAAGCAAAAGTGACTTCCGAGCGACAGCCCCCTTCTGCAGAGATGGTTATGCGTGCTCTCTGCGCTACACCAGGAAGAGCGGTGCACACTGTGTAGCTGCTCACAGTCGCTCCGCACTTTTTTTTGTTTCTTCTTTCCTTTTTCTGTCCGGTGGGGAAGGAAAGACACAGATCGCACTGTCTAATGTCTAATGCTGCTCCCGGTAACCAGCCGATCCCAACATTAAGCTGAAATGGAGTCGGGAATTATGGCCACGAAAGAGGATTTGTACTCCAAAATCACACCGCGGAGACACCGACAAAACCGAGCGGGCACAGTAAAACATGGATCCAGTTTGGATGTTCTTCTGTCCATGGGCTTCCCTAAAACCAGGGCGTAAGTAGCCTAATATTAATCCCAGTTATCTTGGCTAGTGTCCCTGTCCCAGATGGTTAAGTCCGCGTCTGTATGTTAAACTATATCGGTTCAGCAGAGCTATGTCTGTGCAGTTTTACTATGCAACGAAATGCAATTAATATATAAATGCTGTTTAGCAGACGACAACATAGCGATATCGGTTTATGTTAGGTCAGAAACCAGGGCAGTTCATTTCAGTTAGGCTACACAACATGGATCTTATTGTTAGATGTTACAATTATGATTAGAATGTAACAATAATTATTGCTGTATTAGCAACTGGTGATAATAAAGAGATGTCAGATTGTTAATATCGTCAAAGGTGCATGAATGTTTTCGCTTTGAGAGAAATGCAGAAACTTGGTTAAGCCTTTCTCTTCAGTGTGATGATTGCTTGTTCTCACGGACTTAAGCTCAGCGCGTCTTTTTAAAACCATGCTGGCGGCCGCCGGATCCCTGGGTACCCGCTGCCTCGGCCTTTCGCAGGGCGGTGCGGACCCTCCCCCCGCCGCTCATAACCCCTGTTTTTATGCCACAGATACCATCAAAGCATCCGCGTTATATTTTTTATTTAGTTAAAAAAACTCACTTTTTCCGATAGAATGCAAAGGTCGCATCAGATTTTATCTGAACACTAACCAATCGCGCTGGGTAAAGTCGACGCTCAAATGTTGGAAATCTATCTGCGTACGATCTTAGAATAATACTTTTTTAGAAAGAGAGGAAATTATAGCTAACTTGTGCATCGTTACCGTTTTACCAAAAAAACAGATCAAATGCAGATTTTGCTACAGTTGTTCGTCGAGTTACTTTGAATTAATAATGACGCTTAAAACGCGTAGAAACAACGAACAGCATTTTAAGCGGTGCGAGTTAGTTTGGAAATTTTTTTCTTGACAGTTGCGTCACGCAGATCATGGCTCCTGGCCGTGAACATAGCACGCTGCTTTAATGGTATGTGTTATAGATTTCGGCTTTCGGTCTGGTCCTTCAGCTCACTCCTGTGTCTCCAACACCATGACACTGGCAGCTCAGCGAGCGTGTGCATTTCCCCGTGATGCCCAGGGTCCCCTGTGTGGGTGGGATGCAGCTGGTTTTGCTACTATTTTGGACCAACCTTGCCACCCCCGGTATGACCCTCGACAATTTTGGGAATGACAAAACAGATGTAGTTGATGGAATTACTTTAGTCATTTTAAGTGTAAGTTGTTTACCTTTAGTTAGTTTTAATGACTTTTTTTCTGCAGAATAAGCTAGCCGCAAACCTGACCGGGATAAGCGGATGTTTGGATGTAGGATAAGCAAATGGTGTTATTTGTTTCTCAACAGCTCCTTGCATCCAAAGTGAAGTCAATAGTTTATCAGTTTTTAAGTGGTAAATATTCTAGCTGGAGTTTTGGAGACACACTGCACCAAAATATGCAGTTTTAGGTTGATTTTTACCGGAAGGATATATGATCAACAAAGCCCAATGGGTGAGGCACCTACAAACTGCCCCTGTACAATCCTTCCTTCTCACCTCTGTTTCTACTTTTAATGCTGGAGCATCAAATCAACACCCTCTAGTGGAATAAAGACAAAAGAAAGTGTACAACACAGTTTGCCTTGGAATTCAACATACACCAACACTGTATGTCCCCTTATATCTACTAAATTATAAATTACTTAAAGTAAAATTCTTATCCCATCCAAGGATATCATTCTACCTGGTGAAATCTGAATCCATAACAACTACTGGTAACAAATCCACCTATTCTGTGTTACAAAAATAGACCAGTCTTCCAAAATGTATTCTTATTTAAACTCCTTGATCTGGCTTTACATTTTGACAACGTGGTGAGCACCTTTTCTTTTTTGTTCAATGAATGTGAGAGTTGAATATTGGTTTATATTTGCACCCTGCTAAATCGGAATTAAACATACTTGTGAGGAAATCCTCTTTCCTGAAGATGGAAAAATTGCTCCAAAGCAACATGGGCTTATTGCAGGATGTAGGATTAAAACATGACTGCCACACTGGAGGTCAACCCTCTTAGCATTTTTTAAGGGGATTTATCGCACCAGTTTCCACATAAGATTTGCGGCCTGTGCTATGGCTTCAGCACCAGCCCATGCTTCCGGTGTAGTGCCTTTTGGATGGGATCCGCTACAGAGGAGCTGCACAACTGAGTATAGCAACCACCATCTGCACCATTTTCCACCGTGTCTCCCTGTAGCATGGCACCATGTACCCTGCCTTGTCATATTAGCCTGACATTAATGTCTGCAAGGTTTTTTTCTTAAGTTTTTCTCTCCTCTTTGAATGGTGGTCCTGACTTATTCCTACATAAGTGTTGATGTGCGGATTTGATCTTTCAGGAGTGAAACTGGACAGGGACCTTATTGGTTTCACATGGCCTTAAAACATAGCAATGCAGAGTTGCTACATTGGAAGAAGTGGTGTCATGTTTATTTAAATATATTTGCATTATTCACCTTATTTTTCCACGTGTGCCAACATATACGAAGCTGCTAAACAACTGGCCATTATACTGAACCGGATGAGGGCGAGCTTTTCCCTGAAGGGCTCAAGCGAATGATACTTTCCAACAGCCCACTAACTTTTTGATCGACCGCCTGGAAATAAAGAGATGGTACGAGTCGGCAGGAGTTTTTCGAAAGTTTAGTTGTGTTGATTAGCATGCTGCTTGGTCACTGGTTTGTCACCAGTCTGAGCCAATTAGAGGATGCAATGACCCGCTAGTATGTATGCAATTTAACTCACATTATTTTGTTTTTTTTTGTTACTTCTGCAAAAGGCAGATATAGAGAGAATATACCCCACTTGTGTACTTTTACCATTGTTTTAACCAATGGAAGATGAGAGCATTGGCTAGTTAGTAGGACACGGGTTTATAAGAATTTTCATCATGTTTAACCTTGCAGGGGTAATGTCTGGTTCCATGAGTCAGTGTGCTGTGTCTTTGGGATATGTATGCATTGAATAGGCTTACTGTGTTTCCCCAGTGCTGTGAAGGTTATTGCAATACAGTACACAATTGTGGAATCAGACGGCAGGGGCTATGAAAGGCCTTTAGATCTCGACATAGGAAAAAATAAGCCTTGCATCGTTAATTGCTTCCTTGTGAGTTCTGGAGGTTTCTGTGCCGAATTGAAATAGTTCCTGCGAATGTTTAAACTCCGGAAGAAAGCTGGATGCTTGACAAAACACTGCCAAGTACTTTATCTTTTTCTAATACTTTTTGTTTACAAATATATAAAACACACTACGAGCTCCGTGCATTCCAAATATAACTTGTAAGAAGAGAAATCATATACATAATAAGAACATTATTTACATACAAATAAAAAGATACCTCTCTTTCAATGAATAAAAATGCTTTACATTAAAAAAAGCCAATAATAAAGGTATTAAAAAAAAATTACATCAGTAATGCCTTGTACAACATATAGAATCACATCAAATAGTTACATTTTTATCAGAATATTGTAAAGTAGTATTTTGGAGTATATGCATTAGAAAAAAGTAACTATTTCTAGTGTTCCAGAAATTGCAGGCATTGTCTTTTCATATTGAATCTTTCAGATAAGTACTTAACGCAGAGGGTTTATTATGTAATCTTAAATTATAGTTATTGATTGTCCAAGATCTTTTCTAGTTATTTTCAAATAAGGATGACCACAACACTGTTAATAATGGAGCATAATTTTCCATGCACACATTTGAAATAAAGCTGGTCGGACATTACAGCACATACCAAGTCAAAGGTCTGTAACTGAACACTCCCGGCATCATTAACCATGAGCGGTAATAATATCTGCTCCCTCAGGTATTCTTTATGCATTTGTTCCAGACGTATTCTTTGCACCGGAACGTTTCTAGTTACACTTCAGTATCAAAAAAGCTGAGGCTGAGTACTTCGGGTAAAAAGGGGTAGCCAGTGCACGAAAAGTTCATTTATGGATGGCTCAAAAGGCTGAAGCGAGCAGGCTTGTGAGTGAAAGATCACGCGCAGAAATAACTTGCTCTTACTCGTTCCAGTCCAAATCAACTAGTTTTCTGATCTGCCAATTTGATTTGAAGGATCATAATTAAAACCTTCCAAACAGCGTTCGTTGTGTAAAATAAGTTGTAATATGTACTTTAAAAACAGGAGTGGATTTCGACGCAATAATTCATGTACAAAAGCCAAACCTTTATAATTTTGCTCACGAAACACTGGGCGGTGCAGATTTTTTTTCTATATTTTTAGTCATTCTGAGTCAGCGCGTAACTGCATACAGCCAGTCGAGGACACTAAGTTTAATAAAGCAGTATACTGCGTTTCCTGCAGTCCGGATTTCACCTGCCTCCTTTAGTCTGAATCCGCGGCTCTTTCCCCAACGGGTGGATGAGCTGCGTATGTGCATCACAGTGCCAGGGCGGCCAGCGTCGCTCAGCCGGCTGCAGTCAGATTTTCAATTCCAGTCTGCTCCCGCATTTACATGTATGTAACAGTTTTATCACCCTGTAAACAGTATGTACGGTTTGCAGACTACCCCAATGCTTTTGATGTAGCTAATTTTAGGTTTATAATGGAATAATATACATTTACCGAAAGATTTCTTGCATGAGCGAGAGAGTCTGAAAGCGTGATCGTCACGCCAGATGCGTGAGCTGGCAGCCCTGCGGCATGCACGGCCCTGTAAGGCGCAGTCACCCGCTTAATAACGGCACAATGGGCGTCTGTTCGGCGGAGCCCCGCGCAGCCCGCCGCGGCTCCGGCCAAACTCGGCGTCTTATCACCGCTTCTGAATGCCCGATCCCCCCACCGTGACCCCTGCCCGGCCCCGATGGACAACTTGCCCCTCCGCGGGCGAAGTTAAGCCCGAGATCTGGGTCTGTGTCAGATAACCGACAGTAGGTTTTTTGCGGGCAAAGTCGTATTTATTCTGTTTCACTCTTTCGCGCTCCGTTTCTGGCTAAATTTAGGGCAAATCCCCTGTTTTTTTTAGTGGTGGGAGTTAGTTCAAATCCCCAATGTTGCTCCATCTCCGGAGCGGTAATAGATATATCGGGCACACGGAGTGCGGGGACTAGCACTAAAGGATGGATCTGTGATTACCGGAGCATTAGTTATAACTTTCATAATAGCTAATCTGAAGAACATAAGGAAAAGGAAAGACAGAAATTAGCTTATTTTGTGTTACTCTCTTTTAATATTATGTAAAGCCATCATTTAATACCATGTAAAGCGCTTTGAGGCGACTCCGTTATGAAAGGAGCAATAAAAATAAATTGAATTAAATAAACTATTGGAAGCACGTACCAATGCATTTTCATTAATATATTTTTCATGATTAATTTGACGCTGATGTTCGCGTTATATTTTGTGGTGTCCGCAACTAATTGGTGGAAATGTATGTTTGCCGTGTCAAGTAAACTTAAAATTCTGTTTGCATAATGTGGTTATGGATGGATTGGCACTACATTGTAATTTTAGTTTCGTAATTTTCAACCTCATGTGCACGACGACAAGCTTTTCTGGGTGACCAGTCTTTCCTCCCCACTCCCCTGTTTTTCCTGTGTGAAACATTAACGTCTTGTTTTTTTTTGTTCCCAGTGTTAAATGTCATTTTTGGTGCTGGGCAGCTGTGAGTAAGCTAAGTTGAAGTTTAACCATGCAGATGTATTTTTCATTCAAATCTTTCAGTGAGCTTTGGCTGAAGAAGCTTTTTGGGTTAGGTGGGTGGGGTGAGGACTGGGGATTGGAAACTAGTTGGAAATGGGACGGGGAAGACCACTTTTAAAAAGCTACGTTGGGCTGAAATCTGAAATCCTGTCTCATTCTGCAGCCTGTACCACAGAGATGAAATCTTCCTGATTGGCCATGTCTACTGGCTGATGACCTGAGATAGACCAGACTGCTGTACTTGTGTGTTGCTTTCCTGAGTGGGTGGATGGACCAGAAAAAAAGAAGACTTTGACTCTGTCTGCCGGTTCCCATTGCCAAAGTCCTCCCCTGTCACTTGTACAAAGTTCCCCACAAATGAAGCCTACCAGCCAGCATTCTCTGATCTGTTTTTTTCCCCCCTCACCTGGTCTTTCATGCTCTCAGTGGTGTGACTCAAAACAAAACAATGAGGAGCTCCACAAAGCAAAACGGCTACTTCTCTTTGTGTAGAAAAAGGCTGGAGTACAGGCTAAAATCTCAGCCAAATGAGCAGCTAAACATTGCAAAGCCCTTGTGAGGCTCTGTAGTGCTGCCCTGTCATTGAAGCATAAAGGCATTTGGCAGGTTTCACAAAGATGAACTGGGAAGTTGATTACCAAACACCCTCGACGTTGATTGGCTGGTTAGAATGAAGCATAGCTTTGTGACCGACTGCTTGTCACCTTTGTCTGTGCTCTCCTTTGTTTTCGATCGCTTTTATCCTTTTCCTGTGGTCAGTGTCATGGCTGGGGGACGGTGCCCTGTCTCCAGAGGCTCCTGAGAGCTCATGGATGCATTGCCCGACATCTTGTCTTGCCGCAGTGATATATGAATCCGCCCCTGCTTGTACATGTACACCCTGCCTTATATGTCTGCGTGCATCTGTCAGTCCTGAGATCTTAGCAAGTGTTTTTGAATGTGTGATGTTTATTTAAAGGACGGTGTTTTATTTTTATGTTTACTTATTTTGGTTTTGGAAATTCGCGTGAATGTTATCATGTTAGAAATGCACAGTGCGGTGTTTGTTTCGCATGCACTCCATTTCAGGCGAACACCTTGGGACGCCTCATGACCCGTTTTCGTCTTCATGGGTCCTGCCCGGCCTCTCGTGCTGTTTCGCACTCACCCTTGTCTGAAATGTCAAAACGCCATCGCAGGCCTGACCTTTCGGCATAAAGGTTAAACTTTAGCCACCTTCATGACGCTGCTTATCACTGGGCTTCTCAGGAAAGAGCCTGTCACTGTTTGAGACACTCACTGCCCTTTTTAGACTGTAATACTGTGTGGGGGTGGTAAAGTGTGTTTGTGTGTGTTGGGGAGGGGTGCTTATAATTCTGGAAAAAGAGAAAGTAATGAATCCGAAATCCTCATTGGGGAGTCTTACTACTGTTGCCCGGCAACCCCTTCCAGCCTCATCTCCTTATGCCCTGACCACTGTCTGTGTATCCTTTCCCATCCTTTGGAGACCCCCAGATGAGGTTCAGATCTGTGTTTCACATCACGCTGGGCACCCTATGGCAGAGGCGGCCAGTGAGCTGAGTGTGTTAGTCAGATCAGCATTCGCCGGTTTTCCCCATTTACGGATAATGCCGATTCAATGAAAGAAACATTGACGATTTCCTGATTTGCGGGTGCCCCTTCAGTCCAAAAAACACCTGTAATCATAAAGTGGCAGATCAGGCTTCCATAATCGCACAGGGGTCAAGTGGAACGGAAACACGGCATCAGTGTATGGAACCCAATCACGTCGGGTGCATTGAAACAAGGGCGCATCTGTGAGGGTGCGTCATAGGTCAACTTGCGTTTTGATGGAGACCGTACCGCCCTGGGGATGCCCCTGGGCGGTGGACAGTTAGGTCAGTTTTCTCAGATCTTCATCCGCCATCATCCTTAAGGTCTGAGGAAACGAGCTGTTTTGACTCAGTTATTCTGAGGCAGGTAAGAAACACCCAACTTTCCCCATGTGGAAACTTTTGCTTATGTGACAGGTGGCTTTGAATGGAGGGGAGAATGTGGCCTGCAGGGCAGACATGCTTAGCCTAGGAATCCCCCTCAACCACTCTGCCCCCCACACCCTGTGATGACACACCGAAGACAAAGAGGGGGTACCATTTAGTTTGTGGGGCTGTATCAGTTAGCAAAACGGGGGCTTTCCAGGAGGGCACCCCATCTTCATTTGGTGGTGTTTCTATTTCTGTCTGGCACTTTGTGTTCATGTGTGTATGCTATATATTAACCAAAAACCATATTTTGGTGTCTTTTTGTAATTATGATGCATATTGAGGGGAGGTGTGTGGCTCAGCGAGTTAGGACGCTGTGCCTGTGATCAGGAGGTTGCTGGTTCTGATCCCAGAGTCGCCAGTGTGATTTCACTATTGGGCCCTCGAGCAAGGCCTTTAACTCCGGGGATCACCTGACCCTGCTTTTTCTCAAAATTGTGTCTCACTTTGGAGAAAAGCAAATGCTGAATAAATGCAATGTAAAATGCCCAGTTTAGCCAGTTTTATCGTAATATCCTGGATACAGTAGCTTCAATCAAAATTCGAGTAACAGCTACTTGTTCAGTAAAGAACATTGTTGCCCCATATCTGGGTGTCCATTTAGGTTGTACGGCCCCAGTTCCTTGTGGGGATAACGGTGTCTGTACTTATCTGGAGAGTATCAATTACCTCCTTCCTTCCTGAAATGAGCAAATGGCTAAATATAGTCATCAATATAAGTCCAGGCTTCATAGGTCTGCAGTCTGAAAGCTACAGCCTTGCATGGGCATTCTATTCAATTCGGTAGCTGTTGTTTCTGTTTTTGTATAAACCTGTTTGGTGTACTGAAGGGATGGGTTGTTATCAATGGGCATCTGTAAAATGCTTCACGCAGAAATGTGTCCCCTCCCCCACTGCGATCAGGCTGCCGTGTCACCGTCTGTATCTCAGCGCTGTTGTTGTGTACGTGCGACATATCAGCAGATGCTGAAGTGTTTCCTCGTGCTCGTTTTTGTCCAACAGGCGCCATTGGTAGGTGGCTGCATTTCTCTGCGACAGCTGGCATCTCCGGGTGCTGTCTGAACCCCATTTATTCGTAAGACAGTCCAGGGTGGGGTGGTGTGGCCGGACGCTGGCCGTGGAGAGGCATGCTGAGATTGGCAGCTACTAGGAGGTGGAGACTTTCGCTCCGATGTCACCGCACCCCTGCCAGACGTGACCTGAAGTTTGTCGAGTAGCCGTGAGCCTTTTCCAGATATTGGCTGGCCGTCTGGAACCCATTCATTCCCACACACACACACACACGCACGCTTGAGTCGCAGGTTTCTGTCTACACACAGAAACCTGATTTTTTTTTTTTTTTTTTTTTTGGCTTGTGTCACTCCTGCCCACGCGCAGCCTGGATGTGTGCACATACACGCACACATGCTGAGCCTGCCGTTTGCACAGGGGGACGATGTGCTTCAGGACACATTCCGGAAAGAGCGATGCATCGAACGGGCCCAGTTGGTCCGAACAGCTGAGGAGCTTAAATACTTGTTGCTAGATACCTCTGGCATCCAACGTCTTTATGGTCTTTGCTCTCTTCGAGGCTGCTTGTGTGGGCGTGTACATGATATTCTATCTTTTGTGGGTTGATTATTCAAAAAAAAAAAAAGTACTCAAAGATAGCAACCCATTTAGATCTTATGGCGGTAACTCCACACAACATTATTTACCTATTTGCGTGTTCGCTTATACCAAATCCTAAAATCACAAAAATAGTTGTGAATGTGTCTGTGTAGGTTCGTGCAATGTGTCTTTGGTCTATGAGTACTTGTGTGTGTATACGTGCGCGTGCGTGTCCTTGGTGTGTGTGGGGACAGACCATCTGTGATCTATGTAACACTTGCCAGTGTGTGCCAGACCATTCCAAGAATGAAGTTCGCTAGCAGCGTCCTACTCTTCCACCCAAAGGCCGAATGCTCTAGGACAATCTGGAGTGTTTGGCATGGCCGCCTGCTGGCAAATTTACCATGCCACTCTTCAGTGCTCAGAAAGTGAGCCGTAACCAATGGGCTTTTAATTACGGTCTTCGTACGCATTAGCTCAGGTGGCCAGATAACGATGACCTAACGACAGCCAGCTGGATGGTGCAGATCTGTCTCCTTCCAATGTTTTTCTGGCGACAGCTTTAACGTACAATGTGTGGCTGCGTATTCTTTAAGAAATCATACTCATGATTGAAACCTTGTACTAATGGAAGTTTGGGCTTGAGATTTTATTTGAATTGCTTTGCTAAAATTTTTGTTTTGTGCTGTGTTTAAATTTTCTGTAGGTTATTGGAAAAAATATATCACAAATTCCCCCTTCCATCTCCTTTGACTACCCATCTGCCTAAATACTTAAGTAATCTTCTTTCCCTCCTGACTTCTGTGTGTAGAAGGGGAGTCAGTTAACAGATGGCCCTTTTCATTGTCTTCTGTCTACAGTGAAGGAAGTGTGTGTTTATGGATGTGACTCGGAGGATATGCACTGTAATCACAGGGCTCCTCTACAGTGCAGCCAGTGACCTTGATGGCCTGAAGTCAGCTGAAGACAGGGCAGTTGAGAATCATCAGGGCGTTGTCTTTGAGAGAGAGGGCTATTCGCATAGCTCGCGGTAGTGGACAGAGCTGCTGTTCTGCTAGGCGTGAAGTATTCGACCAAGACTCAGAACCGAGAAACGAGTGCCTCGCTGCCCACTCGGAGATCTTCCAGTCCGACCCTTGGTGGCATGTCCATGTTGCGTGATAGCGGCTGCGTGTTGACGAAGCGGCCCCTGTTTATTTAATTTTTTATTTAGCCTTTTTTCGGCATCCATTTTGTTTTTACGGCAACACAGGGGACTCTGCGTAGAGAGGAAGAGAGTGAGTTTGTGTGAGTTCCTCTCTGACATGAACGCCTACATGCTTTGGCTTGCTGTGAGATGGCGTGGATGTCAGCCGGTTCTTTGCTCTAAGCCTTATTGCTTTCACGCCCTTTACTTGTGATTTTGGACCAGTCCTGGTATTGGCGGTGGGGGGTGGTCAAGGCTGTTTGGCCAAACAGACATGGGCCGATATCTCTCCAGGCTGAGTATCCTCTGTGCTTTTCAGTTTTTCTGTAATTTGATGGCAGCGAAACGAAGTTGGCAATTCCAATTGGTCTCATCAGGTCATTTGCAAGGCTGTTGGGGGGGGGGGAAATAAGGTTACTATAATTCATAGGGTGAATCACAAGTGACTAACATGTAGCTTGTGTTTCTGGATTGCAAGTGAAACGCTGATTTCAAGTTTTTTTTTTTTTTGCCTCTTCTCACAAACCCTACTGACAGCGGAAAAATCTGTGGGGGGAGGTCTCTCTCTCTCTCTCTCTCTCTCTCTCTCTCTCTTTTTTTTATAGCATAAATTCTGGTGCCGATAACCTTAGCTTTGCTGCCACAGCGGTGGTTTAACGAAGCTCGTCTCATGATCTATGATAGATGATATATGATAAAGATGTTTACGTTCTGGACATGCTGTCCCAGGAGACGAAGGGAATACGGACATGTAGTTCTGATCCGGATTCTTCCTTTCTCCAGGATCCCTTCTCTTTTCAATTTATTGCAAAGTGATACGGGTATGGGATGCAGAATCTGTGAATGGCTCTATCCGTCCAGCGGGCTGTTGAGTGTAGTTTCATTGCCGACGTTTCCATACCTGTGCACATACCTCTCAGCCCTTAAAAATAGTTTCCCCTTTTGGAAATATGTAACAGGCCTTATATAAACAGATGTAAACTTTTTCATCAACGTCACAAATCACAAACACATCACACACTCTGAATATCTCTCACTAGCAGACAACTGCATATATCAGGCAGAGTACAGTACGTTACGTACCTCCATTCAGTTCCTGAAATGGTTTGCCATTTAAAATCTGGATAAACATCCAAAAGCCCACAACATGCAATCATAACCACATCACAGTGATCTACGCAATTACCTTCTCCAAGTGGGGGTTTTCAAGTCTGGATAGCAGCCCAAAGCTGATTCTTCACATCTGTCCGTGAGCCGGATATAAATCTGCATAGCATCCATGCATGCCTATTAGCCAGGAAGCGCATGATGGTTTTGGCCTGATATTTTTGCTTAATTGATACTTGGACACTAAACTTTTTCTCTAATCTTTTTATGAGTGAGTGAGGTTTTCTGTAAGCTGTGATCTTCATTAGGCTCTTTTGAAAAAGTGGTCTGTGGTGACCAGTAAGTGAGAGGGGAACTGGCTATAATACACACACACACACACACACACATATATATATATATACGTATGTGTGTATGTATCTATCTATCTATTTATTTATTTATTTATTTGGCCTTTCTGCTTATAAATACAGAACATGTCCCAGTTTTTATTCTGGTTGAGGTACTGTTTCACAGTGTGCATCCTTATTTAAAGGTTGCTAGCCGTGTCATGCCGGAACTGACAAGCTGGTCTGAAATGTGGCTAAAAGTGCACAGTCAGCCCTGAGATCCGGTGGATGGATCTGTACGTCCTGGTACAGATAATCTTCTAGATCAGCAAAATCAGCCAGCGGAATCTCCCCAGATTTTCAGTTTTGTGGAGATTTTAAGTTGTTCTTTTTAATATCAATCGCGTGACATTGGGTTGGCAATTGATTTTTATTGCAGGACACATTTCATCAACGACTGGTTGCATTTCCTGCACGTATTAGGCCTAACACAAATTAAAAAAATAGGCAGTCCCATGGTCTTCAGCATCATTTTATTTAATAAAATGTTCATGAATTTTATTTAGGCTTATTTTTTGGTGGAAGGCTTGTAATGACTATTTATTCTACAACGGTCATTGTCAGATACTCGTTTTATGGGGCAATATTAATGGTCTGCCTTAAGCTAAGTGTGTGGCTGATATCCAGTTTATAACTGATCTACCCACGTCGAGCACCACAGTAATTCGGGGGAGATTATGATGTGTCCAGGTGCCGTAAACTGATGTTTAAGCATATATCAAGCATTCAAAATTTGAAGGGCAGGCCTACATGACTGGGAAGTGTAGCCTAATACAGTGGCTGAAACGTCCTGTATAAATACATCGAGGCACTATTAACCCCCCCACGGCCAGAATAATGGCGTTTGTGTGGCTGGACCTAACTTCTCTGTCCCACAGGCGACACTGGGGCTGTTTGCTGTTGTTGAGCCTGGGCTGTTGCTTCAAAGTGCATTGCCAGTGGTGGCAGGAGCATAAGCCATGAAAAACAGCCCGAAGGCGAGAAACTAACTCGTCTGTGGCAGTGATAGAAATGATGCATGCATTTCTTGTAAAGAAACTGTAGTAAGTTTCTGCCCATATTAGAAATCATTTTGGGGTTGCCCCGTACTGGAAGGGACAGCCGGGGACAGGTGTCAGTCGTCAGTCATCGTTTCATTTTTTTTCCCCACGAAGCTAAGCAAGAAGGCATAAATATTGATTTTTTTTAAGGTGTTTATATTTTTAAAAATTTGACACAAATTAATCATGCCAAACGGTAAAGAGATGACTAATTTCATGTTTCTCCCCTTTGACCAAGATGAGTATGGCCCATCGATACAAAAAGAGAGATAGTATAGATAGAGTATAGAGTTAGATAGTATAGATAGAGTATAGAGATAGATAGTATAGATAGAGTATAGAGATAGATAGTATAGATGCTGTATGTTCATTTGTCAGCATGTTGTGTTTCAACTTCAACTTCAAAGCAATACAAAACTATTTGATCACGTTTTTCGCTTATTTTTTATTTGATACAGATTTTGTATATATTGCGCGGGTAAATAGTAGGCCTACTTGAATTTTAGTGTGCTTTGTACGCTTAGCTTTTTTCAGTGGAAGTCTGTGCGTACGCGGAATAACAGCGGAATGAATGACCCAGCGGGGCGACGTGCCAGCGATTCATTCCATAAAGTGAGTCACGAATTTTATGTTCAAAATTTTTTTTCCAGTGTGGTTATCATTGGTGTTCTTTAGTCACTGTTTAATATTCAATGCGGAGACGCAAGCCACGCAGACGTTTCTGTTAACGCTCTTAAAATGCGGATTACGGTGTGTCCATCGGAAACTGTTGCGATTCACTTTCCAGATGGCTGCAACTTCAGGTGTGAAAATATTAGTGCCATGGTATCAGTATCATGCCACCCACAAAACACTAATTTGGTAAAGGTTTGGGAAGCTTTTATTCCCAGATATACATTATATACACAATCAAAATTTTGATTTATAAGTAAGTATTCCAAAATGTAATTTATATTTATAATAAAATTTTATATGTTCTACATGTCAGGTCATGTAAATATATTGTTTCCTGCTCTCACGCGTCTTGCTACGCTTCCAGACTCTCACGCTCACGCAAGAAATCTTACGGTAAATCTATATTATTCCATTATAAACCTAAAATTAGCTACATCAAAAGCGTTAGGGTAGTTTGCAAACCCTACAAACTATTTACAAGGTAATAAAACTGTTACATACATGTAAATGTGTGTGCATGTGTGTGCAGACTTGTCTCGGCTTTGCCATGCCATCCGTATACAGTGGCACGGAATAGCTACCGTTCCCCCGGGACCATGGTGCGATATACAAACGGCAAGTCACAACTAACAGGTTTCACAATACTTTAAGTGCAAGAGCACATGAGTGTACAAAACAGGGCTGGGTGGTGGGTGGTGGATGCGAGCAAGGGTTAAATCAAACTCACAGAGGAGGGGGAGCTCTGTCAGGTTCAGGACGGGGTGATGGGGGCTGAATAATTCACTCTTCAATGAAGAATTCGTTATAATATGTATCTATGGTCACAATCTTTAAGATGCTGGATGTTCATTTGTCAGCATGTTGTGTTTCAACTTCAAAGCAATACAAAACTATTTGATCGCATTTTTCTCTAATTTTTTATTTGATACAGATTTTGTACATATTGTGTGGTTAAGTAGTAGGCCTACTTGAATTTTTTGAAACATAATATGCACAAGAAACTTAAAAATGTATCAATGGCTTATCCCTACAAGTAATATTCATGCTACTTAATTTGTAATGTCTCCGTGGAAAAGTATTCATTAAAAATATCAAGTTATCCATGGATTGGTTCTTGCCCACGTCTTACCGCTAGAAGAGACTAGCTAGTAAGAGAAGTTATGGAAACAGTACGGTAATAAGCAAAATAAGTAAAAACCTAACATGTAAGAAAATAAGGCGTCATGTAGGACTCTCATTCACTTGAGAAGTGAATGTCTGGTCAGGGCTACTAATAAAAATTAATATAACGGCTGATGGAAAAAACATGGTTTTTAGTGCAAAACCGTTCACTTTGAATCTATAACGAAGTTTTGCGACATGAGTTTTCTGAGCCGGATCTGGACTCCGCCAGGCTCCATCCGTATTTAAACCCTGGACACGTGGGTTTATATACACAGTGCCCTGAAAGTATTGTATGTGTTATGTATCTACGACCCGTGTGTGTGTACACTATGCAGTGGCCAACCTTTAGCACAATGTCTAATGAGTGGTATGAGATGGAAACCACTGATGATCTCTAATTTACTTGAAAAATGCGGGCTGTCATTGACACGCAGCTTGAAGGTGGCAGTGTGGAAAAATTTGATTTATTTATTTATTTATTTTCCTTCGGGTGAGATTATCTGAGAATCTCTACACGCTCTTATAGCTGCGAATGAGTTGGTGTCTGAATTCATTTTTCCACGGTGGGGGGAAAAAAGTTCCACCCAAAAACAGAAATAGTACTGAATGGAAATATGTTGCCTTAATTAGACTAACCCTGTGAATATGCGTGAAAATCACACCTTTCAACAGCAATTAAACAATTTTCGTACACTTATTAGTACTGTCAGTAGGACTTTCTGAAAATGACTCATCTTGGTCGCTTTTTGAATTTGCCGTGTGACAAAGCAGGAGCTCATTCTTCACGTCCTTAATGAACAGTTCGCGCAGGTGAGGAAACCCTCCAACTCATTTTTGCATGCACATGTCTCCTGCTCACTACTTTCCCTGGAAATGACAGGAGGGTTTTGCAGAGAAGGATCAGGTTCAACAGCCAGGTACGGAACGAAACATTCATTTAGGCAGTGACAAAAAAAGGCTGCCTTTTCAATTACCTGAACCAGCTTTGACAAAACATCAAAGGTTTAGGTTACTCACTTATAAGTTAAATCCCCAATTTAAGTATCCCCCTCTTAAAGAGACGGTGCCTTTTCGGAGAGATTGGGAAGCTCGCGGTGCGACGCCATGAGGCGCATGTTTCATTCGTGCTGCACGCCACTTGTGCATCAGATCTGGTCAGCTGTTTGCTGCAGTTGTGGCATGGGGGCTCTGGGCGTCATGATGGTGTGCCATTTGAATGACCAGAAGTTTCCTATCAGGAACCTCATCTGTTGCCGCTCTGACCTGCGATTGCACACTTCATGCTTTTGCGCAGTACTGTGGCCACTAAACAGGAAATGGCGGAATTCAAAGGGCTAATGCAATGTGACCCCCACCCCGAAATGTGCCAAATGTGTGAGCACTTATGTGTGTCTGAGTTTCATCAGAGCTGGGTGACAAAAAGACATTCTATACTGACCTTTATTATACTGTCCTCGTTATTTTACTGCTAATTATACCTCTGGCACTGCCTTAGTAGGCACCCTGTATGGATGTAGACAGGAAGTGAGTTTATGGATCATGTGGATCATTTCTTCTTTTGCCGTTTTACTTCCTGTGTCTGTCCTCAGTGGGGCCTCATTGTTTCCGCTCACCCTGGATCAGACGGGTCCCGGGGCCAGCGCTTTCCGTTTGCCGCACGGTGTGATGGATGCTCAGAGGTGCTGACAGGTGGACGCTTGTCAACACCAGAGGACGTATTTCAGAGAGAAGTGGACCTGTCAATCCAGGCGGTTTGCGTTTCATGACAGGTGTACGATTTCTCCGGAATGATACCAATCAGAAGTCTGGACACACCTGCTTTTAATGCGCTTGTTTTAGCTGTTTTAGCTGTTATTCACCTTAAAGTAAAAGGCAATGAGGTAATACATAGCAAACATTGCAATGACTAAGATAAATGTTCAACATCTCAAACTTTTCTCAAATTTTAGATTCTTCAAAATGGCCCCCCCTCTGCTTTTTTAGGTGGTCACTCTTCCAACAGTCCTGATGGAGTTTCCACAGGTCCTGGACACTAGTTGGCTACCTTGCTCTTACTCTTCGATCCAGCTCATCCCACAGCAGCTCTGTAGGGTTTAGGTTGGGGGATTGTGGGGACTGGGTCATCTGTCACAGCACTCCATCTCTTTCCTCGTTCACAAGATAATACAGCACTTGCATAACCTTGAGGAGTTCTTAGGGTCATCATTTTATTGAAAAACTAATGGCTTTAAGTAGGTCTGTCCAGACCGTGTATAATGCATAATAGCACTTGGGAATTTACAAAACGGAAACGGGCATCCAAAATGCAAATAAAGCTTGCACAATGGATCTTCCCTTGCACCGTGAGCGGTTTGCACTGACACCTGCGTGCGAGCGAGCTGCGATGCCAGGTGCTGTTGAAATGTGCTTTGACTCCTCGTCCCTGTTGGGCCTCAGTGGGCCCACAGGCTTTGTGCTCTCTCAGATCCCTGTCCCTCCATATTGCAACGCCGTGGTGAGGCGCCTCCTGCTGTCTCCCACCGCTTTGACGCGGATCTCCCTCCGGCGTGTGTTTTGTCTGCTATCAGTGGGGCGGGGGGTTGATCTTTTATATCCATGTGTACTAAAGTGGAGGCTGTTTGCCTCACAGTCACATAATTCGTGTCATAATTTCAAAATGACTCCAATTGATAGGAGGCATATTTGGCAGGTGGCATTGCGGTTAAGGAAGTATTAACCCTGCGATCATGCGTGCATCAAAAACACCCTACCCTGACACATCCACATTTTCACAAACAAATTTCCACCCATTCCTTTGCATGGAGTGGAATTCTAGTTTAAAGCTGCAAGTCCATGGATCCAGTAGTGGGTGGAAAAGGGGATTGGGATGAGGGTGGAGCTTTAGGTGTCTTCAGGCAAAAGGGCACTGTGGGGCGGGGGGGTATGACAAGGCCAGATGTGCAACAAACATGCAGTGACAACATTACAGGCCATGGCTCCAGTGAAGAACAATCCCGGTTTTACATTAGCCTGGACCTCCTTGCCCCTTTACATGTGGAAGATCACTCCCATGGAATCAGACTGCAATCCAGATGTGCCTTCATGTTTTCCTAGGCAGATAGATTCCTCGCTCCTGTGGGCGGGGCCATTTGGGGGGATGGGGGGGGGGGCTTTTAGCCAGACCGCTGGTGTTTTAAAGTAAGACAGCTTCCCCTTTCTCCAATGGCATGCAGAGTTCCCTGAAGATGCCGTTTCCAAAGGATGTACTTCCTCTCACATAAAGCCTATGTGTGTGAGTGTGCTGAAGCATGTTTGCATGAGTGCACGAATGCTAATGCACAATAGCACATACGTGTTCATGTATTTCTCGGTGTACATTTATGTGGCTCCTTCGTCTTGCATATCTAGTGTAATTTTTGTGTGTGGAGCATGTGCTGTCCATTGTGGGCATGCTTGTGTGCATGTGAATGCGTGCCACGTGTGTCGCTTGTGCGTGTGGTGGTGTGGGCGGTGAACAAACCACCAGGCTTGCATAGAGACTCCTTTGTTCTGTCTTCCTGTCTTAATGAGAGGCTCTCTGGGAGACTCTGGTTGGGAAGCTCTCCCACCCCCCCTCAGTGACTGTGTGGGGGCGGCAGAAGTGAGACGGCATAGGGGTGCTGTTTATTTTTGAACCTCAACAGGTTTGAGAGGAAATGGCAGTTTCACCCAAGAAGCATTCACGCTGAAATTAGCCGTGGGGTAGCTTAACACGCCGCTGTCAAAAAGCTTCGGCCTGAGAGGATGGAGTCCCAGCGCTGTCCGCAGTTTGCAGCTCCACCCGTCGTGATCCCTGACTATGCACAAGGAAGGGGGCTAGCCATACAAGTGGCACCCCCTGTTATTTAGTCACATGATTTCTTGATTTGTCGAGGGAGTGGAAACTAACTTTGGTGTCAACACCATGAATACGGGTTTCAAGTCCGAGGAAAATATGTGATCAAACTCACTGCACAGGCCTGGTTGAAAGTTGTACTATATTTGTTAATGTCTTATGCATCTTTGTATTAGTGTATTCCTACATATTATGAAATGAGAAAATTTGTCTTGCTAACACTTTCCAGGAGGATTTTTTTGTGAAGTATGGAAAACGATGTCTCTTTAAATGGATTTGGATGCAGGATTAGAATATACCTGTGTCTCTTTAATTAGTGCTCAGGTCACATAGAAGTCGAAAGGATCGTAAGGTTATGTCACGAGGGAGGGGTCCCTGGTCTCATACCGTGTTGCTGGAATTTGGGAACGTGGAGTTCTTGCATCTCTCTTGTAAATATTTGTCTGCGATTTTAGCTAACCAACTCCACATACCGAGGCTACAGCTGGGGTGTGGATGGACTTTTCGGATGGATTAATTTTTTCATAGGGGGATTGAGCACTTTGGGGGAAAAACTGAATTTCTTTTACAGAAGTGTGCAAAATGTTACATGCTATGTATGACAAATGTGACACAATCATAACCTTGCTTTTCTTTCCAAGAATCAAGGATTGTGATTGAATGCCGAGTCAGCCATTCAGGAACAGAATCCAAAGGAATCATTTTCCAGATGCCTACCATAGCTCTTTGCTTATCTCCTTTATGTTAAATATTTATTATTAGCTGTCATCTTGTGAGTGAGACTGTGGGGGTGGGGGTGGGACTTCCCTTTTGTCTGTCTGGTGGGGATTCCTCAGAGTAGTGGGGGGTGGGGGTTAAACATGAAACAGGAGCAAAAATAGTCCAGCCAGTGTGAATTTTTTCGCTGCTGTTGTAATGCTGCACGCATTAGTCAAAAGACTGCAAAACCACAGCAGTGAGTCAGGCCAGCACCTTCCATTCAAACGCAGGGGGTTCACTTGTAGATGGAGACGCACTTTGCGCTGCTCGGTGTCATGAGCTGCTGATGCAGGGCGGGTGGCAGACTGTGGCTTCTGTACGTCCATCACACATCCAGACACCAACATGTTTTGGGTTTTGTTTAGTCTTCTGATGGTTATGCTGCTGGCATGGCGTGGAGCATTTACATTAGGCCTGCACGATATGAGGAAAATCTGTCACGTGTGATAACATTGTTCAGTATTACAATGGCTATATGATTTGTGATAAATAAGTGTACATATTAGATACTCAGTTCCCATGTTTTTCTGCTTTAATAGATACACATGAATACCCAACCAGTTAAACAGAACTTTAATTTAAATAAGACATCATAGTGTTTAATGTCCCCTGCTCCATTTAAAATATTTCTCCTAAACAAAAACATTTCTTGAAATAAAAAAAATCTGCGGGAAAACGACTTAAAAAAAAAAAATTATAAATTAAACATGGAAATTTACAATACCTGCATTGTCTCCCATTGCAATCATCAAGGCCCTCGACTATCCATCTAAACGTTCATTAATAATCATAATAAACATGTTGGTTATACTGTCAAGCTAAATGGAAATGATTTTTTTATAATAATTATGGAATACGCACCTTTTCTAAAACATTCGCAAACACAATTTATTGATAAAAATGCTTGCTGCTGTTTTAAGGGTGAACCTGAAACTTCCAGGGTAACTTACAATGATTGCATCATCATGGGGATGAAAATATGGTTTATCAGTCAGTTCTAATTTAGCTAGACGGTTAGCTCGTGTTTAGCTGCCGGGTGCTAATCTGTGAGTTACGGTCGTCTTTGGACATGTGTGAGGAGCTCTGAGAGGATGGACCGGCTTGCGGTGTCATCAGTTCCACTTTGGTCTCGGTTTCTGATCCAAACTGCGGCGTGCTGTGCCCTGCAGGCATGCCTGGGAAGGTACTGTATTTGTAACTCTCAGCGACTTGCCCTAGCCCTCAAACCTTTCGTTTTCATATGACGGCCTCAAAACATGATCCGTATACATGGGCAACCCTTAAAAATCCTATTTTCGGCTCCCCCGAGCTTGACTTGTCTCTATCTGCTTTACGCTCTAGAAAGGAAGTAACTGTTTATGATGCTGAACGCAAGAGTGATCATTTGTGTGACCTTGAATGGGGCTTTATGTCGATGGTACAGGTGGGTGGGGACTGGGGGCAGCAGAGCTATCACATGCCCTTTAATGGGGAAAGGGAGTGATTCTGCACCAGAGTTGGAGAGGATTAACGTTCTCGGATATTGCTTCATTGACTCTCCTTGTACTGCGTAATCAGGACCCCCAGGATTACAGCTGTGATTACAGGCATAAAGGACTGTGATCCTCAGATCCTGTCCTGTCTGGCTTTGGACACCAGGGATCATTGATGGGTCCACTGTGCTGGGTTAGCATAAAGGATCTTTGTTACGCAGCCGAACTCTGCTGAGTATGCCAACTATGACCTGTACCGATTTAGGTCATGTGGCCTAGAGCTGACCAATCGGAGCCTTTGCAAAGTAGAAGAATACAAAATGGTGATTCCAGGGGTGAGACTTTGTGGACTGATGTTAGGGTGGAGGGTGGGGATGTTGGGAAGGCCCTGATCAGCTGATGTAGGAACCCAGGCGTTTCTGTTGGTCTTTGATTAGACTAGATTTGCTCACGCAACGTTCTAAGAGCCGTCTGCTTCAAAGTAAACTGAAAATTGCAAGTGTTTTGACTACATATTATTACCGTTGCCTGATTGTGGAAGGTAGTACCTAGCCAGTCTGGGCAGTCGTGAGAATCTGTCACTGTGGGAAATTTTTGCAGGTGTGTTGACGGGCGGCTCATCCCTCTCCTAACACCAGTTGGAACCAGAGCTGGGCTGTCACACTGCACGCCCAGCCTTGTGATTCAGCAAATAATGTTATTATACTATTATTATGCTATTATCCTATTATCAAGGAAAGAAAAGAAGGCTTCAAACCCAGCTTGGGTGGGGACCGCTGCTCGGTCAGACACTGACACATTTAAACATGCTTCTCATTAGTTAGTTCCTGTTGGGCTAAAGGAGCAGGAGACAGATGGTACAACTATCCACCATGGATCGTGAAGCTTCATTCCTCCATAAGTACTAAATACCGGCATGCAGTCTCGACAATCCTGGTCTCATTATTTTTCCTCCCAGGACCAAGTTCCGTGGACCTGCTTTCTCCTTGTGGTGACACGCTTCGCTGCTCGTTCTCTGCTCCGTGACATCCTCAAATCAGTGCCAGATGGCGCGGGGGTCCTCTGAAATGTCATCGAAATCCATCCATCGTAATAGCATACCCCTAGGTCTGCACAGAGCTACGTAAGCAGGAAAAGGCAAAAGCAGGAAGCTGCAGAGAAACCAACATACCGCAACTAGTTTCCAGAATGCTATTTCGGGGTGCCAGGGAAGGAGTGTGAGAATAAATACACATTTGGGGCAGAGGAAGGTGGCTGAGTTTTTAAAAATATTTGTAAGGTCATTTTTTGCACCTCATTCATATGTGTCATTATATGCTTTCTCAGATAGATTTGATGGACAGCAAAGTGTCAATGCAATTGCTAAGCCTCAGCCAGATGTGCCGCCTAAGCAGATGAGCGATGAGTGAAGACAGATGTGGCAGTTTGGGGGCCAGGCCCCGTGCCCCGTGTGAATGCCTCAGGCCGTCATGCAGTGAACTCTTGCATGCAGTGAACTTGTGTGAGGTTGTCAGCACTTTATGTGAACCTGCAATGAGAGTGTCTCTTAAGTAAATTAAGTAGGTAGTCAATGCAAGTCTCTTTACAATTGAGTCCCTATGTTTTGGCCTGTTGTCAGAATAATTCGTGTCTGGGGGAGTGAGTATAAAGTTTGATTCAAAATCCAAGTGTAAGGCTTTGTTATCGGGACACAGGAAAGGTACAATTGGCCTGTAGGTAAAACCGTCCATAACGATAATTAGAGCCCAGGAACTCATTAAAGATAACAAGCTCATTTTAACTTGTTAGAAACACCTACAGACTGATTTTCTTTTTTAAGATAGGAGAAGGAATGGTATTATTATTATCTGTAATGCCTTTGATTTTTAGTACATGTAGAATTGCACATTTTTTTTCAGCAAGATATATGTATTTGCACTCAATTCCTTCTGTGACTATATTAAAATGTCCTGCAGGTGCATTCATGCAAAGCATGCATATGTGTGTGCACATGATTGAATTTGTGTTTATTTGCGTGTGCACGTGATTGAGTTTGTGTATATCTGTCTGTACACGTGGTTGAGTTCGTGTGTATCTGCGTGTGCACGTGAGCGTGTCAATAGTCTGATTGTGCCCAGGGATGGAATGTACCTTTATTCTGATGAATGAAAGTGACTGTATTATTTTGACACATTTCAGGATAACATTTCAAACACTGTAAAAATGAACATCTTTAAAAAAAAAAATTTAAATGCAAATGGCTGTAGCTTCTGTGGTGTCACTGTGATTTGTTTGAGAGCTTGAGAGCTGTTTCCTCAACAGGGCTGTCACCTCGTTATCCTGTCTTGGGGGGAGCAGTTGGTACTAAGTCACAATTTCCCAACCCTACAGGCGTTTTTTCCCTTGTCTGGAATAGAACGAGAGGGAATTAGACCATTTGCTCAGCTTGTCTGTTGTCAGTTGACATCTTTCTGTATGTGTTTCTGACTCGGTCCCTGGGCCTGTGTGATTGATTGCACAGCTTGACTGATTTCACAGAGGACCTCCCTATTTAAGACTAGGTCACTTTACCCCATTAGCCTCTTTATAGGCTCTGCTCACAGAGAGTGAGTAGAAAGGGAGAGAGACTCGGGGAGTCATGCAGAGATGGAGTCCGAGCACGTGGTTTGTGTTGAGTCTCTATTCTAGCCTTGCCATTCTCTGAATGGATGTTGGCTAAGCTTGTAAACGTTCCACTTAGCGTGGACAGTGCCCCCCTTGGAGACACCGGCTGTTATGCGTCTTAAGAGAAGGCGGGGGTGGGGGGGGCACACGCAGATGCAGGGTTTGTCCAGGAAGTGGTCCGGGTGACAGTGAGGAGGTGAGCATAACCGCAGACATGAGGACTGCTGTTCAGTGTCGGAGCGGCAGGGCATGGATGTGACCTTTCTGTGATGGTAATGTGACAGGAAAACATGTCTGGCTGCTAGCTCCGTCTTCGCCGGGGGGGGGGCTCTTCGCACAGTCTCCACCCCGAGTGCCTATACTGCTGAAGGTGTAGGTTTCGAAGGTGCCGGTTCCATCTGCTGTGAGTCGGTGTGATTAATGTTTCTGTGGGCGACCATAAGGGCCCCTGTAATTGTCATTTAATGAGGTTACTGTTCCAATGCGTCACACACCCCTATATGCAAACATACACCCACAACCACACGACCCCCCTCCCCTGCCAAGTCCTGGGCTGTGGCTGCTGCCCTCCTGCGTTCCATTACCCTGTCACATGACGTGGGGCAGATGGAGAGGGGCTTAACCGCGACCTGAGAGACCACACCTTGCGTCACCACACTCCCTCCAAAGAGGGCCACACGTGCTTCCTGGCATCTCTCCGTGCCGGCGGCCGTAAACTGAACGAGGCAGCGTCGCTGTTTTGGGTTTGCTCCGGTCACCCTCTTCCACAAGCATGGGTTTTCACACTTCGTGAAGTCTGGGCTTCTCTTGGTGGCCGTGCCATCGACAGCACTGCTCACCTCCCTGACGCCCACTCTGTCTCCCTTGTCTCCAGGCTGAAGGCCCTGGTGTCTTCAGGGGGCCGGAGTGTGCAGGCAGCCTGCGATTGGTAAGTTACTCATGCATACACCTGTGTTTGCACACATTCACTACATGTATACAACACACAGTGGGACCCAGGTCCTGATTCAGCACTGTTCGTAGCATATGGCTAACAGCAACAAGCTCTCTGCCGAACTATTCCGGTATCAATGCTGCCCCCTGCTGGCAGACTGTTTATTCAGCATGCTCAAGATATCAAGATGTTTAGGTTCTTCTCAGAATTGCTATAGAGACATTTCCTTCTGTTTCGTCCACAGGCTCTTCTCCCATGTGGATGACCCTTTCTTGGACGAGCCTCTGCCCCGGGAGTTCGTGTTGTACCTGCGGCCTAGTGGGCCTCTCCTGCACCAGCTCTCCCACTACTGGCAGCAGTCACGCCTCGTCTGTGGCAAGAACAAGGCCCACAACATCTTCCCCCACATTACCCTCTGTCAGTTCTTCATGGTGAGTCGCTGGGGGGTGGGGGTGGGGATTATGGTGGCTTTTCAGATTGTTCCAGATGACTGTCATTCACTGCCTGACAGCTGTGGTCTGTTAAGGAGGTGCATTATTTTACTGTGCTCCAGTATCCTGTGTCTCAGTGACTGCACCCCCTTGTGCATTATTACTATACCATTATGTCGTGTTATCTTGTGTCTCAGTGACTGTCCTTACTGATGCATCATTATTTTACAGTGCTGTGTTAGTCTTCCTCAGTGACTATGCTCCCCTGTGCATTATTATTTTGCCTTGCTGTGTTGGCCTGTATCTCGGTGATTGTTCCCCTGTGCATTATTGCTGTTCCACTATGCTGTTTAGCCTGTGTCTCAGTGACTCTGCTTACCTATGCTTTATTATTATTATTTTGCCTTGTTGTGTTGGCCTGTATCTCGGTGACTTTTCCCCTGTGTATAATTGCTGTTCCACTATGCTGTGTTAGCCTGTGTCTCAGTGACTCTGCTTACCTGTGCGTTATTATTCCCCGGTGTGTGTTAGCCTGTGTCTCAGTGACTCTGCTTGCCTGTGCTTTATCATTATTATTCCCCTATGCTGTGTAACCCTGTGTCTCAGTGACTTGCTTGCCTGTATATTATTATTCCCCGGTGTGTGTTAGCCTGTGTCTCAGTGACTTGCTTGCCGGTATATTATTATTCCCCGGTGTGTGTTAGCCTGTGTCTCAGTGACCCTGCTTGCCTGTGCTTTATCATTATTATTCCCCTATGCTGTGTAACCCTGTGTCTCAGTGACTTGCTTGCCTGTATATTATTATTCCCCGCTGTGTGTTAGCCTGTGTAACACCCTCTTCGCACCGGTTCCCAGTGTGAGGACCAGAAGGTGGAGGCTCTCTGCGAGGCCCTGCAGGCCACCGTGAACCGGTGGCGAGGCCGCTTCCCCAGCCCGCTGCCTCTGGAGCTCTACACGTCCTCCAGCTTCATCGGCCTCTTTGTGGAGGAGAAGGTGGCCGAAGTCCTCAAGGCCTTTGCTGCAGACTTTGCTGCCACCGCCACAGGTAAAGCAGGTGAATCACCTACAGGGGGGAAGGGGCTGTTTTTGTGTGAGTTCCTAATGTGTTTCATGTTTTATATATTTATGCATCTGTATGTAAATTATACGTATAAATAAGCAGTAATTTGTATATTTTTCTTGTATGCCGAATCTCTTAACTGGAATATCCAACTAACCAGAATATCCAGGAATGCAAGAACGTGCAGCATATGTCCAGAATATTGCAACAGTTTAAGTAGTGGATTGTGCCATATATAACGGCCATCTATAGTCTGAAAAAAGCAAGTACAGTAAAGAGTCTGTATAGTGCTGCACTACGCTGTTTAAACATTTCCCTTGTGTGTATTTCACTTGTGAGGGATAGGGATGGGATGCACATTACACAACAGTTAAATGCAATAAATGAAGCTCTCAGTTTGTGGAAGACAGGGACAAAAATCCAGTGGCTTGTGAGACTGATGAAAGTGAAATGAGAAATCTAAATGGACGCTGTTGGTATCGGAGCATTTGGAGTCTGACTCTCCTAGTGGTGGAAAATAAGTTTTAGCCATGGGGGGGGATAAAGGTAAATGAACTGAATGAATTATCATCACCCTTGCCAAGCAGCTCTGCCACCCCTCCCTCCGGATTACTCTCTTATGATGGTATTTCTTATTGTTACATTGAGATTTCCACTGTTTCCGTGTCATTTTCCACACCGTAGATATCCATGTGGAGCCACACAAGAAGCAGCTCCATGTGACCCTGGCCTACCACTTTCAAACCAATCACCTGCCGTCACTGGAGAAACTGGCCAAGGGCATTGACGTGTCGGCGGGCTGCGATTGGCTGGCCGTACTCTATTCCCGGGACATCCGATTCGCTAATCACGAGGTATCCCGTCTGATCTAACCCCTGTGTTCCATGTTTGACTTAAAAAGAATACTCCCATGTCTTCTTATCCTGAAAAAGTATTTTATTCAAATTATGTTAATTATCAAGCTGTTGTATGTCGTCTTTGTAGCTAAATGATATGTCTGAATGTGAAATAAACCTTAAGATATGAAAAGATTGAGCATTGCTGGCCAGTGCTTGTATGTCGCAACACAAGCTCAAAGGGCCTTGGTAGTTAAATATTCCCTTAGATGTTCAGGCTTTGTGTCCCAGAAAGCCAAGGACCAGCCCCAAGCAACACCTTTCTGTTGTAAGATTCGACTAAGATCTGAAATACGACCGTAATGACTTGCAGGCACCGCTTCTCACCTCTTCTTATGTAAGGCCATGATGTTAGTTTTTCGGCTACCTGTAGTGGGTACAGGACTGATTTTGCACTTTAATCACCAACATGGCTGAGACAGATTAGGTGGGGTGGATTTGGCTCAAAGGTTCAACGGCAGCGATGCCGCTGGTTTGCGTTAAGGTAAAACAGGAGGGTTTCTAAACACGAGGTCATGTTTCAGCTTCACACAGTGTCACGTAGCATTTTTTTAAGCTTATGCTAATGTAAATTCATTCCTGCACAGACGCTGAGGGTGATGTACCCCTACACCCCGCAGAACGAGGATGAGCTAGAGTTGTCGCCGGGAGATTTTATCTACATGTCACTGTTGGAACAGAACAACACCAGCGAGGGCTGGGTGTACGGCACCTCCCACAGCACAGGGGTGTCCGGCCTGTTGCCCGAGAACTACATCAGCCGTGCCGACGAGTGTGACACCTGGGTCTTCCATGGGTCAGTCAGGCGTCTCACATGCCTCTCCTGGGGTCCTGCCTGTGGAGCATTCTGGAATTATTAGTCCTGTGTGTTACATGTATGCCATGCAGAGTGCACAGTGTGTTAAGGCTTGTTGGTGTGTGACTCAGGGGGTTGAACAACTGTGCTTGTTATCGGAAGGTTGTCGGTTGAATTTCATACTCATACTGGCCCTTGAGCAAGTCCCTTAACCCCAAGAAATTCTAACTCATGGGTGTTTTGCTTACACAAATATGTTCTGAGGGCAGAACGAAAAAAATGATTGGTTCAGAGTGAAATGCTCCAGGGGTGCTAAATAAATGCTTGACCCTGTGCTTGGACCCCAAGCTTTGCTCTCAATTGTATGTGTGTGTCTCAAAGGAGAGCAAAATGGGATATGTGAAAAGAAGCATTCTAATGTACTTGGGGAAAATAAAAATTTTTAAATTTAAATTTTTGCTTGTATGAGGGGCAGGAGCCTCAGGAGTCATCGGAAGATGTACAGTGTCCAGTGAGCTTAGTAGGTGATGGATTTGTGTGGCACACATTATGTTTGTGGTACACTTGCTAACAGAGTGACTCTTCACGGTGCAGGTCCTACTCCTTCTTTGGCTCCGCCTCCCCTTCTGCAGCATTGGGTGCTGTGGGCGGGCCCTGTGACGGGCAGCTGGACAGCCGGCACCTAGAGGACTCCAGCCTGGGGGATTTGCATGCTTTCAGTGACATCTGTCACCCATTACAGGTACTGCACCATATGAGGTCACAACAATTTAAGGTGAATCTCCCAAGATCTCTCTGGTTATGTGGTAAACTTGAGTGGCCAAAATGAGCGAATGAATAATAATGTAAAGCCACACACCTATACATAGTAACACATGTATGTTTCAAATAAGTCTGTCCAACTTCAGAGCCACATCTGACACAAACATGTTTGGGTTCTGCTTTTGTAACTTCAAGCAAAGTACTTCATCTGAATTGCTCCTTAAAATAGCCTTATTAACAAAAAGTATTCATTGTAGGCTTGTTAGGTTAAACCTGTTGGTTAAGAAACTCAACGTAAAGGAACCATGAAGGTGCTGGACATTGTTTATTGGGCTCTGTTTGTCTCGCCATAAAGTCATTAACCGAAGCCAGAATGGGTTTCAGTGCTGCTGTGTCTCAGGTATCTGTGCCGGATCGTCCCACTGCAGGGGCTGCAAATCAGCAGTCAATCGCAGCTGCCCAAGCGGTGCCTTTTTGTCTGTCGCCACGGTGAACGGATGGACGTAGTGTTCGGGAAACACTGGCTCAACCAATGCTTTGATGCCAAAGGTGAGGAACACTTTGACCAGACCAAAATTCCACCACACTCTGAGCTTTCACATTCCTCAAATATTGAACGCTAGGGAGGTCTTGAGCGATCTCATTAGTGTTCATGCATAGTCCAGTTATTTATGGGCTAATGCACAACGTGCTGTGCATTATACACTTTTAAACGCACAACTGTGGAGCTAAACCACATATATTAGTAGAACTACTTTCTTCCACCAGTAATTTACACTTTTTGCTTAGATACGACCCGAGCCACCATCGTTAATCTAAAAATTATCGATAGTTTTGAAGTTTCCATTTCCATTACTTGTGAATAGTATTGTGTGTCTGGAATTGAAAGTAATATTAGTTTGAGTTAAATATTGTAAAAGTGCATTGATTTACTACTGTGATTAGGCTAGCCGGCACTACGTGTGTGTTTACCGAAAATTAATCAACACCCTTCTGACCAGTCAGATTCGAGTATTCAACAGAATTCTGCCCCTTTTTTGTCTATGAATGTTGTACTTTGCTCATTGGATGTGAGCTTCTGGAATGTAGTAGATGTTCGCGTATGAGCTGGAAATCGGTGCATGCTTCAGCCGGCTGTTAAATGCAACGCCGCTGCGCTGTGGGTGTGCCACCGCAGGTCGATATGTGCGAACCAACCTCAACATGCCGGCTAGCCTGCCCCCACGGACCGGGGGCTACCGAGACTACGACAAGGACGGCCCTATCACTGTGTTCGGCTCCACTCAGGCGAGGCTAGTGGGTATGTGTGTGCTAAATCAGGTAATGATGTGAATGATGCAGGCCTGGATTGGGTTTCCCTTGAGGTGTTACATCTCTACTCTTCTCTTCTCCTCTGTTTTGTTAAATTTCCTGTGTGTGTACATCACAGGGGAAGCCCTGCTGGAAAGCAATACGGTGATACATTTTGTTTATTCCTCACCATCCCTGCGCTGTGTCCAGACCGCCCACAGCATCCTGAGAGGTACGATATGCAATATGCTTTATCCTCTGAGAGCCCCCCTCCCCCCCACCACCTTTCCCTGTGCTGAAGGAAGACCATCCAGGAAGAAGTATAGTAATGTCATCATCGCCCCCCCCCGCCGCCATCCTCTAGGCCTCCAGCAGGATGGGAAGCTGAAGATCCGTGTGGAGCCAGGGCTGTTCGAGTGGACCAAGTGGGTGTCGGGAACGTCGTTGCCGGCCTGGATATCCCCTGCAGACCTGGCTGCAGCCAACTTGAGTGTGGACACAACATACAGGTGGGGAATGAAGCAGGGGCTGAATATGCTGAGCGCCGTGGGGACAGGCTGTACCACATCAGGAGTCTCACTCGTTATATGAATAAATATTATATTTATTTGGCAGATATGCATTTATCTGAAGCAGTGTACAATTCAGGAAGTAAGGTCAGCCAGTCCCTGGAGCAATTGGGGGTTAAGGGCCTTGCTCAAGGGCCCAACAGTGAAATCAGTCTGCTGATAATGGGATTTGAACCGACCACCTTCCGGACACAGGCGCTGCGTCCTAATCTGCAGAGCTACACACCACCCCGGTCTCTACATAGCATCGCGTGGTTGATGCTGAAATACCTGTACCCCCTCCTTCCCCAGACCTCACATACCCATCAGCAAGCTGGGCGTGTCGGAGCCTTACGAGACGTACATCAGCCGGAGCTTCCAGGTGACCAGGGAGATCCTGGCCGAGTGCAAAAGCAAGGGTAAGCTCCTGCGGCCATTTAATAACACAGCTGAGCCCCTCCCATATAATGACCGGTTTCTGCTGGATTTTAGTTGTCTCCCCCGGTTAACCGAAGCCGTCTATTTACGCAATAAACCACCTCCTCTGCTGTGTCAGGTGCAAATCGGGATCTAACAAACAGCTGCTTTCTAAACCCCCAGCGCTGTGGACCCTGGAGCCCCGGAATTATCTTTTCCCAGTTACTGTCATGTCAAGTAATGGCTTACCTCTGAAGGAAAAAATCATATAAACAGAAAATACAGCACAAATACATTAATCAGTGGCTCCCAGATGTGTTTACTAATACACGTTTTGACCCAGTAGTGGATCCTGCCACAACACACCAGAGGAAACCCTGCATATGGATAACAAACATGATTAATAAAAGTTTATTAGGCCAGTCCAGGCTA
>JAAGVU020000038.1:17466345-17483124 GCA_011763525.2 Mormyrus iriodes
GATGATGCAGAGTTTATTCAAAACCATAGAAAATATTCTGGGATAAACAAAAGAACAGTTCACAATGGAAATCTACAGTATGGTCTAATTAAAAATTAACATTTGCATGCCTGTTTCACCGGTTGACAAGGCGAAATTTTGTGAATTAATTCTGTGCCACGACAAGGTAAAGAAGGTACAAGATATAATCCTTCAACATTTTGAAGGATTGCATTTTTGGTAAGTTATACCTTCAAGATGTAGCTTAAAAGCACGGCTATGTTTGATGCTCTGATATTAACCGGCTCTTGAAACACTGGGCTAATGGAAACCGTCTTGCTAATGGAAAAAATTTTCCAGCTCCTGGTTAAGATGACATTTCTTAGTGTATGCAGACCTTACCAACTCAAACTGGGGGCGGACATGAGCTGAACGAATATGATGTCAAAGGTGATTAGCAAGCCCACCAGGCCTGCGGAGGGTAATCATTGGCTGACAGAAGGTCATTACATTAACTAACCTACATGTGGATGGACAAATTACCGATCGACATTATCTGATTGTGCAGAAATTCACCGTGAGATGAAAGCCCCTTGACTCCGTGGCTGCTGCCAGTCAGAAGTCATGGATACAAATGCTTGCTAATGCTGATAGATTATGTTGAACAGTTTCGGCATTATGGAGGCTGTACAGGTATTCTGCTGTATTGATTTTAATATGACCGTTGACCTTTTGCAATGGGTGTTGCAAGTGGTGGACCATTCCGTATGCACTCCTTCATATAGGAGATGCCAATAATTGTGTGTTTGTGTGGATCATAGGGATGAGTAGGGAGGCTGGAAGGATTTCAGAGAAAGAAAAGGAGTGGAGGGTCATATTTCTGTGTCTTTCCTGCGGTCGGCAGTAGACATCCACTTTTGTGAGGCAGGGCGCAGTGAAGTGAGGTGACAGCATTCGCATTCATGACGGCGCGTCTGTCTGAGCCGCGTGTCATTTTGGCAGTACCCTCATCAGTTGCGTCTGTAACTTTAACGACGGTATCAGTGCCATCGCTTTTGAGAAGCTGTTTCTCGTTACGCATTTGGCGGCCGCCATCTGATTCTCTGAAATGAGAAAATCTAAAATCCTTCTCTCGGCTTTGTATGTGCTGACCTACTTCTGTGTACTCTCCAAACAAGATAGCACTGTATGGGCTAATCTGTGTTTATTTGAAAAGAGACTAAATCACCAATGACCATTTTATTTATTTATGTAATTTTTCTTTCCAACTCTACAGTTGGTGTCAGTATCTGTGCGACAGAGGATTCTCTGTACCGTTTAAGAGCTAATTCAAAGGTTGCATATACCGACACTCCCCGGGTTACAATGGTCCGTGTTACGATATTTCAACGTGTTGCGATGGGTACATTTTTTCACTTTCAGTACATTATTCAATAAATTACATGAGTCATTCAACCCTTTTTTTATATATTAGCTTTGTGTTAATGATTTTGCCCCACTGTAGGCTAATGGAAATGTTCTAAGCATGTTTGTGGTAGGCCTGACTAGGCTATGATGTTTGTTAGGTTAGGTGCTGTATTAAAATGCATTTTTGTTACGATACCTTACAATAAATAAATACCTTACGATGTTTTCGTCTTACGATGAGTTTATCAGAACGTAACCCCATTGTAACCCAGGGAGAGACTGTATATAGATATTATAATTTGAGAAAAATTAAGTTTGAAAACCAGCTTTGCCTCAGTTGTGCCTTGTCTTCAATGTTGATGTTGTCCTGGTAAAATGATCTTTAACGAGCATGTATGGAGATGCGTAAATTGTGTACCTGCTGTGTAATGCAACATGGGCTGCATCTTCACTCAAGTGTCATATTCAGGATTCAAGGATACTTCTGTGGCATCTTGTACAAGCATCTTGTCCGGCTTTCACTGTATAAATAATCAGTATGAAAAGAAGTTATTGAACTATTGATTTGCGTTTTCTATAACAGGTTTTTGAAAATAAGTTGTCAGAAAGAAATCCAAGGAAAGCAGGAGGCTTATATATATGTGGCAAATCGAATCAGTTTCATATTACTTTTATATGTTTTTTTTTTGTTTTCCTTTAGATTGATCCTTCTTAGTCTTGTTCTTATTCTTATTAACTAAGTTACCAGTGTGCAATGTCGCAGCTGTGATAAAACACAAGGCAAGGACTGTCCCACCTGAAAGTCTTTGAAAAGTCAGGGATTATTGGAACAAACTGGGAAAGTAGTGAGCGACAAATTTAGCCAAATGAAATGGAAGCGCTGAGGTCACACAGGGTTTCCGTTGTAGAATTCCAGGGAGCTATAAGGTCTGCCCAACGCCTCGGAAAAATAAAAGTAACTCTTGCATTTAACATTTGATTTACTTAGCTGTTACCTGTGCAATTAAAGTTAGAGCAGCAAAAATTAAATTTATTTAATGCCACAGTTGCTGACACAAATAATATTCACTGTACTTAACATATAACCAATAGGTAGCATCATGTCAAAGTGCAAAATCAGATTTAACCTAATCATATGAGTTAGAATGGTGATATATGTGTTAAAATGCCTCTTTCAGTCTTCCTTAATTAAAAAAAATGAAATTATAACTTTTCTGTGGCATTCAGGCAGCCATATTGAAGCCTATGGAGGAGAATTCTTACATACGAGCCATCATCAGGTACTAGGCTCCATTTCCAGCTACAGTAATGATAAAACAGTGAATCATTTCAGGGTGTTGCAGGAGAGACTCCAGGTAATAAGATAAGCAGCCTTATTACTTCGTACCCAGCTACCCTGTTGCATGTATGTTTTGGTAACTCCTGAGTCGTACTGGGACCAAATTTTGGGACATTTTACTTCAGACATGGCCAATCATGCCATTAAAAATCTTTGTTAAATTAAATATTTGGCATAAACTAGTTCTTTGGAGGTTTATAATTGCCCTGAACCAATGGCTTGATTTTTATGTGCATTTTTCCCTGATCTGTAAGTGATTTTACAATTTGCTTGTGTCTCATTTCAGTAAGAAGTTCTTTGCCTCAAAAAAACAATTACTCTTGGGAGTTTATAGCTCAAGAAAGTAATAAAAGAGTTTAGGGTCATATAATGTGGACGTGTGGCATGTTACTAGTATGAGGAAAATCTGTTGCTTAAAATTACTTTATTTTGTATATCTTTGTAAATAACATTCTTTATGTACTATGACCTTCTTGCAAGAATGGACCATACTAGCCAAACGTTCTCATGTTCTACTGGTAGTTTTTGACAGTCCAGCTTTACCAGAGGCATGATGGTGACCTGTTGGCTGTTTATCTGTCCTGACGCTGTAGACTAGGACTTTAATAAATGGATACATATGCAGACTTCTGGACCCTCTGTTTAGATGCCTAAGGCAGGTCAGAGGTGATCAGGAGGTCATGGGTCATCTCAAAATGACTTTGATCAATGACCATGTTTTGAAACCCCCCCCCCCTTTTGCCCCCGGATGTCTGCCTTAACAGAAGCAGGGGATTAATTTGACCCCCCCTACAGGTGCAAGGACGGGGTATGTGTGTGTGTGGGGATGGGGGGAGATATAGTGACCAACTGTTTAGTGCATTGGGGTGAGAAATACTCCCAGTATGCAGTATTGGCCTTATTTTACTCAGAAAATATTTCCCAAAAACATAACTGCTTTGAACTGATTACTGATTTTTGCCTCCAGTATCCATATGGCTTGTTGGCGTTAGGTACATATGTTTAGGGCTTCAGTAATGCCAGTATGCCAGTGTTTAATCAATTTGGCTACTGCTGAGCAGTTGGGTTCGGTTTCCAGTATTAAGACTGTGTGTGTTGATTGCCTTGTTGGAGAGATGAATAGTCCTCTCTTACTTTATGTATGTCCCGTCCTGTCCCATGGTCCCAGCTGCCCAGAAACCCCATTATACAGAACTTCTTGGCAAGTCAACCCATTGGATTCTCTTGCTTCTAATTAAGAGGGTCAAGATAATTTACAGTACATCTGGCCGCCTGCTTCTCTGTGTAGGGGGAAAAAGAGTGGCTTTGTCGAGCATGACTCGTCAAAGGCCATGCTTTGTCCTGCATGCGGATCCATAACGTCGACAAAGCGGAAAGCTTGTGTAAGCCGCCCCAGAGTGTTTGTAAAATGCAGGTGGGTGGTGGCACAGCTGAGACGGTGTTACACATCCCAGAAGCCACTTGCATTTTGGAGATTTCTGCAATAGTTGTGTAAAAGTCCCTTCTAGAATTTCTTCTGTAACGCTGCCCTTCCCATATATATACTTTGTGCTTTCCTCTCTTTTTCTGCAGAAATGCTGCACCCCTCCCACATTTCACTACAAGCACTCTTTTGTTTGCTGGTTTTCCCATGACCTTTGACCTTGGACTGCTGTCTGGGGCTGAGAGCAACTGCCTCCTCCTTTCCTTTGCCAGACAATCCACAGTCGTACAGTGATCCGCAGACACACAGGTACGCACACATTCACATGCGCATGCCGCATGTGGCTGGCACTAGACATTTTGACTTGCATATAAATGCAAGCGTGTGACTTGCGTCTTCAAAACTGTAACCTGCATTTGTTTGATACATCTGTGACAGGTGAAAGGGATACGCTTTCACGAAAATTTTTAGTTATGTTATTTATCCACTATATTTCTCGAAAGGTTGACTGCACATCTTAAAAGAGAGGTCAAAATTCAGTGAATCATTTTTGTGTTTACCAGACATCCTTCTGCAGAGCCATGGGCTGTGACTGCAGTCCCTGAAGGCACAGGGTTGACCACAACTGGACCCTTCTGGTCATCTTTCATTTTCATCAGTTTCTTCTCTTATTCTCGCCCTATTTACTTTTTTGTTCCCTTTGACATGTTTTTAATTTAAAAAGTATGTGTGGGAGAGGGGTTCGAGGACCGAGATGGCTCATCCAACTCCTTTCCGTCTCCCCACCACTGGAATGCTTTGACTGGTGAGGAATATCAGCCAGACTCGTTTTGTTGGATTGCGTTAATATCCCATAGGTTCCCTTGCCGGATGTCACCTCCTTCGTGCTCGCTGGGGATATTGGAGGCTGTGCTGAGCCCACCTGTGCACCCTGATTATAGTGTTAGTACAGTATTATAGTCCTATTGTTTAAACCAAGTCAGTGCACTGCATGTATATACAATGAAGTTAGTGATCTGAAGGAATTTAATTAATGGCTTCTTAATGGTTTAAAAAAAACAATGAGTCATGGGAGGAAACGTGTTAAAAATGTTTATATTAGTCTAATCATTTTCAGCTGGATATCGTTTATAGTGCTGGTGTTTTTAGGTGAACCACTGGTGTTAAGTGATGGGACTGATGTGTGAACAAACCAGTTCAAATATGTGTGTGATGATCAAAGAGACCAACCGGTGTCTTATTCAGCTGTATCCTGCTACAGACTCTCATTGAAAAGACACGCAGTTCAAGATCTTGATGTGACTTTTTCCTAGTTTGCTTCATTACCGGTTTCAAAAGTATCTCACTCCTTGCCTGTTGATTCTGAGTATTTGTCGTGCTGCGATTTCCTGCCTGCTTCTCGTGACCTTTAGAATATGCAGAAACAAAACGTTGTCAGTGTGCCTGAATAGTCGCCAATAGGAAAATACAACATACCAATGCGGAGCAGAGAAATGCACGTGTTGGACACGTCTGTTTTTCTTAGGCTGTAAATTCTTCTCGGTGTATTAGAAGTATTGCTTATTTCTATTAGGAAATAGCTTAATTCTTTACTTTTTATCAGTATCCCGAAAGCACTTTTAGAACTTTGGAAATATCAAGGTCTGTTTATTTATGGCCAAAATTTATTGTCTTATTTACTCAGCTGAGCAAAGAACCTCATGAATAAGAAGCCTTGGCATGAATTTCCCTTTGAAATGCAAATGGTGTTTTTGTATAAAGTCAGTTTATGGTGATAAATTTTCAATACAAGCGCAAATTACGCCTTTTTACCTAAGCACTTGTTTACCATATACATACCGTACATAAGAAATGTATAAAACAGGGCAAAAAGTGAAGCAACCCTGTCCAGGTTTATCGCAGGGAAACGTGAGGGACAAAGGATCCCGCGCAGTAGGGCTTCATGTGACAGGAGAGCAGTGGGGTGTGGTGTAGGCAGTGAAGGGGGCATGGAATAGCGATGGGCAGGGATGTCCGTTTCATTGCTTCTTTAATTGCATATCTGTCAGCTTCCCGGCTAGGTGACTGGTCACTCAGCTCAGCCTTAATTAAAAGATTCCCCTCCATTCATTGCATAGTCTTGTCTCTCCTGGCTTGATTCCAGAGTACAGGTGCTCTAGCTCTCTCTCCCTGTCTCTCTCTCTCTTTCTCACACACACACGCACACACACAGATCCAAATATTTCTGGCCTTATCTCCAGCCCCCGCAATGCCCTTTGAGTGCCCATGATGGAATTCATACCAGTCTTTCTAATATCCTTTCTGTGAGGACAGGGGAGAGGGTGCGGCTCTGCTGGGGGAGAGAGATCAGTGAGCTTGGCTCCATTTTGAAATTGCAATTTAGAAACATTTCACCCCCCCCCCCCCCACTGTCTTCAATTCCTTCTAGTGATGATAGTGATCGCTTCATTTTAAATGATTTTCTTATTGCCTTTTTGGCATTTACCCTCCAGAATCCCCCTCCCCATTTTGGCTGAAAAGGGAATGAAGGAAGGGGGGGCTTGTGCTTGTGGTGCAAAATGCTCTTGTATTTAGTCTGGGTTTGGAGGGGAGAATAGTATGCGTGTGTGTGCATGCGTGTGTGTGCGTGTGTGTGTGCGTGCGTGCGTGCGTGCGTGCGTGCGTGCGTGTGTGCATGCGTGTGTGTGCATGTGTGTGTGCATGCGTGCGTGCGTGCGTGCGTGCGTGCGTGTGTGTGTGTGTGTGTGTGTGTGTGTGGGGAGTGGTTATATTTGTACTCATATCATTGTGGGGATGGTCTATTCATTTCTATGGGAAATACCCTAATCCTAACAATGACGACCTTAACCCCTTCCCAGCCCTAACCTTAACCATAAGTAACCAAACTAAATACAAGACTTTTGGCATTTTTATTTTTTTTTGTTTGCATTCACTAAACCAAAACAATGTGGGGACCGTTTTTTTCCATCCCCACAAAGGGAAATTTATTTTCGAAAAATCTGTGGCTGCAATCAAAAAAGTAAAAATGTCTAAAGTCTTGCATTTTGTTTGGTTGCTTATGGTTAAAGTTAGGGCTGGGTGGGGGTTAAGGTCGTCATAGGTGGGGTTAGGGTTATAGCAATAGAAATGAATGGAGAGTTCCCCTGCGACAGATTAATGACAGAACCTCAGTCGAAGGTGCTTCACTCCGCCCATCCCCCGCTGCAGCTGAAGGCACTTTGTTTTGAGTATGAAGTTGTTTGATTCCCCTGGAAGATCATACATCGTTTTTAATGGGGACTGCGGGAGGAGGGTTTGAGCGTGGTGCACGTGTCCGGGGCTGAAAACTAGGACAGGAACATGACTGAAGGAACTGTCATTCATTGGCCAACCTTGTAGCTGAGTCTGTACGTACACTGTATGTGATCCCTAAAAACAAAAGCTTCATCTAATGGCACCACATGACTGGAACTGTTGCTGTCCTGTCAGCCCTGCTGACAATTTTTCATTCTAGGAGCGTTTATCGAACGTTACGATTAAGGTATGGAAATGTTCACAGTGTCCAGTTTTCCTGATGGTCCCAGAACGTTATCCCACAGCTACAACTGCTGCTACAACTAGGATTAATAACAGTAAAAACAGATAAAGGGTGTGGTAGAGCAGTGGGTTACATGTCAAATATCATGGGTTCAAAGCTGGATGGTGCATTCATAGTATACACTAATTCCCCTTTTATAAAATAGTACAGTAATACCTCATCCTATGTCAGTAATTGGTTTTAAAAGGCACGACTTAAGTTGAAAAACAAATCCCTAAAAAACAATATAGACCCCTTATAAATACCTAATAAGCATGCAGCGGAACTCAGTTATTGGCACCAAGCACCAGGTAAATAAGACAATATTTTTTGATTTGTAAGCTTTTATTTGATTTTATACATTACAATATATAATTTTATATATTTGAACATTGGCAGACCAACGTAAGGTTGTATAAACCGACTTAAGACAATTGGTATTTTTTGCATATATTTTTTCAAAAGAACCGATATCGTCGAATTCAACGTAACACAAATTGATGTATGACGTGTTATTACTGTATTTTACTATAAAACTATATTTTTATAAGTACTATATTTTTCAGCGTTGATTGCTTTAAAAGGGTGTTCAGGGTATTGCTGACCTCAACAGAACCTTTGATAAAATATAAAAAATGTAAACAAAATTCCATCAACATTACAGTAAGAACGTTCTCTGCCAGCTTTGGGAAGACCTTCACGTAACGTGGTCCAACGTTCTGGGAACGTTCCCTATTAGTTGGGAGCTTGTGGTGGCTCCCTCCCCGCTTTTGCCTGAAACTTATACAGGTGTTATTGTATAAGGAGAGGTCACCACAATCTTGTTCTGAATTGAGAGAAATAAGTTGTAAGGACTGTCTCAAGGTGCTTCTATGGTGGATTAAGTGAGTCTCATTCTGCAGGATTGTTGCTCCCTTGGTCCTCATCACTCTCTTTATGGTATAGTTATTGCCTCAGCACTCTACACTGTTTCTGTCTACAACTGTCCCTTCGTTTTTAACACATGTACCACTATGTCACTCCTGTCACAGTCCAAAATCCCCATATATTGCTGAACAAAGAACTAGTGTAACCAAGTTTTGAGTAAGTCCTATGAAGGCTGTTACTCCATTAGGAAAGATTCAGTGGCAGGAAAAAGTATTTCTCTCCTTCCTGAAATCCTCTATTACTGGTTTAACATCTTCAGACAAAATTTAATTTTAGACAAACTGTGTAAACGTACAACATATTTTAAATTATTTTCTTTATTTAAGGATCCAAGTTATCCATCACCCATGTAAAAAAGTAATTGTTCATTGAAACAATTAACCAAATTTTATTGATAATTAGATTCAGCTGATTGGGCACAGCCAGGCCTGATTGCAGCCGGCACAAATGAATCTAAACCTCATTAATTTTGAACCTTCCTACCAGAGTGAGTCACCACAAACTTTCTACAAGCACAGCATACTGTGATCAAAGGAAGTCCCAAAAGAGATTAGAAAAAAGTTGTTGAAATATATGCACAAAAGGGTTACAAAGCAATTTCTATGGCTCTGGGACTCCACTGGACCATGCAGAGAGCCATTATCTTCATATGGAGACCACTTGTAACAGTGATGAATCTTCCCAGGAGTGGCTAGGCTGCCAGATTTTCTCCAAGGGCTCAGTGACCGTTAATTCAGGTAGTCTCAGATGATTCCAGAATAACATCCAAGAGAGGGCAGACCTCTCTAGTCTCAGCTAAGCTCAGTGTTCCTGACTCCAGTTTGGAAGAGAGGGGGAAAAAATGGGATTCATTGCAGAATAGCATGATGGGAACCACTGCTACCAAGACAAACTTCAAAGCATATCTCACATTAGTGAAAATTGTACATGGATGATTCCCAATCCTTTAGGGTTAATATGATTTGGACAGATGCGAGGTGGACATTTTTGGTCAATAAAGGGTCCCATTATGTCTGGAACAAAGCAAATGCATCATTTCAAAGAATTAACATCATACCAGATGTCAAACACAGTGGCAGTAGTGTGATGATGTCAAGATGCTTTGTATAGTCCATTGGTGAACATATTGGTGTTGGCCAACGTTCGTTAAAAATCAAGACATTAGCATTGGTCCGATGTGACAAAGGGACAAAATGCATTAAATGAGCACATCTTACAACATGCATGGATTCTTTTCTCATTAAAACTCCATCACTTACAAAACTGGCTATTTAAATCCCATTTTGTGCCTGCTTACATACCGTTTTCAAAATTGTTAAAAAATCCATTCTAAACTGAATTACTGCTGCATCTCAACAGTGTCGATATTGATATATATTGAAAATCTTTTGATGGTTCTGGTGGCAGCATGCCTAGCAGGACAGACCATATGTCTTTTTCCTTGGCCACAGACTTTAGCTTGTTTTGGGGGATACCTAGGCAATCTCAAGACACTTGGAAGATATAGTCCCTTCAGCATGGTCTGGGTCTTCCTTGGTGGCTCTGCCTGGTGGGATATGTCTGGAAAAGCTACTTTGGAACTATCCAAGTTGCATCCTTATAGGATGCTCAGACCACTTCAGCTGATTCCTCTCTCTTCAAATGAGCAGCAGATCTCTTTTGAGGTCCCTCTTGATCCAATCTTCTCGCCCTGTCTTGGAGAGTGAGTCAAGTAACTTTATGGAGAAAGCTGATCTTGACTGCTTGTACTTGCAATCTTGTTGTTCTGGTCATTATCTACATGCTCATGAGTAAATTGAGGATCCCGGTCAGGATAGGGATGTTAACCACTGATAGACTGGTCAACCATGAGTTACCACAGGCCTTCTCAGTACCATCACTTGTGAACAAGATCCTGAGGTACTTAAACCTCTGCCCCTTCACAAAGGGCAGACTCTTCTCCTTCACCTTAAAGGAGCAATCCATTCTTTTCCAAAAGAGTACCATAGCCTCAGATTTGGAGGCGCTAATTCTCATCTTCGCTGACTCACACTGGGCATCACTCAAGTATGCCCTGGACATCCTGGTTGGAAGAGACCAAGTGCATGACATCATCTACAAATAGCAGAAATGTCACTTCTAGCCTCTCGTACTGGATGTCCTTCAAACCACAGCTGTCCCTGGAAATCACAAACAGGAGTGGATACAAGATGCACCCTTAACAGAAGCCAATACCCATTCTAAATGGCATTGATTTTTTTCCAAGGATCTAGACAAAACACTTACTGCATTCATATAGGGACTGAATAGTACATAGTAGCAGGCCCGATACCCCAGGGCATATAGTCATATGCCTTGTCTAAGTCCACAAAGCACATGGAGACTGTGTTAGCATATTCCAAGAACCCTAATTGTGCAAAGGAGAAGAGTTGATCCACTGTTCCCAGGCCAGGCTGGAATTTGTCTTATTCCTTCTGAATCCAAGGTTTAACTCTTGTATGTTGTGTTCTCGCTAGTATTGTGGCATATGCTTTCTCAGGGTGGCTAAAAAGTGTGATCCCCTATAGTTGGGACACACGCTCTGGTTCCCTGATTTAAAAATAGGAACCACCACCCCACTTTCCATATTACACTAGAGATGCATGGCAACCATTTCAGCCCAACAACATCCAGTATTTTCAGCATCTCTGGACAGATGTCATCTATTCCTGCAGCCTAGCCACTATGGAAGCCTCTGACCCCCAAGGCTACTTTAGCTGTTGTGAGTTGTTTCCAACACCACCTCCCGGTGCAAGGTTATATCCACCAGGTTCTTTAAACTAATAATATTCCCAGTGTTGTTCAGCACACACTTCTACCCTGGCTGAACACAGCCTGAGAAAGATCCAACCTCCTCTTTCTGAGGCATTGGATGGTTTTCCAAAACTTCTTTAGGGCTCCTCTCATGCACAAGTTTCTTCTTTTTGCTACTTTTCAGCTGTCCCAGGAGACCTTGGGGCAAGCATTGCCCTGAAGGCTGCCTTCAACTTGACAGCCTCCCACACCACAGGTGTCCACCAGTGCATCCAAGGGTTACTGCCGTGACAGACCCCGACTGCATTCTGTGATTGAGGCCGTGAATATGGTCTATTCAGACTCAATGTCCCTCAACCACATACCAGAGATTTTTTTTTTCCAGGGGTGTGAGTGAATTTAATCTTGCACAGAAGCTTCAGCCAGATGTTCCTAGCGCACCCTGATTACTCCTTGACTGTTCCATCTGGAATCCTCCATAATTATATGAAGTGGTTATTGGTTGATTGCTCTGTCCTTCACTTCATCTGAGGGTCCAAAATACACAGCCTCAAATAGGATGACTGGTGCCAGTCAGTCCATTAGGTGACATTGGCAGCCACCTAGGGCACCATCTTCTGAGGGGGTGCCAAATCAGCACCCCCCCAACCTCCCTGGTGTAAGGAGCATGTAAAGACCCTTTCTGCCAGATGACACAACTATAGCTATATATGCTCTGGTGGCATGCATACTTATGATCTTTGTTGTGTTCCCCATGTGAGCAATGAAGCTTCCCTTTTGGGGACCTTACAAGCTTTCGGGAAGAAGGCTGGGTACTCTTCGGTTAAGATGTGTAACCAAACACCGGCAAAAATCATCAGCTGCCCAGTTCTCAGCCTCCCATCCTAGCTTGGGCTCCCTCTACTCTAGTGAGGTAATATTCCACCTCCCCAAGTCTATCTGGGTCTGTCTGGTTAAGCCTGGCACCCAAATGGAATTGCACCTAACCCCCTCCATTCATCTGGCTGTTTATGAGCCCACAAGATGGTTTCCAGGTCTGGCTTCAGGAATGGGTCACAGTAATGCTATTCTGGGAAGGGCACACCTGTTCTTCATGCTCCCTTTCACTCGGATTGTTTGGTTCTAGTTTCTGTGGCCTCTCCCCACAGACCTGTTCACCAAGGGAGGCTTTACCAGGAAATCAAGCTCCAAACTACATCATTAAGGCTTGCAAATTTCTCCACCGTGTTACTGTCACGGTCCTCGGAACAGCATATACCAGTCTGATAATTCCGTGGATTTTATTGTTACAAGTTGCATTAAGTTGTTTTAAATAAAAAACATCTGTTAATGGCCTCTGCTTCCTTTGATGGCACTCCATGTGATCAGCGCTCCCTCAGTTTGAGCACTTGCCTTTCAGCCTGCACCAACATTTACAGTATTGTGCAAAATTCTAAAGAAGCCAAAGGACATGTTTAAAACTATTTACCTGGGTAGTAAGTATATATTCACTCAGAACAAAAACACAATTTTGCATTATGACATATGCAGAATAACATAAAAACTAACAAGAATTTCTTCTGTTTTCCAAAGTTACTGCTGTCTTGCTGGATGGCTAGAAGAACACTGCATCAGTTCTCAAACCTCTGCTCAGGGGCACCTCAGCCATACCATCTATTTAAATTTCATGAATTTAAATCAATCAATCAATTTATCAATCAATCAATCAATTTAATTAGTTTTAAAAATTCAGTGGGATATTGATTAGCCATATGAGCTGTGCTTGTGGTCGAGTCAACAAATACATGAGCTTATTGGATGGTTACTGCAAATACGGGGGTGACTTTAGGAGATGCTTTGAAATGGTTAAGCTGACACACTTTGACAGATATCACAGTTTCACATCAACATGAAGATCATTTAAACATGAGTGTCTTTGACTGCGTAAGACTTTTGCACAGTACTGTATATCCAAATAGGCATACAAAAGTAGGCCACATATGATCATGATTTAATTGAGGATTTTTTTGCATGGGAAAGGAATTTAGAGCCCCTGGCTCCATGAGTGCACTGGCTGTGTGATCCCCCTGCTGCACCTTTCCAACACTTGGACCTGAGTCCAAAATACGAGGACGTCATGGCTGTCCTAGCTGGCCTGTTTGATAGGGCTGTCAAACTCATCACAGGATAGGTTTAACAACCCTGATTAAAGCGCAGTGCAGATAAAACACAGGAAAATAAACAAGCAGAGAATTACCCGTCCCGAGGATCTGGGCGGGATGAAGCCGAAATAATCCAATAATTCCGATCTCGTACTCTGCCGCAGTGGGGGCAGAAAGCTGTCTGAGCGCGTCTGAAGGCGGGACATCTTGTCTGTGTGCGGAATTACGGGTTCTATTTCGAGCATTGCTTTGGGATGCGCCATCGGGCCAGCTGTGGCAGCTGGACTGTCAGGACCATGCCAGGTGAGGGAAGAGTGAGGGAGGGGGGAAGGGCTCTCTCTTTCCCCCAGGACAGTGAGCCTGGTTCTGCTGCCTGGGGTGAGTGCAGACAGACTATGGTAAAGTGGGTCAGCACCGAGAGCGATGGGTTGGGAGATTACAGACAGCAGCAGGTTGAACCAAATTAGTTTTTTTTTTCATCAGGGTTTTAGGACAGAGGCTTTATAAAGCAATCAAAACCCAAAACGGTTTGTTTATTTTTATGCAAAAGGGAAAGGCTGGAATGGAGAGTCATGCTTGGCCAGATCATCTTCCTGTGCTCTGAAATGCCTTTTACCAAACTGGCAGCTTTTGCGGATGAACCTGGTGTTTTGATTGGATCGGAGAAGCATGGAAACTTATAGCTGCAGGGATTTAGATGACTCTACTAGTTCAATATGGCTGCCTAGAGTATAACATATAGGGGAGTGAGGCTCTAAATCAGTGATTCAAGCTGCTGTAATCGCATTGGATAGAAAAGCATAGGAAACAAGTAGTTTTGCCTTCAGGATATGTTACCTCTGTCGCTATAAATCTTAATGACAGTGTGAAGGACAGCGGTGCAGACAGCCAAGGCAGATGATGCAGGCTGGGACTGCTGTCTCCCTCAGCCCCTCCCCTCTTCCCTCTACCCTCTCCCCCTGAGCTGGGGGTTGCCTCAGGGAATTCGGTGCCCAGGATATTTGTGGCAGAAGAGGTCAGGGGTTGAAGCTGTGCATAGGCAGAAGTCACACAGTCCGCAATTGCAAGGTGGTTTTGTCTGTAGTTTCACTGTGTCAAATCGTGTTCATCGATGACCCGGCTCTCATTGTTTTCCGTTTGATCAGAGGAGAACCTCGCGGTTCCTTTCACTGTGTGTATGTGTGTCTAATGTAGCATCGGGGAAAGGAAAAAATTATTTTTTTTTAAGTGTTCCCCTACACCTCAGTGTAATCCACGCACCAGTGGCTGTGATTAATGGCCAAGCAGTTTTTGCGCTACTTCTAATTACTTAACCCTCCATATATTTTTAGTAAAATGATGTAAAACATGAGCTTGATGTTTAAGGGTAAGTAGTTGGAAGAAGCACAGCACTCATTCACGTTCTGCTGAACTGTGAGCATTTTGTTATACGTCACAGAGATACTCATGTGTGTTTATAATTAATAGCAATTTTTTTTTACAGAAACTTTTATCCAAAGTAATATGCAATTAAGAAGGCAGGGTCAGCCAGTCCCTGGAGTATTTTAGGGTAAAGGTCCATGCTCAGGGGCCCAGTGGTGAAATCACTCAGCTGACTCTGGGATTTGAGCCGTTGACCATCTGATCATACACACAGCATCCTAACCCACTGAGCCATTGACTGTATGCATGATGGGAGGCAGGACCACTGCAGCTCGAGGGCAGGCAAGATTTAGAAAGTAGAACAAAAGTCTCATGCTTTTCCTCTGTCTTTCTGGGTGTGATGAGTTTGTCCTGAAAGCATGAGCACTGCACAGGGTACACCACAATCCGGAGTCAGGTGCCCCTCTAGGGCAGTGTTTCCCAGTCTGGTCCATGGGGACCCACAGTCGGTCCATGTTTTTGCTCCCTCCGAGCTCCCTGTCAGACAGTCCACATTTTTGCTCCCTCCCAGCTCCCGGTAAGGTAGCAAAAACATGGACTGTCTGTGGGTCCCTGAGGACTGGATTGGGAAACACTGCTCTAGGCGAACGACATGACTTCTAGAAACAGACAGCTTCTCTGTCTGACAGGCGATACATTTTATCCCGTAGCTGTGCTCATATGGGCATGTGCACCCCCACACACATTCGCCGCATGGACATGTCGCATGGACATGTCGCATATGCATTCAAATGCATGCGCCCACGTCGATGAGTGCGTACAGAGAAAAGCCGACACAAGTTTCTCTTAACTTATGAATGACTACATTGTAATGCAAACATAGCACAACTTTGCCAGTATTTATGTCCAGCTGTAAATATATACGCACAGAATACTAAAAATACTTTGCTAGACAACAGCTTTAATGCATAGAATTTCAATGTGAAAGGCATGTGGTAGTGTGTGAAATTACTTTTTAACCATTCAGTTCACAAAATGATCTCATATCTGAGTTAATATTGACACAGTCTAATTTAGTGCATGCTGCTTCTTCTCAGAGTTTCGTGAGCAGATGTTCTGATCTGCTCTCTCTCTCGTGAATTAAAATGGTTGGCAAAAAATATAATTCGTTCATTGTATAAGCGACAAGGCAATTCACAGCTTGGCCTCAGCCTTCCTTTGTAGCAGCAGTGTTGTAAGGGCATGGCACTCAGGAGCTATGAATGCCGCCAGCTTCCAAATGACAGAGGGTGCTTGTGTGGGACACAGGCTTTTGGTTGCCATGCATCCATCAGTGTGTATCAGCTGCTTTTGGCCTTATCGCTCATGGTAATTATCAGCCTGTTATAAACATTGCCCCATGTGGTCCTCTGCACTGACCTCAGCTGCCTTCATGGACTTATCCAGATCCAGTCCACTCAACCCCACGGTTCCCGCTTGTCGCAACCCCCCTCCCCCCCCCCCCCTTGCCCCCAGTTGCCCTCCCCTAAACAAGTGCATTTAGGACAAGGAGAAGTGCCAGTCTTGGAGCATGCACGATACCTACCCCACGGTGCTCGGGGTCCTATGTGAAATTGGACATTTTGCTTGTTTTAGGGGTAAAGGGGGTACAAGAGATAGGGAGTCTGGGGACTATCTGACTTAAGAGTGCTTAGCTTGCTGATATTAAACCCCCATTCTCACCTTGTTGAACCCACACCGATAGCTGTTGATCTATAGCTGGGGGGTCCAGCAGCAAGAGAAGGAACATGAAGTGTCTGAGCGTATGTAAGAGCAATGTTTCTGATTCGCATATTGGGGAAGGCTGAAAGCTGCTGCATTGGTTTGGGGTGGG
>JAAGVU020000038.1:17488607-17546281 GCA_011763525.2 Mormyrus iriodes
GTGGTGGGCCCGGGCGGGGCTGGCTGCCCTGGGGGCGGCTCGGGGGTGGGGGGGGGGGGGGGGGGGGGGGGGGGGCTTTATCTGTCTTGTTATGTGTGCCCACCCATGCGTGGCAGTGAGAAACATGTCTTGTGGTCACGATAATCTGTTAACTCTTTCTGTTTTCCCCAGAGGAATTCCACTTGCTTGCCAGACATTTAATTTTCTTCCCCACTTCATTTTTCTTACATAAGTATATACATACTGATCAGCACTTTGCGTTGCTATTTGCAGCTAAATTAGAGCCCCATAAAATCCCAGTCTATTGATGTATTTAGATTTTTGATATATCAGTATTTTCCCCATTTTCCCATTAGTAACTAAGCCAATTTAAAGCAAATCCCTGTTACTTGATATCCTAGGTTGCACCTTTCACTTAATCTTATCCTAAAGGTGGTCCAAGGGCTGTTCTTCACTTTTTTATGCTGTACCATTGGTCATTGATGGTAATTCTGGAAAACTTCTTCAGCTCTCACTTGCGTGTCCCTAGACAGTGACACTGACACACAGGTGCTTGGTGTGCTTTAATTTGACCTTTACGATCAAGAATCGTTAAGATGGTAAGTTGATTGATCAATGTGGTATTTTCCCCAAAATCTTTTCACTGAGTAAATGAGAATGTCAAACCAATAGTCTATAGATCTATAGTCTATAGCTGTGAGACGAGGGGGAGGGGGGCGTTTCTGTGGGCATGGCTCTGTGCTGATGCAAGGAACATGCCAGCACCGTTTAACCCAATTAGTGGCAAATGTCAGGGTTGTAGGTGTTGTGTGTGAGTCTGTAGGCTCTGTATCTATGTCGAGATATGTTCCACCTTCGCTCAGGTAGGTTCTCTTTGTTTCCTCTGTTTTTATCTGTTAAAAAATGTTTAAGTGAATTCAAATTATTATTAGCACACCCACTTATTAGCTAAATGTATCTGTTTATGTAAAGGTTATAGAAGACACTTATATGCAAAATGTCCTGGTGTTTCCCCATCTATGGCAAAAACTCTTGTATCCGGTGTATCTAAGTTAATTGGTCTGCTCAAGTAACCTGCACAATTCTAAAATAACAGTATAAAAATAAAAAATCATGACAATAAGTAGTAATGCACTATTCTATTAAAAAATACACTTAAGAGGTGTTTCACAAACCAGTCCTTGGGGACCAGACAGTCCACATTTTTGCTCCTTCCAGAAGGAGCAAAAATGTGGACTGTCCTGCAGGGAGGTGGGATGGAGCAAAGATGTGGACTGTCTAGGGGTCCTGAAGGACCGGGTTGTGAAACACTGCACTAAACTAACAACAAAGAAAGGTGTTGTGCAATACCTATGTTTGTTCCTACACATGCCTACAGAGGAACATGTGGGAAAATTCTCTTTTTACTTACCCCATCTTACTCTGCATTTGACATGCAGACTGGTGAGAGTGAGCCACCACAGCACAGGGTCAGCCAGCATGCAGCACCCCTGGAGCTGTGGGTTCAGGGTCTTGCTCAAGGGCCCAGGGACATGTGACCATTCTGCCGAGGGCCTGGCTTGAAGCAGCCACCTTCTGATTATAGGTACAGAAGCTTAGCCCACCGAGCCACACAATGCCCCCATTTTCATTTTTACGTTTATTCCAGCATTATTTACCTTGTGATTTTTTGTCGTATCAAATGCAGTTATGTGGAGATACATTCTAAGTAGTTAGGCGAGTTTGTCGTTGTACGGGCATTAAAGAGTCTACTTACATAAACCTAGATGGTACAGCCTACTACACACTTAGGTGATAAGATATAGCCTAAAGAATGATAAAAAGTACAGTATAGTAAAGACATTAACTGGCAACATAGTTGTTTATTATCATTATCAAGTGTTATGTACTATACATAATTGTTTGTGCTATACGTTTACTTTATAGCTAGCGGCACAGTAGGTTTGTTTACACCAGCATCACCACAAACACGAGAGTAATGTGTTTTGCTACAACGTTACGATGGTTACTTTTCAGCTTCATTATGATGTCATGGGACCACCATTATACATGCAGTCCATCGTTGACTGAAATGGCGTTATGCGGCACATAACTGTATCTGATTCATCCGTCATCACCCCATTGTTTTCTCTTCAGTAGTGTGTGTGTGTGCAAAGTAAGTATAAGACGTTTATTACAATTCAGTGTTTTTCGTGAGTCGAATCGTGGGAACGATTGCCCGCTCGGATTGCGTGCACTTGGCTCTTGCTCATCCCATGATTGTTTTGTAAACACTTCACCTGAGGGACCAGACTGTTGTCCAAGCCCTTCGATTTCACGTCGGTGGTCCTTGACGTGGAGTAACCCTCTGAGCTTTGAGTCAGCCAGCACTGCATTTTTTGGAGAGCTTCACCAGAATGCTGCAGACCCTCCTGTCTGAGGTTTTGCTCCACTCTGGACATTTCAGAAATTCTTCTAATAGCTTGCATTTCTATTTACAATACTGAACATGTTCATCTGCTTTCTAGGACAGTAATAGGCACAGTTGAGTGCAAATGTTCCAATTCCCATGTAGTACAGATTCAATGAGGAATTTTAGCTACACTGAAAGAAGCTCTATTCACAATGTTCTAGTACTATCCAAGTATTTGGCTGCTTTGGCTATATGACCCAGTACTGTTAATGAAGGTTGGCTGATGGGTCATTTCCCATAGTTGCCATTTAAGTTCAGTTTCTTAGAGCTAGGCATACCAGATATGTATCCCTTTGAAGCCTTTAATAGATCTTTGCTGCACTTGGAGCAGCATCTCTTGTGGATGTGAAGTCTCAGATCTGGTGTGCCCAGAGCCCTCAGGCTGTTCTTGAGGCTCGCTTGCATGAGTCCTTGCATCATGGACTTTGCTCTGCGAGTGGGCCCTCATTACAGCACTTTGCACGGGTAGGTTTTCCCTCTGTATTGTGAGCCCTGTTCTGTGAACATGGCCTGTGCTTCCACTCAGTGGGGGCTGTTGCCTCAGGCCATATGGTCCCTCATTCAACAGTTCCGAGCCATCGTGCGACGCATTAAACTGATGAAATATGATGGCTGGACATAAGGGCGTCACAGTCGAAAAGCTGGCACTCCCTGGACGGCCTACACGCAGTGGCTTTTGATCTAGCCGGGGATGCATTACTGCATTATTCATTACCTGAATGATGAATGGACTCGACCTTACCCCTAGTCACCCCAGCCTCTGACCCCCAACCCCTAGAAACACATGGTGTACCTGGCAGTTTTGGGATTGGGAACTGTAATTCAGAGTTAGGAAACGTCTCAGAATCTTTAACTGGATCCAGGTGTGACCTGGTGAGCTGTGGTTAAATCATTTCAATAGATAAATGGGAAAGGGTGGTGGGCAGTATCTTGGGGGCAGTGATGACCCCTAAAGTGTGAAATGTGACTCACAGTTGTTAAATCGTCTATGCTGACATATGACAGTGAAGTTGGGAGGCTGGGGAGGGTAGCAGGGTTGGCAGGGGCTGGGCTTGAGTGTTGAGGAGTCACCCTATGGACGCCATGCCTCTTGTGTGTGTTTTACGAGGTGATGAGCTATTAAAGCCATTTACAAGGTGGCTGGCTGTTGTCTGGGTGGGGATGGTAGGTGGTAGGGGGGGTGGGGTGAGAAGGTTCGGTGGTGGTGGTGGGGGTCAGGGTCAAATAGCTAATCAGAACCTGTTATGCTAATCCGATATGCCACCCTCTTCTTTAAAAATCAATAAAGAACAGGCAAAAAAAAAACCTCGACCACAAATAATGAGTAAAGTAGATGCTTTAGTTTGGCTTTCTTGTGGATACGTGTGTGTGGAGGTCACCTACAGAACATCAGCATCCCCTGTTGACCCAAAGTGAACATCACCAGTGTCTGTCTGTGCATTTTTATTAAATCTAGACTGTCGTTCTTGTGGTAGCAGTTGATATACTGAACATCCAGAGTCTCCTTCCTTCTAAAGGTCAGGGGAGGGGCCTGGCAGACGCTGTCTCCATTTTGACCCTCGGCCGACCTCGATGAGAGCGTCAGCAGATGGGCCACAGGACTCCTCGCCCACCATATTCAATGTTTCGCTGACAATTTGTCTTAATCGAGCCTGTGAATGGAATTAGGGAGGGTGGGGGGCATGGAGAGGCCCCCCTGTATTCTACAGACAGGATTGACGGATCCGTCGAAGCCACATGGAGCCGTCTTTTTGTAAACGAGCCTCAGACTCATCAGCTTCTAGTATGCAATTCTGCCTTTTTTTCTTTTTTGGCTGGGCTCTGGTTTGCAATTAATAGCCCCCTTGTCCCATTTCTGTTTAGACCCAGCAGGCGAGGCAATGGTGAAGATGGAAGCATCCATCATGTGCCAGTTCCCCCCCCCCTCCCTCCACCAGCCCCGACCCCAGCTGGGTTGGAAAGGCATATATGTGTGATCGATGTTCCCCCACTGTGGCCAAAGCCAAGTTTAGTATCCAAGGCGATGCCCGACGATGGTGCGCCCTGGCCTCGCTTTCAGGAACTGGGGGTGGTTGATGTCATGCCAAAGTCACTCAGTGAAGCTTTGAAGCCATCTGACATACAGAAGAACACGATGGGCATTTAAACACCAGCGCATACCTCTTTTTCCCACGTTTTCCTGCCTGCCGTCTTCCCGGTGATGTCTCGGCAGGGCCGCAAAAGTCGAGATAAGGAGTGAAAGAGTTTCGCCCGAGAAAAGCAGGGGCTCTGGTAGCCAGTATAATAGGCTTCGCCATTGAACGTGGAAATGGCTGGAATGGGATGGCAGGCATTTCCAGCTCAGTGGCAAGAGCTGCCAAGTCTTAAAATGGCGGCTGTCAAGAATAGCAAAGCGTGAGAGAGAGGGAGAGAGAGACTCGGTGAAGGGCTGGAGCGTGAGTGTCAGAGGAATATTTTAGTGTGATAGTTCAAAACAGGAACAGAGTGCAAAAATAGGTAATGAGGGTGAAAAGAAATAAGTGGAGGAACAGACTGACAAGGCAGCGTGAAGACTAAACGAGAGAAAGGCGTAACGAATGGGATAGCGGATGGAGGAAAAAATTGGTCTTTGAGAGGGAGTAAAACTCACAGATAGGAATGATAGGTCTAGGTGTCAGAGCTTCCCCGGAACGCTTAAAATACTGAGAGCTCTGTGTTTGGTCCGCAGGCAATTTTTTCATGAGGTTATCTCACTGAAATCAGCAGTCGGCTTTTGGAGCAGCATGATATGCAGCAGGGAAGGACCGCTAATGCAAGATGTGTCCAATGGGCAAAATGTAATTTTTTGTGTTGCGTTGTGTCTTAAGCATGTTGCCTAGCGTGTTATCCAGCGGTGGTGGAAAGCACTAGCAAGAATGTAATTGGTAGCAAAAGTCATTGGGATTAAATAATTTTGGCAGTGCATGAAACCACACCAAAGAGGTTCACATCCGGTCAAGTGGTTTAAAAGCTTGACACAAAATTTCAAATCAGTGCGTTCAGTACTTCTTTGATATCTTGTGGTTTCTCTAGTTAATTCATCTTTCTGCGAGAAGGTGGTTAGGTATTCAAGGTTATAACACTGGACAGGAACCACAGCATACTACTCTGGACAGGGGTGGACAGTTCAGGTCCAGAAAGTAAAAATCCTGACCAGGACTTTGTTCCAACCAGCCAGTTGATTATATAGAGTCACTATCACAGAGTTCTCAGCTCTATCATTTTGAAGTAAAGGGTTAAATAAGTGAAATTTCCATTTAATTCCAAGCCTAGATGCAAGCATCACTCTTTTAACTTGACCATCTACCTCAAGAGAGAACTTCATGTGTCATAACAGATAAGGCTTCAGGAAGTTTGGAGGTTTATTTTTCTGGTGCTTTCAATTTTAAAACCTATGGAACATCTACCCATTTTCCAACTGGGGAACTACGGAACATTTAACTCAAAGGTTCACCGGTCTTAGCTAGCTGTTTCATGGCTGCCTAGCAACTATGTATTTTTTAATGTGTACCGATGTCAGTCCGAGAGTCTGTGCATTATTTATCTAGGTGAATTTCAGTTCTGTATTTATGTGTCCATGACAATTTACCTCTGGCCACTCCACAAGAAAAACAAGCAAAGTAAAATGTAAACAACTATAGAACCACTGAGAAGAGTTTGTGCCTCACTCCACAGCATCCATTGTCTTCTTGACAGGTGATGAGGTGATGTTCATCCAGTTTTATATAATGGACCAGCATAACCCGCCCTTTCCGACAGCTGATTTACATGGGAGGATCGAGGACAGTGCTATTCAGATTTCTTAAGCACATTTTTTTTTGTCTTCATCTCTCTGTGTAGCACTTCTGTAGGAAGATGCTTATAGCCCAGTTTTACAAAGGTGGGATTAGCTATGCCCTATTTTTCCAAGGCAACAGTCTGAAGCTAATTAAAAAGATAGCAGATAGCATAGTTGTTCAAGAACCAGACTTTTGATAATGTACTGCTGTAGTATTAATTGAACAGGGTGGAGCGTTCTAGAGGAATGTTGTCCATACGGAATCAACATCGACTTGACAGCACCTAATAATAAATAGCACTATTGACCAAAACGTATTTATTTGATTCAGAACTCAGTTATTAAGCTGTATTAATTTGGCAAAGTGTATGAATCGTAAGATGGGTTGAGTAAAAGTATTTTTTGTGACCTATTAACCTATTATTTTGGGGTCGAAGTTACCCCAGTCCATTTTCAAAATGAGGTAAAATTCTATAGATTCTAGAATTTAGAACGGAAGAATTAAAATACACAAGGGTTAAATGAATACCTTAGGCAGGGTTGGTATGAGTGTGCAAGGAATTTGATATTTATTTCTCAACCGAGGGGGTTGCGCAGTTCATCTTTGAACCTAGCTGTGTATCCATTGCATTTCTTTATAACGGGTTACATGTCTGAGGAGACGTGTGCTGTATAGGTTTGTACTTTTGGTTGAGAGCGGAAGGCTAGAGCTCATGTTGACAGGGATGATAGAGATGGTATCTGCAGCCCAGCCGTGACTCTGGCTGTTTCCACAGGTAACTTTTCGAGCAGAGAAACCCATTTGCTGCTTGAGAAGCCCCAGGTGTATTTCAGCTCAACATAAGTAGCTATTCCACTGCTTGCCTTGATATTTTCTTGCATTTATTTCGTTTTTTTTGCTTTATTTTCCTCTTCTGCATTTTGACTGTCATATCGCTCCGAGGGGCGAAGTTGTTTCTTTGCAATATGCGAAGCATCTGAAAGGCAGCTGATGCGGCTTGCACGCGTTATGTAATGCGTTGTTTTCGCCTGCCAAGCTTCCCGGGCACTTTTAATGCGTCTCTGGATGCGTTTCTGCTTTCACCCACCTGGTTCCCATGCTCCCCATCCCCGGCATTTGCGAGGGCATATTTTCCCATTCTGCTCCTGCCCTCTTGCGTTATGAGTTCCATGCACCAGCTGTCACTAAGACACCTCTGGGCCATTAATTTTGTGTTGAATGTTTTGTGAACAGTGGCCTTCATATTTCCCTTGAAGCAAGGTACTACAACCTACTCTGGAAAGGATTAGTATAGAAATGTATATAACCTGGGGTGCCCCTCTCTGACTCTGAATGTGTAAAAAAAAAAAAAAAAAACAACTAAGACTTTCAGTTACTCAAAAACAGAGCCCTTCCCTTTCCTATAGTTAAACTGCTGTACTTCCTTGCTTGTTCCTTGCAATGCTTCCTCCAAAATCTTAACTGCAAGATGAAAGCATCGTTTTCTCTGTAGCCGTTATAACAATTGTCAGCTTTGTAAAATGTGTGGTACAGTATGTGCTCTGTGCTCGCATACCTTTTAACATATTGGTCTCTCAGCATGAAAATTATTGTCGGAATACTGAAAGCATATCTTACACATATCAGGACATTAAAGGGAGGTGAGAAAGAACAGCATGATTTTGTTTTTTTTTTTCCATATGTGGGAAATGATTCCCCCCACCCACCTGGCTGACAAATACGCACACTGCACTCTCAGCTTAGTTGTGCAGGGGTGTTGGTGTTTGGTGTGTGGGGCAGGGTGTTGTGTAGGCTGGCTCTCCTTCCCCCTCATGTTCCCTCCTAGTTTTCCTCACGTTGTTTGGACCCGGTGACCCCAGTCAGCCGCACTGTGCTTACCCCCACCCTCCTATGCTTCAGGAGGTCTAGCTCGAGACAAGCCAAGGAAGCTGGATTAGGGGGTGCGCAGGTGGGTGTTGTCAGTATGTGTGCTCCTGCTAAGGATCTTCCTTAGAATGGAACTCACTCAGTCTGTTTTTTTTGTTGTCTTTGAGATGAGACGCCAGTGACCTAAAGTCAGGCTTCCTCATCACATGGTGCAGTGCTGGGAACCAAAACTCACTCAGTCCTCATAAAATCCAAACAAGAACTTCTATTAAATTTCAAAAACTCACTATGTGAGCTTATTTACTAACTTAATGTTGTCCATGTATTCTGAGGAGGAGTTAGTTTTGGAAATTTGCTCTTCAGTTGTTATGACCTGCTGAACTAAAATTCAGTTTGTAGTTACCATAGGTGTATCCCACCTTACATCAACTTTAAGGACATTTTTATGCCATTTTCTCCTATATATTTGATGTAAATGATTAACTTTGAAAGTGTGTGGTAACCCAGTTAGCATTCTGAGGCAGCCATGATAGGAAGAGTGCTCTATGAAAAATCTATAGTGCTGAGAAGGACCTTTCATGGTGTCATGTGACCTCCCATGGCTATTTGTACTTTCTGTTTACTAAACATTCTGCTATACAGTCCGCATATCTAAGTAACCAGGAGCAATGATTGGATCATGTCATTAACTATACTGTTGCTCTCATTCGAGGCAAAGAAATCGAATACTAGGTGGAAAGTATAAGCTTGGAAATCAGGACAGTAGCTCTCAAAATTATTTTATGTATCTGTTCTGCTTTCTATTTTGTATAGCGCTAATTTGAAGAGGACTTGTTTGATTTGAAGAGGCATGTTTTTCGTCGCAGGCTACAGGGCCACTTTCGCAGAAGGTAGCTGCCGCCATTGCACCATCACATGCTCTTGGGTTTGGATCAGAACAGAAGCACAGTCTGATGAGTCTTTGCTCACCACAGAGTGCTCCATAATGGACTCAGCGGGCCATCGATAATAAAAACACCATTCTGTGGTTAGCAAATGACTAGACGTGCTCCTACAGCCCTCTGTGGCTGGTTCAGTAATTCACACCATAGATCACACTGATGTCCTCAGCTCCCTCTTGAATCGTTAGACTCTGTATAAATAGTGGCTATGACGTTATTTGTATGTCTAGCTTGTTGGGCAATCTATTGTGTGTCCGAATGTTTTATGACATGTTGTTGCATTCAGTGCTACACAATAATGCTTTAACATTTCACATAGGTAGTAGTAGTGCAGAGGGCTTACTGTGTGCTTGTATTGATGTTTTTTGTCTGAAGCTTAATGCACTTATATGGTTCACTGACCTGCACGAAAAAGTCTCTGAGTAATAAGTAAATGTGGTGAGTTTCCTTGCATTGCAGCGCCATCAGTATGCACGAAATTGCCTCTGGTGACTGCTCATGTTTGACCTGCTCATGAATATTCATAAACACAGGAATTTAGACTGGCCTTCATTAATGGTTTGCAGGGTCAGGTCAAGGGTTCTGAATTCTCTGATTCATTGCGGGAAATGGACGGTTGCTCTGAACGTTTTAAGTTGCTTACATGACGCTTTTGTTCAAGCATATTAAAAAGTTTTGCTCATTTATATGGTTGGGCAGTTTAATTAAGCAGTTCAGGTTAAGTACTTGATTCCAGGGCATTACATTAAGGTCTCTGAGAACTTCAACTGTCAGGTCTTTCAGCCTCTGTCCTTAACCACTACAGTAAATATCGCAGATGAAATGTGTGTGCGATCTGTGTGTTAGTAGGTGCTTTGTGTATGAAAATGGCACTCTGCCAAGGTACCTGTGTGTAGTAATCCTTTGCCACAGTTTTGTGATACCCATTGTTGCTTTTGTGGATTTACAGAAGTACAGATACCTGGATTGTAACAGTGTCCTGCCCTCTCTCTCTTCCCCATTCCATCTGTTCCTCCTCCACCCCGTCCCTGTCTTTCTGCTTCAATCCCTTTTCTTCCAGCCAGCCAAACCAGTGTCTGCAACATGCGGTCATGGGAACCAGCCTGGTAGTTAATGGTCTGAGAGTTCAGGTCGGTGACATACATCTCCTGTCTTCCCCCAGTCGGGCCTCTGTGGATAGGCTCTGATGAATGGGTTCGATTTGGCCCGAATGGTTGGCCGATAAACACCTTGATAGCAGAGGTGGCTTCTCAGATCGGACAGGGGGGTACCTCCTAATCTAAAGCTATACCCCCAGCCCTCCCTATTGCTTGGATCCATTTTTCTAAGCACACCTCAGTTAACAGTGGCACAATGGTACCAGGCTGTGAATGCTTTCAGTGCAGCTGTTACTGTCCCCCGCAGATACCTTCAAGGCCACTTTTAAATCAAAGCCTTCTTCTCTTTTTTAGATCCCTTTCTTTTTTGTCTACAGCACTTACTGACTCCCAAGTTTATAACTGACACCATTTCAAGTTTAGCAAAGTAATAACAGCCTGGGGCGTCGGTTTGACATAATAATTTAAGAAACTGCAGAGAGCCATTTTTTGTGCGTTCTATAAAGAAGTGTTTTCATCTGAAATGCAATTAGCTGTTGTAGTTTCATCTCACAAACTGTTTTTAGTCTTATTTTTAGTGGATGATTAGGTGGTAGTAAAGCACTGGAAATATATGTTTTGCTCCATTTAACGGTTATAACCCACGAGATGGATAACAGTTTATCTGGATCATTGCAATGACATAGCTAGTCTTCAGTATTTTTTAAGGGCTGGTGGTGTCACTGTGTGGGGTGACCACAATGTCATTTGATCTTCTCAGGTTTGTCACCGTCACCTTTGTTTACAAAAAAAAGAAAAAGCTGAAATTACTTTATTATAATGGCCCTCTTGCCACTTTTAGTTCCTTGGGAAGGATTATATATCAAATGGGCCTCATCTCTGAGGAACGGGTTAACCCCCCCCCCCCCCCCCAAGTCACCATGAAACATTTTAGTCAACTCTTGAACTTGGGGTCCTGCAGAATGCCATGGCCCGCTCCAGAAACTTTTCACAATCTGGGTCTGTGTGCGATTGTGAGTCACTGTCTCCGTTTTAAAGTCCTGGTCACTTTCCTTTATCCAAATCGCATGACTCATCCCCCACTGTCACGTCCTTTTTAATGGGCCTCTGACTCGCTTCTCAGTCGGTATCTGTTACAGTTCCAAGAAGTTGCTGGGCTGTTGTAATGTAATGTGATTTACTTTTTTGACTTTTCACTTGTGAAAGGAATTGTATGCATCTGTCAGAAAGGCAATGGACTCATGCGACTCGTCTGCATGGGGGTCTCGGAAGGACAGTGTCGGCGCAAAGTTCGATGCCATATAAAGAGCAAGTCTGCTTACCACAAGTGTACACGGCGTTCATAAACTGCCGTCCAACAGATGTTTGTGTTAACATCAGTGTAAAATTACCCCCATAGCCGCCTCCCCTCCCCAGAGTGTTGCTGATAATGGCAGGAAGTATTGGGATATGACAGCAGGGTCGTCTGAGGCTGTGCGGCTGCTTCCACAGGAAGCTGAAGGAGAGGGTAGAATAGGGAAGTCAATCACACCTTCCGAACAGAAAAGAGTGTTTCAGCTGCTTCCAGGCACAGCGGTTCATGCAGCATGGTACATACCAGAACATTAAAGAGCAACATGGTATGTACCAGAACATTAAAGAGCAACATGGTACGTACCAGAACATTAATGAACAATATATTTGTACCAGAACATTAATGAACAATATATTTGTACCAGAACATTAATGAAGAATTTGGTATGTACCAGAACATTAATGAATAATATGGTAGATACCAGAACGTTAATGAACAATTTGTTACATACCAGAACATTAATGAACAGTTTGGTACATATAAAAACATTAATGATTAATATGGTAGATAACAGAACATTAATGGACAGCATGCACCTGAGGAATGCAGAAAAAAATGTCTCAAACATGCATCTTGCAACAGAAGCCTTAAAGGAAATACTGAATCCCTGAGAAAACACGCACAGAGATCTCACAGAGAAACAATATCTGTTTATTCTTCACCTGAGGGTAGGAGGACTTGGGTATGCAAGTTCCTACCTGTGCTGATCACTTCCTCTTCCCAAGTATTATCTTCATATCTTTATGTAGGTGTTCATTTCTGGCTCTTTTTTTTTAGTAGGTGTATGTTAGCTGTTTGAAATGCGGCGTGTACATAAACAAGCAATGAACGGTGTAATTTACTTTCCGTTCCACCTTCTCCGTGCGTTCCTTGTCATTCTTGTGCTTATTTTTCTCTTTGCAATTGATATGCAAATCAGGGTCAGGAGATGAGGCGGTTCTCATGTTCCACTTGAGGCTTGGGCCTTTATGCAGCCAAGGCACAAGCAAGGGGGGGACCGACACAGAACACAGAGTTAAAATCTGCTGAACAGCCCAGTGATGATGGGGGTGGGGTGCGTGTCATTGTATGGTGGAGGGTGTTGAACCACAGCTGCTGGTGCTAGAAAATCAGCCGCCCGTAGATGTCTCCAACTCCCTCAAAGAGAGATCTCCAGCTCAGGTGTCTGGAAGACCTTGCTGCTCTCTCCTGCTGAGAGACTGGTGGCCAAGACCTGGCCTACTTGCTTGTTTACATTCCACTTCTTCTCCTGACCTCTGTCTCTCACAGATGGTTGCTTTTGTTCCATTCTTCCATTTACTACTCTGTTTTTGCACACCTAAGCTGTACTGAACTTATAGCAGTAACATCATTCCTGGACGGCTGCCGTTCCGAGGAAGGCGCCAGCAAGGACCATCGTGAACTTCAGCTCAGATGCACAGCTTGTGTGTGCTACGAGAAAAGTATTAACGGGGAGCTTAAAGTGCTCTCAGAGCAGTATGGCTGCAAATCGGTTTGACTATTCACCCGCGTCTGCTGGCTGTGCCTGAGGATTTAAGTTGATTCTCCAGGGGCTCTCTCTTTAGCACTGGCATACAAATTGCCACAGCTACAAAACTACTCGGGTTTTCTAGGCATGTGGGGGTGGGGTGGTGGTGGTATTGTGACCTTTATTGCCTGACGCTCAGAATGCGAAGTGAATACAGAACGTGCGGGAATAGGAGAGTTAAATAGTGGAATGGAAGGAAGACGATGACAGCTTGAGGGGCAGGGAAAGCAGTATTTGATCATTTTTTAAGAATTTTTTTTCTCAGTGGAACATATATATTTCAACTTTGTACTGGAGCAAGTGTTTTGAAGAGGCTTTTTACTGCACTTTAGAAAGAGAGAGAGAAAGAAAGAAAGAAAAATAATTTTTCATTGCTGTTAGAACATGCTTTGTACACTTGTTTTTTTGCAGAGGAAGTTCAGGAAAACTAACTTGCCAAGTGACAGCAATCAGCTTACTATAGACATTCACAAATAACCAAAGTCAGCGAGGGACTGTGAATCACACTGTATCCGCCTCAACCCAAAAAGAACGTTTGAAATCTGGGATGTGTTGCATTGAGACAAATTTATAGGGCCAAAGACATGCCTTGGAAGTGTCATAGATGTTCCTTTAAAGCTACAAAATGTTCGAGGTAGGCCATAGGCCAAGGACATGCTATCATTTGTTAGTAACGTCCAATCGCATTGATGTCCGAGGTCCATCGTAAATAATACACACTGATCGAGAAATTCTTGAAAGTGGACGTAGTAGGACGTTAGTGGGTGTATCGCTTAGTGTAACAGGTGCGGGAGAATGGGCAGCGCTGCCAGCCGTATAATGCCCATTGTCCATATCTAACTTGTGATATAGTATTCATACAGTAATGTAGATGTGATGGACAGCTGCAATAAGCAGATTCATACAGTACCTGTACTGTGCTATTTTTTTACATAAAAAGTAATGTACTGTATTGTACAATAAAGTATTTCACCACAGCTTCAGGCGCCATCTTCACTTTCAGCTGTGATGGATTGCTGCCACACGCATCTTTTGATTTCATAGTGCAATTTGTGCCGTATTTTTCATGAAATTTAAGTGCAATCTCTTTTTATTAAAAAGTTTTGTGATTTTATATTTACATTATTATTTGCTGTAGAGCTTTGTCGGTATATTACAGTGCTGTACTTTATGCCTTGCCTCTCCTCTGTAACTATCGAGATACGCCCAAATTGACTTGTGTCCGGTGGTCCCAAATGCTGGTCCCAAATGCGGACGCGAGTCGAAGGATTCCCATATACCGTGAAGTCTAACATCCCCTTTGTGTGCCAGTACCTCAGGATCCCCGCCAGATTCAACTCGCTCAGCGGAATTCAAAATAAGGTATTTTTGGGGAATTTCCCTCAAGTGGCAGATACGTGGGTGAAACGACTCGAGCTGTGGTGCCATTTTCAGATGTTAACATGCTGACAGACGCCACGTCAGATCTTAAGAGGAAGGGTGGAATTTTTCTTTTTTAACTTTACTTATTTAGCAGGTGCTTTTATCCTAATCAGGGTCAGGCACTCCCTCGAGCAGTTGCAATGGTGAAATCACTCCAATCCTAAGACTTTAACAGCACTATATCCATTTGTGGATGGAAAATGCAAATTTTGGCAGAAAACAGAACCACTTCGCTTGGACTCGTAGATTTTGTGGAATGATCATTTTAGCATTCAGTGTTATGGTCTTGCATATATAGGACCTTATTCTTGATGATGAGTGTGTCACATCATGGGTGTGTGTGTGTGTGTGTGTGTGCTGTTGGGCTTCCTGATTGGTCCAAACAGTAGGAATCGAGTTATATTTTGATCATGCTGCCGGCCCAGATCAGGTGTGTACTGTCATTTGGGTCTTTTGGCAACAGTGTTTCGATGGGGTGAAGCAGAGGGGGTGACAGCCGCCCTGAAGCGGTAGCCCAAAAATGGCGAGCCCCTACTGAGTATTACAACCAAAGGCCGGAGAAAGGCAGCCTTCATCGGTCCAGAAAGCGATTGCTTCCCCTTTACAGACAACCTGCTGGAGCTCACATTCTGAATTCTATTAGGCAAGGAGTCAGAAAGGACAGTTTGCTCCCACACTTTTTTGTGCGTGCATGCTTTATGCTTTAGAAGCAGGCGATTTGTGCCATTAGCCAAACGAGAAGGTCGCTTGCTCAATCGGTCTCAGGAGTTGAGTTATGGTTCTTTGTGGGAGGTTGCGGTAAGTCAATCCCCTCGCTTGCCATGAATGAGAAATGGAAAAAAAAAAATGAGACAAAGAGCCAAATTCCCCCCTCCATTTCTGCCCTCAGCCGAGAGCACCAGTGCTGAAGCTTGGAAACTGAGGGTTGCTATTCAGTGGAGGAGATTCCTTTAATGATTGATGAATGTAAGATGATGTGTGAATGCGAGCAGGCATGTGAGCAAATCACTGTTTGCGGCGATGGCAGGAATTGTTTATAAGTGTCGTCATGACCGCCTTCTGTTCTCCTGAAATTGCTTTTCCTTCTTGTTTGTTCAGTCTTTGAATGGAACCATCCAGATTTATATAGCATTGTACATTTTCAGAAAAGGTAGTTGGCACACAGCACCTATTACAGTCGTTCTTTTTCTGCAGGAATGAGAAGACGGACGATTTGAAATTGGCCAATATATTCAGTAAATATATGTGATGACCTGTGAGGAAGGTGAGCCCAGGGAGATTCCTGGAGACAGGCCCTCCCGCCTGCGTTGCCATTTTCACTGTCTTTGTGGTGCCTGTGCATTTTGGGCGTCATGGCTAGAGAAGAGAGGTGGGGTTCTATTGAACAGAGGAAGAGCCATTAATCTTTCTAGACGATTTGATTTCACGGTGCAAAATGACTGCTGCCCAGACTATTGCGCTTGTGACAGGTAATTATTTTAGTCTGAGCCCCCAACACCTCTCCTCTGCCCTGCTACCCACCCACCACCCAAAAAAAAAAAAAACCTGGAAAAAATAGCCCACCAGCTCTCTCTATCTCTCCCAGGGCCTCTCTGCCAAATTAGCTTCTGCCACGCCGACCCAGATAAGCTGGCAGAATGTGGGGCAGCGCATCCACTCTCTGCTGTTCCACATGCAGGCATTGACGCACACACACAGACACACGCTCACACACAAAGGCACTGTCACGCACATGGACACAGGCTCTGTCACACTAAATATATATACAGACATATATACAGTCTCATAAAAGCACATAAGAAATGCACAGGCCAGTGACCACATAAACATGCTCACATATGTGCCCATGTAAGCTCATATTAAACAAACAGGGCAGTTATAAAATAGGAGCCCCACTCCCCCTCCTTCTCACATGTCTGTGGTTTAATAGCCAGAAGGGACACACCCCCCTTTGCCCTGTTTCATCAATCTGATTGCAGTGACATTAACCGTGTGTGGTTTATGATGGTAGACGGACGCTCGAGAGCCCAGGCTCTGAAGGGGCCGTCCTGTTTTGTGGCAGTTTTGGTGGTTCGGTATCACCAGAACTGCACTAGGTGAGACCCCATAGTGTTTACACTGCAGTGCTGAACAGAAGATATACTGGAGCACCGTTTTGATTCTCCCACATGTCATGCACAGCAGAAGATGATACCAGAGATGTGATCAAAGGCCTATTGCTCACAGGCTGTGTGGTTCACCCTGAAGCAGGGGTGGGGGGGTCAGAGGGTAAGGGGTAAGGGGAGGTGTTCGCGAATTTTAGCACTCCCTTATGTCTCCCTATGGAGGTGCAAAGGGAGCAGAATGCTGAATAGTTAAAGCAGGGCAGCAGGCCTAGGGAGGAACAAGGGGTAGGCTCGCCCCCTGCTGGCGGCCTAGCACAGTGGTGGATGTCCCAGTCTTTGTGTGGAAAAACTCTGCCAGTACTGTGTGTGCTGGAAGGGTAGTCAGTACAGAGACTTTTACTTCAAGACCGGTTTTATATCTTTCGCCACGCTGCATAGCCATTTATTTACTATGACTGTTAATTTGTCACATACATGAATGATTTGGCCGATTTAGATTACTCGCTTTGGCTGAGGATTACATCATCGTTGTTCCGAGAGGCTTGAACCAACAACCTGCTGGTACCAAGTCTGGGCATTCACCTGTGTGGCTCTCCTTTTTATGCTGCAGGGCGAAGAAGTACTCGGGCATCCATTATGGCAGGCGAATGACCAGTGACATGTGCAGCGTTTCATAGAGCACTCCAGACTGAACGCACTGCTACAAAGGGGCAGTCTTTTCCGAGGGCCGGCAAGGAGGGAATTGATTCAGGTTCTTTTCTCCTCATGTCAGCACATCCCAGCATTACCTTGGAGCCCTTAAAAGGGTATGATCAGTCAGCTTTTAGTGTCACCACCAGGCTGCTAAGAAAGGCGAGAAAAAAAATACCTCACTGTCCATCACTCCATCGTCACCTCCTTCCCCAAAGAGAGGGATTGTCGTGCACGGGGGTGGGACAACAGGGAAACGGTAGGACACATTAGGGTGAGAGCGAGGGTGGGGTAGGGGGTCATGTTTAAATATAGTCACCTGCTGTCTGATGTATAGGAGGTAATACAGAAGATCAGTTCGAGCCAGCTGGTCAAAAGCTTGTTCATGTCATAGTCGCCATCGGTCCTGCTGGGAATAATCAGAGAAATGCCCCCTCGCTGTCCTTCTCTGCCCCGCTTCCCTGCGACGTAACAGATTTGTCAACCAGCTAATGCAGGCGTGTGAAGGAATTACTGTCTCCCCAGAACTAACCCCCCCCCCCAATTAGAGTATGGTGACATTAACCGAATGGTTGCCTATGTCACTATACATGTATATATAAGCACACAACAATGCACTGCTTTATCTGAAGCTTGTCCTCACCAGAAAAACAAACATAGAGGTGCCCTCTTCCAGACAGATGCTCTTTTTTGACGGCTTATCGGCTTAGTTTTTAGGAAATTAAAAGAGCCATGTATGTTTCTGTTGTGGTTCTTCATCTCTAATTTCATGGTTACGTGTTGATCATTGTTAATTAGAGTGAAGAGTGAATTGCCCACAGATTAGCTGTATTTAATGTGTGTATGAATATGTGTGCACGTCTGATTGTCCCGCAGAAGAGCGAGTGTAATGTAGCAGCCTTGTGGAGTGTGCAGCCCAGTTTGGACCCACTACCTGCAGAGGGCCCTGTGTGCTTGTTTCATTCTTCCTTCATCTTTGCACACAGCTGAGTTTCGGTCTGAGTTGGACCCCTGGTCTGGGTTTGGAGCATTAAGATGCCTTTTGTTTTTGAGTGGCACACAACAAAAACTCAAACCTCAATTGTGGGCACTGGCATCCCATGCTGCACTCCCCTCACGGTACCTTAATCACCACTAACTTCTCAAAATAGGACGTGTCGGCGCGTGTGCAAAGCTGCATGTTAATTGGAGCCTAATTACCATTTCCCACTCGCTGAATGTCTAAGTTTCAGACCAGTTTCTCCTAGATACTCCACTGCTCCAGAAGGTATCATGTGCCTCATTAAGGGTGGAAAAATGGGCCACCTTTCAGGTTCTGATTATTTTTTGAAGATTCATATTTAAGCCCAGATCATTTACAAACATATTTGGCTTCGGCTCACGCTTTCCTAATCATTCCTCTGTCTCGGACAAAGCGTCCCCAGCAGATGCGTATGAAATTGCGTCATTTTGTACGTTTAGTCGACGCTGTTATTCAGAGAGACTGATGGGGCTGTTTGTGGTAGGTAGAGGGGAGGTAGTATAAGAAAATATCAGGCACAGGGGCAGCATTAATCGTTAGTAGCCTTCTCGTTAAATAAGAAATACTGAGTGGGTTTGCTGCTATGCGGTGCTGTAACTCTTGTACATTGTAGGTGATTTGGGTCGGTAGGTACTTTGTCGGTGCCCAGCAATCTGCTGAAAGTCCCTCTCCCTTTGTTCTGATTCAGGGAAGCCCCCCCTCCATACCCTTTCCTGGATCACAGGTCTTCTGTGCCAAATGCCCCTTAGATTCTCTCTGAACACTTCATCACTCCACAGTGAGGATGGACAAGACAAAGGCCTGCAGGTCGGGTCCTGATAAAAGCTAGCCACGCTAATGGTAAAAAGGCCCTACAGAGTTCCTGTGTATATTTTTTAGTATCATTAGTTGTGATGGGTTGGCGATAGGATAGGCTACGGGCCCCTGCGACCCTGCATAGGACAAGCGGGTGTAGAAAATGGATGGATGGATGGATTTTTACACCCTGGATAATGCTGCTGATGTAATAATAATGATAGAATAATAATCATAACAAGAATGACAGGGATCCAGGACCGTGGTAATTTCCCTCCTAATAATAATAATAAGTTGTACATGTCTCTCCTTGGAGTTTAACATCAGAGCTTTTCTTTGGAGTTGCCTATTGCTGCGAGTGCATAAGAAACACCCTCCTTTGCACTTCATCAGGATGTGCCTGCTTCTCAGAGTGCCCTACTTCCAGCGAGATGAAATCACAGGCCCGGCTCTGCCTGGTATGTTATTAGGACGCGGGCAGACATTAATTAAGTAAGAGCCATAGCGCTGGCTGGCGTGTAGCATCGCTCCAGAGTAGTTGTGGTCGGATCTGGCTGTTGCACGGCTCGAAGTTTGCCTGCCACTCTGTGAGGCCTAATAACATCTCAATTTGCCCCTGACACCGTTGTGGCAGGGGGGGCATAAATAATACATACTGTGTGAGCACATCAGATGCATTGAGCTGCCTCTCCCTCGTAGGCTTACACACCAAACAGCACCCAAATCTGCACTCCCTCTAACAGACACACACTCACACGGCAGACATCGGTCATGTTTACATACATACACTCCAGAAAATATATTTATGTACCTGTATCACATGCTCGCATATGCTATACAGGGCTTTCTGTCACGTTTCCTGGCTAGTACGCACACAAACGCTCGCCAGATGGCACCTGGATCCATTTCCGGTGCCTTTTCCCTCACAAACCTACGCAGCACCTGTGACTATGTGTGTCATCATCTAACAAGTACATGCAGCCGCCAGGCCACCCGAAACTCTCACACATGTGCCCTTGACAGCATAAGACATGTCTGCCTGGGCCGCTCTACATTGTGGGCCCACGCCCATCTTCACAGGAGTAGAGAATCGAAGGCTGTTCACATTTAAATCTGCTTTTCATATAGATGGGGGGATATTTGTGGGTGTTCATTGTCGTACTTTGAAATAAGAATGTTAAGGATCTAAAACAGTGTGGGTGCTAGTTTTTTGTTACAGTCTAGGTAGTGGTAATAATTATTGGATGTTTACATTCTTTGTTTTTTTGTAAGCGGACAAACACCATTAAGGCATTGCTTTTATCTCACTTTCTTGTGTTTAACCCCAATCTTCCAGCAACCGAACCGAGTCCCCCCCAACTCTCCCCAAGCCCGCTCCCCTCGGCTAACCCCGGGACTTTCAAGTTCACCGTTGATGTCCCTCCCCTGCCTCTCCTGTACCACCCCACCCCCCCACTTTGTGTGTGTAACTGTTTTTGATGTGACACTTAAAAAAAAAAAAGTCATAAATTAGCTTTAGTTCTTTAACTCTCAAAGCTGCATAAAAAAAACGGATTCGGCTTCACTCAGTACGCCTGGGATCAGTCTCCCAAACATAAGAGGATCCGTCTGCACCCCTCCCACCCACGCACCTGCCCCACTGGCATCCCGCACCACTGATGACTAACCGGTGGTCCCGATAACCGAACAATGGGGCAACCACAGAGCATACCCTGAGCCCCTATTCAAGGAGCGCCTGCATCCACACACCACACGCTCTCTCGCATGCATTCGTGCTCACACACTCCACACACACACACACACGAATGCACACGCACACACCAGCTCGCAAACACGCTACTTTCTCCTCTGCTTGTTTCGGGGATGAAGGAAAAATGATGAGTTTAACGGCCTCCGAGTCAGTAATAAATGAAGACGGAGGTGGGGATTCGAGGAAGGACCGGACACGGCGGCAGAACGGCACAGATCCCTTTCATGCGCAAGAACGCTCCGCAAAGAACACTGTCCAAATGGGATCCCTGTGAGAACAACAGCAAAAGGAACAGCAACGTGAAACGCTGCTTCTCCGAAAACCTGCCACCATCTCTTCCCAGTGCCTAGCCCCAGAACTTTAAGTCGGATTAATATGCAAAAATTTCGGGGGGGCGGGGGGGGATTTCGAATACAAGCAATGGAAAGAAACGAAGTCGTGCTAAAGGTGAGAGTTGATCGCCACACTTACCATTCCATTCATCCTTTCTTCCATCATCTGTCGCTTTCTCTCTCTCTCTCTCTCTCTCTTGCTGTCTTTCTTTTCTGCTTTTTTCCCCTATTTTTTTAACCTGCCTTTGTGTCCTCCCCCCAGTTCGGGGGGGGGGGGGTGGGTAAATGCGGGTGTCATGGTGAGGGAGCAGAGGTCTCGGGGGTGCCGGGAGGGGTCGGCATTGTCAAAGCCATGGCTGCCCATTGTCTGGCCCCCCGTCCGGCCACCCCTCGCCCCATCCTGGGCCTCCCGATCTGGGCGGAGCGGAGCGAGTGCATAGAGTGATGAGAGAGAGAGGGAGGGAGGGACGGAGGGAGGGAAAGATATGGAGGCAAATTCCTGCAGTTCCCCCTGCCGTTCCGGAGCAAATTCTGCATTTTGCTGCTGTCCCTGCCTCCTCACCCCGACATCCCTTTTTTACAATCGGGGAATCATGGAAAGTTGGCCATCCATGTGATTTTATGGTTCTTGATGTGTGGGTACTCTTCTACCTCCTTCCTGGTCCTGTTGTTGTTATAGGCAGGGGCAACAGCAACAAGGTGGGGTATAGTGTGTGGCTCAGAGGGATAAAACACCACACTTGTGATCATAAGGTTGTTGATTTGAATCCCTGGGTTGGTGGAGTGGTGTTCCCTGTCTGGTCTTGCTTTCTGAAAAATGTCCATCGCTTTGGATCAAAGCATCTGCTAAATTAATGTAACGCATTGAGGGCAGACTTGCATTCACGTTGACTGGTGGCCTGGAGGTGCAATCACTGTGAGCTTTCTGAGTTCTTGGCTTGAGCTGGACACCTGCAGAGCTGTCCATGCACTTTCCATTTCTCATGCAGGTCCTCCTAGTGCCTAAAAACTGGGCCCCAGGCACCTTTTTCCCCATATAAAATGGTGCACAGCTGACTGCATTTCTCTCGTCCTCTTCTGATGGATGTTTGAGAGCGGTATCCTTTACCAGCTTACAGTGTCAACAAGATATATTAAAACAGCAGGTTTTCTCAGTATGAGACGCGTCATTGTTCTTTCAAATGTTTGGTAACAGTTTAACCAGTTTCCTCTGATAATCAGAGCAGGTATCTGTATGCAGTAATCTCCTATCCACAGTGTCTCTTTTTCTTTGAACGGTTTGGTTTAACAGTTATGTTGTCATTAGACTCGTACAATGAATTCAAGTGTAAATTGAAGCATATGCTCCAGCATACACAGCATGGCTGTGACATTTCATCGCAAAAGAAACTGCAGAGTAACTGCTCATTTCATTCTTTTGTTATTTTTTTGTCCCTTTACATTCTCCATCTGTCCCTTTGGCTGTGTATCGCATTTAATGGAATAGATTTATGTTTGTGCAGCGTCTCACACCCTGGCTGGTTATTCTGATACACGGCAGTTAGGAAAAACGTAAGCGAATGTTATTCCTTGCATTTACGTTAAAAATAAGGAATGGAAATAGAATTTGGGTCAGTGTAAGAAAATCCATATTCATTCTTTATGGATTGTTCATAATGAGGTGACGCAGTAGCTGTTCGAGAGCTATGATTGTGTGTATAGCACAAATAGTTTGTATGTCCAAATACCAGGATATGTGTGTCATGATAATTTTATTAAAATTTTATGTATACCTGCTGCTTTTATCCAAAGCAATTAACAATATAGGGAAGAGTTTCCATTTATCTGTATTCCTTGTGATTTGAACCTACAACCTGAGTATCGCTTGTACAATATAGCACTTGTCGTGCTGTATACAGGTGCATATGTTATGTGCTCTGTGTGTGTGTCTGTCTGTCTGTCTGTGCGTCTGTGTGTGTGTGCGTGCGTGTGTGTGTGTGTGTCTGTCTGTCTGTCTGTGCGTCTGTGTGTGTGTGTGTGTCTGTCTGTCTGTCTGTGCGTCTGTGTGTGTGTGTGTGCGTGCGTGTGTGTGTCTGTGTGTGCGTCTGTGCGTGCGTGCGTGCGTGTGTGTGTGTGTTGGGGGGGAAGAGAGAGTGTGAGTGAGAGACTGCTGTGACTTTTGTGTGACCATGTGTCTCTCCTGCGTATGCGCGTGTGATTCAGTGTGAGCGAATGTTCGCCTGTGTGCGCTGAACTGCTGACCCAAAGACACTCAGGGAGGCCTTTCACGTCCAGGGCGCTTTGCTTTGAGGGCGAGCCTCTCCAGAAAGTTAAACAGAGGGGGTGCTCCGCGCTGGCCCTGCTAAGGTAAACATGCCCGCAGTTACACTTTAACCTGCTACCGGGGGCCGTTTGTAAAGCACTGGGGCACCCGGGGGGGTCAAAGGTGCGGGGTCGTTTTATTCCCTTAGTCCAGAGCACTTCTTTAAACAAACAGCTCTTTCAATACACTTTTCTGAATAAAAAAAGTACATCCCTTTGCCCCTTCCTCCCACACTGTGCCCCCCCCCCTTATATGGATCATTTTGTTATGCTTCCTCGTTGGGGTCATTCTTTACATAAACCATTTACCTCAGGGGCCAGTGAACTTGCAGTACAGTTTGTAGTATAAATGTGAGGAGCCTTCGCTTATGGCCCATATTTGCCCATGTGAGCCCCGTTGTTGTCTTATTTTACCGTCATAGATATTACGGTAGCTTCGATTTAATCAGCTGAAACATTTTGCATATATATACTGTGATCTAGATCAGTTGCTTTGGATGAACAGCACCTTCTTCCTAAGACCAACTGGAATAATCCTTCATATCATAAATGATAGCCACTTCTTAAAGTCATTAGAACCAATAAATAAGCTATAACCGTATTCTAATACAAAATGGTATAAATTATACTATGATAAGGAACTTTCTATTTGATTTATGTAATATGGCATTATTTCAGAATGGTCAAGCAAAGGTGAAAGAGCAGTTCTTAGAGGTCTTCTTCAAAAATATTCACACTCGTCCACTCATTTTTATTCCCAGCATTAATTGCCTCTAATTTAGTTATGCAGTTCACCATATAGTAAAAGACCTCGAGACAATGAAGCAATGCATATCAAATATTGAAACGACCAACAGAAGTGTTCGGCGTCTCAGAATTTTCTCAAATTTTAGACTCTTAAAAATAGCCCCCTTCGACTTTGATGACAGCATTGCAGACTCCTGGCATTATTTCACACAACTTCCAGAGGTAACCACCTGGAATGCTTCTCCAACAGTCCTGAAGTAGTTTCCACAAGTCCTGGGCACAAGTTGGCTACCTGGTTCTTACGCTTCGATCCGGCTCATCCCAAACCAGCTCTGTACGGTTTAGGTTGGGGGATTGTGGGGGCCAGGTCATCTGTCACAGCACGCCATCTCTTTCCTCGTTCACAAGATAATACAGCGTTTACATAACCTTCAGAAGTGCTTAGGGTTGTTATCTTGTTGAAAAACAAATGTTTTCAGAAGGTGTGTCCAGACTTTTGGCACTGTATATCCGTTTTTCCTTATGGGAAAAAATTATATTTCATTCCAGATCCATGCAAGAAGAACGCCCCAAAATATCCCTTACATGATAAGAAAGAAACACCAGTTACTTTGTTACAACACAATTAATGAAATAATGCAGAGGGCAGGGTGTGTCACTATGGGTCAGACTCTGTACCAGGTCGCTAGTTTGATTCCCATGACCCTGCCTACTCAAAAATGCATGTCACTTTGGATAAAATTGTCTGCTACAAATGTAATACTAAACATGGAAGTATGTGTTTATATGTATTTATTTGTTTGCAGTTCTATACCATAACATTAGTGATGCCTGCACCATTTTACAGTTCTGTATTTATGTAAGAAATAAGAAATGCAAACAAAACAAAGAAAAAAAAAAAAAACAAGAAAAATACTATGAAGTGTAGCCAGTATGATGGGTTGGTACTGTAATGATTTGTTACTGGGATTTGGGTCCTTTACCCTCTGCAGTAAAATGGCTGATCCTGAGCTTTGACCCCAAACTTTGCTCTCAGCTGCGTGCGTGTGTGTGTGTGTGTGTATCTCAGAGGAGAGCATGATGGGATATGTGAAAAGAAGCATTCCAGTGTACCTGTACTCATACTTGTGCAAATGGTAAATAAAGCATCATTTCGTTTTAGTGGCGGGTACGAAAGGAGGGCATGTAAGTCAGTTGTCCTCGTCAGCAGTGGGGGCTGTGAGCACGACTGAGTCTTCACTGTGTCCGGTTTGTGTCAGTATTAGGCGGGGCAGGCCGGGCTGAGGGTGTGGGGGAGTATTCTGGTGAAGGACAGTGATGGGCACTGGGCTGTCGATATCGATCTCATTCACAGAGATTTCTGAAATGTTCCCCATTTTGTTTGTCAGGATTTTGCGTGATATGTGCTATAAATTTAGAGCCATTTGTAATGTGCCTAGTGCTGTTCGTGTGAAACAAAATCATTGTGCACTTATAGACTCAAATACATATTTCTGAAAATTGAATTTTTTTCCTGTTGGGGAGTGCCTCAGCCTCACACCCCCAGGGGCACAGGCTGGATTGTGCCCTCGCTCCGTGGGGTTTGCATGTCCTTCCCATGTATTTCTGGTTTCCATCCGATACTCCGGTTTGCTCCTGGACTCCAAGGACGTGCAGTTAGGCAAAATGCTGTTTATAAAATTGCCCCTGTTGCGTGTGCAATGGACTGGCATCCCATCCGGGGAGGCCCCATCCCTGTGCCCCATGCTGCCTGGGATGGGCTCCAGGCTCATTGCAATCGTCTTCTGCATAAGCAGTCAGTTGATAGATCTTTTTTTTTTAACTTAAAAAAACTTTTTTACTTAAGTAAAATAGCTTGTCCTCACATTATAAACAATATTATGAACATTCACCACTAGTATAGTAGGAGACCGAAGTTCTATTCCTGAGTAATGTGCTGTTTTCTCTGGGGTGGTGCTGTGCCTGTGATTGGAATGTTATTAGTTCAAATCTCACAGTCGGCAAAGTGATGTCACTGCTGGGCTCTTGAGCAAGGTCCTTAAACCCAAATTGCTCCATGGACTGTTTGACCCTACTTATTCAAAACAAAAAACAGTGTACGTCACTTTGGATAAAAGGATCTACTACATAAAAGTGATGTATACTGTATAGTTCCAACAGATATGTGTATTGAATTATAAATTGATTTGCCCGAGCATCTAAGAATGACCAGCAAAAGTGCATCTATGTGAGGTTGGATGTATGTTGAAGTTAATGCATATATTAGTTAGTAACACATTGTATTACATGGTGTTGCCAGTCTGCTCAGGTCACTGTGGCGATGAGGCCGAGTGTGGCATCTTTCTGTACTGCGTCAGTGTCTGTGTCTGCTTCTCACAAGCACGGGCAGGAAGGCGCAAGCCAAACCCGTCTCACTGCGCCCTGATCCTCGCGTGCGATGAGGGCGCCCGGGATGAGGAGCGCCCAGTATCGGGTTCTCACTTGCCGCCCTGGAGACCTTGCGGGGACAGTGTGTATGAATCGGTTTGTACCTACAGTGATGAGTGCATGAAGTCGGCGTTGGTGGCGGCCGAAGCAGAGCATTGCGGTAATATTGTTGCAGTGTCGGGGAGAGAGAGAGGCCCCCCTCCCTCCCTTTCCAAGTGTAAACATACAGCTCCGGAGGAATTTAAGACTCTGTGACCTCATGGGGAGGGAGTGCTGTGCCGGCCCCGGTTCACTCGGTTCAGCCCGAACCTGCCGCACCCCTCCTGTAGCCTTGCCGGGGCCGAGGGGAAGCGGGGGCGCGTTTCGGGGAAGAAGCTTCAAGCCTTCCCTCTACGCTGTGTTTGGGCCCAGAAGCCTGTCACACTTAATGGCGCACATTAGCAATAAACAATAATAGAGAAAAACAGCGGCAAGCAAGGGCTACATTATAGCATTATCTTGACTTTGTGTAAAATATTTAGCTTTATTTCTCTTTCTTTGTCTCCTTTGTGCTTTTCTGTCTTTGGGTGTTTATAACAATAAACTGCAGTGCGTATGTGCACTTTATGACCATTGTGACTTTTTACTATACAGGGAATATATCCATTCTCCTCTGTCTACTGATAGCGTTTGATGTATAATTGATCAATGCAAAGATGTTTTATGAAGTCATATATTGAACTAGTATTTATGTTTGTACTAGTTAACGTTTGTATTTATGTTGGTTGTTTGTATGGATTATTTTATATTGCAAATTTTAACAACTTAATGTTGATTGCTGGATGGATAGCTAACTAACATAATTTTTAATTGTGAATTTAAAGCAAGATTAGCTTGTATCTTGTTGACACTGACATTTGTCTCACTGAGAACAATCCACGTAAGTCATTGTAAAACATTAAACTGTTCACTGACAGCTGACAGCTGTGTGAAGATTTTATTTATTTATTTTCTGCTAGGGGTGTCTCATTGCATTATTTTCTAAAGATAATGTGTTTATTCACACTCCTGAAAGACAGGTTTTCCTTTGGACAATGATGATATGCTATATACTATTTACTATACTATACTATACTATACTATACTATACTATACTATACGCTGTAATTTCCCTAAATGTCCATGCAATAATTATGATTATTCCCTAGATACTTAGTTTTTTGGTAACACTTTACTTTACTGGGCACAAATAATATAATATTATTCTGTCACTTATGTATTAATTAACCACAAACTAAGTCTTAGTTACATACTGATCCCATATTTATTCATAATTAATGAATCATGATGCATGTTTTATCCCAAGCAGTTACTATATTTATTACTGTATTTGTATTAATTTCGTAAACCTTTGTGAACTACTAAAGGATCTACTGAAGGAACAAGTCACAAATACCATAAGTGAAACACTGATCTCATGTTTGTTCATCATTAATGAATCGTAACGCATCTTTTATCTCAAATAGCGACTCAATTCGTTCATGATTTGCACTTCAGTAGCATTTATTACTAAGTATTTGTGCCCCGTCAAGTAAACTGCTCCTAGTTTTTTTTTTCCTAGGAAGGTTACCTAGCAAGTTAATAGTGAAGAACTTGCTTTATTATTCCAACAACGTGCCACATTTTACATCTACAGAACCTTGATAAATAGTTCTACTCAAGGAATTTATTTTGGTTATTCAGTATTAAATGTGATATTTCGAAGAATACTAGAGCATCAGATAGAACACTCATATACTTGACTTTTTGTCTGAATAGGCCAATATTTGATCCAACCCAGAGATCCTTGGATGCAGTGTATAGCAATATAAACTTATGAAAAATGTTAAGGAAACCTTGTTGAATCCCTTTTGGCCGAGTTAAGAGGAACAGGCAAATATTGTATTGAGGAGTTACAGCACCCTCTACTGGAAACTTTGAGGTGGTATTAATCAGGGTATGTGTGTGTGCTTGTGTGTGACATTATGTCATGAAGTATGATGTGCTAATGTGCAGCAGGACATTGGGGTTGCATCCCCTTTTCACAATTTAAATGCATATTTTCCATGGTTAAACTTCACTTTATTTCAAATTCACCTTGCTTTGTGCGTGCAGACTATATAAAAAGTGAATGGAAATAACTGCTGAAAGTCAACTGTGTCATCAAGGGAATATATTTATTGTTTGCCGTTTGACATTTTCAGAAGGAAAAGTTTTCAAACAATGAATGTGACTCAATGTTAAGGAATCTTGTGGTTTTAGGGTGTTCTGTTTACTTATTGGTAGCTTGCCAACTCTCATATTACACAAAACCTCTAGTATTGCGCACTAATAAAGACAAAAGCCTACTTTGTAATTAATGTCATGGCAGATGTTGAGAAATGGAAATGACTGAACAATAATACCCTAGTTAACAGTTATTTCCCCCAAAGAAGCTGTAGTGTAGCCTTTGTGTGTCAGTGACATAGTTACCTTGGGAAGTTAAGTAATGAGTGTTTTAGAACATTCTAAATTACCTAAATGAAACACATCCATTAAAGCCTGAAGTAATCGCTTTTTTTTCTAAAAAAGTGTCCCCATGGCTGTGTCAAGCATATCTAAATATAGCCTCCCCTCCTGTTTTGCCACAATAACTGGTAACTGCGTTGGCGTATCAAAATATCCTCACGATTATTCATCGGCGGCTTGTCGTTTTATCGTGGTGTTGGTGCCAAAAGTCGCCCATGAGACCAGCATCTGTAGTGTAAATTCGATAGTGCGTCTAACAAGCGTGGTGGCTGCCGTCTTCCTGACAATCGACGTGTGATTTTTCAAAAAGGCGAGGTTATGAGCTTCAACAGTTGAAGAAGGCAGCCCTCAGTACAGACAGTCACCAGCGTATAAACTGATAATCGTCTCCACCCGGCCATGGAAATTGTACTGTGTGGCATCCAGCTGTGCGCTTCCCTGCCTTTGAGAGGTGGCTGCTTTTTTTTTTTTTTAAAAAAAAAAATGATGTACATCTGAAGCCATTACGGAGGCGAGGAATGGGGCCACCTGACATTGGAAACAGCGCCGGCTCAGCTGAACGGCAAACGGAACAGATGGCCGAACATATAGGCAGCTAAATTATTCAGGGGAACCAGGAGCCCATGGTGCGCTGGGGGGGGGGCTGCGTCTCGCACCCGGAGCCTGGAGAGAGACGAAAGGAGGTGGTCCTGGCAGACACTCGCTTGGCGTCTGGCTCCCGCTTCTCAGAGTGCAGGGGTGGTCTTATCACACTGAGAGTGCCACACGTTTGTGTCACATCCACTGGCATCGTCATCGGACTGTAGGGTGTCACATCTATTGATATATGGCTTGATGACCGCAGCTGGTGACACCAACATTCAGAGTAGCTGTGGTCCAAGGGAAAGAGTTTTGTGTGTCCTTTTCAATAGACTGACCGTGACTTTTATTGCGTGCAGAGTTTGGTGAGGGTCCCAGTGTAACGGTAATGCAATGGAGACATCAGGCTAGCTTTTTGAAAAAGCCAATACCATTGCCAACAGATGAAGATATCTGTAACTGTCTCCTAGCAGCAGCAAGGCTTCCTGGCTGGCCCTAGAAGCGGCCTGTCTGAGCACATTTGCAGATCAAGGGACTGGCGTCTCTGTGCGGCAGCACCTCCTGGCGAAGGCAGGCGTATGTCAGGCCTCCCAGCCGCGGCTGTGGCTCCGCAACGCCGATTTGCTCTCCCTGTCACATACACACTCAGACACACTCAGGTACGCGTGCAATCAGTCTGTCACACACGCGCACACTTATTGGTCTGTCTGCTTCGGGCTCTAGGGAAATGGAGCAGAGAGGATGCTCCGTGCCTACACAGAGCGAGGGCTGTCTGGTGCCATGGCAACCGGTGTAGATAACCCCACCCTCGCTTCATCAGGCTGAAAGACAGTAGGGAACGGGGAACCGACAGGGGCGCGCTGGGGGAAGAAAGGGGGGATTGATAGTCACAAGGATTTAGAACGAGGGTAAGATAAACGATTCCGGAAGGGCAGCGAGATATAGGTAAATGAAAAGGTGAGGGAGAGAAAATGGCAGCAAGTGCAAAGAACAGAGGAGAGCAGGACAAATAAGCGGAGAAATAAGGGTGGAGAAGATGGGGGGGGTTGGGGCCCCTTCTAGGACGGCTGCCAGATGGGAAGAGGAGGACAAGAGGGAAGGGAGAGAGGGAAAGAAAACAGTGTCGCAAGATGGGACAGGAAGCGGGAGAAAAGCGAAAGGATCTTCCCAGGGTGAAAGAATACAAGGAGCGGAAAGGGAGAGGGAGGGAGGGAGTGAGAGAGAGAGGGAGGGAGGGAGCGAGAGAGATGAGATGGAGCAAGTGGGACAGGAGGGCATTTAAGGACACGCCAAAAAAAAGGCCTCTGGCACAGGCAGTTTTTTATAGGCCCTGAAGCCGCACAGCTAATAGCGAGTAGCCGGGGCAGATCTGCCAGTGCGCGGTGCAGACCCAGGCGGGGACCAGCTTAGAGACCCCACTGTCTGTCTGTCAGTGAGTCAGGCGGTCTCTTTCCTGCCAGGGCCGTGCTCTTAAACTGAAGCATATGGGGCAGTGGGGGTGGGATGGATATTGATTTAGAAAGTTCCCCTACCCCCTCCCGGGCTGCCCACCGCTGTGCTGCATCAGCAGAGCTGGGGTCGGCTCCGTTTCCTCCGGGGCCTGTTATCTGTGTGACTGTTCTGTACCGGACAGACAGCTGCGTCAAACTGCAAGCCTTCACAGGCTCGCAGAGTGCAGCTGGCCCAATGTAGCTACCCCGACAGGGATGCTGGGATAGCGGACTGGTGTCCTGGGCAGACAGAAAACCACTCGGGGCTGACAGATGGGTACTCTCTGTCGGGTCTTATGGTTCGACAGGCAGGTAATTCGGGTGGACAGACAGGTTCTCTTGCTGGTACCCACCTTGGCTGGCCTATCGCTGGACTTCCCCGAATTAGTGCCGTTCCGGAATCCGCACTCAAAATTTGTGCCCAGTAAAGTAAAAAAAAAATTGTCACGGTGATAGTGCACAGTGGCAGCAACGCTCTGTGAAGAGGGAATAACTGACAGACTTGGCTGAGAAATGCATTATTGACGTGAACATTCCAGAAAAAGAAAACAGTATTGGCAAAGCCATTATATCGAGTCTACAAAAGACTAAAGACGGTTAAGATAAAAAACTTTATTAATTTTCTGTTCCTGCAAGTACATTGCAATCCTTTTTATAAATCCCATCGCAGATGTACTTATGAAAGCAAGTTTTTGAATCAACATGCAACACTATTGGAGCAAGGGAGGCTCAACAGTGCTGTGATTATGCCACTGGTCAAAGGATTTGAGCCCACGACCTTCTGGATGCTGAGCTTTACTGGGTCCTAACCTGCTGAGCTGCATGACCACCTCATGGCATGATATAAATGAATCCCACACCATTCCTATAGCAGGATTTAAGTAGAACGGTTTTATAAGCCTCAATCCTCAAGTCTTATCGTGGGAGGTTTAATCTTAGATTGTTAATATTTTGTTTATATTTTATATTTATATATAGTTTATGATTTTAATTTTTGTCATTAATATTTTGTCATTTGTTAGTATTAGGTTGTGCTAGACTAGTATAATTCAGCAGGAATTGATTTGAACAAACTGACCACTACAAATTAAAAAATAAAAAAGGTTTCAAAATTATATAAGTATAATATATTTATATTATATAAATATAATATATTAAATATAAATAACTATTAAACAGATTGTGATTCTGAAATTAACTTTAATTTGAATTTTTTCTGAATCAAATTATTTTATATTTTGTCGAAGATATCTATGCCAATTGGCATTTACTCTGTTTTCTTAAGTAATGAAGTGTTTATGCTTCGTGGTGTGTGAATCTCAACTGCAATTTGTTGTTTCTTAGGTTCAAGAGTTGAAACTGAGAACTTTGAATCAATAATCAATAAGTAACGAACTCCGTGTCATACTGAATATCACAATATAGAATTTAAACAATAAATATTTATCTGAAATGCAACAGAATCCAGAACTACATGAGGAATGCATGTACCCATATATAGTAAACACATTCATTTGCCAAAATTTCACCTTTATAAATTTCCAATTTTTAATTAGATCTTGGTGACATCAGATAAATTTTTCTGTTTTTTTTTTTTTACATAGCACTTTTTATGTAAAATGTAGTATCTTATATGTCAATTTCACTTCAGTTAAGTCTTGTAAATTTATACTTAATAAACTAAGTTAACTTTGAACATTTGTAAATCACTTTGAAGTAAAGCAAATTAAAATAGTTAAATTTTAATGGAAAGTTTGTATCGGCATAATTTTATTGTCATTCTGTTTTAAAATGTTATTTCCTAATTTAAGTGTCAAACAAGTGACAAATCCTCTTGCTTAATTATCACCTGTTTGTATACAGCATTATCGGTTATAGAAATGAATAAGGCCAGTGTTTCAGCATCTTTTAAAATTAAATTACTTAAGCCTAAGCTTATGCGTTTTCATTTATTTTTTTACTAGTTTTTAAGGTTTGTCTGCCAGGATAGTGCACGGCTGACATTGGACCTCGCTGTGTTAAATCGGCGACCGGGGCTTGTTCATCTGAGTGCTCAAGGGTCCAAATTAGAGGCAAACGGCTCAATGTAAACAGTTCTTTTGATTTGCGAGGCCCCTGCGCAAGTAAGCCAGCGAGATGTGAGGAGTGCTTGAAGGGCACCTGGGAGCCAGCGAGTAATAGTGCTCGCACTGCAGAGCCATTGTTGATAATGCAAGCTCATAATTAAAGCCATTTATTACAGACAAAAAAGACTTTTAAAAATTAAATAGCACTGAAACCACTCTAATAAAAGCAAATACCAGCTTATATGCAGGGAGGACACCCCCACCAACCCCTGCTCCGTTCTTTTGACTCACTGCCCAGACCAGAGCAGCTCATTTCCAGAAACATGCAGTGATGAGGTCCATCTCAAACAAGAGAATTCCTATGGGGGCTCAGCTTTTTCGGGCACCACAGGGCAAGTATGGAATGCGAGGAATTTATCCCCCCTGATTTATAATAATAATGAGAGTAAAGAATGATAATAATCACGCTGTTGGTTTCCGCGGGCTCTGCATTGCTCGGCTGACCCAAACCCCAGCCTGTTGTTGTAAGGGGAAAAAAAATGTGTGTGTTTATATATATATATATATATATATTGTGGGCAATACTCAAACACACCCTTCTATTTGTTGATTATTTTAAATAAGTTTTAAGGAAGAAGAAAAACTTCTAGCAGGATGAATTTAAACACTTTAACTTTGCTTCGGACTTGTTGGACGTCTCGTTAGAAATGAAGGGCGTCAGACAGCAGTACCAAGAAGAAAAGTTTTAAGGAATAAACAACTTTAGCCCTATTTGTTAATGTATTATTTTCAATTATTATAAATGTGTTATTTATATTAGTATTATTAAAAAATTAGCCATCAGGTTTTAAGGGAGAATTGAAGTGCTTTGTTTTACAAAGTTTAGTCAGAATTAGCTCTAGTGTCTTGTAATGCACCTGTAACACCCCAACGCCCCATTCGCAAACGCCATGTGCAACTTACCGCTAAAGACATTAATAGCACAAATGCAAAGCACGATAAGTAGAAAAAACAAACGACAAACAGTCGTGCAGAGTTGTCACAAACCCTCCTCCATGTGTGCCATGTTACTCCTTATTAAAGGGGGCATATGGCCATCTTAAAATAACTGTCGCTTCATGGAACTAAAATGGCCGCTAGCCGACAAAGTTACGCAGACTTCGTACAACCAGAACTCACATGGCGCTCGTCCGGTCCGGCGCCACCTCCTAACACCACAACTCTACTGAGCCACGCATGGGCACTGAGCAAACGGACAAGGCCCAGCAAGCAGGGCGCGCCGGGTAACTGATTTCAGCATTTCAACTCTATCAGGAATAAAATTTGAGGATAAATTTGAAGAAAATGTTGACCTTCTTTCTGACGGTGCACAGACACTAATGCAGCACACCTCTGACAGTAACAGGAAAGAGAGGACAATGCATGTAACCACGTTTAACATGTATTACCACCCACCATTCTATGAATCAGCATTCAAGCACCTGTACCACACCTCTTAGCGAGCAATGGCAAACAGGACAAGTTCTTCAGCCCTCACTTAACTGCGAGCCACATGGAGCTCACCTAGCCTGACATTGCTGCAACCATCTCCTGAAGCAGGCACTCTGTGGAACCCCTCATGGCCGCTGCCAGTAGCTGCTGAAACCTTTGGTCTGCGACTGGATACCTCATGACTGACTTCTCCTGAAGTCGTCACACCACTGAGTATCTCATGGGCCCCATGCAGGCTGCCGTGCCCACCACCACCACCATCACAGAGTCCTACCTGGGCTCAGTGGCCAGTGGCTGCAGAGACCCAGCATGAGGACCCTGGCTTCAGAAGCACATTGCAGGGCCCTGTCCTGAAAATGACCCCGTCGCTTGATGAGCTGTGCGGACGTTTTGCTGGACTGAGCTTAATGGAGGATTCTGTGGATGGCTGTTTCTCAACACCAGTTATAAAGACTATTAAAAGTGATCTAGCCTGTATTTTGGATTGGATAATCGAGGAGGACTTGCAGGAGGATTGCCTGGGGTGTGCGGTAAACCATCCAAGCCAGCGGCGACATTCATGTCTCTACAAAACCAGATGCATTTTTCTTTTTAACAATTTTGAAAAATTGTCGAAAAAAATGCATAGACCGTGGTTGAAAAATGTCATTGTGATAGCGGTCGTGATGTTCCACCCAACACCGCCGCCTCTGAAGGTCCAGGATGCTGTCAAGGCCTTCATTTGTGATCTTAAAGATGAAATTAATATCCATGAGAAATTGGGGAGCTTGAAATGTGATGTTGAAGGCAAGGATTATGAGTGTGCTGTTGATCATCTTTGCGATCTGGTGCTTTCTGGGATATGTCCATATGAATGGAGAAATGGTTACATCTGTGTGATGTTTTGTTGTGTCTCAAGCTCTCTGTACTTTTTTTAGAAATAACCACTGTGTGCTCTGCTTTTTATTTTTTTTTGTATTTTTAATACCACTATTGTTTGATAGTAATTATATAACTGGTAGTAATTGACTCATAGGCCTTATTCTAAAAAAAAATTTAAAAATTAAAAATGTGAGTGGATATTTTTTGTTCATAATATAATCTTCCTAAATAAAATGATCTGTATTTTAAAAGTCATGTGTCGTTATCGCTAGAGGTTCACGATAGATAACAAGTACTTGAAGTGTGTTTATTATACGCCTTCAAACCCTGGGTCGTTTGGGGGTCCAGACAGACTGTACAGGTCTCTGCTAAATGAAGAATGTGGAAATAAGTTAAATAAAAATGAAGTTGCAACATGGTTAGCTGGAGAAGATACATACTCTTTACATAAGCCTATAAGACTTAATTTTAAAAGAAACAGAGTCTTTGTGACTAATATCGATACTCAGGTGTAAGCAGATTTAGTAGGCGCCTCTAGTTATTCTTACCAGAACGACAATTTTAAATATAAGCAAACTTGTATAGATATTCTATCGAAATATGCGTGGGTACGGGTTCTTAAAAACCCCGGTGCAGAGGCAAAGAAAGCGTTTGAAAACATTCTCTCTGAATCCAGGGTCCCCAAAAAGCTTCAAACAGATTGCGGAAAGGAGTTTTTTAATCTTTTCATAATCTTATCGAGAAACATGGGATAATACACTTTGCTACTGGTAACGATGTCAAGACATCTGTGGTGGAGAGGTTTAACCACACGCCGAAGACACGAATGTGCCGTTATTTTATGGCTTACAATACAAGAAGATATGTGGAAATTGTACAAGATCTAGTGTAGGCTTATAATAACACCCACCACAGTACTAAAATGAAACCAGTTGAGGTAAAAACACAGAATGCATTCCAAGTCTTCAGCAACATATACGGTTTGATGCTGAGTACATCTAAAAAACATCATTATAAGTTTAAATATTGGGGATGTGGTCAGGGTGTCTAAAGCTCATGGAAAGTTTACCATAGGTTATGAGCAAACGTGTATGGACTGTCAGGGTCAGTGGCTGTCTGATCTGTCCTTTGTGTCTCTTCCCTGTTTGACCAGCAGGTGTTGCTGGCCATCCCGTCTTGTCAATCCTTGTCAAACCCTTGTGTGTTTCACCTGCAACCCTTACTGCCGCATAACTCTGTGGGCTGAGTGTATGGTTTGGAGACAAAGTCACACTGGTCGTGGGTTTGAGGCTGTTCTATATTAGTTTTCTTGTCCTTGGTTTTTCCTGCTTGTCTTCTGTTCACTTCCTTTCTGGTTCTGTTTAATTGCCCTTGCATTCTATTCCTGGTGTTTAATTCCCAGTATGTAGTTAATGTTTCCTAGTTTTTGTTATTTGTTAAGCTCCCTAGTTTCTGTGCTTGTTAATTGTTATTTGTTCCACCTGTTGCCCGTTTCCTTGTGCCAGTTTTGTTGATTGTTCTAGTCTGTTGCTCGTTGTCCTGCACCCTATGTTAATTGATTAATTGATTGTGTCTTACACCTGTTCCTTGCCTACCCTGGTCTGTTCTCCAGTGAGTCATTGTATTAGGTGCCATGCCATGCCATGCTATGCCATGACATTGTTACTTGTTCTCTCGTTTTCCCCATTTGCTTTTGACCCCTCATGGTCCTGTTACTTTGTGCATTTCCCCGGTGTTTATTTCAATAAACCTTCATTAGTCTCTGAGCCGCAAGTGGACCGTCATCTCATTTCCCCACCTGCACCATGCCCCGTGTCTGTAACACGGATGAGTATTTTACTCTTGCTTCGTGTTGCCTAGAGCACCCCTGGTGTATCGCCTAAAAGATTATGATGGTGATATCATATATAATCACATCTTATGCTGAAGAGCTACAAAGGATCAGACTAGGGAAAGTGAAGAGAGATAGAAGCAGTATTTGTATGGGTGGGGCATTTTGATGTCTGAATTAATTCACCCAAAATTCTAATGAAGAGTGGAGCTAAAATAAACCATAAGTGTCTGTAAAACTCACCAGGGAAGCCATCTGGTCCAGGTGCTGTTATTAGGAATTCTGTTAAGAGCAAAGAGCAGGTCATTGATTGAAATAGGGGAGTCAAGAAAGGAAGCTTTTTCTTCGGTAAGTTTTGGTAGATCGATGTTAAGAAATGAAAGAACTTTATCTTGTTCTGGTTTGTTTTCAGTTGAACATAGGTTTTAATTAAAGATTGTGAAGGTGTTATTTCTAGTGAACAGTGAGTGAGCTTCCCTTTTGGGGTTTGGATAGTTGGAATAAATGTTTTTTCTTTGTTCTGCTTAATTTGGTTAGCAAAAAAAATTACTAGCCTTATTGTTGGATTCCAATTTTTCATACCGCAGTCTTTGTATTAGAAAATGAGTTTGAGTTCATTTAGTCGGTCTATATTTCCTCAAGTCATTCTGTGTTTGTTCAGTCAGGGTGTTTACATCTATGTTTTGAAGTTCTCTATTTTTCCTCTACAAGTTTGCTTCCTATTCTTTCTCAAGTTTTTTCTTATAGGTGGAATATGAATTTTTTCCATGCACAATTTTTGCTTGAACTGGTAGCTCTGTTCAATGAAGGGTTTAATATGGTATTGAAATCGGAAAGAATGTTGGGTCGTCAGTGTTAGGGCCGTAAATGTTAGCGATTTGTTATGGGTATGTTGTTGATCATTTGCCTGGGAGTTGATACAATGGATGCTCCAAGTTATGGAGGTGAGGGAAGCCCCTGTAGCCCCCTGTGTTATAGGGGCTTAATATGTGTTCTTGTAGAGTGTGTGCGTGCATATGGATGTGTATGTGTGTGTATGTGTGTGTGTGTGTGGGGCGGGGGGGGGGGGGACAAGGGTATCGTTGTTAGTATGGAGTGTACTTGTCATCTGGTTTATAGTAATTTATCAAAAAACATTGAATTACTGTATTGTTGTTGTCAAAGATTTCTGTTAAATTCCACTTGTAGTAAGTCAGTCATCACATTTGGCAACTACTATAGCCTTTCAAGTGAGAGGAATTGATTTGGGTGGTTTTTAGCAATTTTTCAAACAACATATTGAATTACTGTATCCTTGTCATCAGAGATTTCTGTAAAATTTCACTTGCAGTAACTAAGTCATCATATCTGGCAGCTACTACAACCTTTTAAGTGTCACAAATTGGTTTATTATATATTTGAAATTATGGATTTTGGATTTTTAAATAATACTTTGAAATACTGTACAACTGAAATTGTTAGCGATTCCTCTAAGTGTTTTTTTTTTTTGGAAGAAATTCACAGATTTGACCGTTAGAAAATCATAGCAGAAATGCTCCAGCATCCATCCTTGGTTCCTTCGTTTGTTGGTGGTGTTGTTTCTAAGATATAGGGGAAGTAAAACTGAATATCCTGCAAATATTCAATTTAAAACCAACTTTACCACGTCAGTCGTCACACTGAAAATATTTATGGCACTCTGGACTGACACAGACATTGCAGTAATACTTGTACTTGTGGTGTGTTTTAACGCTGAATGCTTTGTAACAATAATCGCAGACATATGATGTGCCAAAAAACGCTTTCAAACTTTTTATGCCAAAATAATGCTCATCCTGGAGGTAAAGGAAGATTGTTTTGTCACAAGGCATGAGTGCTATCTGAAACTTCTTTAAAAGGTCTGCCTTGTCTCAGCAGTACCACACAACAATCTTGACCCCAAGCAACTGCTCAAACTCTGTTATGTCTGAGAAGGAGACCATGTCAGTATCACTCAGACCAACCACATTCTGCAGGTGTTTAGCCTCCAGTTCTGCAGCATCGTGTGAGAGATCTGGGTTTAAGAGACATGTTACACAATATGCAAAACTGGCAAAAGAAGTTGGCACTAACAATAAGACACCTGAGCTTTTTTCGCCCCATGCCTGACCTTAAAAGGTTTCTTTATTTCCGTCGTGCGGCCACGCCATCATTACGATTGTGGACTATTTGGACAATTAGTTCCAATGTTTTATCTGAAAAAATCTGACTTACTTTGTGAAAGGTTCTCTAACATCGTAAGCAAATCGTCTAAATTGATTTCACCTCTAGTGTATATGGCAACGCGCTTGGTTACTGAATCGCCCTGCAGTTCAATTTGTATGACATCATTTGGACCTGCTAAAACATTAACTCTGTCCACCAAATTTTGGAACGTCTGTATCACGCCCCTGTAGAATTCTATTATGACATCATGATTTATACCGTTGTCTAATTTCTATATTGTTAAACCCTGGTCTGTGTGTTACATTAACATCAACACTAGCATCACCACCACCCTGGCCTTGCTGTTGTAACACATCCATATTAACCACAACCTCGATATCGTCCATTACATCTGGTTTGGCCATTTCTATGTCATCCGCAATCTCGGGATGTAACCCATGTACATTACCCATTGCACCACCCATTTCCAGCTCTGCCCTGTCATTTCAAGCATGCATTACAGCATATTAAAGCTAAAGCTGACTAAACTTTGTAAAACAAAACGCTTAAATTCTCCATTAAAACTGAAAACTTAATGGCAAATTTTTTATACTACCATAAATAACGCATTTATAGTAATTTAAAATAAAACTTTAACAAATAGGACTAATTCTTTTTATTCCTTAAAACATTTCTTCTTGGTACTGCTGTCTGACGCCCTTCATTTCTAACTGGAGACATCCGACAAGTCCGAAGCAAAGTTAAAGTGTTTAAATTCATCCTGCTAAAAGTTTTTCTTCCTTAAAAAACTACTGCTATCTGACTATGACAGACTGCCAAAATGCCTGGGACACATGTGAGTTAAACTGTTTAAATTCATCCTGCTAAAGTTTTTACTTCTTAAAACTTATTTAAAATAGAACATTAACCAATACGGCTAATGTTTTTTATTCCTCAAAAACTAATGAAACTATTTGCGACTAATGGTTGCAACAAGCACAGTTGGGGTGCATTAGTTGGGAGCCATGAAGTTCTCTTGTTCTCATGAAGGGGAACTTTAAAACCAAAAAGGATTTGCACCTGTCATAATCCACCTTAAAACTATAAAAACAATTTGCACCCGATGCTTGCGAATGGCGGGGTTGTGTGGTGAGGGGTCATGGGAACTGGCGGGTCCTGTCAATCGGTCTGTTCTACAGCCAATCAGTGTGAAGGAACACCTGCACAGATGCCTGTCAATCATTCTGCCCCAGCCAATCAGCATGAAGGAACACCCGCACAGGTGCCTGTCAATCTTTCTGCCCCAACCAATCAGCATGAAGGAAAGCCTGCACAGGTGCTTGTCAGTCCTTCCACCTGTGACGTTATCACCCGAGCGCTCACTAAGCTCTGCCCAAAGTGCCACATACTCTCTCTGTGCATGCAGGTGTAACCTGACCAATAAAGTGAATTCTGATTCTAATTGACTGACTGAGACGACATTGACTGAGACTATGACATCTGCGATGGTGAATGTGGTTTTTCTTTTTATTTATATGGCAGATGCAAGCGCTTCTTACTCATTGCCTCAGTCTCAATCTCAGTCTCAGTGCTGAGGGAGGCACTGTCATTTTGATCAGAACTCTCTGCCCAGTCCAGCATCGGCTATGTGTTAGGTATAGATCTGCTGTGTGCTGGGCAGTTCATTACTGGGTTGTCTAGGTTTTAGCACATAGGAAAATTTGTACACTGACCTATCATTCTTTATTTTTTTTTATCCAAGCGGCTCAGATTATATTTTGTCAACACATGAACTTGGTGCTTAGGAAAATGCCTGTTAGTTTGACTTCCACAAACCATTCCAAGAAAATATAAAGTATTGGGCTTATTATACTGCATATCTTAACAAACCTCAGTTGACTGACAAGAAGCCATCATGCTACAGGAAAAGAGCAGCACAGCAGAGAACTGAAAACTGGTTTATTTCTTGCTGGTAAAGTATTTCAGAATAGCTTTGGTGGAGGTCTGTTTATTTAGAGTCAGATGCAATTAACATGTCTAATCAAATGAACTTCTGGCCTTAATGAATAAAGGTTTTTTTTTCCATTTCATATGACGAGGTTAACTTAGTGGAACAAATTGCACTTAACTGATGATATGCAGTTGAATGCCAGTGTAGTGATGGACTATACATTTTATTCACCTCAGAGACCTCTGTGAAAGTCTGTCTGAACATGCTAAATAGTATTGACTTCATTGTGGAAGGTACTGTGAAATGCAGGTAGTATTTAGCCTTATAAACATCAGTTCAACATGTTCAATCTAACAATAAACTTGTTTTTTTTTTTTTAGATGTGTACAGAAAATGTGAAATGAATCAAGATGTTGGAAGGATTAACGGGAACTTCAGGTAGGTGACGAACTGTAAGAACTCTTTTTCTGCATAACCTCAGATGTCAACTGGCTTAGATTTGGAAGGCCTGCCGTTTTGGGTGTCAGTCATAAATGGATACCCCATCCCCCATCTGCCAGGCCCTGACTTCCGAGCCTGAGATACCCACTGGCCCTTCACCTCCAGCTGCTGCTGGATCAGGCGGTGTGACTCAGCCCTGGCTCCTCCCAAATCATTACCAAGCTAACTTTTAAAGCATGGCCACCAAACAACAAAGGCAGTTTTTGTTGTTATTTTACTTTTACAAGGCCGACAGAAATTAAATTCTGTGACTCATGCGAGTGCCAGCTGATGGCTAGATTCCTGAGTGGCAGCGAAGCGGCTGCTGACGGGGGCCTGAGGTTGTGGTGGTGGTGGTGGTGAGGGGGGGGGGGGCTTTGAAGCTGCCTCATGGTTGTTCATTTGCTGGACACGAATATTAAAAATGTAAGTGGGCCGGGCAGAGACGTGAATAATTTCAAGTGCGAGCCAACACAGGAAATACCATACAGTTATCCCATTGCATGCTCTTAATCCCCCCCACACACACACACACACACACACCACCACCACCACCATGAGCCCTCCAGAAGGGGAAGCTGCCTGCATCAGGGAGGTCTTTGTGCGTGAAATGAGGGTGATGATACAGTCTGTCACATTGCCTCGCAAAAGGGAGGAAATTTCTGAACGAACATTCACCCACACGTGATGAAAGGCCACAGAAGCAGTGGGACGCCATGCCTGCATCGCCTGCTTTGCAGCTGGCTGCATGGCTGCCAGGGCGGGTGCCACCCGCTCTCATGGTGTCAGCCCCGGTTGGGGGGAGAGACCGCCATCACCGTGACAACAAGCCACTGGCTCCCGGTCTTATATCAAGCGGACACCCGACACCCGATCTTCGCACGAGTGCACCGTCATGCATTCACACACAGTCGTGCAAAGCCATACACACTCTGCATTGTATGTGTGGGTTACAGTTTTCCTGGTGAAAAGGCAGAAAGGGGCCACATTCATTTTCTCTGCGGTAGATTATGGTTCCTGCATCGGCAGTGCAGAGACTCCTGTGATGTCAATGCGGGGTATGGTGACGGGATGGGGGGGGGGTGGAGTGGAAGTGTCTGGGGGGGGCCTGGCGAACGGTGGGTAGTGCAGGGGGGCGCTGGTGCATCAGTGTGGATAGGAGTTGCCTCTGATTCGCGGTGCGATCTGTGGGCCATGGTGGGAGTGGTACTGCAGCCTGAGCCTGGCGATGTGCCCACATCCGACAGCTCAAACCCGGCCCGGTCCCTGCCCAATCCAGACAGAGAGCTTGCTTGTGCTACAGCGCCACCTGACAGGTGCCCCGTCACCCAGCAATCTGCTCGTTCAACAGGGTATCGATTAGGGTGACTGAGCCCCACCTCGCCAACCGCTCGTTTGGGAGTGTGCCTGCCAATGGCAGCGCAGCAGCCAGACAGCGTTAGAGTGGTTCGAGACAGGCTGGCGGCCAATCAGAGACATCCACATCGTAGGAAATTGCTGAGGGGCGGCGGTAATCGTGAATGGGGGTGGTGGTGAAAAATCATGGCAACTGAGAGAGAAAGGAAACGGGATGGGGGGAGGAACCAGCAGAAAGCTACGAGTCTATGGGTGGCTACAGTGGTGTGTGAGGGGGAGATGAGGCTGGGGGTGTTTGTGGGGGGTGTCCGCCACTCCTCGCGGTCCCAGGAGAACGGAAGCACTACGAAACTACTGCTCGGGGATGCAGTAATTGATTTTCCTGCACTGTCTGTCTCTCACTGTTCGTCATCTCGAAATCTACTTAATTTGCAAGACTCATTAAGGACTTGTGCATGGACACATACTCACGCCACCTGGATCAAGAGTGAACCACTCTGTAACACTCACTAAGCAAATGGATGTGATTAAAATTTTCAGAAGTTCACCCTTATCTATCGCTCAGCCTCTGTAGGCTGTCAAAATTCATAGCTGGAATTAATAGTCTTACACTGTACATAAGACTACAGTGCAGATGCGGCCTTGTGATTGTTCAGCAGTGCGGTTCTCTAATGATCTTCATAGTGTATGTGAAACTGAGCCGCACTTCTGTTGCTCCTCCTGCTGGGACAAGGATGCAGTCATCATGCAAGTGACCTCTTAAACCCCAAAATGTCTTCAAATAGCTACTTTCATAGTCCAGCAGTCAAACAGAAACTCTGTGGACTAGCTTGTTCTTGCACTGTCAGCACCCCCTACATGTCAGTTCTAGTTATGCACAAATCGTGTTAAACTGAATCACTCCCTCATGAATAAGGACAACATAACACCATTTGATTGCTGCTACAGGTTAATTAGATAATACTTTACTTAAAGCACCATGTATAATGCATTATAATTGTCAGTATAAGCCATTATAATACATTATTAAGGTATTTATAGTGCATTACAGATGAGAGCTTCATAAAGCATTCATATTGCATTATAAACGTGGCTATAATGTATTATGTCTTTTTATAAATAATTATAGCTGCGTTTATAATACTTTATGAATGCTTTATAATGCATTATGAAGGTATCTATAATGCATTGTAGATGGGTGCTTTAAGTAAAATGTTACTGTTAAAAATTCCGGTTAGAAGCAGGACAGTTGAAAATAGAATGGTAAAGCTCTGCCCAAACATTTACAGGAGAACCAAAAGTTCAGGAGGGATAGATGACCCATTGAAAGTGTGCCAGGAATTCTTCAGACATTCAGGCATAGATATTACTGCTCCGTCAGCTGCTCAGGTTGATCAAAGCTTCACCACTGGATACTGTGGGTAAGGCCATCCCATCATGGAGACTGGGAACTGTCACCCAAAGCCATAGCCCACCATGCCCTCAGTCAAAAATATCTAACAGAATCACGGCCGTCAAGCAAATGACACTCAAAATATTCTAGACTTTGGATGTTAAGGCATGTACCATGGTAATTATGGCACAGCACAAGTATGCTCTGGATCTGAGAAACGGTCAGTCCCCCTATATTCACGATTCAAAAATGCCTTTCTGTTTGGCCTGCATGTCTTTTGTTTGTCAGTTGATTTTGTTGCTTGTTGGTTTTACTGGCACGTGGCTCTGGGGCATGGTGTTTGCACAGCATGCCGAGGTAGCTTTCTGTCTTTTTGTTACTGCTGCTGTTGTTTGTTTTGGCTGCTGAGCACTATCATCTGGAGGGAAGCTGGGCGTGGCAGGACATCGTCAGCCCGTGCGCGTTTCTCGTGACTCATCGCCGGAGGAGCACTGGAAAGCTGTCTCTTCTCCTAAGCTTGACCTTCAGAGTCCCTCCATTTTTTTGGTAATAGACAGAAAAATAGGGAGGGGCAAAGTGTATATATATATAGGGAGAAAGTCAACGGTTGGATGGATGAATGTTAGAATTTTCTGCACTTATCAGAAGTTTCCACTTTGATCTTCAGTCCTTATGTTTATAGATTGACCAGATACCCAGAGACTAGCGAGACCACGCTAAAGTAACATACAGTGTAAGGAATGACAGTTTTTGCTTTTCAGTTGATAAGAACTAGACTGTGGAAGGAGGGGCCATTTTAGATTGAGAGTCAAGGAATTAGATTATCGGTCATTGCACGTTTAAAAATACGGAACATCGTTTGTCGTATGTATGCCTTAAGCCATCTGAAAAAAATATGTGTGCCAGTTCGTTGGAATGGCTGACACGCTTCTCTGTCTGTTGCCTCGTTTCCACCAACTTGGACCTGGTGCTGGTGCTGGGCTGGTTCTCACTTGGTGCCATTTGAGAACCTGCCCACGTTTCCACCGGTTTCATAAAAGAACATAAAGGAAATGTTACATAGGCAGAAATGAGAGTAAAGTAAAGGTTCATATGTATTCCGTTTTTTAGATTTATATTGATCTATTTCAGATTTAAAGTTTTTTTTTAGGCTGCCAAAACAAAAAAAATGTTTTCAGATTGACTCGTTGCACCCTGTCTCTATTGCCTGTATCCACTTTTGTCTCCTTAAAGGCCCTCCAGTATGTGTGTGCAAGTGAGTTTATTCTCGCTTGCTGTTTTGCCACTGTCCTTTTAAAGATCGCACAATAAGAGTCTGTTGAAAATTGAATTTTGCTGTTCGCCTCATGAGATCTTCACTAGTCAAGTGCCACAGTATTTTATATATTTATTCCGCGACATGTTTAGAATTTATTATTACATCTGGCCAGCAAATCGATCTTTAATTTTCCATAGGATAAAAAAAAAACAATGTAACATTATTATGCTAATAAGCTGGCAAGTTGTTTCACTGCTGGCACCGGCAATATTAGACAAAACTATATCTGTTATGGATTGAATTTTATGGGTATGTGCAAGGTTTGGATGCGTTAGCCCATCCAACTTTTGCTGATGTTACTGTTCCAAATTCTAAGACCAGCTTTTCTGTGATTCCATGCTGGAGCCGTTTTTTCTGGACTGGGGCCAGTTTTTTTGCAGTGGAAACGTGTGGAACCAGTTCCGGATTGGGAAAATGCCCAGCTCTGGCTCCATATTGGTGGAAATGAGGCATATTTGATGGTTGGAGGGACTACTATACCTCATGCCATCCTGTAGGACGCTGAATATGTTCACTGGCACATCAGCTTCATTCTTTTCCATTTATTCCCCCTAAAACAGATGTTTTATGTTTTGAACTAGGCAAATTGAAGAGCAAATCTACAAAATTCTGTCCATTTTTTATTGTTGTTGAGATGAGACCACCAATGGCCTAAAGTCAGGTTTACTCTTCAAATGTTACAGTACTGGGAACCAAAACTTACTCAGTTCTCATGTAATCCAACTTTCAGTAAATTTTTCCAAAACACGAGTCCACAAAAATGGTATTTACTTATGAACTACACAGAGTGAGTTTGGGAAATTTGTTCTTCAGTTAGTTCGTGTTGCCATTGGTGATGGTAGAGCTCTTGTTTATGAGGGAAAATAGCCCTTCTTAACACAACTGAAATTGGGCTGTCATTTTGTTGCTTCTTTGGATGAATTTCCACCCAAATATTAAAATTTGTTCATTGACAAAAGAGTAGCATGAAACTAGGTGGTAGTTTGGTATGGCTTTCCTATGCAACATGGGCTCTCTGCCAAATCTTGCAGCTTTTTGGTCATTTGAGAATTGGAATACATCATAAGGATGTCCTAGAAATGCTCTTTTTAGAGGTTTCCATGAACGTTATAATTTCTGCTGGCTGACCTGGAAGTGCCTAGAAGTTCCACGCTCGTGGGAGTTTTACTTACACAAAAATGGTTCCGAGGGCAGCACGGAATATGAATGGTTCAGAGAGATAACCAATCAAATTGTAGAGGATGTAGGTCCAAGCAACTACAGGAGGTGGGACCAACCAATCAGAGGTCTTTGTCACACCTTCTATAGTTGCTTGGACCCACCTCCTCTACAGTCTGATTGGCTATATCTCTGAACCAATAATTTTTTCTTCTGCCCTCAGAACATTTTTGTGCAAGTAAAATTCCCACAAGCAAATTCCACTTAGGAAGATAGCAGTAAACTCTAATGTAGAAAGGATGGAGATCTGGTCTGCTTTTCTGGACATGGACCTGCTTCAGTGCTCAGGTGAAGAACAGGAAACAGATAACAGACCACATAGTGACCAACAGGGGATTACATTACAGGCATCTTGTGACATTTCTGTTGCGATGCAACCTTCTGGTTCAGTCCATCACTCTCCTGCCTGTTCATATGTTACTATTCATATGTTATGTCAAATCAGCATTCTTGCAGTATAATGTGTTAAAAATGTTTTTGGAAAAAAAACCCAAAGACAGCAGTACTTGTGAAATTTAAATGAGTACTCGGTTTGAGCTCCGGCTACAGTAAAAGCAAAAGGTGCATGGGGAATGATTGAATTTCATCAGAATTCCCCTTCAACGTGCCTTAACTATCTGCAAGATAGTTAAGGCATGCAGAAGAAATCTGGCAGAAATATGACCCGTGTCAGACATGACCAACTACTCCTCGGTGCCGTGCTAGGACATGCCTCCACTACTCCCGGTTTGCGGGACTGCATAAAGAGGAAGACTCGCTTTAGCGCTCTGCTGGAAGTGAGAGAGATGTCGGTGGCACATGAACCTTCGGTGGGTTCGCATGGGGGGGGGGGCTTTCCCAGAATCGATGCAGAACTGACCCTGTTCTGCAATGAGGTGGCCAAGTGTGGGCCCTGGCCTCCTGTCCGTTGACAATGGTTGTCTTTGTGTGGTAGGTATCTGGCACCGGGATTCGTCGTGAGTCGTTAGATGACTTCTGCGGGTGAAGCTGCTCATTGTAACCCCTTCCAATAAGTATGTTGCAGTTCTTGGCCTCTGCCTGCTTGCTTTCACCCAATCTTGCTACCTCCGCCATAGGGCTCGCACCTTGGATGCCCTGCTCTCTGCCAGGCTGCCATTCCCACTTTCGGCAGTGATCCAGACGCACACATGCATAAGCATATGATTGTGCACATATGCACAAATTTACACATCGGCACACTCACCCACATACGCACACTGACAGGCTACGCAGCCGTCCTCCCGACACGCACACACATGCCGTCGCCGCGTCGACATATGCGGCGGGCTATATGTTTTGGCTTCTTTTTTTGTTTGCTTGGAGAATAATGTGCCCACTGTGAAATCGAGTGTGGCATTTTACAGTTGGCCTGCTGTTTGAAAACTAGAGTTAGATAAACAATGACACGTAAATGTAAAAAAAAAAATGAAAGAGAGAGAGAGAGAGAGACAAATTCAGAGAAATGTTTATGCTTGTAGGGTTGCAGCAGATTCACAATTTTCTCCGTCTCGCTGCCTCTGAGTCGCAGAAAATAAAGGGAGGCTGGAGGCTTTCCAACCACTGAATATTTAGAGGCTGTGATATATACAGCAGGTTTGTATATTAGCACTCCAGCTCTCCTTGGAGCTGCGCTGGGTACATTATGCAGGCATCAGTCAGCTGTTTGGGCTGAGCTGGATTCTCAACCCTGTTTAATCTTCCTGGTGCTGATAACACTCAATTTTGAAGTCCACCTGGTCAGGTCAAAAGCAGAAACACAGAGCTCTGTGGACAACCCATCAAGCTTGTAAGGGCTGAAAGAACTTCCTTGCCCTGAATTTTCACATCTAGTCTTGCTGTTTATTCCTTTATTTAGTGGATACTTTCATCCAAAGCAGTGGGCGTCTTTGAGAAAGTAGGGTCAGACAATAGCTGAGAAGTAGGGATTACAGGCCTTGCTCAGGTAACCAGCAGTGACATCACTCTGCTGACCTTGGGATTTGAACTGACATCCTTTTGATCACAGGCATAGTACCCTAACCTACCTACCCACCTGAGCCACACAATGCCCTCTGCTAATCTATGGTGTCAAGCCACTCTCTGTGGTAATTTATTTTGTATGCAATTTCAAATTATTTTACCATCTCTGCTGCGTTCCTGAGAATTCATATTGCTGTGATCCAGGCTGATTGAAAGCTTCCAAAGTGCTTTCAAAAATTGCACGCTCTCATGATGTGCCTGATGGTGATGTTTCCGAACAGCTTGGTGGCCGATGCAGTTGCTGCCAAGTACGGAAGTGTGCATCGTAGAATTATGCATTTTTGAACATAATGATGGTGGTAGTGGAAGAGCATGCCTTAATGGATGGACTTGGAGAACACCTTGGGATGCCTCCTACCCTCGTATCATTACAAGGAAAGGAAAAGCATCAATGCAGGCTAAGAGCAAGCTCGTGGGAGCTTTACTTACACAAAAATGTTCTGAGGGCAGAACTGAAAATGATTAGTTCAGAGAAATAACCAATCAGATTGTAGAGGAGGTGGGTTCAAGCAATTTGAGATGGTGGGACCAAGACATATGACTGGCTGGTCCTGCCTCCTCTAGGTGCTTGGATCCACCTCCTCTGCAGTTTCATTGGTTATCGCTTGGAACCAGTAATTTTTTGTTCTCCCTTCAGAATTTTTTTGTGTAAGTAAAACTCCCATGAGCTAAGACCAAGCCCCGCAGTTCAGTAATATCCACCAAAACCATAGGGAAACACAATTGCTGAAATGGCCCTTTCCAGATGTCTGGGCTTACATGACATTTTAAGTTATTTTTCCTCTTGTGTGGTGAGGACTTGTCTTTGAGCCTGTTGAGCATGTTTGGTGTATTCTATAGGGGCTGAATCGGCCGCTGGTGTACAGCTGGGTAATTAAATCTGCCCTCTTTCGAAGGGTAGTCTTCCCTCTTTTCTTTCGCTCCGTTCTGTGTTCCTTTTCAGTTCCTGGTATCGCGTAGCAGCCCGGCTGGGTTTATCGGGGTCGAGCCATTGAGCGAGCCACTGTGGGGGGCCTGCCACCTGGCTCTGAGCGCCGTCTCCGTGGACTGTGGGAATCTGCTGGCTTTTCAGACTCACCTCTCGACCCACTAGCCCCCCCCCCCTCACCCCCACCGTCACTCGCAGCATGCCAACCAATCCCTGTGCCAACAGCTGCCTCCCTGCCTTGGCTCTGTCTCCGTCACTTGCTACAGTGACTCATAATTGACCCCTTGTTTCTTGGTCGTATTGTGGACCTTCTCAAAGGGGCTCTCAGAGAAACACACCGCCTGACACTGAAGGAAACCTTGCTTTATTTTCCATCCATCCATCCATCCATCCAACTTCTGTACCCACTTGTCCAATTCAGGGTTGCAGGAGTCCACTACGGTTACAAACCAGGGAATAACCCAGGACGGGATACCATCATATCTCAGTCTCTTCATTTTTTTTACAATTAAAATTACATGTCATTTCAATGGTTGCTGCAATCTTCAGTTGGATGTTTCAGTGAAGTTCATGTCATTTGCCATCCAATGGGTGCACAGTACCTTCAAAGTCAACCAATTAGTTCTTTCTAGTTTAGGAGCTCTGACCTTCTGCTCTACTGGAAAAATCCATTTTCAAACTTTTTTAAATGCATTTTTTTCTTCAGTGCACATGAGCTTATAGTTAATATCTGGCTTCATCTTATTTAAAAACACCAGTGGCTAATAGCTTGCCTTCTTGAAAAGGTATGAAATCGTAGTGAAATTTCGAATATTACAGTATTTAACACTAAAATCTGGGTCAACAAGAGCAGCTTTGCCCTGTAATTTAACTTCTTGTAATTTTCATAATTAACACCATTACTGAACGTATACGTTTTCGTCTTGAGGCTCAGCAATTTTCTCGCCTTTGCTCTTTTTTGCAGTGCCTGCTTTCATTGAGTTCATTAGCGGTACGATTGAGTAGGAATAACTCTATATGGATTTCAGGCAGGTAAAATGTTCTGCCATGTAATTCTCATAATTCCATTTAATGTCAGATCCTGCAGTCATGGATACAAATGGTGATATTTTCAAAAAGTAGTTAATAAAAATGCAGTATATTTTTAAATATTTGATGACACTGTCGCAGTGTGGCACTTTTATTGGTTTTTCAACAGTTGCACAGTAAATTGAAATCCAGGTACTCTGTGACTACACAGAAACAGATTTTGAAGAATGTTCTTTTGAAGCTAGCGTCCATGTGGAGAGCTACATATTCATGCCATTTTTAAGTCATTCAGATTACTTTGATTAATACATTTTACTTTAGTGAGAACCCAATAAATGCATAAGATGTAAGACATTGAGCGATCTGGCCTTCTTATTCAGCTTACGTATGATCTGTGCCTTTCACAGACTGTGATCGGTTGAACTTGGGCCTGCGTAGTATGAAAGTGGCTAAGTGGCAGATATCCCATTTCCGAAGGCAGGGCTAGTGGCCCTAACAGACGGTGGCTTGGCTCTCTCCACCATCATGGTGCCATAAAGATTTAGTCCATGAACAGCGTGACCTTTTGTATCGTAAGTGCTTTAAGTAGGGTATGGAGCTGGGCCCGTAACCAAATGTACTTCAGTAAAAATATCCAGCTCCCTCATATGGATAAGATGCATATTGACTCTTTGCTTTGGAGAAAAGCTAGGCAATTAAGATAAGTCAATGATGGTGTCACTGGTCCGTAATGGAGTCACTATTGATGATGGATTTAATCCCTGCCCTTTCACAAAGAATTAATTTCAGAGTTTTTCTCCTGCATGGCACCTTTTGGACAGAACCACAAGCCCTAAAAACATATGGGACCCATCTGCAATATAATTTATTATTCTTTAAGCGCCGTTTAAACCATCTTGGGCTTGCCAGTGCATTTCTTAGATATTTCCAGATTGCTCATGGTCACATTAGGGAACGTTTGTCATGTTTGTCTCTGTTATCACGTTTGTTGATACTTATCAGAAAGAAGTTTAATAAGAGATGTACTGCTGTTGATTGAAATGTGTCATTCCCTCCTTGATGACAAAACTCAGACTCTGATTTTGGGCTGACTTGGCGGTTGCACGAACAGAGTTGCCAACCTTGGTCAGCTGGCCGCAGTGAGATTTTCAATTTCAGACAAGTCTGCATACACATTTACACGTATGTAACAGGTTTATTACCTTGTAAATAGTCTGTAGGGTTTGCAGACCACCCCAACTCTTTGACATAGCTAATTTTAGGTTTATACTGGAATAATATAGATCTGCTATAAGAGCCTGAATGCCTGAGAGTCTGAAAACATGAGTGTCATAAAAGATGTTTGAGATGGCAACCCTGCATGAACTTTAGGAGTAGCTAAAGCCACAATAAGGATACTTGAAGTCACTGAATGTATTTTTGGATGTTCACCTCGTGATTTGCACTGAAGTGATTTGGTGATCTTGTATTGTCTGTCTTCGTTAAAATGTCCTGGACAGGCTGACCAATTAACTCTGTGGCTGTAAATTAGCCAATTAGCCGACAGTGTCATACTATTATTTATCTGATGATATGTTTGCAAATATGGCATATTCCTAACATATTTACGAGCGGCGCCATCACTGACAGCCGTCGACTTCAGGCGTACCGAGTCCCGATGTATGTTTCGCAATGCAGATCTATGTCAATAACCCCCCGCTTGCTAGACTTGGCAGCGGAGGCAGACAGACGGATGGGTTTGCTAACCAGCCCGGCTCTGGGCCGAACCATCGGCCCCTTCGGCTGGGCGCCACACGGACGTGGCAGTGGAAGGACTGAGTCGGGCAGGCGGCCAGCTAGGAGTGCCAGTGTAGACGCCCCTATTCTCCTCTAGGCTGTGCAGAGCTGACAGGTGGTGGTACGACTGCCCTACTCCTACGCCCAAAAACGAATGCCTGTGTCAAACAAAATAATGCTCTTACACTATAATATACATTGCATTTTGACCAATATTGTCTCCGTTTCTAGCTGGCTGCTTTTATTTTTTATGGTCCAGTCAGGTTTAGCTCATTTAAACTAAAGAAATGGCACCAAGTTATAATGGTTGCCATTGGTTGCTTTTAATAAAGGACGCTGAAAAAGAGCATTCGGCCATCTGGCCTGGTGTCCTCCTAGGTGAAGATCTTTGGGGACATCCTTGGACAGCCTGTATATTCTCTCTTCTGGCCTTATGATGGGTACAAACAGTGCACTGGTCACCGTAGGTTTCAGAGGGCAGCTAATGGATGGCCTGGGGATGGCTTGGGTATCCAGGGTAGTGGTTGGCGGAGCTGTTGGATATGACCCTGAGTTTTCCAGGACAGATAGGATGTCCCCCCCATACTCTGGCAGCCTTCCTGTTTTTTTTTGCCTCGTCTGTGGTGTCCTAGAGACGGCAGAGGCAGCGAGCCATTGGCAGCCTGTAGTCTTCTGGAAAGTGTTAATGAGCATTTAGCCACAATTGTGGGGTGAACGGGCACCGGAGAAGAGGAGCTAGTGAATCCAAAGAGGGAGGGAGGGGGCATCGCCATTGTGTCTGCTGTGCACAATTATTGCCCAACCAGACTCATCTCATTAAATTTGATAGCAGTGAGAGTGTGTGTCAATCCCGTTTATTTCACTTTCTAAGGTGCTAATATATCGTATTTTTTTAGTTTTGTATGTATTTTTTTGTACTTTTGAAAAAAAAAATTATTTTTAAAGTGGGTGGTGGGTGAGAGTGAAGTGGGGAGGGTCAATTTTAATTTGCATGTGTACCGCACATAACCATTGTTTATCCAACAGAAACCTGAAAAAGTGAGATCTTTGTAGCCCGCGAGCCACGTGAAAGCACGTTGAGGTGGGATTTGCCACAAAGGTGGGGGGGGGGGGGCTGACGCTGGAGCAGTCAGTCTGACCCAGTTTAACAAATGGCAGACATCCCCCCATTTGCTTAGGTACACTGACGGCAACATAACCTCGAGCCTTTGTTTTGGCTTGTTTTCCCATTCGCGTGCGGCCGTCCAATGCAGCCTATAGTGGGGTCCAACAGATGTGCAACCAATCCCAGTCTACAGATGACCAACCCACAAGTGGTTGGCTACTGGAAATCCAGATTAGGAGGCACCCTGTTGTTTTCAGAGTGCGAACTTAATTCCAACAGTGTGTCAATGAGCATGTTGATGGAGCCAAACCATAAACCCATCACACTGTTAATGCTATTTTAATGTAACATGGCATAAAGGCCCGCTCCAGTGAAACAGAACCCCATTGTTATGCTTTCCGTACTAAGGTCAACTCAATGTAACATCTTCCTGGGTTGCAGTTTTGACTTCTGCCGTGGAATAATAGGAAGCGTTGAGACAGCCTTTGTTTGATTTTAAATCACGCAGGACTGAAAACTGCACGTTCGGTTACAGGTAAAAGTGCAACGACAGCCTCTGGATCTTGGTCATCTTCCTTGGCTTTGGTTTTTTGACTGTCTTTGTCGACAGCTGTTCCTCATAAGAAGTGCCCTCTCTTGTGATTCAAGGCGAGCATGTACATAAAAACAGTCTGCTAAACTAATCGCCAGAAGCAATGGGATGAAAAGCAGATTGTTTCGCAAATGCAGCCTACCATGGGTCAACAAACTCACCCAAGACTTACCTCTTTGCAGACTTAGAACCTCCACAACACCTTGGTTCAGTTCTGTCTTGTATTACCCTTCATCTGTTTTTTGCACATTGATGTTATTGTTGAACTGTTTCTGTATTACTTTGGGTTGTATTCATTTTCTTTGTACTATGTTGTATAGTAACTTGTCTATCACTTATTCTTGAACTTTGTCTTTTGTTGCATTTGCTTGAATTAGATATTCTAAATTGTATTCGTGTATGTGGTTATATTATGTCTGAATATTGTTAGTATATTGTTATTCTTGTCCTGTCTATATACTGTTATTATCTCAAGTTCTCATCCTGCACTAAACCAAAACCAGGTTCTGTATGTTCTTCAGACAGGCAACGAAGTGTTCTCAGTTCACGAGTGAAGTTAAATAACACAGGCAAGGCTTGTGAATAAGCAATGTAAAGTGTAAAAGATCATTGAAATTCCAAATGATACACACCGAGCATGTATTTGTTCTGTTTTCTTAGAAGTTTGCTTTCCTAACATAAAGAAGCACAGGTTTTCGTGCCCCTGTCTGCCAGAAATCAAGCGCTGTCGCCTCAGTAAACCTGACGGAAGAGGCACAAGCTGTGTGTTCTTATACATATGCTTTGACGGTTGTTACCCTTTGTGTTTCGTCTGTTCCTATCACTCAACTATAGGTGAGGTCTTCTCCCTACTCCCTCATTCCCATGCCCCCCACTGACTGCCTGCACTGAGGTGGGGGGCAGTCTTATCCAGAAAGGGCCGATGGGTGTGCGGGTTTTCGGTGCAACTCCCTAATTAGATAACTAGTTAGAGCAGAGTTTCCCAACTCGGTCCTCTGGGACCCGCAGATGGTCCATGTTTTTGCTCCCTTCGAGCTACCTGACAGACAGTCCACATGGAATGTCTGCGGGTCCCTGAAGACCAGATTGGGAAACACTGAGTTAGAGGACAGACTAGCTGAAGAGTCCTCATACCTGGGTTTAAACAGCTGACCTAAAGATTATTCCAGAAACTTGCATCCACACCAAGCCATTGCGGATTAGACTGCCTACCCCTGGCCTATACCGTGGTTAGACCGAGAGCCGTTGTTAGGACGGTGCATCTGGATCGTCCGCACTGGGCCCCACCCTCTAGGGGGCCCAGTTCAAAAGGAAAACTTGCCTAGGCTAAATAACAACGTTATTAAATAATTTTTAATTAATTGTACATAGGCACAATTTGTCCGAACATGTTATTGTGGCTAAATATTTGGTAATGGTACACGTATTCATCCTGCAGTTCAGTACGTCATTTTCAGTTTGGAATGCGCAGTAATACAAATGAATATATTTATTGAAACGGATGGAAGCTACAAGCCCAAGTAGATGTTTCACATGGACAACATTATGCTATCTGCAGCTGTGAGTTGGTCATAGCTAATTTTGGTTACAGTCAGTCATAATCAGCAATTTGGGAACATTTCGGTTTCCCAGTACAGTGCCCCAGCACTGGAGGGAGAGTAGCTGATAAGACTAAGACTGTTTGTTGGCTTTGGTATACCGAATTCGGTAATTTCACTGGAAGCACAAGCAAACATGCTAACTCTTTTGAGACGATATCATTTGAATATGTGTACAACCAGAGCAATGCAGAAATAGTCTCTGCAAGCTGGTACTTGAGAAGGAGGCCCAACTGGATGAAGAAATGTCTAGTTGGCCTCTGCAAGTCTCCCTGTGGCAGGCGCTTTTACCAGGAAATTCTGACCGCACTGAAAAATAATTATAGGCTGTAGGGGTGTTTATCTCTGCAGATATGCGGCCATACTCAGTAGTAGAGAACATGCAATTTAGTTCATTATGATTCTTATGATATTGTAATTTTGTTTTTTAAATTAAAGGGGCCCTATTATGCTTTTGCAGTTTTTATCTCTCTTTTAGTGTGCTATATAGCTTTGTGTCCATGTAAACCGTCTGCTAACTCTCACCAATTCCTCTTCTCTAATCGGCCTGAAATGCCTCGTTGGAATTCCAGCCCTTACTTCCGTGAACTGGTGAGGTTACCTCGTAACACAATCCTTACTGGCCACTTAACTGCAAGGATCAGTATGCAGACTGCAAGACAAGGACATAATGTATAGGGTAGGCTGACCAACCAGAGTACACTGGGCTCATCGGGGGTGGGGCTTAAAGCTGTAATAGAGCATTTCAGGTAGAGTTATAGACAGAGTGAATAGAGATGTATGAGAAATCAGTATGAGAAAAGTAATCTGTTTGTGGGACATTGGAGCATATAAATCTATTGCAGCAGACCCCCAAAATAAAATTATGAACAGTGAAAATGAGCATGATAGGGCCTCTTTAAAATGTTTATTTTATTTTTTTACTTGTTTGTTTCGGATGCTGTTCATGGTGGTGCAGTGGTTAGCACTGTTGCCTTTCACCTCTGGGACCAGTGTTCAAGTCTCTGCCAGGGTTCTGTGTGGTTGGAGTTTGCATGTTCTACTCATGTTGTTGTAGGGTTTCCTCCAGGTACTCTGGTTTCCCCCCACAGTCCAAAAACATACTGGAGTTACCAAATTCCCCATAGGTGAGTGTGTCCTGTGATGGGTTGGCACCCCATTCTGGGTTGTTCCTTACCTTGGGCCTATAGGCTGGGGCCTGCCCCCCCCCCCCCCCCCCCCCCCCACGTGTCGCGCGCGGGTGCGAGGATAGTTGAAGCGTTATCTTTATACATTTTCT
>JAAGVU020000038.1:17553452-17584402 GCA_011763525.2 Mormyrus iriodes
GGGATAGTTTCCGGCTGCTATTTTTGTTGTGAACCTGAGCAAACAAGGGAATTCAAATCCTCCGGGTCTTTGTGTTTTTTCGCCCACACCAAGAGACGGGGCTGCTTCCTCTTTCTTCCCCCCCCCCCCCTTTTTGCACGATCCCTCTATACATGGCCCCATCGCCGTCTCCAGGTAGCCTCCCCACATCTGGCCACAGTGCTGAGCCAGCAATCCCAGGCTCTTAAAATGCTTGGCATGCTTCCCTCCCGGAGGCCAAGCCTTCTCCAGCTCTCCCCTTCCACAGCTTTGAGTGGTATAAAATGTCCGTGTCCTCAGACAACCTATGTGCATTCAGACATGCGCTCTAAGGAGCCCTGGCGCACGCTGGCAGAGCACAGCCTCTCCAGCAGCTTCAAGTCCTCCAAGAACGATTGCTTTTAGGAAGAACTCCATGACAGCTGCCAACCCCCCTGGCTCTGCTCTGCTATAGCTGGAGAGAGAGAGAGAGTGTGTGAGAGAGAGAGAGAGAGAGAGAGAGAGAGGCAGAAGGCAAAGGTGTTCATAGAATTTTAAAACCACACCGACCTGTTTGACTGAACAGCCACCTCTCATCCATTGAACAGCCTGCCATTCACAGGTCATGTAGTGACTGCAGGCCAATGTTAGCTGGCTGTAACTTGCAGCGGTATACAGTGGTTTCCTCCTGTGGTCTGAGGTAGGCATCGTCGGGTTCTCTTCCCGAGCTGGGCATTTTTTCTGACACTCGCCGAGGATTCGCAGCGGACGTCTGTTAACCTTCTCCCTCTCACGGCTTTTATTGCAGGTGCCACATCTTACTCCAGAACACTTTCGGAAATCAAACCATACATTATCCCAATTAACTTGCTTGTTATTCCTTGTAGCCGCCAAGAAAATTACCAGGTTCGTCGGTGTGAGTTATTAATACAATGGGAAGGTTCATGCGGTGTTGTGCTTCCGGAAGATGACTTAATGGTTCATGAGAGGGCCCAAAATACCTAGTTAAATTAAAAAAAAAATCAAGTGGCTTTCCTTTCCAAGAGTTACAGTAAGATTCTTTATTTACTTAAATTAATGAAACTTCTTTTTTTTCGCTTTACTAGGCCTGGTACCTTTACAAACCCAGGCTCTAACTTCAAGGTTCAGATCTGAGCTCATATTGTGGCCAGGAGATACACAGCAATGGGGAGTAACTGGCATTGTTTCTTTTCTGAGAGTAAGAATTTAAGCCAGTCAGGGTATCTCAGCTGGCGTAGCTGCACGAGCAGTTTTGGGCTTATCAGGCACCTGCAGGTTACCTGTTGGCTGAAATGAGCGATTTGTCATTTGTCCACTGGCCCTCCCACAAGGAACTGAGTATGAAAATAAAACAGGCCTGGATGTAGACAGTCAAGCATTAGGACTGACATGAAGTGACACTCAGGGAAAACTAAGTATCACTCACTGATAGAAATACTGTTTCCATTCCAACAGCATTGAAACATTTTTTATATATATATATATATATATATATATATTAGTTAAATAACTTGATGAGGCCCTTATTAGCCAACATGGTGTGCTGGTGGTCAAATCAACAAATACTTGGATATTTTGCCTGGTGACTGCCTTTACCGAGGTAACTTTAGGAGAGGTTTTAAAATGGTTAAGCTGGAGCACTTTGACAGACATAATACCATAGTTCACACCTACATGAAGATCATTTAAAATTTGCCTTAGACTTTTGCACTGCACTGTATATATATAACATTTAGACTTTGATCATTACCTCTGCGTTTGTCCTTCATACTCTATTACTGGGAATATGTCCATTCCTGTATAACACATATGCAGTAGCTGTTAAAAATAATTAACCATCAGCATGCAACTAGGCAGAGGTAATAAAAGAGAAGAAATGTAGCAAAAAAGGCTGATGGGAGATTATTGTGCAATGTTCTCCGTGGCTAATTTAATTACCATGTTAATTATGTAAATATCATCTGTGGTGGGCACACATACAGTACACGCAGTCGCTGTAAAGGTGCCAACTCCAAAGAAACAAGCGCACACTGCGTGTAAATACCATCGGTGGCGGTGTGGAAACTGTGCCGGCTTCAGCTCCATGTGTCGTAGCACAGAACAGTGTGTTTCCCTCTCCGAACAAATGGTGGGCAAGTAACACAGTGACGCAACTCATTCCCATCTGTTATGCTCATTAAAGGCAATTTAAATGAATAGTCCCTGGCTTCTTCGCGCTGAAGTGCTGAAGTGCAAACCAAGTGCGTTTCTGGATCGCCGCCCTGCTGGACCGTTCTCTCCGCTGGGTGTGCCCGCTCGCCTATCATCACGCTTTCCTCACTGGACCCCTCCCATTAAACAAAATGCCAGTAATCAAATTTGCTTTGATCCAATATCTTATGCGTCTTAATGCCAAACATAATTTGCTCTTGCTATTCCTCCGATTTTTAATTATAATAAAAATATATATATTCATCATAAAAATGAACAAAGTGATTGAGGGCTCCATAACTGGTTTCCTGTACAAACTTATGTAGCCCCCTACATCAGGGGTATTCAACTCTGGACCTCGATTCCAAATCCAGACCGTGTTTTCAGTTCTCCCAGTGTAATAATGACTGATTCTGATTGGCCAGAGGCTTCACACTTGACTCGCAGGTGAAGGAAGGCTGGAAAATCAGCAGGGCTCAGACAGCTGATCTTTTTTTTTTTCCAATGCATTGCACCCTATGCCTCTTAGCACCAGCCTAAATGAAATTAACGTAAGGTCATTTCATTTTCGGGTGTAAATATTGTTTATACGATGAGAAAGGCCAGACACTATAGCGGACTTGTATATCATAAGCTGCTCTGCAGTGCAGCTAATCACACTTTTACGATGCTTTATTGGATGGTATGGAATTGACAAGGTGCTGCTATTCAGGATTTTTGAGTTTTTGTGTATATAAGTATCTGCACACGTGTACAGGAAGATGATGGTAAAATGAGTGCATGTCTGTGCATGTGGGCGTGTGCTTTTTGTTATAATGTTACAGACTAATTCACTTGGTGGTGTTGTTATGTATTTTTAGGATAATGTCATTTACTGATGAGTTGTTGTCTGAAATCTTGCCATTAGACTTAGGCAAAAGAGTTTGCCTCCCTCGTTTTTTACTTTCAGCATCTTCCTGCTTCTCAGTGGTTTGATATTGGCCTCTAGCTTAAATGCTTCAACATGACCTTGCAAAGTCTTCTTACTGATGTACACAGACATTATGCTATGGATAAATCATCATAATTTGCTTCTGTTTCTTTTCCTGTCAATGCTAGAGGCTTCGCACCCACAGGGAGCACACTGAAAGGGTCATTTCCCTGCCTGCTTTTGGGGCGGAAGGTGGCATCACAATCTAGGATCTAACGTTGCAACTGGAAGGTTACGTGATCAAAACCCAAAGGTGTCTTGCTGACCTAACCTCGAGGTAAATTGCAAACCGGAATTGTTTGAATGAAGCATAGCATGATATTCATATACACTTCTATAAGATACAGGTTCTGGAGAACCTGGGCTGTGTAAATAGGTAAATTTTCTAAATTTCTATGCAATGCATGCAGAGTTTGGCTGGGGAGTTGCTATATAATATAATGCTTGGGGAGCGTGATGCCTGCTAGAAGGTGGTGGGTGTGAAAGTCTCCTCCTCTACGACATGATGAACCTAAAATAGAGAAAATGGGCTGGAGGTGGGATGGCAAGATCAGCTGTCCTGTGTCATCGATGGTTTCAATGGCATTTTAAACTACAGGGATTATGGCTGGGTGTACGTGATGGTGGCTGGGTGTATATGATGGTGCAAGGACCATTTTAAAAAATTCCTCTTGAAAATTTGCAGACAGTTTTAATTGTACAATTGCACAATACTGCTGTGTAGCTACTTTATGCTTTCCTGACTGAAATAAAACATTTGTTTGTGTATTAGGGCTTTTCTGCTTCAATTGCTTATTTTTAATTTTTATCTGTTCTGTTTCTGTTGTCTGATAGTTGACTTTGCCAGAAGTCAGGAAAATATATATATATTCATGAAATGTTAGATAAAGTGAAGTGATTGCTTTCCAGAAAGGACAGCAACATCTGTGCCTTTGGTCTCATGGTTCTTAAGCAAATAGCCTTGCTGCATGACACACTGAGCCTTGACTATACAATAGCGATCGTATTTTGCCAGCTTGCAATTCTAAAATATTGCAGGATACGCAAAGAATGACACAGTTTATAGACACAATACATCCACTAGTAGGACAAGTAGACTTGTTTATGTGATAACTGGCAGCATTCCTGTGTAATCCTGTAATTGTAATTTTCACTAGCGAATCGTTTAAAGCTTGATGACAACTTTAAATGGCAATTTATTAGTGCATTACATGCTGTACGAAATGCCAGTTTCTATTTATTATGAATGGATTGCACTCATCAAGCCACACTTGTAGGAAACTTTTGTGAATGTTGCAATTGAGCAGGATGAAATTAAATAAACATTCCGGCCTCATATGGATGTTTCGTAGTGTTTCCTTTAATCTTTTATCAGCTTAAGTCTTCCTGTCAGTGATGGACATACATCAAACTTTTAGAGTTGCCAGCTTTGGTCAGCTGGCTGGTGTTACATTTTCAATTTAAGACAAGTCTGCCCACACATTTACATGTATGTAAGAGTTTTGTTACCTGTTAGCGTTGCAAAATTCTGGGAATTTTCAAAGTTGGACACTTTCCATGGGAATTAATGGTGATACATGGCAATTAATGGAAATAAAGTAGAAATCTGCAAAATTGCAGGTTAGCCTACGACAGGGAACTTAAATGTAGTTGAAAAGAAACATCTTGATGGTACTAATAGTGATATCCTTATGTAACCAAGTGCTTGTGTGTAATTATGCGTAAAAACACCCCAAAATAAGCATCTGCATCAAAAATTATTGCTTATAAGTCATATTCTATGTTATATAATTCATACAGTTTGCTTTCTTTGCCTTATCTGACAGCTCTAGTGGAGTTCCCCGGAGATCAATATTTCCAAAATTCCCCAGCTTAACTTCCCATGGAAAGTTTATGGAAAGTTTATGGAAATTTTCTGTCCCTTTGCAACCCTACTTATAAGTAGTCCGTAGGGTTTTCAAACTGCCCCAATGTTTTTGATGTTTAGAATGAATTCACATAAATTTACCATAAGATATATGAGTGTTAGTCTTTATGCATGAGTGTCACACCAGACGCGTGAGAGCTAGAAACCCTGAACTTTGTAGAACTACCATCGTCTGGGTCTGAGAACCCTTAAGCCTCAGTGTCATGTGACTTTCCAGACATCTGCATAGTAGACTGAAATTAAATGATGCCATTTACCATCAAGCCAAATTTTGTTTACCTTTTAAATGTCAAACTTCTTGATTCCTGATTATCGGCCTCCTGCATCAGGAGTTCGTTTGACAGTTGTGTTAATAAGAAGCTGTGGTACAATGTGTTACTGTGCTGACCTCACGTCTGCCCATGTGTGGTCTTAAACCCTCCCAGATGTCCTTCCCCCTGCGGTATTCACACGTAAAGCCTTACAGCTTTCACAGCTGGGGAACTTTCTAATACTCATCATTGTCAATAGTTTCTTCAAATTATTGAAGAATTATCTTTTTTTCAGTCAGACAGCATAATATAATATGAACTCTTCTCACCTTTGTTCACAGCAAAGTGGAACTGTGGCTATGTTCTTAGGTTTTATCCCACATAGCACACTGTTTGAGAATCAGGTGCATGATGGGAAATAGACCAGCGCACAGGGCAGGGACTGGGGGATTGGAAGCGTGGCGGCACGCCAGAATCAATTGCTGGTGTAATGAGATGGCAGGGTGCCAGGTTGCCATGGAGCCGCCTCGCTCTCCCTGTCCTTCACTGGATGATTGGTCTAAATGAAAGCGAGAGAGAGAGCAGTACAGAGATGGAGTGAGGGAGAGGGAACAGAGGACTACTGGGACAGAGGAGGGCAGGGGAGAAAGTGAAAAGGGGCGTAGGTGACAAAAAAGGGAGACAGGACGATTGGAAATGGAGGATTAGTGCAGCAGAGAGAAAGAGAGAGATGGCAGGAGGTGGCCACAGTGAGAGTGTGGAAGAGGAGAGATCATTAGGAAGACCCATTAGTGCTTTCTTGGAGACTCAAGGCTTTTTTTTCCCTCCCAAACTTGACCTCGAACCTTCATTTAAGCGAAAGTGTGGGGGAATGTGATTCAGAGACAACAACACAAAGGTCTTTTTAAATTAAAATATCAAGAAATACATTTTTTCCCCCCTTAGCTTTGGACCGAAACTTGTTGTATTCAGCTGGCAGAGGATGAAAGCAGCATGCCCCCCCCCCCACCAGTACCCCTTCACCCAGCCCTCCACTATGGCTTCTTTCTTCCTGCCTTAAGGCAAGCTGCTTTCCTGGCAAGATTAATGGCATTAGCCAGTTTAATTTCACCCGAAAAAAAAAACCCTAAACAAAACATGCATTTCTTCATTCCTCTTCTGTGACTCCAGGTCCTGTCTAACTGTCAGACGAGATGTGTTAATATTGCATGGTTGGCACCCTTTAGCGATTACTAAGCAACAATCCCGAGAAATGAATAGAAAATTACCAAGCGATTAATACAGTAATTAGGCCTGCCACCACCCCATCTACCTCTACCCTCGCAACCCCCAGCTCAACTAACTTACCCCTGTCTTGGCCTTCTGGCTCATTTGCTTATTTTCCAGTTTAAGGAGGATGCTTTAAACGGCTTTAGTGCTTCTTTACGATCCCCGCCAGTGTCCTTGTGTGATCCCTGCTTCAGCTCGCAGCAGGGAATCGTGAGGTTTTATCAGTTCATTCCACACACTTCAGTTCCCTCGATGTCAGAAATAATCTCCGGATTTTCTCCAGATTCTGCTGAGGGGACTCTTTTTTTTCCCAGTGGTTGTGTGGGGTTTCTGGGTAGGATTTAGGCTGCATGACCCATCCATGCCCTCACCTTACATACTCATGTCAGATGCCGTTTCCTTAGTAATAATAATAATAATAATAATAATAATAATAAAAACACGTGAATACAATCCCACCAGCATACCCAACCATAGCAATGGATGTGAAACCAGAAAACGAGCATATTTCAGTGTTGTAATTCGGTCTTTGCACAATTCCGTCACATAGACTGAGAGTGAACATGCGGATGTCTTTGAGCAGCTGTGTGTAAGATCGAAATATTTAGCTCGTCAAATGTATATCTCTGCTTTTGTTTTTTTTTCCGTTTTTAATATGCACCTGTCAGTGATATAGACATTGTGTCTTGTGTCTGCGTAGCCTCTTTAGGGTGATTTTACGCTATTCAGTAGCGGAATTGAAAACAGGCACGGTTGACAGTGTGAAGCACTTTGCATTGTCTCTGTGAACGTTCTGTCTGCTGCCCACACTCCTTTGGTCTGCAGTTAGTTGCACATTCCTCTGTAATTAAGTCTAATTAGCTAGGTAAGGTTTAGGTCAATGCCTCTCCTGTGGGGAGAAATGAGAGATGCTTCGGGACCCCGCTGAATGTGTCTTCTGTAGTTTCTGAGGCGTCTCCTCAGGTTCACGAATCATCACTGGTCTCCCCTCCTAAAGACACTGGAGCTCGGTTGGCTACACCTTCTGATTTCCCTCAAGCGCAGCCGACTATCAGCTGACACTTTTGCTATTGGCCACCTCTTTTGTTGCAGGTGGAGGGTTCAGCTTCTGGCAAAGTGGGCATGTGCTCACCTCCTGACCAGCTGACCAGCTCCCGTTGCCAGCTGGTTTCCACGCTGCCAGCCTTGACCTGTGACCCGAGGGCAGCATCGACCAGGTAAACTCAATTTTTCTCTTTCATACTCCGTAAATTATAGGAATCCTTATAAATGAATGCCTGCCATCATTGAGCCCCAGAGTTTTACCTTACTGGCCAAATTTTCAGTTTAAACCTGAAATGTACTGCTTAAAGTTCCACCCTTTAAACCACCTCACTGGCTACTGAGCTATTGGACCCTTGAGGGTTTGGTGGCTATTTTGGTCTCTGTCACACTCCAAATCCACGTTTATATATCACCGGGATCTGTTTTCATTCTTAATATCCCTTTTTAAACTCTGAGCAATTGACATTCGAAGGATCAAACTGGCAAAAACATTTTGAAACAAGTAGGAAGGGACAAGAAATTGTGCTATGAAAAAATAAAATTGGATCAGTTTCCTGGCCTTGGTCATGTTAAGTCAGCCTATTTTATGTTATGCTACACCTATACTTTATTGTTGTATGACAAAAAAGATCAGATGTGCATATTGACTAGACGGCTGTCTTTCAGTAAGGAAGAAAAACGCTCATTTAATTTTACCTCATAGCGCCATAAAAGTCCTCAGTTAGAAAAACAATAATGACACTTGTGGTTAATTAAGTGGTAGATTTAAACTCTTCTAACCTTAAGTATGAAACCGTTTTTTTATAGGAAATGAGATTAGAAGCTTTTTCTCATTTATAAGCATTTTCCATCTGAAAATGTCAGATGAAACCATTACGTTCTGCGTTTCTGTATAAAAAAATATTGTGTTTTTTTTAGATTTAAAAATAATTGGAAAGGATGTTGCATGATTGCTGAATTTTCTCTCCTGTAGGTTACGATCGGTAACGATCATTTCGGTACGTACCACCAGATCGAGCCTTCCGTTATTCCCTCCTGCCCCCTCTTCCCTTGGGGCCCCACCCCACGTTCCCTGGCATCGCACCCGCTGGCCTCCTGGCCCTTATTTGTGCCTGGTCCAGCCGAGGCCCGGAAAGTTGTGGGAGAGGCGAGACAGCGCCGGCCAGGCTGTCTGAGGTGTGGATTAATGTTGGGGATTGGCGGAGGGGTGCCGCAGTCGTGCGTGAGCAGAATGCCGAAGAAAAGGAGAGTGAGCGTGAAAGAGAGAGAGAGAGAATGGGGAGAAAATAGAGACACACGTAGCCGCTCGCTCTCACTTCCATCTGGTTCTCTCGATCAAACGGACTGTTCTCGCTCACCGTGTTTGCTCGTGGCATTCTTGGCGTCCATGCGTGGCGTGGGGCTGCATGAGAATTTATTTTTCAGCAGGCCCCACGTGTCAATCTTTTACCACGTGTTGCCATTTCAATCAAGAGATAACATGCAACGCATACAATACAGCACAGATTCTATAGGCAGAAGTTGTGTTGTACGTTTTATTGGTAAGCTGGTCAAAATGCTGATAAAATTCCTCATATTTAATGTTAGAGGTGTGCTCTGACAGATAATAGCTTCACAGGTATGTTTGGTGTCATCGAAGCACAGGGATGTGGTGGTTACTGCCACCCGGTGATGGTCAGAGCGCGGTCTGGCACCCCTTGCTGGATGTTTAGGTGATGCTGCTTCTCTCCTTTGTCCTCCATGGTGGTTTTTCAGGGACCCGGTCTCCAAGCTTTTGGCAGCACTCGGGCAGGCTGGAATTTCCCCGAACACAAAGATGAGCCAGTTTACGTTCCCGAGCCTTCCAGTGACTCCTCCTCTGCGTGGCATCAGGGAGGCGCTGGCTCACTCACATTGCTAATCGGCAGTCTCACTGTCTGTTTGCAGCATCTCTGCCGCAGACATACGAATCAGACTGCTAGTATGAGAGTTACTAGATCAAATCTCTGTATATTCAGTATGATTGGCTCCAAAACCAGTATATCCAATATGGTGGCCGGCATAGCTATGTCTTCGGCGCTACTCAAATGATAGCTTAGCTATAGCTTGTGCTAATGAACTCTTGTTTGTGATGCAGGATTGTCCTACATTTAATATGGCCGTTTGTTAATTCCTTGCAAAAATATTTGAAAAAATTAATGTTAAAATAAATTAACTTTTAGGAATGACACAGCTGTATGTGCTTATGACATGTGTTTTATCATGTGTTGAATATAATCCGTAAAATACCTTATAGTTCCATCCATATTGCGTTAGCTGAGAGTTAAGTTCACTCTGCTATGTTCATTCTGCGTGAGCGTGTCTGTATATGTGCAAGAGAAAGATGAGAGTGTCACAGTCATGTCATGGTGAAAAGTGTAGTATTGCTGTAAAGCAAGAAAGATGGCCGAGCTCCAAGAACAATTTCTTGTTTTAGGCACTGACTTTAAAGCACGGCGTTTGTTTTTGCAGCATTGGAAGACATCCAGTAGGTGCATGTGAACGTGTTCTTGTCCGTAGTTTTGGGTTAGGGGCAGGCTGGGGCACCAAGGATCGAGGGCTGCCCTTGTGGCAGTGGTGGGGGGAGTGGGGGTGGAGCCTTTGGCTTACCTGGCCTGTTTGGCACGGGGAGGGGGGGCGGGGGGAGGCGCAGGAGGGACGGGGGCTGGTGCGCCACGCCGGATTGCCGTGCCAAAATCACGAGCCCTTCTTTATTCCGCTTTTGACGGAGGAGAGGCTAGGGGAAGGCGAAGGGCGAGGGAGCCAGGGAGAGGCAGAGAGAGAGAGCGAAAACCAAGCCAATGTTTTTAAGACTCGATCTTGGCTTTCTTACAAACAGATGTTGGCTGTCATTTGGCTCTTAAGCAGGCACCCGCGTAGTAGAACACAGAGATTTCCTCAGGCTTCTACACAGCTTCTTTCGATCTCTATTTATTTATTTTCAAATTGACAAACTAAGTCCGAAAGCACAGGAACCTGTTTTTTTTTGTTTGCCTTTTTCTTTTTTCTTCCTCTCTCTCTTACTCTCTCTCACTCTTCCTGATTGCGTTCTTTCGCTCCCAGTCTCCCTCTCGCTCCCTCTCCCTCCCTCTCTCTCTTTTTCTGTCTAACGCTTTCTTTGTTTTTACTCCTTTCTGCATTCGGTTCTCTGTGGTCGCGTCGGTCGCGTGGTCGCGTTCCGCTTTTTTTTGCGGGCCACAATGGAGCCAACGCGCCAGTCCCCCCCTGCCAAGCACCGCGGGCACCGTAAGCGTAAAGAACCCATTTGGAAACAATGAGGAGACCATCGGTAAGTCATTATTAACATGCTTTAAAAGCTGCGATTTTTCTGTGTTTATATTTTGATGTTTCCGTTCCTGTCCCTGTCCCCCTGCCCCCTTGTCCCAAATTGCCAATTCCGTTCCATAAAAAAAAGAACCCCGTGGGAAAATTTCTGCCAAAAGGAGGAATTATGGGGCCTAGTCCCCCCCCCCCCCCCATCCCCCGTCCCTGCGGAAAAAAGGCCTAGGAACTATATTCCAGAGCTGCTTTTCTCTTGACGTGTACCAAAGCCATAAAGACAACAGGACAGCTCTCATCTATATTTATTGCGCCTCTGGTTGGATCCGGTCGTTTCGCCCTTTGACCGCGGCTTGTGGGTAGCGGGTCTTCGATCCTGGTCATGCTTTGTACGCATGGTTCTTGGCCGACGGTGCATCTGTGGCCCATCTCCCCCCGCCATTGTTTTTAACCCCCCTCGCCACCCTGTCCACTTTCCCAGAGCCACAGAGTCCAACTCCACTGCTTTGCCCTTCACCGGCCTGCCATGGTGCCCCCCACGGGCAAAGCCCCATCCCGTCGTCCTTATTGTTCTTACCCTTTTTCGTAGGTGTCCCGTTGTTTGTTTTTTTTTTTATTATTTTTTCGGCCTGTTGATGTGGCCTTTCAAACACTGAGAGAAAAGAACTTGGCAACAGCTTGAAAGTCAAATCTGTTCATTAGAATTCAAGTGTGAGGACGGTCAATGTCGTTGATGGTCTCCCAGTGTCCATATTGACCAATCACTGTACCTCTTTCTCCAATCTGACTCTTTAGCAGCATGGCCTTGCCTGTTAACCAGCATCTCACAGTTAACCATTTAAATCTCCACCTAAGAGGCATTGAAACATTTTCTTACTTAGTTTTCTTGTGGTTCTCCCTTATTTAGTTAGATGCCCATATTCTAAGATTATCCAAAGAAAGCCTGAGATATTGTGGTAAACTGCATAACTTTCCTAAAGTAAAGTTATTTCAGGACTTTTATAAGAGGACTACAGTATATATGATACTGCATTTTGTGTCTAATCTCAGGTGATCAGTGTTTTATCAGATTTGAAGTAAATCTTATGTCAATGAAATCGGGCGTTTTACAAATTAAGAAAAAAGAACAGCGCAATATCATACAAATTTTCGCTTCATTTTCCAAGAATCTTGCAGTTCTTCACAAATTCATTGCCACCCTTTAAAAACGCTGGAGTAGTTCACTGAGTAGTATTGTATTATACACAATAGTATTTCACTGAGAGTATAAAGGTCTTTTGGGAAGACGGCTCCTGCCTATACTCCCTGCATGGATCATGGTATCGTCACACGTTTCAGGAAGGTACTCTTTTTTTGTCTTTCTGGTGTGTTCGCCACTGATTTTACTGTACAGACTGTGAAAGTCCTTTTCCCCCCCCATTCACCGAAAGCACATGGTTACCGTGAGACCAAAGAAAAGTCTCGCCTGCAAGCATACATTCCCAGGTTATCCATGAATGCAGAAATAAACATAAAAAGCTGAGCCCAGCATAGCCACTTCGGGATTTTCTTTTTGTATTGTTTTCATCTTTACCCCAAAGGAATGAAGGTGTCACAGGGACACATTTTATACTGATATTGCTACTCTTTGCAGCTCGATGCAAATTAAAAAAATTCTTTTATGTCATATCTAAGTTTTTAACCATTTTCTAAATAGAGAATTCTCTATTAAACTTCAGACAATTTTTTGATTTCATATTAAACCATCGTACATTTCCTAGTCATGATAGTCTCTTCAGGATCAAACATCAGACAAAGCATAATCGTATAATTATGCTTTTTTATGAAAATAGATGTTTTATTGTTTTTTATGTTGTCAGATTTTTCCTTCACGGGGAGAGAGAAATTGATATACCTATAAACACGCATCTCTTCACCAACACTAGACATTGTCTTCAGTTATTAAGTTACTTACATAAAATGTCGTTTTTGCGTACGTAAACTTTTATTGATTTTTAGATGTTATGGCTGCAATTTGGGGGCTTCTTGCTTTGAAACCAGCACTGTGAAGCAAAATGGGAAGGTTGTTAAATTCTTTGTGAAATGACAGTCGCTTAAGTTATAGCAGAAAAAGGAGTATGACTTGTGTCTGATATAATAGGCTCAGAATCTAATATATAAAAATGGAGATTCTGTGACATTGTCCCTTGATCCTGTAGTGAACAAAATATAGGGGTGAAGCATCTGGCAGTTCAATGATACCTTTCTGTATTGCCTTTAATTTTAAAATTAAGCGCTGCAGTTAACCTAGTGGTTAAGCGTGTGGACTCAAGGCCTAAATGGTGCCCATCTGTCACAGGTGGGTGCGGCCATCGTATCTGCAATGACGGCACTTAAAATTTCAGTTAAAATATTCGGTTACGAGATATATTGATTAAAAGTAAGCTGTGTGTTTCTCTCTGGATTTAAGCATCTGCCGAATGATTAGAATAGTCTTGCTATGAAAATTAATAATAGTGAAAAACATAGAATGAACTAAGATCATAGATATTTATTCATTTTTTGTGCTGAGGTTCAGTTTATATAAAACATACATTTAAAAAAAAAAAAACAATAGCTTGATATTTAGCTTTTCCAAAAACCCCTGTCAGTGTCTTAAGCCTTTAGTTTTTTTAATGCATCAGTTTTATGTGGAACATTGTGCTACAATTGAAAATATGGCTAATTTCTATAAAGAAAGAGCGAAAATAGGAAAATGTGGCTAGTTTGTGAATTCTATTTTAAAAAATACGGGGGTCACCTCTGCTGTAACTTGTTCAGTCACCCATTGAAACACCGATTGTCTCCTTTTTTAAAATGGTGGCCTGTGATCTCAGTGAGTGAGAGGACATTTTGGTGCAGCCTGTGACACGTACACATACAGCAGCGTGCCGAAATGATTGCGCCTTGTCCTTTCTTTCCCCTTTGTTTTGCACTTAACCTGCCAATTCAGTTAATCAGTCGACATTCAGCTTGATTTGATTTAGTACTTTGCCCTTCGTAATTGTGTTATATCAGAAACTTTATGGTTTTAATATATTAAAAAGTCATTTCGGCTAAATACCTAAACTGATAAATCATAGGATTATAACCAGATTTGTACAATGTGTGAAATCTGTTTAGTTGGTGTTTTTTTTCCCAAAAGTAAATACAGCATTGCCACAGACTGAACGCACTGAACACCCTGAACGTGTGCTGTAAATAACATTACATTTCTTCTAACAGAGAGGCTTTTTTGGTAAAATGCAAAGCTGCTCTGAACCTTTATAGAGTCTGTTGACTTTCAGAGAATGTTAACTGACAGACGCCTCTGAATATTTCCTGTTAAGATAACTTTAAAACTGCGAAACCTATAAATGAAAAAGAAATGTATCACAGACCCTTGTGCTCCATGGGGAGGCGACTTGAATGTGCCCTTCACCACCCCCCCCTTTAAGTGGGGTAGATGTTATTTTGGCCACAGGTGAAGGGTTTGGTTGAGGGGGCCTGCTGGACCTGGCAGGACACTGGACTCCGTTCCCTTAGGGGTGACTAGTCAAGCCAGTGCAGCTGGGGGTGTGGGTACGTGTGGGGGCCGTGAAAGTTTGGCCAGCGATGACACTGGGCCGCCCCCTTATGGCGCTGGCACGGCTGGCACAGCCCTGCCCAGCCCCGCTAGCTGCAGCGGCGCCGGCCGAGACGGACGAGCTCCGAGCTCCACAGCCACACCTATTGTTTTAATCCGGAAGAATTAAAGAAGAGGAGGGAAACCAGCAACGGGGAGGTGGGGGCATGAGCGAGGGAGGCGTGGAGAGCTTGCCCGGCCAGCCAGGTGAGACAGGATCCGGGCTAGGAGCATCCTCATCCTCTTAACAGCAGCTCACAGCCATTTTGAAAAGGGGGAGAAAAGTATTTGGTCTCGATTTCTACGTGGCACGGGCTAGTCCGAGACTTCGATAAATGCGGGAGAGCGCTGAGAGGAAACACTCTTGTAGTCTGGTAGTGGAGTCTGGAGATGGCATGTTTGGGGAAAAAAAGGCAAATCCTGCCACCGATACTCTCCTCTCAGTCGCCCATTTCCGTATACAATCTTTTTTAAATGTCAAGTTTCCTTTCCTCTCTTTTCAGTCCTCTGCTTTTTCTCAGTCTCGTTCTTTTTCGTCCCTGTGTTACATTTTTTTTATTCTTTTTTAATTGCGCCTCTGTCTGTTGGTGTCTGTCCGAATCAGCTCTGCTTTCTCTCCCCCTCCTGTCACTGGCTGCCTGTTTCTTTTTTTTTTATTTTTTTTATTTTTTTTTTTTTAGTTTGGTTCACGGTAGTTCAAGACAAAAGGAAACAGCGTCTGAATTTTGGCACCGCGATGGAAAGTCAGATCCGTCGCCAAGGATCCTGCGGGGATCCAAAAAATGAAACCGAATGAAACGCCAAAAAAAGAGACAAAAAAAAACACCACCCTCTCCTCTGCATGGTCACAAATTCCACTTTTTCTGTGGCAGGTCCAGAAAGTCCGCTGTAGCTGTGTGCCGCCTTTACTCAACCTTCTATCTTTTCTCTTTTCCTTTATTTCCTTCCCTTTTCTTAGATCTAAATCCGTTGCATTTTTCGTGTTTTGTCCTCCCTGGGATTCGAAGAAGAGACGTCTGCACGCCAGAGAGAGAGCAACTGTGCTTTGGGGGCAGTCCGCCGGTTTGCGTGGTGTTTCTGTGCTTGTTAAAAACGGCGCTGCCATTATTAGACTGTCGTCGTTTTGTGGGAACTGACCTCGGTACCAAAGAGCTCAAGCCGATCGAATAGGTTGGGTTTTTTTTTTTTGGTATTTGTGCGTGTGTGTGTGTGTGTGTGTGTGTGCGTGATGGTGGGTTGGGTGGATGTGTATGTAGATTAAGAAGGACTACGTGACCACGCTTTTCTGTGTTTTTTAAGTACCCGATTTAATTAAATTTTTTTTGCTCTGTTTTCTCGTGCCGTCCCAGTATCTTTGTCCTTTTTTCATTGCAGGTTTTTAATGCGTCGATCCTTTGGCCTACTCAGAGCCCCAGTCAGACTCATTTTGATGTCACGCGAATTCCGGCCGGTCCTGTGAAACTCCAAAGTGCGCCAACGGGACATCGGGCACAGTATGTCCCTTTTCTCATGTAATTCCTCTTCTGGTCACTTCTCCCAGGGAGCTTGTGAAATGTCACTTCAGGGGTTTAGCTCGTCAGCTAGTTTCTGAAGCTGTCCTAATAGGTCAAGGCGCAGAAAGTGGAATTATAAAAAGCTGATGAGAAAATACAGTTCTGTGAATACCCAGCAAGTTGTAAAATTGGATGTTTTGGCCTGAAAGCCAGTTGTCTTTATAAGACATTTCTGTTGTAACTAATTGTTAAAAATAAATAATCCACAAAGAGCAGGAAATAGTAATGGCTCTGATTAATATTTTGCTTAATGAAATGTCACACATTGAGTTAAGCAATTGGTCACTTGTGTGGCCTCATTGTTTGAATTGTGTTTTTGCTCAGTTGCGTTGTTTTAGAAGTCTTCCAACAAATTAAGTTTAATGTCGGTCTGTAAAGCTAAAATGCCAGTTTCACTGGACCAGAACAGAAAACTGGTCTGTCCGATATTTTTTTCTGTGAATAATTTTATAACCACGGGAATTAAAACTAACAACTGAAATCTAAATTAAAATCTTGGAGTATTTCATTGTCATTATATCTATATATATTTCATTCTGTGTATTGCATCTATCAAATTTGACTTTTTCTGCAACTAATTTTTTTACATTTTTGTCACTTTTTTTAGTATTTGAAAGTTTACTTTTAGCATTTTACATGAAATGCTAAAATATCCATGATTACAGTATGTTATAATAAATGCATCAGAAATTGCTATCGTAAACGAATTCATAAAACAATACACCATTATTTATTTACCCTGGGCCCATGTGCTTTATAAAACTTTATTTCAAGACTAGACACTTTATTGATCCCACGGGGAAATTCTTCAAGCCTGTTTGTTTACCTGTATTACAAGTTTGCAGTAACGGTTTAAGGTGTTTTTAATTATCAGATTTATTGACAAGTGGGGAAAAAAATTGTTTAAGTGCAAGGGCTAAGGACTGATCCGGATATCGACTTATGCAAAATTTATCTTTACAAAAAGCATTTATCTTAACACTGTATGGGCAACCATTGAAATGTGATTGTATTTGGTATTCAGTAGTTTTAGTGGTCAGATATTCGCTCTCCGCGTGACCCTCTGTCAGTTGAGTTAAAGTAACTTAACAGCAGTTATTGATTTTGAATATGCGTGCACGTCGCAGTTTTGCCCGATGTTAGACAAGTCGATTTCCCTCAGCCTCACTGTTGTCATGACCTGACCCCAGCCTATGTTGAACCTCATCTCCTGGTTGCAAGTAGTTATGATCCAGACCTTGTAATAATTTAATCCAACCTTTTGTTTTTATGATTCATCATGAGAGACACCGGCACCCTTAATTCTGGGTGTGCTCTAACATGTCCTCAGTAGCTGAGTCACATATTACGGTACATAAACTGTACGCACTTTAGACAAAGAAACCATCTCAGACATGCTGGGAAGGTATTACTCAGATCTTGGAGAACAGGGAAATATTTTATACTTAGAAGAAAAAATAGTTTAACATGTACGATTTATTGGTTGTGTACCGATGAGGACTGCTGTAGGCCACGGATATTTCAGAAGTTATTAATTTACATCGGTGACACTTGAACGAACAAGGCACATTATTGCATTTCATTCCTTGTATTTACCCAGATTTTTCATTCCTGCTGGACCTGTATGTGATCCAAGGGGATGGCTTTATGAGAACAGGAGTGGATTTGCATGCATATATCTCTGATCGTCAAGTGAACCGAATCTTACATTTGTTATGCTTTCAGCATTGGAATCAGGTCTGAAAAGTCAACCAGTCAAGCCTTCCGATATTTTGAAATCTTTAAACTGAAGGTGTGACACTCTTATACCAAACCTTTATACCAAATCAAAGGTATGACAGGAAATTTATAGTAGTATTACCTGGTCTATAAGTAGTTTATTAATGTGTGGTATAGTCAAAAAATATGCCAAGCTTTTGGGCTGGAATAACGGATTAGCTGTTGACACCTGTAGGAAATAATCGTCCCCCCCCCCAGTGTGTGATGGTGCACGTCTGGTGGGTGGTCATGTGACACGAAATGGTTCTTCTTTATACTTGAGAGGCTTCAGAATATGCATTATCAAACAATATGGTCATTAAACCTCTTTGGAGCAGTTATCTCTGTCTTCACCCTTCACCATTACAGAAGCAGGGGCAAAGTTATTTTTAGGTGAATGCCCCACTGGGCCTGTGATCCAACTTATAGATGAACTGTATGTTTGTTGACATTTTAATTAGTGAACAGCATGACGAGTTTCACACTCGCATACTCCATTTACTTAATTTTTCGGGGCCTTTTTTTCTGAATAGCCGAATGTGCTCCGGTTTCAGTCTTCATTTAACCTCTTCCTTTTCTGTGTATTGAGAAGATAAGTCTCCTTATTTTACCTTATTTTAAAGGAATATCTCACATTATAGGCAAATCAGTTAAATTGCTTGAAATATGCTTCTTCTTTTTTTCACATGACCTACAAAATTCGTTTTCAGATCTGACTGACATATTATCTTACGTTATGACGTATGACATCATGAAAATGACAGGACTGTTGCTCCCGCGCATGTAATGCACAGGGTTCCCTGCCACCAAAAAACTTTAAATGGAAAAATACTTTAGATACAAGAACAGCTGAAGAAGGATAATTTCATTCGGTTTTTACTAATTTTCCATCAACAAGACATAAAACAAGAGGCATCGCATTTGCATTTTCTTTGACTTTTTTGTTTTTTTTTTTCAGAGCCAGGATTCTGAATTCTGTTTTCGTTATGAAACTTAGAGAATGCTAATAATAATTTAGATTATTTTAACATTTAAACCATTTTGTATTTCTCTGTGTGTGCCGTTTAATAGAAAATTCAGCTTTTCACAGATCTTTGTCAAATAAATGTAAAATATTGCATTATCTATATTTTGAGGAATCGGATCATTAAACATTTAAATTTGCAGCCTACCTTAAATATAGACACATACACAGTTATTTTGGCTTCTTTTAATGGAAATACATAGATAAGTGTGAAGTATACACAAATATATGAAGTCATTGTGTGAATGTTGCACATTTGTTAGTTAATCTAGGTCGTTGTTTTCATATTTACAAGAAATTAAATATTATACCACGTTTTGAATGAAAAAGAGTCAATGAACAAAAGCACATTTAAAACATAAAGTTTGAAGTTGTTAATGGATCAGCCTGATTAATTTTCATTGGGAACATATTTGAATGTTGCAATTCATCATTTTTTATGCAACGCTACCTTTTTTGACATCTGCAGACTATATATGAACCTTTTTGAGACTTTATTAATGATGTGAGTTGCGGGAGTATAGTGGAAATTTGGATTAGCTTTTGTCTCATTTTCCCAGTTGTAATATATTTATTATCTTTAACAAAAGTTCTGTTGGAAGTCACACCCAGAATGCAGGCTGTGGACATGGGAGATGTTATTCCAGGTCTTGCTGGTCTCGTATTGTTGGCATAATTCACTTCCTGCTGTGAAATCAATGATTTCAAATCGGCTGAGTTTGAGTTCCCCATTATTAATATTTCTTATTAAGGCTGATGCAGCCAAAATATAATTTTGTAGTGTTTGTTTTTTTTTATTTGCATGACGGTGTGCTGTTTGACCTGAGAGGAGTATGGCATGATGGGGCAGATAATTCAGCAAAGGGCTGATAGCGTCCTTTTATTGGGGAACTTCGAATCTGGTCATGGTACAGACAGTGGAGTCTGTATGTGAACAATGCCAGGAAAGAGCTGGACGTGTCATCAGTATTGGGCAAACAAGATAAAACGAAACCTTTTAAATACAAATAAAAAAAACCTGGCATTTGGCATGGACAGTCTGTGTGAGGTCGGTGTTGTAAAAAATTATTTGAAATACCGCTGCAGTTAGTTCTTGGTGTGGTGTCACATGTGATATGTGAACTAGGCCCCTGTTCCTCCAACCTCATGCGTCGAGTGTTTCTCTGCTGGCCCACCATGTTAAGGTCATCAACACGAGCAATGTCCACGGAGCCAGAGAACAGCTACTGAAAATCTCATCACTTGGTTTACAGAGCAACTATCTGAGATCAACGTCGCGTTTGACCCAAACACCTACTTCTTGGCATTCCTCTTGAGAGGAAATGGAAGTGAAATTGCAAAGATGTTCTCTGATGTGTTATATAAAGGCAAAGTTGAAACTTAATGATTCTCAAAAGATTTGAAGAACTAGTCCTGTACAGTCTGGCCACATACATCCCGTCCATCTATCTTTCCATCCATCTATCTATCTGTTTTCTATGCCCACTGGTCCAGTGCAGGGTTGTGAGGGTCCAGAACCTATCTCAGAAGCTACGGGCTCGAGGCAGGGAATAACCCAGGACATGGCGCAGGGCACAGGCACCATTCACACCTACATCCCACTTTCAATAATCCTGTATCTATAAAACAAGGCACCTCATTATCCCTAAGCAGTCACTTTTAATCTTATTTGTTTTCAGCCCTGATTCAATGTGCCCAGAACATACATTACTGTCAAATTAGCAAAACGACACATTGATTTCAGTTAACGTATTTATTGAGAGGTGCAGAGGGGGGAAAGTGGGTGTCCAATGGCTACAGAAAGCTTATCTGGTGGTACAGATCGTTTGAATTGCATGTTGGTCAGAGGTGGACAAAACCTCTGTAAACTTCATATTTTTTCTTCCCCCAGAAGCAATCCCATGCAAGGGCTTCCATTTTCGTCTTTTGTTTATAAAATATCAATGCAGAGCAGAATTAGAAAGGATTATATTATGCAATCCATTCTTGAAATTTTAAATGATCAGCTCAACCATCTCCCACCAAAATACAGGAATCTCATAGCACGGCTTTCTTTGTGAATAGCGCTTTATCTGTCCTACCATCATTAAAATAGCCTCACGTTTTCATGAACGTGTTATTTCTTGACAATGGAAATGATTACATTGATAGGTTGTTAGTGTTTAACGTTAATACGTATCAAGAATTACACAAAAGCTTAGATAGAGTAAATCTATCCTAGTGGTACAATATCATGGGTTGAGTCTTGAAGTAGCGTCCTGTTTCACGACCACAGATCCGAGAGCGTTTGCGGGGAGCCTTGGCAGCCGCGTGGTTTCTTACGTACCCACCAAGAAGAGCTCCGCCTGTCGCCACAAACCCGTAGATCCGAACTTGTGGTGACTGAGCTCACAAGCTCGCATCTATAGGCCTGTGGGGCCAGAGCCCCTGCACCCAGCTACACTTGTTCTTACCTAACCCTCCCGCCCTCCCCAAGGCCAGTCACTTAGACAAATGGAGGACGAGGGGATTAACTCTCAGGAGAATGTGAAATGCAAACATAGTGGGTTGGGCCCATAGAGTCCTCCTGTGAAAAATGAGAGCCTCGACCTCACTCTGAGGTTCCCCTCACACCCTGTCTGCAGACCGTCCAAGTGCGTGCACCCAGGCTGAGGTAGTAGGTTGTATAGTTTAGCATTACACCACGGGAGATGACTGTACAGCCTCCTAGCTTTCCCTGGGTCATGCCCAATGCTACAACATAAAGCAGACATGGCAGGAAATAAACCCGCCCTCCCTTCACCCCACGTCACCTTGCCTTCACAGGACCTGGCTTCGTGGCCCTGCCAAGGAATTCAATGGACACACAGCTGGGTAGTTTCACACCTAAACACTGTGCTGTGGGCCTTTTGGGAGGGGTCTCTGGAATGAATTTGAGGAAAGATGCAGGTGTGGACTGTGGCGTACCTAGAAATTCTGGACCCCTTGACAAAATGTCACCTTGGGCCCCTTGAATGTGCCAGGCTATCCTTGCCTCCACTGTGCCCATGACTGTAGGACAGGTCCTAGAATGGCTGCAAGGGGAGAGGACTCAAAGCAAAATCCTGATGCTCACCACTAGTTCTTTGCCTGGTGCAAAAAAAAAAAAACATCTCGATGAGGGTTCGCTTATCTCGGTTGGAATATGCCAGTCAAAATGAGTAATGCACCGTGGACTCTGAGCAGTGTTTTGCTTCCTCTCATAGTGAACCACAGATGTGTTTTTCACTCTGCAAAAAAATTCAAAGCCCTCGGTGTCAAGCTGTGAAGCAGGGGAGGCACCAAGGTGTGTCGGGGCGGCATGCGGGTACATTCTCAGGCTGGACTGGGACTGGGTCCATTCGGTTGCACCATGCTATTGTTCAGATCGGGCCCCACCCAGCCCCAAAAGCACCAGCTATGTGCGACTGGCTTTTGCTTAGCTATGCTCTATTTACGGCCTGAATGCCTGTCACTCTACCTCCTTCCAGCTTCCGAACTGTGATTGCAGTGCATCTCCACTGCGGCCCCCACATTTAACTTTGATTTATAATGTCTGCAGCAGATCTTATATCTAATTTCATAATCTGTCCACAAGTTTTATAATTTATATATTTATTTAGTAGCTGATATATTTATCTGAAGGGGTAAAAACAGAATTCTCAGATATATCGAAGTCCTAATTTCAGTGTGTTTGCTTTAATGGTCATTGATTATGAAGGCTTCTGTGTTGATGTCAGGCGTATGAGGGCGGGAAAAGTAGCTAAGGCCGTATTTCTCTGGAGACACAATTAATTTAATTGAGACTCATCAAAGGTAACTCAATGTTCAGAAGAGGTTTTGTAGCCTTAGAGTTATAATTATAAAACTGTTTTGGCATAGAGTCTTTGTGGCCATGTAGCATTAGCACAGTGCTAGTGGGATTGATGTCGTAAACTGGACTATTGAAGTAGAGTCATCGAGTTTTGTGTCTGTCTGTCCCAGAAATCTCCCTGATGGCCGGTTGCTTCAGTGGTGTAGTGCCTCTTACAGGTTGCTATATCTTAAAGCTTCCAGAAAACTATGGATACTGGGGTCCTTATTTCCTTTTGAGTCCTATTTCTGCTAATTTCTCTCAACCAACACAGAACTGTTTGCCAGTACTTCCCCAGTTAATTGTGAATCTTTTGGTAGAGTTTATTGTCATATTTTAAAACCTTTTTCATGGTTTTTAACCGCTTTTGATGGATGACGATTTAGTCATCCTTTCAAACCTGTATACTGGAAATGTGGTATTTTTAAATTTGATGATGAATTAGCATGAAGTGTGTTTCTGGATGCTTCAGTATATAGATTGTGTGGCACATAGTCTGCTATGGTGTTTGGGGTGTTTGTTGACCCCAAGGTGATTAGATTCAATTATGATTATTTAGGGCGTTACCTGATGCATCAGAAGTCTTCAGTGTCTACCGCGATTCAGTTTGATTATTCAGTTATTCGATTATTTTGATTACCTGAATTCAGTCCTTTTTTAACTTCACTGAAAAGGAAATCGCAAATATGGTCATGGGAACTTTATTACACAATCCTAATGGAATACAAAGAAAGTAGAATCTCAGAACGTAATTTTTTTTGTGTTATTGTTAAACAGGATAACATTGCAGTGTAAATTGTCAAAAAGGGTGAACTTCTGAACCTTCTGAATCACACATAAAGGAAGCAGTACCTATCGCTTATTCTAATTGCTGGCGTTGAAGCTTGCCAGAGAAGATTAGTGGAATGACATTAGATCGTTTTTATCCTGTGGAAAATGAAAAATCGATCTGCAGGCCAGAGTTAATAATGAATTATAAACATGTTCCAGGCCGGTACTTTGAAACCTCTTATAAGTGGTCAATGAGCCTACGATGTTCCTCTTCTTCCACTACAGAAAATGTCTGATCATCAAATGCAATCATCTCCAGTATTTTATTAGTTGTGTCTTTAGCTCTGATGCTGCAAACTTTGGATTTTGATAAAGTTTAAATATCGGGCAATAATGTCGACCAAGACTGACACATCAGACCAATGTTGATATCCTGATTTTTAACGTATCGGCCAATACCGATATGTTAACCAGTGTATCATGTATCTCTAAAGCTAGCATTACTTTTTACTTAACTAGCTAGTTAGCTACCTCAGAGTCTTGTCCATTGCTACCGTAGCCAGCAAAGAGGATGATTTTTTTGTCCCTACAAAAGAAGGGCACTTTCCAAAAGTATCGTAACTCAAAGATTATCTTGATTATTATGCTGAGCATTCTATGGTACAAAACAGGAGCAAGTTTACCCAAAGTATCGTAGCGCAAAGATCCTCAGGCAGTGCTTGCTTTATGAATATTAATGAGCCTTACCCTGCCAATATACATCTCTGAAAGTCGTATGCCAACTTTGCACATCCACCTGCAGCACATGAACTCAACTCGGAAGCAGGAGAAAATTTCGGGAAAATTTTGCCCCCAAAAATTGATTATAACAGAGTTTGACATTACAGATTGATGCAATTGCATCACCACCTTAACAATCGATTTATTGTGATGCATCGTTACACCACTATCTGCCATTCTCCGTTTTTATGGCACTTTTGTCATGTCAAACTTGTGAAGCAGAATCCAAACTCAGCATTAGGGAGCAGTGTGGGTTAAGGATTGTAACCTAAAAAACAGAGCTTGCTGTTGTACCTTTATGCAAAATACTTTGAACTGAAGTTCTCCAGTGAATCACGTAGCTGTATAAATGGAAAAACTGCAAGCTATATTGAATAAAAGCAGTTAAGCAACACGGTAATAATAATACTAACAAGGAACTCCCTTCCCCACTGAATATAGACTGTTGCTGCAATTTTCCCAAATGAAAAAGATGACACAAACACTATTTATGGCTGTGGGGGGCAGCTCTGTACACATTACCTAATCGCTTAGCTGTGCAGAGAAGAGGCAAGTCATCTCACTACCAAGTGACATCCAAACAAGGTCAATTTCCCATTAAATTCAGCTACTATTACCAATTTTTCTATCTTTTATAGAGCTGAAGGTTTCTCATTGTCCCTCTTCGCTGTGGGAGGTTGGATGTTACTGCATTCCTTTGATTTCCGTAATTTGACAGGTAAAAAGGTCTCCTGTTTACACAGTACAGAACCAAGTCTAAGAACTAAGAGAGTGGCGATATTTTCTCTGTTTCCACAACATGGCACTGGCTAATTTAATTTAATGATTACTGTGCTGTAAATAACATCTTCTTGTAATGCGTTTTATTGACAGTAAGCAGTAACTAAGTACCCCCCCCCAACAGTGAATTTTGATGTGAGCGTTGTTTTTAACCTTTTGGCCCTCTCAAGTGGACTAAGCTTCAGAAATCTCGGTTGGTGCCTTCTGTGGGTGGATTCTTTGCTCTAGATCAGTGATTCACTGAGAAAAGTTGGACGGAGTACTTCGAGAGGTCAAACTTTTGCGAAGATGATGACCGCTAAAGGATGTCGATGACAGCTCTGACGTAAGATGCCCAGTTGCGTCATGGGAGATGACGAACCTGTTGCTGATAAATATTTATGTCATCAGTGTAATAAATTAGGACGCAAAGTATAACTAGGCCTTGCTTTTGCTCAAGTATGAATGTTGTTTCTTGAGTACAATTAAGTCTTTTTTTTTTGGTGCTCAATAGGATTATGTAGAATTGCCTTTTTCTGCATTTCACACTTGTCAACAAACTGTTCAGGTGGCTCTTCTGTTTACTTGCCTAAATGACATCATTCAAGCACCGCTGACTTACTGATGTCTGATCAGCCACTGGCGACAGCACTGCATATAGATGGGAAAACATACCAATTGTTTGGTGTCTTTCATTCCAGCTCACAGGCAAACAGCTGCTCTCCCCCTCAACCAAACAGACAGAGCTTCACTTTGCAGGGCGCTCTCATTCGCCGAAAGTGTTGCCACGTATGATTAATGGGCAACGATCCAAAAACAAGGATAGAGGCGTAAATGTGTCCGCTGCAGGCACAAGAGCCTTTTTCGTCAGCTCCGCCATTGTGGCACCATGCATGGAAGTGTTCTGCAGTTAGGGTGCGATACCAAATATGACCAGTAGGATGAAGTGAGGAAGAACTGTGCCGTTCAGATGTTTCCGAGAGCCGGGGGACTTCTTATGTCATCTGTTGGGTTCTAGCTGGGCTTAAGCATTGTAAGGAAACTGCATTCATTGCTGAAGTCCTTCCTTACCTGACTGGCTGGCTCAGCGAATTTGACTAGGGGCATGGCACTGGAATGGCGAAATTGGCAGGCCGTTTGAGCTATAGGGGTGGAGCTCTTATCATTTTACATGGCATAGTTTTGAGCAGACACTGATGAGATTTGCCGGAGGCTGCAAATGAACCTAACAATAGCTCCATTATTTTCTGTTCATGAGTGTGTCAATGTGCAGGGGCATACAGGGCGATAATGCCACAACATTTTATTCTCTCGAATCAGAAAATGCCATTAAGGAAGTGCTTTGAAACCTTGGCATGGCCATTACAAATGCCTCACCATTTTGTCAGGAGAGGGGGGAACAGTCACCGGTTGCCGCGTACGTTAACAGGCGATGGTACGCTCGGTCCAGATGTCCACGTATTTTCTCAGGGTTCTCTGATTGCTGAGCGTAGAGTGTGGGGGGGTGGAGAGAAAAGGGGGGGTGGGTGTCGTCAGTTTATTCTGAAATGCTAAGCCTCATGCAAACATGCCCGAGGAGTGCTCCAAAGCCACAGGGAAGGCACAGCGCGCTCCTGCGCCGATGCGCCCTCCGTCTCGGGTTACTGCGGTGTCCAGGAGAGCCGCGCACAGCTGGGTCGGCAGACAGACAGGTGGGTCAGAGGGCCTCGGCAGAGGTGACTGAGTGCATGGTGCTGACCCCTCCCTCTCGGCCTCCTCTTTTCCAGATGCACTCACCCGACTCCTGGGGCGAAGGCAAGGGTGGGGGGGAGGTTGATGAGGGAGGGAGGGAGGGAGGGAGAGGGAGATATGGTGAGGAATGGAACAAAAGGTTGCCCCCTGTTGGCCAGACACTAGAGCTGTGAGGCAGGTCAGGCGATCATAGAGAACAATGAGTGGCCGCTTCTCCTGTGAGCCTTTGTTCTCTTCCGTACGGCACAGAGGTGTGTGTGTGTGTGTGTATGTGTTTTGGGGGGGTCTGGTTACAGACAGAGACTTAGATGAAGTACTAAACTTATACCTTCAAAGGCTTGAATAAAAACCCATTTTCGGGGTGCTCTGTATTTCAAGTGCATGTGTGCGAATCCAGGGGTCCGGGCAGGAGGTTTCTACCAGGGTACGCTGGCCTGCGAATCGACACTGGTTATTTGGCCGTCCCGTGTGCATGCCAGGTCTGAGCATGAGGGGTGCAGTGCGGCCAGGGGACTGCATCCTCGTGGTCCCGTAATCCCCCTGCTTTCTGGAGAGGACGAGGGAAATGCGATGAGTGTGCATGGTGCTCAGCGTTTGCCTGCTACCTGAAGATGCTGCTGTACTCTCTCCTCTTCCTCCTCCTCCTCTTTCTCACCCTCCTCTCCTCCTTCTTGCACGTCCCGCTGGGATGAAATAAGATCAGTTTCTAAAGGTATTTATTCGCATTGTTCCTGTTATCGTACGGTTGCTTAGAGAACTTTTTTTTTTACTGTCTTGCCATTTTCTGCATTTGTGCAGATACATATTGACGTTAAGGGCGTGGCATATGTAGCCCACAGCCGGACCCCTCCTGGGGGCTCCCTATCCTTAACCATCACGCCCCTGCTGTTCATCAGCCTTTCCTGTGTCTGCCCGACACTGTCCTCTGCAGACTGCGGTGTATACAGCCTCCTTCCCTCCTCTTCCCATCCCTCTCTCTCTCTCTTTCTCTTTCTTTCGTGCCATCCATTCCTCGTACAGGTGATGATTAACAAGGCCATGCCGCAGGGCCCAGCTTGCAGGCGTTTTGACCTTGAGCTGCGCCCGCCCCGTTCACCCCTTCCTCCCCCACACACACCCCACCCCCACCTCAGACTGGATCTCGCTCAGAGCCAGAAACAGGAACCGGCAAAATGAGAATTGTCGCCTCTACACGGGCCTCGAACTTGCTCCCAGGAGCACATTCCCTACCAGGACCTCCACGGAGTGCTCTGGATGCTCATTGAATATGAATGTCTTTCTTGACATCACCCACTGTTTTTATATCTGCCGATCAAATCCGCTGCATAAAAAAAAATTTGTGTATGGAATTCGATACAGTTCCCATATTACTGCCCTGCTGAAACATGCGTTAATCTGTCTGAGATTGACATCAGAGGGTTAATCACTTACGTATATCACAGCTAATGGACAGGCCACAGATTGACATTGGCACAAAGCATGTGGACGAGTTTGACAGAGCTGCTGGTACAAGCTCAGTCTGCCTGCTCTGGTTGATCAAATGGCACATCTCATCACACGTGAATCGTTCACTTTGATTATTTTAGAAGCTTTTATGACCAATGAGTTTTAAAATCTCGGAAGCCCTAAAATATGTTGTAGGCCGATACAGAATTAGGCATGAGAAGAAAAAAATCTATACCAATCCTTAAGATTGTTGTGCAATGTTTATCAACTTTGTACTCCAAAATCATTGCATGTAATTTCTAGGATTTAACCTAATCCGATTTCTGATCTAATGCAAGAAGGGGACCAGCTGGTGAGTCCAACCTAAGGTGTGCTGCAGAAGAGGTAGAAAAGTGTTTTTTCTGCTAAAAAGTCATACGTGAGACTCCTACCGGTTGTAGGATCCTAGTCCTGCATTACCAACTGGCTGTTTCCATCCTAATTGCATCACCTGAATATCACGAGTGAGAGCTACTTATGTAATTTACGTTCTATAGCATAATTATAGCATGAGATATATCTCTGTGACTCATGCTGGGCTCTGATGTAGTATGAAGTGTGGTCATGGACAGAGTCAAGGATGTCATGAGTAAATTTGTGTAAACAGTCTGGGTCGCGGGCACAGAAATGGAATCGGGTGGTTGTCTTTTGGGAGGATCCAGTCCTACCTATGATTCATGTTCGGAATGTGTGCTCCTTGTGCTGAGATTGCATGCAGGGGTCATTCTACATCCTCCTAGGTCACGGCACTGCCATGGACGTCAGCCTGTAAGGTTTGTTCCAGACACTGCTGCTGTGTGCAGTGATATAACACTGCATGACCTCTCCTGCTCCCTCCCTCCCTCCATCTCTCTTCTGCCCGCGTCTCGTCTAAATATGGGTGGCACATTCAAAGCCGCGGTGTACGTCTGAGTGCAAACGTGCATGCTTCTTTGTGCGAGCGTGTGGCACACGGCCATCACACGCATGTTCACGACGTCCTGGGACGAGAGGTCGGATCGAATTGGTGACATTGACAATCTGCAACCCAATCATATTATCAAATATTAGAGAGGCTGTTTGAAAAGAAAAAAACAAAAAAACTGGCAGATAGAAATAGGGGGGCTCCAAAGAGCCTGGATAATTCTGGGTATCTGAACAGCCCATAAAAACAAAGACAGAAGGGCAGACAGTTTTCCTTCTACAGTTTTAGATGCGCCAGCCTCGTCTGTCATTCCTGCGCCGGTTGGTTGTGGGGTTATCTTTGTTCTTCTTTATTTACTGATGTATTTATACACATTTGGCAGCTGTGTTGTCGAGAGGGAGAAAGTAACAGTCTTGTTGAGGTGCTCGATTTCTTGAGTCCCTCTATCGGCGCCAGAGATGCGGAAATGTAATTTTTTTTTGTCATTTGATGTTTTTCTTCTATGTTTCCATTAATAATTGGAGGCAGAGCAGTCACTGCTGGGGACAAGCCATCCCAGCGGGAACATCGCTGTTAGAGACGGGCTGCCAGGTGGAACAGTCGGGCACGTGTTGTGTTGGGCGGTGTGAACGCTTGGGACTCGGTTTAAGTCCGAACTGCATGCACGACAAGTCGACTAAGACCAGCGGCCCTGTTAAAACCCGCCCGATATTTGTGCCGCATCGATGTCTGGGCTATGTCTGGACAGAAATAGGGTTATAGATGAGGTGGCTTTTGGGGGGGGGGTGGATAATGGTTGGAGAAGGACAGGCGGGGACTCTCTCTGGAAAAGAGCTGTGATTATGGCTGTATATTGATTGCTGATTGCACCGTTAATACTGCAGGCACACCGCATGGTGTGCTACTATCAACAAAGAGGATCTGGGGCTTTTGGAAATCAGGCACTGTGAAGGAACAGAACAGGAGAGAGAGAGAGAGAGAGAGGGAGAGAGAGAGAGAGAGGGAGAAGATGGGAAGGAACGTGTGGTCAGGAGACTTTGCTGCCACCCGTCGCTGATTTCCATGTTGTCTGATAGTATTCCTCTTTCCTTGCGATTTTTCTTCCCTCCTTCTCTCCGCCTTCATCTCTCTTTTCCTCCTTTATCTCTCTCTCTCTCCTCCTTTTTCCCAAAGCCCAGGGGAGCCAGTGAAGATTAAATGTAGCCTCTATAAGCCGTGCACATCATGTAGCTATGTTTGTGTGGCCTCTCTCTTTCTCTCCCTCTTTCTCACTGTCGCTCCATTCCGCTCTCTCCCTCTCTCTTTCTCTAAGATATTCCCTCAGTGATGCCGGGTCGTGATTCAGAGGGGAGTGAGGCAGAGGCTGGGGCCAGCGGGGGGGAGAGGGGGATACAGTCGAGCGGGAACAGGACCCGATCCAGGAGACGTGCGGCATGAAAAGGGATTTGAGAAAGAGATGAAACAAGGGCGGCGATTTATAAAGCAAGAGCCGATCGGCTTTCCCTTCTCTCTCTCTCTCTCTCTCTCTCTCTCTTTCTTTCTGTCGCTCTCTCTCCCTCTCCCTCCCTCCCTCTAGTTCTCTTTCCCCAGTGGCATAGAGGAGCGGGCCTCTGGTTTTAAATGATTTCAGCTGTTTGAGGAAATGAATGGATGATATTTTGTGTTTTTTTTTGTCTCTCCCTCCTGCGTTTTTCACCCCCTGCCATTGAATGTGGACTTATAAAGGAATCCGGGTATTCGGGAAGGG
>JAAGVU020000038.1:17600879-17617177 GCA_011763525.2 Mormyrus iriodes
ATACACACACAAACACACATAAGGAGGCGCCTCTTGAGACACCTTTTCCTTTTCCCTCTCCAGCCGCCCTTGCGACGGCCCTGTGCCGCACCGAGCAAAGGGTGTGTTTGTGGTGTGATTGCCTCCCCGCCCCTTCTGCAGATAGACACAGTGAGCGTGTTCTTCATCTTAACAGCACTTCACAGCGTAATCGCAAGGACGCATTTCAGATTTTAAAGCACTTAATGGATGCCTCAGTAAATTATAGTTTTTTATCAGAGACCTGCTTGGATCCTTCTCGCCTTTGTCTGAACCCCAAATCCTCTCTCCCCTGGCTGCTTTCTGGGCCTTTGGCGGATGAGTGACTTCAGCCGTGACCTGCACCATGGTCTCCTTGAGATACATCTGGAGGAGCACTTGACAGGATCTCTTGTCTTCTCTTCTTTGTGGATTTACCGACCTTTCAAGATACACAAGCTGTGTCTGGCGCCTTTTTTTTCTGAAATGTATCTTCTTAGGAGCAGATTTATCAGCCATCTCTCGCCAGTGAGAAACGCGCTCTAATCGCTTATCTCTCAGAGTACTACACCTGTACATTTTGTACCTTCAGTCAAAACGAGAAAAATTTAGGCCTTCATTTTCATCATAAGTTCTAGTTTTGTGTTTTAGTATTCTAGTTTTTTATGACCATAGCAAAAGTCTTAACAAATCTGATACTTGATACTTGGAACAATGATTTTTTTAAACGCTGGCTGCTATTTGTCAGGCTGTTGATTGACAGAAAGCTGGGCCAATGGGGCGCTGGCACTGGTGAGATGTGGCACTGCAGGTTTATCCCCTCCCCGTCTGTGAGAATGGGGTCGAGCGCAGCACTGCAATGCTGCTGCTTCAGTCCTCGGGCCCCCAGAGTTGCGCAGCCACTGTCCTGAGGTGGCTGGATAATAATGGAGGAGAAGCACTGACATAAGCTCTGATCCTGTCCCTCCCCCTTAATGTATCCTGATTCCTGTCTCCATCCTAAGAATAAAGGCGTGGGAGCTCGAGAGTTCTGACACGCTGAAGGATCCACAGAATACAGTGTTATCCTCTCCCCATGCCAGGCAGGTGTGACACACTTCCTGTTCCATCAGGCGGCATGATGAGCCCTACCACAGACGCACGTTTTTATTTGGCTAGCTTTTTATGACATCAAAGTCTACACAAAAGGAGTCAACATACATCCTTCAATCAGCGGTCGATGACAGGCAAAGGCCATCCCAAGACATGAGCTGCAGATGGGGAGACGTATCACCTGCTTGTCAACCTCACATCTTCTCTGTTTTGAAGCACCAGCACAAAGTATACTGGGCACGCAGTGGCCAGTCACATCACTTTTGGCTTGGGTTTTCAGCTGTATTTATTTTTAAATTTATTAAGCAGGCACTTTTTATCGAAAACTATGTATGTTTTTTCCCCCCTTTTTTTTTAAAAAAAAAGCAGGGTCTTGGAGTTCCAAAAGAAACCCAGACAGCTCCTGGATCAATTGTGGGTTTAGGGACCTCGCTGAAGGGCCCGACGGTGAAATCACCGGCCGCAGGACAGATACGAACCAGCAACCTTCTGATCACAGATATAGCCCTTTATTTATAGATCTCCATATGAATGCATGGCTGGAAGTTGAAAAGAATGACTGGCACGGATCTGCACATTAACCTGCACATCATCTAGAAACATCTCAGCAGAGCTGTTCATCCCCTTTTCGATTACAATGGCAGCTATTCTCAGAGCAAATCCCTGCAATGAAGCAGTACAATAATTCTGATTTATTTGTACAAAATTAGCTATTTCTGCTGTGCTTGCACTCGATGAAATTAATATATCGTTGAGAAAAATGCAGATGAAATGTATAGCGTTGATATAGTTCTTCATTATGGATTTCTGCTTTATGCACAAGCAAACACAAACACGCACACAAGCGCGTGCCAGATGCTTATAATTATTGTATACGATGCAGCACGTAGGTGTGGTGATGAATCTGATAAGACTGGGATACGCAAGGTTAAGCAAGGGAAAGTGCTCGGAAAGAAAAGCCCCGGTCTGGCACGACACTGTCACCGTCTCCCTGGCCTCCATTTTAAGCGAGACGCTGCCGTGCATTTTCTGCCTTGCGGCTTCAGCATCTGAGTGTCTTCCTCTCTACGCCACGCTAAAAATACCAAGCGACGGGCCACTGCAAAGCCAGAAACACCCTGTCGGGCCCCGAGGGCTTCTCCATTAATGAAAAAAGCACAACAATAATAATAAGGCATGCAGAACTAAATGTGTAATATTAAAAAGGCCAAAGGCCAATAGTTTAATAACACTGATACCACTCAAAATATGAGAATGCAATGAAATGAAAGCTGGTTCACGCGTTATGTTGGTTCAAGTACTTCAAAAGCCTTAAAATGTCATAAATATTGATTCAGCGAGAAGGAATTTTGAAAGTGTTTTTTTTTTTTTTTGCCGTTACTAACCCCTTAATATTTCGCTTTGGTCTCTGACGTTTTATCCATGGTTGTTTTTTATGGATTGTGTTAGATTTCAGTCATTTCCTGCGAATGTTATCCTGACATCGTAGTGACCGATCAGGGTGTGAAGCATCATGTGCTGATGCCACACTGTAGCGTTGCCGTTCCCCCCGACGGAGCGAGCGCCGGCAGCGTGTTATGTCAGGGGGCAGACTTGCCGCGAAGGCCTGCAGGCGGAGGGCATGACCTGGTGGCCTTTGTGCTGCCAGGTCCACGTCTTATCTCAGAATTGGCTCGGATCAGATCAGGAAGCAATACAGAGAGGCATCTGTTAGATGGCTTTGAGGACTCATCTCTTCTTCATAAGCAAACCTACCCTAGCATGGATTAAAAATCCAAACAAATAAAATTGCCCATATGTGTTAAATATTATATTTAGTGCATATTATGGTAATATGTCAAAACATGTCAATGTCTACATATGGGGGGGGGGGGGGCGTAAACAAAGTAACAAAACCACAACAGTGCAAAACAATGTATTGATATCCAATACTGTGCTAGGAGGACACCTTATGCCATCATAACAGCTTCGGTCCTTTTTAGAATGATGTCATGCAAGAGTTGGATTTTAGATCCAATGTTCACAAAGAAAAGCCTCGGTTTTTTTCAGGAATGAAGATGGTGGAGATCTACTTTGCAATCTGTGTCCCAGAACTTCCCATAAACATTCGGTGATGTTTATATCTGGTGATTGGGGAGGCCACAGAAGGTATTTTGCTTCATCCTGGTGTTCATGAAACCACTCTTGAATTTGTTTAGCAATGTGTAATGTGGTCGTTACCATCTTGGGAAATGGGACCATCATGAGGAAACTGTTGGCACCATGGAGTGCACCTCGTTTAGTCAAATGGCCTCATATTCCTCAGGTCTTATATGACCATGCAGAGAAATCATCTAACCAAATAATTCCAGGAGATGGATGTCCGTACAATATGGATCGCCCACCATGTTTGACATTTGGCAACAAACATTGTTGGCTGTAGGTATCCTTCAGCTTTCTCCAGATGTAAACACATCTATGTGGCAAAGGGGCTGAAAGATGACTCATAAAACCATATTAGTTTAATATCCATTGATCAAGGGTCCAGGTCTTTGTGGATGGATACATGTGGCTTCTGACTGACAGCCATGCCATTAATTTCATGAAATACCAGGGGTGATTCTAGGATTTATTAAGATGGGGGGCAAAAGACTGGCCATAATTAATTCGGAGAGACCTACATTATCATTAACCAATGATATGTTTTGAATCAGGGAGTGACAGGAGAGGGGGCACTGCGCGGCCAATCAGCTTTCAGATGGGGCTGCTGCCTCACTGGCCCCGCCCCTGTGCACACCCCTGTGAAATACAGTTTCATTGAGACTAGGTCACAGATGTGCCGATTTAGTTCTGTTGTAATTTTTAAGCCATTTTTTTGTTGTGTTTTGCAGTAATCTGGTTGTGTCCATCTGTCCCTGTCTGTGACCACTGATCGTCTACTGATGAGTTTGTTCATGTTTGACGTGACCCTGTCATGGTTTTTGAGACAGTTCCCCTTAATATGAAATAATGTAGCAAATATAACTGAAATCACATCAAGCCTAATATAACTCATGTTTGCACCTTAGCATAATGTTGTGATGTGAGTCATTCTCCATGTGGTATTTGCTGTTATTTTGGCCATTACCTGTATATCTCAAAACTAAAGCTTCAATGATAGGATGATCTTCCCTGTTACCGAACAGTATATGTATTGCTGCTATACATAAAAATGTGCACCATTCATTTTTGATACTTTTTTCTACTACCTGAAAATTATATAAAAATAATTATATAAAATGTTTATTATATTTTAATATGATTATATACATAGCATGAAATTATATCAAAATATAATAATAATTTAATTTTTATATATGTGTCTGTTTTAAAAATAGCTTAAAAAATTTTTCAAGATCTTTTCTTTAGTTGAGAAGTAATCATTAAAGTACAGAATGACTGAACTTGAGATCTTTGGCTTCAACACAGGAGCACCTTGGTTGCCCTGGAGACTGCAGAAGAACAGGAGCAGATGCCACCTGGTGCATTAGTCGAATCCTTTTTGTCCTCCTATGTCTGCAGGTCCGCGATGGGGAAGCTGCTTTTTTCTCCCGACCAGGTGGGCATTGGGGCTCAGTGGTGAAAGCCAATTAAAATAATGATCACATTTGTCCAGTTCTCACCAGCTGTGCCCACAGGAGAGAGAAAGGCAGGCCGGTGCAAGGACTGCGGTGGGTGTCAGGGCGGGGGTGGAGCCGGCAGGTGGGCGGAGGTCACGCTGAAGCGTTGATTTAAACTGAGTTTAGATCCGGCCGCGTCGCCCTGCCCCCATTCAGAGGGTTGGGGGGGGGGGCGCTGAGGCGCCTACTACTTTCTTTTACATTTTGCTTTCTTCTCCTTCCTCTGATTATAAGAGTGCCATTACTTCTGGGCCGGGGCGGTGGGGGGGCAACAAAGGATGAGAGCGGGGGCAGGGAGGAGGTGCTCTGGGTTCTGGCTAAAGGAAGCAAGTTCCCACACGCTGGAAGTGAACGCAATGCTCCGCCAAGGAACACAGCACTGACACCCTGAACCAGAGACATCCTGACCCACAAGTCACCGCCAGTGAGGGAGCTAGGTTCCTCTCCTGTACAGTGACCCTCCCCCTTCCTAAATATTTTTTGTTTAGCTTTTACTCAGGTACTTACAGGATGATGTTGAAAACATCAGCACAGTGAATTGATTCATTTGGATCCAAAGCCAGTTCATCTAAATGAAATATTACTACCGGCTTGCTGCAGAGATTTCTATCAATAAAAATTACATATAATACCTTTTTTATTGAAAATAAGTATTTAAACATTCTCTGGAAAGTTTTTCTTGATTATGCTTGATAAAAGTATACTTAATATATAAAAATGTATACTTATCTGTTTGATCATTTAAAAGAACAACTCCATATTTATTAAACCCATAAACTCAACTCCCAGAAGAACTGCGGTACTGTAATGTACTGTGTTCAAGCTAAAGTAATTAAAAAGCCCATATTAAGTCATGTGTTTCACAGTGATTGCCTGTCAGTTATACATTCATTTCAGTTATTAGTATGTAATTAACATATTTCAAAATGGAGTACGCTTTTTATGATCTGCATTATTAAGGGAAGGATCTGGGCCAGTAGATGTTGAGGAAAGCCCCCATATTGTCGACTCTTTGGGGGATTATTGCCTTTGCTTCATATGGCTTTCATAACCCCCCCCCCCCCCAGCGCTCCATTCACAATCCGCCACACTCAATCAACCTCCCCCCTCCGTGCCCCTACCCACATGACTCCGCACTTCAATCCATGGCTATTTCAAAGCGTGCCCCCCCTGCCTCTGGGGAGCCCCTTGGGGGTCTCCTGGGGCATAAGTTGAGCAGACAAGCGTGTCGGGGTGGGGGAGGGCATCAGGGTGACTTCTTCAAAGGGAACAAGGCTCGCCACCTGTCCCGGGACAACCCGCCCCCCACTACGGCTGGTGATCACAGGGCCTATTTAACGTCACAGGTCATCGATGGCCTCCAGTCAGAGACAAGAGTCCTTGCCACTGGAAAAATCAAGAACCATATATCAAACAGCAAAACAAAAATGTTTTAACGTCATTAACTCTTCTGTTGGGTCATGTTATATGCTAGTGGTGGACATTCTTGCTGAATTGGCGTCCCGATGATGGTACCCTTGGAATGAATAAGCGGCATAGGATGCCACTCAGCGTGAAGACTTTTAAGAATTCCCAAGACCACAAGGAAAATAAACGAGTAGGTTCTATACCAGAACAACGCTGAAGTTTCGCTGAAAACAGAAATGATCAGATTTTAGCTGTCTTATATTGAACATATTACGAGAAGATTGAATGCATGTGGAAAAGACCGCAGTGCTTGAAGAATATGAAGGTGAAACAGGAAGAGGATGACCAGCAGCAAGATGGATTCAATTGTCGAAACCATAGACATACCTTCAGTGACCCTGAAGGCCTGTATAGAAGTCAGAATGTTATGGAGGATCGTTATCTATAGGGTCACAAGGAGTCAACCAGGGCCTAGTAATAATAATAATAATGATTATGATGATGATGATGAAGAGTGTGGTGTTGTAGGGATTATGTATATGCAATACAAATACACTTGGCAATGTGCCGTTGTCGGTGTGAACATACGGTTGGGCTCAAACATGGTCTGAGTGGGGGTGGGGGTGGGGGGGGGAGTGGGCGGAGCCACAGAAGGACAAAGGTCGCCATGGAGCAGCAACAGGTGAGCTGAAAAGACCCATTCACTGTCCTCCACTCAAGGAATGCCTAACAGACCAGAGACCCACTCCACTGAGACTCAAGGCAAGCCAGACGGGGGAGGGGGCCCATTTCCCCATTCAGGAGGGCGTAATTGAGTCTGCTCTCTAGGGGTGGAGTGGAGTTGCACAGAAATCCCCAGATAAATTGGGGAAAGTGGGGGGAAAGTGCAGAGGAGCACATGAATGAATGAGCAGCGGGGGGGGGGGGGCTTTAAAATGGCTGTCCGCATCGTTAGCCTAATTGACAGTCCGGTCACTATAACTGTCTGCTGTATCACTTTGCAAATTCATCACTAAATAAAAACTGGTTAAACTGTGTGGTGCTGCTGAAGTTATTGCTTGGTTCCTCTTAACTTCCGTCGCAACACAGGAAAACTGAAGCATCCCTAGAAAAGCCTAACCACACCTTGTTACCAGGGAGAGAGAATGAATCAGTTTTATGACAACAAATCCATAATTCAAGGGCCATAATGTAACTCCATGCCCTGACAGTTCAAGAGATGATATTTGCTCTTTGAGATCCTTTTTTAACCAGAGAAAACGGGGCAGGGGAGGGGTTAATGTTTCTTCCAGTTACAATGATTTCACACTTCCAATTATCTCAGAGACATTCTTTCAATCCTTAGAATAATGGAGTTCATCACCACGTAACCCCCCCCCCCCCCAAAAAAAAAAATAAGGGCAAGAAAGGTAGGGGTACAATGGTCAAATATGAAAACCTGAAAAACTAATAGAAAATATGGTAAATTTCTTTAAATGTACAGGACAATCATAACCAAAATTGACTGTATTAGCCAGGTACACCTGCATACACAGGAATTTGTTTTGCCAGTGTTGGTGCGTACATTCACAAACAACACAGAACATAAATTAAGAAAATAATATGAAACAGAAATAAGAAAGTTTTCAGTATGAGAAAGAGCATAGATCAGTGCAGTACAGATAACTATCAGTAAATCAGCATTTAAAAAATGTGCAATGTGTAAAAGTTCAACGAGATGTGTACCGCCTAGAACCAGAATCCCAAATTAATGCAAATAAATTATGTTGTACATTAAGTATAGATGTGCCTGAGGAACGCAATATGCAAGCACTCCAAGAATGTGCAGAAAGTATGTGGGCTGAGAGCCAGAGGTGTTGAAATGTTATGGGAATGACAATACTTTCATCCTATCCTACTGTGCCATTACTGCATCAAGTCAGAGCAACAGGTGCTGTAGTAGTTAGTGTCTGTACCCTTGGGCCAAACACCCAACTTAACTACCCTAGTAAAGTGTATGGCTTGTGATTTACGATGACACAAATCGGAAATCCACAGCACACGTGCTCCGACATTTCGAATCTGCCAGGCAGACTCCTGGCCTTTCGTCACCCGGCTGTTAGTCCTGTCCAATTAGGAGTGGGTGTCACTCTCGGTATGAGCAAGGCGAAGAATACAGCCCCCCTGCCCCACAACACCACACAGATGGGTCAGCGCTGTGATTTATGTGCCTGTAATTGCCGTGGCTTGATAACATCACGTACCGTACCAGCAGCCAGGATTTTTCTCCAACTACTGTGTGCACAAAGTCATACGTTACGGGGTATTTAGGTTAAATTGGACAGAATTACACAAACAGCTGTGATACGATGGGGGTGTTGCAGAGAGAGCATGGGTCCTGCGCCTTTACCCCCCCCCAACAACACCAGGACATTACCTTTCCTAACACTGGGGCGAGAGCAGCCAAAGGCCCTAAAATTATATATTAACAACTGCTTCATTGTACGGAAAATGTACATGAATTCATTTTCACCACTAATATTTATTATTACCCATAAATTATTATTACGTCTAGTGCTACAATTAAGATTTTTTTCACAATGCACTGTATTTGAACCTTAATAAATTCCATCTATTTCTTCAGCATATTGCTGTCATATTTCAGTTTAGCGAGGCACATTTTAATCTGCCCCAGCCCGGGATTTGGAAGTGCTTACATTTCCGGGGTTCTGACACTCGGTTAACCCCTGTGAAGTGTGTATCTTTTGTTGTGCTTCCGCCAGAGGGAAGCAAATCAGCCGGCGGATTAATTTCCCAGTTTGGTTTGAAAGGCCTGTTCGCGGCTGGCCTGTGTCTGCCTGCTTTCCAATCCGCACCCGCTCTTCCGCCGACATCCCTTCATCCTCCATGTGACTCCTCCTCTTCTCTTGGCTTTTATCGCTTTTGGCTGTCCTCCCTCTTTCCGAACTGTTACTATGGAATTCCATGCAATACTTTCCGACAGTTACTGTTTATTGTTATCCACTGATTATTGCAATCTATCTATCTATCTATCCATCTATCCATCTATCTATCTATCTATCTATCTATTTATCTGCCCGTCGGTCCGTCCTTCTCTCACTTGCTTGAACTCTATGGCCCTGTCCTTCCTAACCTGCCCCCCCCCCCGCCCCCTGTAATTCCTCCCCTTCATGTTCCCGCCTCATCTGCCAAGAGGCTGACTTTTACACAACAGCACTGAAGGAAAGAAAGAGTCCGTTTGCTGATGACAGTGTCCAGATCGTCGGCGGTATGGTCTCGTCTGAATTAGCCCCCATTCCTCTCTTCCTCCCTTGTCACTCTCTCTGTCTTTCAGAGCCCGGGTTGGGGTGGGGGTGTGTGTGTGTGGGGGGGGGTCGCCTTTCCCTCCCAGGCACACTAATATTTCTGCGGCTGAAATTGCTTTACATGCTTCAGATTAGATGCCGCTCTGTGGGAGTCAAACGAAAACCTGCAGGGGAGTCAGTGCCGGTGGGTTGGGAGAGCAGCATATTAGCCTGTTGCACTTCCACGTTTGTTTGCTGTTCCCCCAAGAAATCATTCATCTCCTTGGCAGCGTCCTTCTGCAGAATGGAGGCTAGCTGTGCATATTACTGCAAAATGAGTCAACTGTGTCACAAAAAGAACAATGACAAGCGAAAGGCATGTGGAGTTTAAAAAAAATGTTCTTAGTTACAAGACACATCGAAACTGAAGTCAGTTAAAATCCTAGACACAGTTCATTCATTCATTCATTCATTCATTTTCCATACCCACTTGTCCTACCCATGGTTGTAGGGGCCCAGAGCCTATCTTAGAAACAACGGACGCAAGCCATGGAATAACTCAGGATGGAGTGCCAACCCAATACAGTCTAGACACCATTCACTGCAAACTAAAGAGATTCTGTGGGTGGAACGAGTGAAGATTGGGTGTGGGAGAATGGAGGGCAGCTCAGTGCCATTTGAAGTGGATTAGGCTGTGATATGAATTAACTTTGCATTCAAGAACGATGACTATTCACATTCAAGTCTGCATCCTAAGTTCAGATCGGTGAACAGCGAATAACACAAAGAAAGTGTTTTTCGTACAGTAGATCCCTAGAAAGCACTTGTTCCTGCCTCTGTAGAAAGACAGAAGGACAGTGATTATGGACTCTGGTCCATGCCCCATGCATGGGGCCTGCAGAGCCCGATGTGGAGGTGCAGGCAACTTGCTTTAGCAGCATAGCTACACTGGGCTTACACCAAAAGACAGAATGGCACAGAAACAAAGGGCTAAGCTCGTTAGAAAATATCCAGGACCACAGCACTGTCCTGACAGGTAATTAGCAGTGTGCAGCCTCTGTACTTCACCATTTCTCACTATTAGCTCCTTGGGGTCCATTTTATTAATGGTAATCCAGACAAAATGGCTGCCCTCGGCCCAAAAGGTCAAGTTCAGAGACTCCTTTGCAGCTTGCAGAAGTACATTTTTTGCAAAATACCATTAGACCCAGAGGTTATTTAACCCTCAACCCCCTCCCCCCACCTAACTGCAAAATATGTGCCCCATCAAAGGGGTCTGTTTCTCTGGAAGTCCATATCTGACCTATGTGACTCCCATAATGAGCCAGGAGTACAGGAACTTAATTTTGGCCCATGAAGGGAAGACATTCCTGGGCATGGTGGCCTATTAAAGCCCACCGACTGGCCCTAATGAGGTGTGACCAGACTGCAGACGGGTTGCCATGGGAACCCTCGATGAGGCGGCAGCCTTAAGGTGATTGACTTTTGGCAGATATTGGAGAACAGGCTGTAATTATGCCATCATGGGGGGCATAAAAGACGATACATCCCGCAGCCGATAATCGTGGTGTGCGTGTTAGATTCACGGTCGCCACGACGACACTGATTTTATTGGTTGGATAGGATTGTGTAATTCGCTTTGGAGGCCATACACCCCAGAGGCTGCATAAGAGAAAGCTTCCACCACTTTATTACTTAATAAATCCTCTATGAAAAGTATGAGTTTACGTGAATTTTCGTTTTACAAGCGTACCACAGGGAAGATCAGCTTCTACTCAGCTCTGCCTGTTGGTAACGCAGTGAGATAGAGTGAATGTACGTCCGCAGCATAAACATCTTGTTCTAATGTTTAAAATGTTGTGTTCATCATATGCAATACCAAAACACTCTGTGGCTGGAACCCAGGATTCCTGGCATGGAAAAGTGGCCTGAAGGCCGCCTTGGAGCTGTGTTGCCTTGCCAACCCTTGACCGCTAATAGCCAGCCAGGTGTCTGAGGCTGTTCTGCGGACCCAGATGGGGCCTCTGTGCTTTCTGAGTGCACCCCATCTCCGCCCCCTCACCCAAAGTTTCCTAAGAGGCCCCACAGGCTGCTGTAGTGCTCAGGTTTCCAGTCACCTGGTTCACTGAGTCTGGGCCCACTTTTTGAGGGTCTGCCTCTCCCTGCAAACCGTCCTGCAATGCCAACTAAGTAGGAGGCCGGGGGGGTGCCCAAACTTGCATGACTGTACTTTTGGGTTCAACGTAGCCCCACTGTATGAAATAAATGTATGTGATCACCAAACAGCAGGCTGGACTCGGCTCGGCGCTGCCAGGCGACCACAGCCAGGAATGAGAGTCCTACTGTAAATGAACTCTGTGGGAAAGTGACCCTGTAAAGTGATATCCGTCGCTTCCTTTGCCGTGAGCTGAATGGGGTACCTGTGAACAACAGAGACGCTCAGCCGTCAGCATCGAAGGTTTTGATTAGCTGTAGCGTGTCACAGGACTCCCGTGATTGGCCGATGGACATTTTCTGATAGCCAGTCCCTGCACACAAGAACTCTGCTAACCCTGACATCTCTGTGACTTGTCTGAGACCTGTCGTTCCTTACATTAGCTGGTTACCTAATTTTTGGAGATTTTATCATCGCACAAAGAGGCTATTCACATGTACTGTATGAAGAATACTGAAGGAGCATGTTCAGGATACAAACCCACCGTTAGATTGGTCAGCCCAGTGCCTCCAACTGGCTGCTGGTGTGTACGTGCCCATGAGAGCTTTTACGCTGCACCTTTTTGTAATGAGATCGTCATCATGATTTTATCTCCCATGCTCCGGTATCGTTTCTGAAGTAGTGGCATTTCGAACAGAAACTCCTATGATGCAGCACTCATGAATATTCATGGTTGTGGTGGGGTGTTCCAAGTGATTCGTTGCTTTACTGAATCTACACATATTGATGGTGATTATAATTGGGGCTGGACACATACAGTAACAGTCTGGTCACTCATGAATATTAATGGGCACCTGCCTTAAGTGAAACCTTTTAGGCTCAAACAATGCAGGGGAAGGACAAACCACAGGGGCGAATCTGAGTCAGATAACCTGTCAGTGAACAAACGCTCTGACTGGGCATTGTTCCGTGAGCATGCCTGCCTCTCGGCCGGCCTCCTGTTTATTTCCAAGGAGAAGTTTTTCTGTTTTTTTTTATCCCCAGGTCTCTGTTGGCCTCAGATGGAAGCCTTTTGGCTGACGTCCACGCGGCACAAAATGGGTGCTGGCATTCGGGCTGTCTGCATCTAATCCCCGGTGTCAGCTCGCGTTAACGCTGCGGCGTGAAATCGGAAGGTGCTAAGCAGTGTGGAATATTAAAAAAAAAAAAAAAAAAAAAAAAAAAAAAAAAAAAACACCGTCAGAATTCCTCTCTGGAGAGGCGGGCCAGGCTGCCGGGTGGGGGTAAGTCCCAGCAGATCTGTATCACTTGGGGTTCTGTTGGTGGGGAAGAGGTTTGGGAAGGAAATCAATGAATAACATCCAATGACAACTGCTTCCAAATAAAAAAGCGATTGACTGACGCAAGACTAAATTAGCATTTCCTTTTCAACGTGCTCTTTTCAGACTGACAGGAACAGACAATGGAGGGATGACACGGCTATGTGGATGGTTAATTATCTAACTCCCCCCAACCCCCCGGGAATCCTGTCCCCCTCCCTTTCCTGCCTTCCCAAACCTTTCCTTTGCTACCAAAATAAATCATTTAAAAACTGCTCGTGTGACATAATTGCCTTTCCGAGGCGCTCGCTGGCCTGGTTCCTCTGTGTTGGGCCTTTGTTTATGCACACTCTGTCTTCTTGTGTGTGACCAGTGCGTCATATTACGATTCTTGCGCGGAGCCAAGGTGCACCATCCAGGCCGCGTCCACCAGTAAACTCGATCCCTGAAGCCCTTTCCAAGGTACAGCTGTAAAACCATACACTGCTTTTGAATATTTAATATACACACATGCATGTAAAATTTATGAATAACTGAAATGAAAGCATGTCAAATTAGGCAGCATTTAGGACTTGTATTGAAAATTATATTATCACCTTTGTTTATGTGTGGTGGCCTGATATTGGAGGGAGTAAGCACTTTGTGGTACATTCAGTCAGTAGCACTGCTGGATTAAATGTTTCTTAACATGGGAGACTGGAATCCAATTAAAGCGCAAATTTCCAAAACTCAGTCAGTCCATGGGATACGCTTTTGAGAAAATTTCCGCGGAATTAGTGCATCTTGGAAGTTTAATGAAAGTTCTTCTTTAGCTCACATGAGGATCTAATGAGTGGGTTTTGATTCCCAATACTGTGACATATGATAAGGAAGCCTGACTTTAGGTCATTTGCATTCTCATCTCAAAAAGACGTTTTGGAAATGTGCTCTTCTGTTCTCCTGAAGTCTGTATCTTCAGTCTTTTTGGAGGAAAATATCACAAATCAAGAACAAAGCACGGTGCCAGTCAGCAGATTGCACTTTACATCCCATTAGGTCAGATCAAATTCTCAGTAGTGTAAGAGTGTACAGCTACCAACATAAAACACACCTTTTGGGATGTCGTTATAGATTTTTTTTTTGACTTCATTGATTTTATGAAGGTTTCATAGAAATGAGCGAACTTATATTCATATTTCATCTCAGGAACAGTGCCAGCTGACGTGTCCTTAATTCTCAATTTTTTATTTTATTATTTATTTACCTGTACATTTGAATTTAATGAGGTGAGCGCACACTTACCCCAGAGAGAAGAGGGCCTACTAAGAACTAAACAGATCCTGGGTATAGAGTGATGAATTTTTAACGGACGTATGTCATTTGGCATAAAAGCACCTGTCAAAAAACGTCAATGTAATTATATTGGCATTGAGGGTTTTTAGGGATTTGCACACCCTCTAATGTTATATGATCAGATTAGAGCTGATTTTCTGTGGTCTTCATCCATAGTCTCTTGCACTCCTTTGACAAGATGGAGGTAATATGAATATTAAAAAAGTACATGGATTATTTCTGACACCTAAGACATACATCTGTGAACATGAGCATTTATAGAGTGTGACAGCATGAGTGTCTTTAAAGTCCTGTTTAGTTTTTTTTCTTATTTTTGTGATTCCACAACATATTCTTGAATTTCACTGGAAATCCACTTTGTTCTGTAATAGTTGTTTAGTCAGACGATCTGCTTTTTCACCTTCCCAGTTCTTACCTAAATGTGATATTCTTACCAAATGGTATTTTATAGTAAATTTTATTCCAGAATGTGTTTGCAGTTGAAAATACTTGCTACTTACTGCTCTCATGGGCAAACCTTGAACTATTTCCTGTCACATGACCCATCTCATATGTCATGCTCCTACAGTTATAGAGCTAATGTAATCCGTAAGCATGCTTTTACTTGAGTTATACACAACCACTTGGAAGACACACCCAGGTTAAACTGACAGTGTTTCCCCGGTAGTGGGGCGGGGGAGAGGTGGGGGGGGGCACCGGATTGCTCAAACCTTAACTGGGCTTTCATGTTCAGAGATGAAAGCCTGATCAGTGTAGCAGACTGTGTTGCTAACTGTTAGCCGGCCATTTCTTTCATCTGCAGCCTTCATATAAGCTCTGTAGCCACTTGGTCGAGACAACAAAAAGAGAGGGAAATGAAACACTCGGACACAGACGACACTGGGGGCTTGGAGGAGCGATGGGCGATGGTGTTGGGGGGCGGGGGGTAGAACACAGTGTCTGTTGTCTCTGAAGGAATGGCCTTGGCACAGGCTGCCGCTTCCCTGTAAGACGATACGCCCGCTCCTGAGTCTTGGACCGGGCCCTCAATAGGCCCTTTGTCCCGACGCATCAGCGGTGATATTGAGGATCCCTCTACAGCAGCACCTGGTGTTCAAAGCACTACCTTTTGCCGCCAGCAGAGAGTCTTTGGATAAGCCAGGGGTGCTTGGGGTTAAGGGTCTCTCGTTGAGGCTCTGCCCAAGTTGCCACCATGCTGGAGATGTGGGAGTCGTCTGTGAGACACACAAGGCTCCACGTCTGCTCTTGCAGCTTCTTCAGGCATTGGATGCTGCTGGTATTAAATACGGATAAAGTTCTATTGACCGTCTTTTTTTTCTGATGATTCTGTGATGGATATATAATGTTGCTCTTCGGTGCTGTGGAAAGTTGAAGCTGCAGGACTTGAGAGCAGAAGATCCAGGTGCCTGAAGGCCAGCGGGGCCCCTGAGGAAGGGACCCTACCACAACCTTAACCCCTGTGTTATTTTTGGGGTCGAAGTTACCCCAGTCCATTTTCAAAATGAAGTTAAATTCTATAGATTCTAGAATTTAGAACAGAAGAAGTAAAATACACAGGGTTAAATGATCCAGCTGTGGAAGAAATGAAATCTATTTATGAATGTGCCGAGTAATTGTGCCTGTAATAAAAGTAAATAATAATGAGTGCTACATGACACTTCTAGATTCCAAAGTGTTTGGTCTTTATTTACTTTTCATTGGGCACATTCTTGGCCACCAAAGCCGCTTTGAAATCAGTTATCACCCTAACCCATCAATTCTTTTCAGATGTTTCTCTGCTTTGTTTATTTTTTATCTTTGTGAAGTTGCTCTTATGGATCGATGCACTGTGCTATCTTCATAATGACCATTTGCTCCTTATCATAGTGGGGGTCAGATGTAGAGGGCCTGGTGTGGGACTTGCACAGCGTAATCCAAGGGGATCATGGAGCCCCAGCAGAGGCAGGATAGCGGACGGGGGGGGGGGGGGGGGGGGGGGAAAAAACCCGGGCGGCCCCCTTTGGAGGTTCTGGGTCTGCTCGCCACGCTGAAATAGGAGGCCCCCCAAAGAGCTCGCGCGCAGCGGGGGTGGATA
>JAAGVU020000038.1:17617277-17631928 GCA_011763525.2 Mormyrus iriodes
GTGGGGGGGGGGGGGGGGGGGGGCGGGGGGGGGGGGGAGGGCGGGGCGGGAGGACGGGGGGGGGGGAGGGGGGCGGGGGGGGGGGGGGGGGGGGGGGGGGGGGGGGGGGGGGGGGGAGGCAATGAAGCCAGGCGGCCATCTTGTAAGTCTTATGCTTCCAGCGCCATGTAAAAGTATGAGGCCCCAAACTATGTCCTACAGACAGGGTGACTGAAAGTGGGGGGTGGAGGAGGGCAAAAGTTGACTTCATTCTCTGCAACATGATCTCCATAAGGAGGGCGGAGAGAGAGAGAGGGAACATAAAGCCAAGAGAGAGCCTGACTGCAGGAAAGAGCAGATAAGTGGTTTGTCGGTGCCGGTCAGCATGGCCTCAGCTGTGTCCACCAGACGGGACAACATGAATCCTCTCTCTCACATATAGACAAAATCACTGGAGGTAACCACCACGACAAATTCTAATGGACATTTGGATCACAATGTCACAGTTTACCACAGACATAGTACTTAATAAATGTTACCTACATCAGTATTTCTTAAACCAGTCCTTAAGGACCCCAAGACAGTCCACGTTTTTGCTCTCTCACAATCCCGTGAGAGCTGGGAGGGAGCAAAAGTGTGGTCTGTCTCGGGGTCCCCGACGATGGCTTAGTTTCTCTTTCTCAGTCAAAACATTTTGCTGTGGACAGAGATGAGTCTTGCCACAGATGTGTTTGTCTGTGTGCGGACAGGTTGATGATCCCTGAAAATCACATACATACAGCCGGCCAGTTGTGCTGGACAGCACACATTTCACTGGCCCGTCCTTGCATCTGGCTGGACACTTATGAACGTAGGAAGTCACACAGATGGCCAAGTGGTATGGAACCTGGCTGGATGGTGCCAGTTCATGGGCTGTGGTTCCGTGTCCAGCTGTTGCTGTATTGCACCCCAGAACCGGCCCCTTCTCCACAATGGGGCCGCTTGTGCAACAACATTGTTCAGAAGCCCTAACTCTTTTCTGATGCCTGAGGCTGTCGGGGGAACTTTACGTTTCGTTCGGTCCACCTATACATGGCCCCAGAATCATCTTCAGCTGTGACTGAACGGAAATTCCTTTTTGAATTTGAGCCAGAAAGGACGCTTTCAGAGGATATTAGTGCATTGTAATGGGGGAATTTCACCCAAAAATAACGGCAAGGTAATTTTGTTCATTAGCAGATGATGCCCTTCATATCCAAAGGAAACCGTTTTGGAAGCAAGAACAGGTCCTTTGTTTCGCCAATAAAGTTGATGTCAAAGGGTAGCAGGAGGCATTTTCATTCAATTTGTTTTAAAACTGTGGAGGGGAAAGTTTAGACATTCTGTAACTTTTAGGTATTTTACTGATTGCAACGTCAACACCACACTCACTCTCTGCTGTCTTCTGTCAATAATTGCGCTCTTTTCCAAACAACATTGCTGTTTACCATTTTCTAATTTTCTTAAAAGAAATGGCAACGTTGTGAAAACCGGAATTGTAAGCTTTGATCCACATTCCAGAAAACAAACAATAAAAAAAATCTAATTTTATTTACTTACAAAAAAATCCAAATCAGCATTACTCTGTGTGGAGTCCTGCTTTAATAAACATAAAAAGCAGTATGATGTTATATAAGCTAAGAAAAGACCACAGCAGGTTAGAATTAGCTTTCATTGACAGTCCGATACCTTTTATTCTGTTCTCATTTTGTTTTTGTTGAGGCAAAATGAAACTTAAAGAGAGCTTATTGTGAAATGTCTGCCTGTGTTTGATGGCTTACCAGAGGAACAGAGGAAGATAATCAGAGCAGTGGTCTGCTTGGCGTAAAAGGCTTATTTAGGGTGCTTCTGTCTATTTCATAGGCCCCAACCAGTGTCCATTTGTTAAAAGCGACTCTAGGCTTAGTTCTCTCCTCAGGGTTGCTTGATGTTTGCATGGACTTTGTTGTTGTTTCCTACTTTATCATTTCTCCATCAAGGATTGAATGGCTTGACAGACCTTCTCACAGATTGTGACAGCACAAGAAAAAAACACAATGTTAATTATTTCTGTGGTGAATCATTTCGGTGGAGGCAGAACAGGAGGCTGAAATGAGACTGTCATCATGTGTTCTCAGGCTGATGTGTTACAATCAATTTACTGTTTAAATGCTCTTACAACAACAGTTCAGTGATGGTTGTATTTTCATGTGAGAGATTCCTTAGAGATTTTCACAAATAATACTTTCGTATAAAAATGAAGAAAGGAGATATAGAAGATAACCACGTTATATAATATGATAGCAGGATATGGAAGGTAAATAAATCGATATAAGAGGAAAGACCCTGCATAGTTTCTTCCCCTCTGTTTGTGGTACTAAGGCAAAAATAAACTTCATCTTTGTTTAAAAAAAAAGAGTGTCTCCTTGAAATGTAAACATTTAAGAGTCTCAGTAAAGGTTCAGAGTGTAATTTACTTTCACGGAGAGTTACTTTGAGCTTTAACGTCAGCACTTGTTGTTTGACATGAGATTTGTAACATAACTGCGACTTCACAAATACACTTGCACTCGGCGGAATGAGATCACGTTATATGGGCAGTTAAACTGATTTATGAGGAGGCAGGCCAGCATATCACAATTAAGGATGAGCTAGATGTCGAGAGGCAGCCAGGATTCCTTTTATGGGGGGCCCAGAATTCCCCCAGTAATGTGAAATGATGTGATACGAAAACCGTACAGTGGAAGTGCATCACATCACACGCACTTTTTTGTGTATCTAGTGCGGCAACACTATTTATATGCGCGGTTCTTGGGTGCTCTGCCCCATATAATGTTTATTAATGCTGCACAACTTGGCAACCCTGACCCATAAACACACTCCAACAAATTCCACAGTCAGTAACAGCTATGCAGAACTTGGGGGAAAAAAATTCTTAAATACAGGTCCAGAACTAAATCACTATGGGTGCATCTGAAATTAGTGAGTGGCCATTATGTCACAGTCATGGACTGATTGGCTTCCACCTGAGGGCGCTATGCACCCTCAGGCACCCTTGTAAACTTGGGCCTGCACCAAAACAAACTCAAATATGCATTTAACACCAAACTGCAGATGTTATTTGTTATCTTGCCATTTTTTTCAGAATATAACATTAATTTATTCATTCATTCATCTTCTCCATTTTCCATCTTCCAAAGCTGTTTTTCCGGTCCAGGGATATGCTGTTTTTGAAGCCTAGTCCAGGTAGCACAGGCCCCAAAATAGGAGACACCCTGAAGAGGGTGCACGTCTGTTTCAGGGCACATACTCGCGCACATCACATCTATCTATCCAGGGCCAGACCAAGACATAACTGAACTAAGGGGCTGCTTAGGGCACCGTGGCCACCAGGGGGCCTCCTCATCTGATCAGCCTGTCAGAATGGGAAGGAAGATGTCATATGACAACTAGATTAATCAAATTTTGCTTAGGGCCCCGAAAAGTGTTGGGCCGGCCAGACATCCATCTTCTGATTATTTATCCAGATTAGGGTTGCAGTGGGACTGGAACCTATCCCAGCCAGGAAATAAGGTGGCAGTACACCTTGAACAGGATGCCAGTCCATTACAGGGCCATTAAGTGAGACTCGAACCTCCAACCCAGGAGTTATGAGCCCCCGCATAACATTCATTTGATTAAATTTCTTCTTAGCACAACATTTGATACACAGTTTATTAGTTAGTTACCTCAGTTTAAATGGCACATGCACCAAGCAAACACACTCATGACACAGCTTATATGCCAAGATACACTTATATACCCAACGTATATTTCAGTTCTTTATTGTATTAAACTGTAATATTAGCGAGTTAAACTGGTTCTGTCTCATGCAGGTAAGCCATATCAAGAGAGCAACTTGCTTACAGTGTGCTTACATCCATTGCTGCGCCTTCAGCATATGCATTCCATACATAGTACCGATAGACTGAAAACATAGCAGTCAGCAGCCCAGACGTGTCACAGAGAAGCAGTGATCTGACGTGATTGATCCATTGATCTGTCAATCAAAATTGTATCTATGGCAGCATGTTTTCACAGTAGCCACCTAAGACGACTACTTTGAAATAGGAGGCGGAGCCGGAGGCAGAGCATGTGTCTCTTTATCTGTTGTGGGTCCTTCCTTCGGAAAACATAGCGGGAGTATTCAGCTCCAACCCTGACGTTGGAGGCTGGTGTGTCTGGATCATTCTCCCTCCCTTCCCCTGCCCCTCACACTCCCCCACATTTTCCTGCTTCTACCTTTGAAACATCATGTCGGGGAATCAAATTAGGGGTGCGAGTAAACGCGTAAAGGCAGAGAGCTGAAAAGAAGCCAGCGTTAAACTCTTCCAGCAAGTGGGGAAAATCTGGGTGTGATTCCCTTCTGTTTAAGGGTCTCTAACAACCATCAAAAATCTGCAGTACCCCAATGACCCCAAATGCCTGCGTCTCACACAGGGCCGAATTTAGGGGGGTGGCCCCTGGGCTAAAATAATTGCATAAAGTTCTGCTGTTACAACCAGAAAAAAATTGAATGCCCTCTACAACTGTGGGCCCTGGGCTACAGCGCAGGTCAGCAGGAGTTTAAGTCTGGCCTTGGTCTCATGTGAGACCATTCAATGCTGTTTGTTAAGTGACACAGAGTCAGCAGCACCCAGGAAAAGCCACAGCAACTGCCGTCACTTGGGATCTGTGCATGATTGCCACTGGAATCAAGTAAGCAGTCACCGTGCTGATTTTCACCGCGTCCTAACCAGGAAATATCAGGCTATCAACTAAATATCAGGCAATTCTGAGAAAAGATGAATCAACGCACATGTATGGCAAAATAGAAACACCACCCTTTTTGCTCACAGTAAAATCATGTTTCATTTTTAGTGGCATAGCATTTTCTCAAAGTCACTGTACATACTCTGTACATTTTTTTATTAAGTGACTTACTCACATATCAGTTTTCAGTTTGGCCTGAAATATTCTTTCCCAGTGTGCTCCTGGGGTTGGTGTGTGGCTCAGCGGGTTAAGACCAGAAGGTCATTGGTTCAAATCCCAAGGTTGGCAGAATGATGTCACTGTTTGGCTGTTGAGAAAGGCCTTTAACACGAATTGCTCCTGGGGCTGTCTCACCCCACTTTCCCCCAAGAAATCTATGTCACTTTGAATAAAAATGTCTGCTAAATAAATGCAATGTGCTATAATCTGGTGAGGGGTGGGGTAAAAAGAGAGAAAGGTATGGATTATTATTTAAGAAGCAAAAGTATCATAGCCATGTACATTTGGCAGGGAAAAGAGGCAAGGCAGAGTCATGTGACCTGCCAACACACACACCTGCTGGGATGAGCTCACCCGTTCACCTTGTCCCGAGGAGACAGACTGGAGGCGGAGCAGACGGCAGCGGGGCAGCAGGGCGGCGGGGTGGCAGGCGACACCTCCCGGCTTCTCCAAGGGCCTGGCAAGGCCAGAGCGACACCGGAGAGCACGATACGGATCAATCAGCCGTACACCACACACAGTCTCCATTGTTTCCCTTCACTGGTCCCAGGGAGCGCTGGCATCGGCAGCGGTGGGCGGGGGTGGCGGTGGGACAACAGAGGGCACTGGGATGGGCCCGGGGACAGGGGTGCACACCAGCATTGGTACAGTCTGAAAATAAGCAGATTTGAGATGCATATTAACAGCAGGTGGGGACAATGGCAGACCCACTGCCGGGAAGAGCGAAAACAAACGGCTCTTTCATGTAGCCGAGTGCCGGGCGCTGGGAGCCAGGGTCACAGAGGAAGTCACGGTATCTGGAGGCTGGCTGCTGTCTGCTGGGGGGGCGGGCTCACCGCGTCCACCCCCCCCCCCCCCCCACCCAAAAGCTGACTGGTAATTAAAGGGGAAGCAGGCAGCTGGTCTCTCGTCATACGTGAGTGTGAGGGAAAAGACAACCTGCGGGTGTTTCTTGTGGTTTACCTTATGTCTCCCCCCCAACCAGAATACTTAAAAATGGTCTACTTGCTCCTACTGACCCATTATAGCTGAGTTTGCTGTTTTTTTGCAACTGAATTTGCCTCCTCTAGTGCCCGCATCTGGCACGCCATGCGGCTCCCTCTTCCGGTGCGATGAGCTCTTCATCTGGGGGGTGGAAGAATTATCATTGGTGGGGGGGGGTTAGTCCCTTGACTGACAAGGCAGCTCATTTAACTGATTAAAGTAAAATCAGATTACACAGGGCCGTACACAGGGCACTGACCCTGGTGCTGAAACGGGAAGCTGGTGGGGCGGGGGTAGCTGGGCCTACATATATCCCTCCAGCAAGATGCATGAGGGGCTCCTGCTGGGTGCTCTGCCTAGGGCTAATCGACTAGGTCCCCGAGGTCTTTTTGAACGTCACACGACCTGATGGACCAGAGTCGCTTCACTCAAACGATGTTCCCCACACATTTTCCCAGCTTCACCACCAGCAACCGGGCCATTAACGAGAGCTAGAAGACAGCACATCAGGACCTGTCTAGGGACTTAGCCTTGGTAGGTCCAGGTTCTTATCCACTGCACCAGTTAAAGTTCCTTGGCAGAGAAGGAAGACAGAAAAAAAGTACTTCCATCAGCAAGCTCATGGTTTGAAGGGCAACCAGTAGTTACAACTTGGATCTAGTGGAGGTAGCTTGTTCTTATGGATCATGCATCTCTGTCACCGGACCTGGCAGCACCGCTATTTATACACACGGTGCTTCGGAATGCTGTCTGATATGATGTTTATTAAGGCTGCACATGGATTCAAACTATCAAACTCAAATTTTGGAATGGGTGAGTAGCGGAAATGAGTTAGCCGTGGAGGGAGATGTCACCTCATAACACGGTCCATCATTTATGTTTACAAAGGATGTAGCCTTTTAGCTCTTAGCTATTTTTTGTTGTGATCGCTACGGCACAACTCGAGGGTTTAGGTCACCTGCACTCACTGGGAATGGCACGTGTGTGTGCATATACCGGGCTACATGTGTAAATGCTGACATTGATTCGCATGGTCGCACCTGGGAACGGGAACAAGATTCTCCTTGTCAATCGAGTCCCCATCTCAGAGGACGTCCCGAACTTCAACAGAGAGCAGCAGTGTTCGGGGAGGCTGAACGTGCCGGTAAATCAATCACTGTCTCCCGGGGCAACTGTGTAATTTCACTTTCAGCTGGGGGCCCCTCGGATGGCCGGGGTAGGCGGCAAGCAAGGTAAAGAGGCTAAGACTGATTTACCAAAGGAACGATTCTTCAAGACCAGAGGGTGGGCAGGGTGGAGGGCCATTAGACATCTGCAGCTTGTTGGCCTAGAAGACACAGAAGATTAGATGTAAACTCCAGAAACCTCAAAGCCAGTAAGAGCACCCCCCATAATCACAAAAGCTACAGCACTCATATTCAGATATAATGTCTGATCTTTAATTCCCCCAAATGAGTGCCCTCAATGCACTATCTCAAGGGGAGAATGTAGGCAAGCATCGAAGACATGGAAGAGGACAAAAAAAGCAAATGAAAAAACGTTTCCCTGCCCCCCACCACAAAGCTGTTAAGTTGCCATTATTCATGATGTAATATTCTGGGTGTCAGTTTGCTAGCAGTGCTGTGCAGTGAGGGAGTCTTGTTGCTAGGAGAGGAACGGCACCTCTACCTCTCATTGGCTGAGCGTTCCTGCCCTATCGTCCAATAAGCCTCCTTGAGGCGTCAGGACAGTGCAACCCAGGCAGGCACAATTAATGTGTTGGCCGTGTTTGAGGTTGAAAAGTAAATTTTTAATTTACAGTGGAAACAGAGGAGAGGTGTGAGCCAGCCATTTTGCCAGTGTGAACACAAGTGTTAATTAACCAGGGTAAGGTGATTTTATAATGCAGCAATATTCCTTTTTCTAAAAGCTGAATCAATTTCTTAAAAGCAAAAATATCACTCACTGCCGTTCGGCCACGTTTGAATCAGCCAAGTCGGCTGCCTTGTGTCAGGTACAATGGCAGCTCTCTCTCTTTGTTACTGCTGACTGTGCTGTACCAGCTACACTACCTCCCCAGAATGAACACCGGTTACTAAACACTGTTACGGGGAAGGGGGGGTGGGGGGGTAGCATGGGCCAGCCAGTGTGTCCCCTTCATTTCATCCAGGGATAGCCCCACCTCAGCACAAAGGTACTGACCATGACCTGGCCCACTGTCACCCAGATACATTACTATAGTATTTCTGCTTGCTAGATGAGACACTAACAAACAATTCAATGTTCTGCTATTGGCTGCAGTCTAGCCACACCCATGAGCAACTGTGACAAATGTAACCCAAAAAATGTTTTCAATAGGGGATGGATCTTCACATGTCTGTAATGGACAAAGTTCCTTCATGAGCTGAGGCAACCCTGTAGGAGGTGGTGTGGAGCTCAACAGGTAAGGATTCTGTGCCTATGATTGGAAGGTCACCGGTTCAAATCCTGCCATTGGGTCTCTGAGAAAGGCACTTCACCCCCAGTTCCAGCAGTGCTGCATGCTGGCTGATTCCGTGCAGTGACCCCCCCCAAGCCAGCGCTCACCTATCTGTGTGCCTCATTGAGAGAAAGGTGGGATAGGCGGAAAAAAAAACAATTTCCCTATAGGGATGAATAATGTATCACTATTCTATTTTAAATTCACCCATCACTGGAGCAATCCGGAATAGCTGAAGTGTGGACTTTCGCACCAGCCCAAAGACACAACTTCCCAACACACGACAGAGGTCACAATCAAGGATGTAGAAAACAGCACATTCATTTCCATCTGGTTTGAATCTGTTGTAGCTCATGCATTACTCTGTAGCTAAATCTGCTGTTACTTTATGTTGGGGTATGTGATTGGACAAGACAGCTGGATATTTAGATACAATGTATCACCTAAGAACTTTCGCTTTTCAGTGATTCAGATTCTAAAAAACATACACACAGACAATTATTACTCGTCACACTTTAAACTTAGACATGCACTGGTATGTTGAAGGACCCCATAAGTCAGGAAAAAGTCAGCCTCACCATAGGCTGCTATCTCCCAGTTGTTGTCCTGAATTCCAGGGCAATTCATTCTGTATTCAGAATGACTTTCAATGGTCAAACGATACAGCACATTCCAAGTTATTATGCGAGTGACATATCTCCAACCCAGTCACAGCAAAAATTTGGCACGTGAACTTATCACGATGTTTTAGCTGCTTGGTCATTTTTCATACCTGTGTAGATAGTGTATGAGTATCAGAGCGTGTTGCTATTTCGTTTGCTAGGTGATCTTAAAGGGCAACCTACTTAGATCAGTCATTCCATGCTATTAGACAAGTCACACTCACTAAATACAAAAAGGGAAGAAAAAGAATTTTTTTTCGCAACTTCTTCCTAAAAGATTAAAACAATCCATGTATTTGGCATGTGCGACTTCAAACTGTTAAAGAATTTGCTAGCGATTCCAGGAGAAGTAGATCAGATCAAGGATCATTACGGAATATTTCAGCCAGACTAGTTAGTCTTAGTAAAAGGACAATTGCAACAAAATTCACTGTCAAGCAGCAAACAGATTTTTTAAACTGTTGGTACGTATTTTGGAAATTTCAAGAACATCTCGATGCAGGATCCTCTAGAGGCCGGCATTTGTGTGTATAGCTATGTTTGGACCAGCGTTCACCAAAGCTCACAGAGGCAAATGTATACAATGGGCTCAGACACACATGAAAACTGATTTTCAAAGAGTTTTACTCACCGATGAATGCCACACTACACTGGGTGGTGCAGACCGATGGCGTTAGTCAATGGCCACCCTGCATCCGCAAGACTGCTGTGTCAGCAAGGAGGTGGTGAAGTGATGTTTTGAACAGGAATACTGGGAAGTGAGTTGATAGTCTCCTTCGGTACCTGATGGTGTTAAATTGACATCAGTAACATATGTGAAGTTTTTAACAGAACACTTCATGCCTTGGTATAAAAGGAAGAGTCGTGTCTTCCCCAAAATAACAATGTTAATACAGGACAATGCACCATCACCTGCTACTAAGAGCACCATTAATTCCTGGGATGCTTTGGTCATAAAAAGAGATGGAAACAGGATGTGGCCACTTTCATCCCCGGACCTCATCCTTACTGTGAACCTTTGAAGCATTTTGAGAGAAAAATATCTAAATAACAGTGGGTGGCAGTGCAGCTTAAAAGTGCAGCTCGGGGATGTAATACTGGCACCTTCTAATAAAATAGGGCAAAAGCTATTCATGGACTTATGAGTTCAATGGATGAAAGAGCTATTAAAATAATTTCAAGGAAGGGCTTATACATTAATATGTAACTAGGTCTCAATATATATTTTTAAGAGCAATATGTTTATGCAAAACATACAAGGAATTTGAATCATTTATGGCATATGAAATGTTCCAAACCAGTCTGCATAATGTTTTTGAGTGCTACATTTTGTGCGTGTTTCGGAATATATAAAAACTTTTGTTATTGTCAGGTATTGTTGTTTTTGTTTACATCTGCATGCAAAAAGCATTGGTGACAATCAAAAAAGTACCTAAATAGAATTAATTTCTAGAATAAATCAAAAGTTGCATCTGCACGATAATTTGCAGCGCTGGGTAATAATTATCCACTAATCCTATACACCTGTGTATTTTATGCAGGGCCATGGAGGTCCCAAGCGTAGCCTGGAAGGGTAATAATAATATATTATAATATTATAAAAAAAAAAATCATAAAAAGTTTTTTAAATTATCAGTTTAATATTTCCCCCAAAACTGCATAAATAATTTTTTATCATATTAAAAAAATCTATGGGAAAGTCAGATAAGCTTCGGCACAGTAAGCAGGTTAGGGACTCTGAAGATGTCGATACACGTCATTGTTAGTAGAAATGTCTAAGAAATAGATTTTTTTTAAGGTTCTGATTCAGCACAGCTGGAGGTCTGGTGCCTAGCCCTGTGCACACGGCTGTCTTGACGCCCCCAGCCCCATTCTCTGTGCCACCATTAAAGCCACACGGCTTTCACAGCACAGTTAACAGCACCGTTAATGTGGCTGCACACTGCGTCGTTATGCCAGCCCCATGTGACTCCATTCCCCCGCCCACATAGCATTGTCCATAGCGAAGCAGCGGTTAAAGAACCGGTTCCCCCACCCCCCCGTGAGGAGAGGAAGTAACACACCCAGACATGCACAGCCTTTGACACCCAGAGGCTTCGTCTGGGCACCGCGGTTGCGAATGCGGATCTGGCGCGTAGCGTTAGAAACCGGCGGGGGGGGCTGGAAACCGACCCAGGGGTCAATGAGCCTGCTCCACAGCAGACATCCGGAAGGGGGGGAGGCGGAGAAATCCGGAAATTCACCACGGTATGCATTATTTAGCAAAAGGAGGTTCACCGGAGCGCTGTCAGACAGGGATCAGTGTTTGGCCCGCGTTCAGCATCTTTCTGCGTACTGAGGGTTTTTGATTCAGGATAAATACAGAGAGGGAGAGAGAGAGAAAGAGAGAGAGAGTGGGTGCAGTGCTTTCACTGAAGAACACCTACACACTCACCCCACCTCACACACACCCAAGCATCATGTCTCAGGGATCCTTTCATGTAGGCCTCGCCCCCTTCCTCTGATGGGTTCTTTTTTCTTTTTCCTTTTTTTTAATTCCTCCATGACCAACAGAGCTGTTGCCTTCCTGTCAGCCTTGCCAGCAGGGGTCCGGCCATGTGACCGCTTGGCGCGATCACTTTACATGGCCGCTCCCTCCTGCGACCGGAGCACCCTACCCCGCCAGCTCTGCTCTGCTGTGCTCTACGCTGCCGGCTTATTTCTTTAATCGGTCAGAGGTCGGACCTTGGACTTTAATAAAAGGGGCCATCTGGAACTGATGGAAGAGCCCCCCCCCCGACCCCCACGCGGGGCCCCGCGCCCTTTAGCATGGGATCATACTTCCCCTCAAACAACCTTTGCACTGCTGCACCCTTCCTCTGCTCTGCCTCGTTGGAGGATCCGCTCCCATCGCCCTGACATCACTAACGATAAAACCACAGCTTCCATCATACATCACTGCAAATTGTTCCAGTAGCTGTAGTATAGGGTGATTTATTGTTGCTGTGACAAATTTTACTGTTTTTACAACAGTCGAGTTACGTAATGCTTGACATTGATTCACACACACACACACAAAATAATGTATACATATAAATAATACAGTATACAAATGTATAAGAACTGGTATCAGTGTATTTAAGTTAGACTGGATTGAACCTTGTCAATACAAGTACAAGTACTCAAACAACGAAATGCAGTTTGAAATCTAATCTGAAAAATTGAAAAGTGCAAGAATGCTATAAAGAGCTGCACCGTATATAAATAGAAAAATATATATCTACACAGGGGCATAGATCGTGTACGTGGTGTAGTATACATAATGAATCGATGCAGCATGTTAATTATGATAAGTAATGATAAAAATAAACATTATAGTTTTATCGAAGTATAGTAGACAACTACTTTAACAGTTTAAACAAAACTTTAGTTTTTCTGTATTTCGAGGCAGTATATGTAGCGAAACCATGCGGCGAAAATTTTGAAAATTGTTACATTCACTATGCATAAAGGTTGCTTGAATTTACACCAATCTAGGAAAATATTTTTTTAAATCATTCACCTTGTCCATGTGTACTATTGATTGCCTATTGAAGCGAGTTACACTTTTTCTATAGCTTTTCATTTTTGACCCATTAATATTTCTTTATTATATGTATTATGAAAGCTCTTTTTTTATGCAACAGTTGATTGGCATTGAAAGGTGATAAAGAGAGGTCAGGACCAATCAGGGACGTAGGAGTGACCCTCTGCTGAGCCCTAACGGTTTCTTGATCTCTTCTATTTTCAGAGAGAACTTTAGACAAAGATTTTTCTCAAAAGAAACATATTGCATTAGGCCGGATTGCAGTGCAGGTTTAGAAGACACACGTCAAGGAAAAATACGCTACATTTATTTTACCAACAGCTATAAGAACACTGAAACAAACAGTAGAATCCAGGTCAGGTTACAAAAAAAATGTTGCCTCATTGGTCTGGGATGAAATTAATATTTTATCTTATTTCCATAAGAAACATCTTGGCAAGGCACAGAGCTGCCATCAATTAGCAGATGTGATCGTGGCCTTTTTATTACTGCAGCCACCGCCTGCTTGTAGACTTATAACCCCCCCCCCCCACACACCCCAGAAACAGAATCAAAACATTCAACAAACCTAATCAACTAAAAGAAACATTAAGAAGGTCAGTAATACTGCGAAGTGTCGTTTTTACATTTCAGCTATTTAGCAGATGCTTTTATTGAAAGAAACATACAACCAGTGTTGGGGACGTTACTCACAAAAGTAATCCATTACAGACAGAGGTGGAAAGTTCAGGTCCAGAAAGTACAAATCCAGACCATGGTTTTGTTTTAACCAAGCAGTTGCGCATAAAGAGTCAAATTCATTGAGCACTCAACTGTATGGTGGAAACAAAAGTTTGATCTGGATTTGTACTTTCCACCTCTGTCTGGATTACTTTTGTGAGTAATGTCCCCAACACTGCATACAACTGAAAAACCAGGAACAGGCAGAGTCTGGAACAGTTGAGGTTAAGGGGCCTTGCTCAAGGGCCCAACAGCAAAGTCACTTAGCTGATTCTGGAGCTTGAACCAGTAACCTCCCGATTACAAGCACTGGGTCATAACCCACTGAGCCACAGAGCAACCCCTGAGCTTTTGTGTCTGTGTTAGTGTTACATGACCATAGAAGATCCCTACCTCAAAATGAACACTAAAGATACTTCCAAAAATAAAAGATGTAACATTGGACGGAAGAGACCTCGAGGATGTGGTTCGCCTCAAAATGGCTTCTAGCCGACATGATTTAATCCCCCGTGAGTTAAAATGAAAGTGCTCTTCCCCTCCTCCTTTGTTCTCCCTCCCTGGCAGGCTGCTTCCCCTCATGTGTGTTGGCCAGCCAGTGAAGCCCCGAGATGGCTTTCTTTGGCGCCAAGTCACACGGCTGGGACAGAGCACACAGGCAGAGAGAGTGGCAGTGAACTGCTACACGGCCCCAGAAGACCCCCTTTGCTTTGTATTTCAGGGTCTTTCAGGGCGGCCTCCTCGACAAGGCCTTTGGCACACTCTGATTTGTACACTCTCTCACCCATACACCTGTCTGGCTGAGATTACCGGCACAGTAACTCTGAAAGGATCCACTGGAAGACCCAGAAACGTCTGCCCTGATATGTTCTACCCCACATTGTGCAGTCTCAAGTCTTATAAGACAAGGATGTAGGAATAGTTTCACATGAGAAGCATTTGGGGCTCTTATATTAACTTCAAATATTTACTGACAAGTGTTGGCTCAACACCAAAAACAGCCACAATGGAGAAATGAAAAGTAGCTACTTGTCATACTACCACCCTCTAGTGGTTATCTTATGAATCACCAAATTAAATGGGCTAAATGTACACTATATTGCCAAAGGTATTGGGACAGCCCTCCAAATCATTCAATTCAAGTGTTCAAATCACTTCCATGGCCACAGGCGTATAAAATCAAGCACCTATTCATGCAAAACTGCTTCTACAAACATTTGTGAAAGAATGGGTCGCTCTCAGGAGCTCAGTGAATTCAAGCGTGGTACCAGGATAGGAT
>JAAGVU020000038.1:17632028-17655749 GCA_011763525.2 Mormyrus iriodes
TGACCTCACAAATGCTCTCCTGGAAGAATGGTCAAAAATTCCCATAAACACACTCCTAAACCTTGTGGAAAGCCTTCTCAGAAAAGTTGAAGCTGTTATAGCTGTAGAGGGTGGGCCAACTCCATATTAAAGCCTATGTATTAAGAATGGGATGTCATTAAAGTTCATGCTTGTGTAAAGGCAGGAGTCCCAATACTTTTGGCAATATAGTGTATCTGCTTTCTGTCTGGCTAAACACAAAGCCTCCTGGGCCCCGTTTAGTCCAAACACATTTAAATAAAACAATTCAACCTCAAAAGAACCATCTATCTTATTAAGATTCCACACTCGTGGTCTTAAATGTCTTTAGGTGAATTCCAGGGAATTTTTTTTAGCTAGTTAGAGTCCAATTCTAAAAAATTAAACACAAGTCTGGTTTAATTTTGACCCCACAGTCACCATGCCCACATTCCAGTTTTATAAGTGTTGAACTTACAAACGAGTGTTGAAACACTTATAAGTGTTTAGATTTATATCTTGCAAAGGAACGAATCAACACCATACCAGCAGGTACTTAATTGTTCCTGATGCAAAAGCTGTTTAACTACACATTCCACGGATGCAACAAACACACAGCAGTCACCAAAAGAGGGTTCCATCGTCTCTGTACAGTGTAAACACCCTGATCCTCAAGTCTTCGGCTCACTGTAGCCCTGCTTAGTGATATTCCCTTATTGAGAGAAACAAACACAAGCATAATTGAAGGAAGACGAGGCAAGATTTGGCTATGAGCCGGTGAGCTGTGGCAGAGGGGCATTCTGAAGACGAAAGCAGGGAAATAGAAATCCCACGACAGAATGAGGTCCGATCTGGTTTCAGGGCTGCAGTTTTTTTCTGTTCGGCAGAGAAATGAGTGAAATGTGACCAGCAGAAAGAGGCAGAAGGGCATAGGGGAAGCTGGAGCCCAGAGCTGCCAGCATAGAAACAGCGTCTGATATTTAAACAGGATGCGAGGTGATGGTTGTATACAGAGCCAAGTCACAGTAAATAAGGTTTTTTTTTCTTTTTTCAGACCGAAAAAAACACACACAATCACAGTCTTGAATCTACTGTGAAAATTTTGTGGCACAGCACAGACAAAGAAATTCTGTTGGGGGGGGGGGTGTGCTCAAGAGAACTGAGCCGAGTGAAAGGTGAAGTAAGGACATGGATCCTGTCAGGAATTGGTTGCGCTCAACGCTGCCGGGGCCCCGCGAGGGCCGGGATTATAGGAAATGTGAGAGCTTTAAATTCAGCAATGCCACAGATCCTGCAACGCAAGGTCACAGAGGGAGGGGAGAGAAGCACGGGGAAGGGTGATCGCCGGCCATGGGGAAACCACCAGGAACTGGCAGACACACTTCAAGCCCTTCCACCATCAAATAAATAATAATAATATATACCCTTTCTCTCATGGTCTCATGCCACCTCTGTATTACCATGAGCATAAATACCAAGGTCTGTTTTTTTGTCGTTTCCACGAGAACACAGGCTTACTGCTTTTTACATCCCATCTTGCTCTCTTTGGAGACACACCCATTATTTAATACAGACGCTCCTCGGGTTACGGTGGTCCGTGTTATATTTTGACTTTATGATGGGTAAATGGTTTTCACTTTCAGTACGTTACTCAATAAATTACTTGAGATATTGAATATTTTATCATAAATTAGGCTTTGTGTTAATGATTTTGAACTGTAGGCTAATGTAAGTGTTCTAAGCAGATTTAAGGTAGGCTAGGCTATAATATTTGTTAGGTAAGGTGTACTGTATTAAAACGTGTTTTTGCCTTACAATATTTTCGTCTTATGGTAGGTTTATCGGAACGAAACCCCATCGTAACCCAGGGAGAGACCATATATATACACACACACACGTGCACACATGGTGCCAGTCAAAAGTTTGGACGCGCCAAGCTGCCTACAAAGGAGAGTAATAGTGTCACATCACACGACTGGCCACCTGGCCACCTGACACAGTATAAATGGTTTCTGAGGAGTTTGACCAGAGAGTGAAGGATAAGTGGCCAATGAATGCTCAGCATATATGTGGGACCTCCTTCAGGACAGCTGGAAAAGCATCCCAGGAGGCCACCTAATGAAACTCACGTAGAGGAGACAGTAGTCAACCAGTACCTGGATTAATTGGGGTTAAGGGCCTTGCTCAAGGGCCCAATGATGGGATCACTCTACTGACCAAGGGATTTGAACCAGCAACCTTCTGAGCCCCAACCCACAGAGTTACCCGGCCAAGAAATTATTTTTTGATGAATACCTTTTTGGCCAGTGTGTAACTCCATAGATGTTATGGTTTGATACCTTTATTTTAAAATGCAGAGAATAGTACAAATAACCTTTCCATGGGTAGGTACGCCCAAAGTTTTGAACGATACTATGTGTATGTGGTGTAGTACCAGGGTTTATCCAGCACCCCTGGAGAATTTCAGGAGTTTGAGGGAGATGTGACTATTCAGCTGAGGACAGGATTCAAACCAGAAACCTTCCACTCACAGACACAGAGGCCTAGCCCACAAAGCCACACACCCCCCACATGCGTATTGAGCCGGCTGACAGGGCTACTGTGGTCCACAGGCTGCGCGAAACGCACCACAAAACCACTGAACTTTTCAGATGACAAAATTCACCTTCGTCAACCTATATTACGATGCATTTTGGGAAAGGTTTTCTTCAGGGTTTCTAAGCAGTCTAAAAATACTTTATGACACATCACTACTGAGCCCGTTTCCTAGTTTTTACCTTGCACCATTTACATAGAGGTGTTTTTAAAGTCTGTAGAAGTCACTGGTTATCCACCCGTCAGCAAATTGCTCTATGCGGAATCTTAAATAATCACACATTCCAGGGCTACCACGCTTTCAATAGTTAAACCTTTTTAATGGTATGTGTCAACAACAGTCACATCAACACATTAGTGATCATCAAATGCAAAAAAGAGCATTGATTAAATGCCATTGTCCTACATTTTCCCGGCCACTTAAAACTTTTCCTTTCCAGTTATGAAATGGTTCCAATTACAATACATTCCGGTTACATTCAAATAAATGCCACTTCACTGCTGTTAGAGGGACTTCCTGTTTGCCACCTGTTTGATTCAGGCCCCACAATCATGCAGGGACTTTCAAATGCATGTCAGGTGCTTGGGACGGATGCTAAGAGGGCATAATGGAAGAGTGCCACCCAGTGGTAGCTTGTGAGTACACCTCACTATTATCCTTATGAAGTTCAGACCATGCGAGCAGCGGATGGCAGCCAGGCCTCTAGAAGGATTGCTGAATTAAAAAAAAAAAAAAAACTAAAATACTACAATAAAAATAAATAAATAAATAGTGGCTGCATTTGTTTTTAGCCAATGATGTATTTCATTCCCTATGAGGTAACGAGAAGCGGCGAGAGAATCAGCAAAGAAAGGCAGACCATAACCGATTGTCCCCCGATCTGAGACTTTCCGTTGATGGATTTTGCTGGCTGTGTGGGGCTGGGTCAGACCTGCTGAACTGTGCTTTTGTAGTTCACGTGTCGCCCTCCGTGTGAGGTCCTCCCAGTAGGCACCCCGGGAGAACAGCCTCCCAGGCCAGAAGAATGAGGAGCCGCTTGGAGTTGGAAGGTGCTAAAAATGCAGCACTTGATTCAGTCGCGCTGTTCGGATTCGGGGGAAAAGTAGGCAGAACACCTCAGCTGGCTCCATTTGCGACGGGCAGCACGCATTCCACAATTTCTGTCTCCGGCTGCTTGCGCGATGCTGACAGAACTCCAAGCTATAGCCTTGGATGTTCTACAGTCCCTATAGAACCAGGACTTCAGCAGAGAACAACACGCATATCATGGATCATCATTCCTGCTAGGCACTGCCTAACAATAAAAAACCCAAGACTATTTTTACTTTGCCAGTACAGAATATTTCCAATTGTGCTGCAGTAGAATGAACCCTGCATATAGTCTTGATGTTCTGGACAAGAACCTCTAGTCCCCATAACGGACTCCACAACAGAAAAATGGCACTTTGCCACTTCCCCGGACAACCCCCTACACACCCACCCCTGCCATGAGCCCTACCTCCATCTACCCAAAGATAAAAGCACACTGCATACGTTTAACAAGTTTATTTAAGTATAAGCGGCTTTTGTAATACACTCCGACTACAACCTGTGTAACCACTCATATTCCCTTGAGACCTTTTAAGCTGGGAGATTAAAATGACCTGTTAGCATCACATTGTGTGCAGTAAACTTAGTGAAGCAATCCTATTTTACAAAAAAAAACAAAAAAAAAAAAATCATGACAAAGGCAACAAACCACTAACATTTAGACCATTAGAAATATTAAAACACTTTGATTCTGTGAGAAAATGTAAAAAAATAAAGTGAAGCTTTAATCATTTGAGATGACAAAAAAAAAATCAGAAGGTATTTGCTGTCACATAATAGCAATTGTTTACAGCCTAAGAATTATTCAACTGTGAGCTTAGAACCGGGCTTGTACTCTGTGTGTCTGTGTGTGTGTGTGTGTCTGTGTCTGTGCAAATGACAGTGTGTGTGCATATATATGTGCTTGTGGTGATAAATACAATCTCAGAAGGTTCTAGAAAAGGCAAATTGTGGCACACCAGGCAACAGCACAGCTAAAGCAAGCAATACTGCTTTTACCATCGCTATGGTTACAGTTCCCATTAAGGCAAAATAAAAACAGCCACTATGCTGAGCGAGGCAGAGGGGGCTTTATGAGATATATTATGCTGGGGGGGGCACAACTGAACTAAGAGAAAGTGAAGGGGAAAGGTAAAAGGAGGTTAGGGGAATATCACCCCCACCTGAGGTAAAGTCCGCTCCTCACCTGAGCTGGAGGGGTGTAAAGCTGGGGTGGGTATATGGCTCTCTGCCTCAAAGTGACGCCGTGATGCAGACTGGGTGTGCGCGCGCGCGTGTGTGTGTGTGTGCGTGAGTGAGTGTTCCTGATAGGGATGCAAAGTGACAGATTTATCATCTCAAAGATCACACATTTATAAAATACATTCATGTAACAAGTCAATAAAACAAAGGAAAAAAAAATTATAAATCCCACTTCCAGTTAAAATGGCTCTTCAGCATCGATATGGACCAGTCCGTCTCCCCGGAGGGTGGGGCAGGGTACAGAACTCCCAGAGAAATAGCCGCTTCTTCTGTTTTGCATCCTTTTTCCCTTTTCATCCAGAAGTTTGGCACATGTCAGCCCCTCCCCAACCCCCCTCCCCCGATCCCCAGCTGGCCGATGTGTGCCAAACACCACCCGCCTGCAGCAAAACCCAGCTGGCACAGGTGGACCAGTTTAAAAGGGACTGGCCCGAGAATCCTTACTCCCACCCTACCCCACCTCAGACTCTTAGGATCAGTCCGGGCACAATAGGAGATTCATGACTAAATCTCATTATCCTACTGTCTGTGTGTGTTTTTTTTTTTGATGAAACAGGATATTCAAGATGCGGGCTGCCTAAACACATCACCGTGACTGACGCTCGATGACTCCATCATCATGTTCCGTGGAGCATGCTAGTTTTCAGCATCCGAAACTGAGTCATTATACAAAAGAGCACGCACGTAGATGTCGGAATAAGTACCTTTGCCATGTCAGAACTGGTTGACGGCGGCTATTTTTTTGGCCGACTGATGCGATATGCTAAGTTACGGTGTTCGGTGCGTGTTTGCGGGCGGGCGGGTGGGTGTAGCTGTGCAGTCCAACACGATACTCTCCATAGCAGGCCCCGCTTCTGAAGATAAATCATCCAACAAACGCTTCACAGTTTGATTCACTGCTGCCTACATGTCCTTCTCTCGACACATATATATGTCTATTATGCATATATATATATACACATATAGATATACATATTAAAAAAATAAGTTATTGCGCATCCAAAAAAGTGCATTGAATATTTAAAAATATCTTTCTTATCTTTTTGCTTTCTCTCTCGATATCCTAAACCCTTGCAGCTGTACCCCACTGGCACAAAATCTAGAGGGAGGGGTAGAGAGGAAAACAGAGGGAGTGAAGGGCAGGAGGGAGTAATGGCTGAAGGTGGGAGAAAGAAAGCTTGTTGGGGGGGGGTCAGTGGAGGTGGGTGGTCGTTAAGGAACTCCCTCCCTCGCCCCCATTATGCTATCACCATGGGAACATCGTCCGAAAAACCGCTGATCATAGGCGCGTCCTCGTCCTCATCACCTGGGAGAGAGACAGGCAGGGGTCACACCAGAATTAATATTGTTAACGAATCAAAAGCTTTAAGAAAACATTTTCGTAAGATGAAATTAAATAAGATTCGGAAATTATTTTACAACTAAATGAAAACTATAAATATTACTTCCAAAACTAAATGATATGAAATAAGAACAAAACATCAAATACTATTTAGCTAAAGTAATAATTTGTTTAATTACCATTAACAATACCTGGAACATGTTTTGTCCATTTTGAGGACATTATTACACGATGTGCACTGTGTGTATTTGTGTGGGATTCTCTAAAAAACAGACATATAAAATAGCTCTGCAACTTTCAGCCCGTCCCAAGAAAAAAAATTACTAAAAACCCGAACCTAAATATATAAAAATAAATCTTTAAAATAAAAAACAAAAGCACACAAAAAATAACTAAAACTAAACTGGATTTCAATTAAAAAGAATATAAAAAAAAACTCTATAACACTTCCTAGGAGTGCAGCGTTAAACCCATTAACTTTGCTTTCCAATTATTACTTCAAGAACCTAAAGAGCACTAGGGATGCTTACCCAGCTCGTCCCCAGAGGAGAAGATGGCTGAGCCCAGGCGTGAGTTGTAGTGGCTGTTAGTGAAGGCTGTAAAGCTGTGCTGGAGCCGGCGATGCCGCATGTACAGCGCCAACGTGCCACCGCCCAGCACCAACAGCAGCAGGAACAGGACGGGCACCACCACGGCCGCAGCGTCACCCGAGCTGCCCCCCTGGGACGGGACACTGTTCGGGGCTGTGGGGAGGCATGACAGACACAGGATTAGCGTTCGTGCTACGGATTTATCACAAATGGTCAAAATGTCAAATAAACAAAAATCGACAGTAGGGGGCGGTGTTGCTCAGAGGACACTGCAGCCATGGGCATCTGCACCTGTGCTCAGGATGTCGTAGAGCAGCAGCGCCGGCTCCCCGCACAGCTGTCCGTTTAGCAGGCAGCGCGCCTGGACAGAAAAGGTGTAGTTGTGGCCTGGCAGCAGGCTGCCGACGCGGAAGAAGGTCTCCGTGGTGTTGCCCAGGCAGGTGGACGAGTTGGTCACACTGTCGTAGACGTGGAGCTCATAGCCCTGAAAATCACAGCAGCATTATCCTTGGACTAATTACATCTACATCGCAACAGCACAACTCTGTTTGAGGAAGAAGCAGGGGCTCAGTGGCAATTCTTTTAAGGTATGGGGCATAAGAGGGGCCGTAGTATTTATCCAATGATCTGATGGGGGCACTCCGGGAGCCAATCAGCTTTCAGCAAGGGCCAGTGCACCTGCGCCCCTCCCCCCAAGTATATAGCCATGTAGGGGGTCTCACCCTGCTCTCGTTGAAGCTCTTTTCTTTCAACGCCAGGCTCTTCCATAGGAGAAAGACATGATCGTTCTCAACCAGGATCTTCAGCGCCTCTGGGGCAGGCAGGGGCACTGGCCACGGAGGAGGGAGACGGGGAGACATGGAGAGACAGGGTCAGCTGGCAGCGAGGAGGCACCACTGGCAGCGAGGAGGTGCCACTGGCGAGAACAGTGCAGGCCCACCTGTGCTGAGCACCAGACTGGCCTCCTTGCTCATGTTGCTGAGGCGCACGCTGACGCTGTAGCGCCCCCCAGGCTCCAGACCACGCAGCACATACTCCACAGTGTTGTTCTGCGTAGTCAGCTTATAGCTCAGCTCCGTCCGACGCACCATGTCCTTCACGTGCACCAAGTATGTCTGCACAGGCACGCAGGGGTCAAAGAGGGGTCAGGGACAGGTCAGACAGGGGTCAGACTGGACAAATACAGGCAGCTCTCGGTTTACGTGAAAATCACTTAAGTAAATCCGGACTTATGCTAAAAATACCTGTGAGTTTTCGGAAGCGCTAATGCAAAAAAAGGGCCATATACCTTTAAGTTATCTATTCATTTATTTATCTTTATTTAATGTATTCTTTAGTACATATAACTAGTACATTTTTGGCCTATGTTTATTTTTTTTTACTGTAAGATGTCCTGAATAGTATGGGATGGTAAATCCAATTCATGCAAAAAGTGACTTTTGTAAGGATTTGTGAAACCGATTAATTACGTCAGTCAAACATTGCCTGTATCTATCGTTCCCCATTTGGCTATGATGCAATAGCATTTATTAAATAATAAAATAATAAAAACCTGTCTTACTGCACAGCAAAGGCCTCAACTGCATCATCGCTAATGAATAATAAATCCGTTAAACTGTATTCTATCTGCACTAACTGAATTCATTTGGTGACCTGTAGCGGGAGCTTACCAGAGGAGTGGTGGGCATGTCGTAAGGTGGCTGCCATTTCAGTGTGGCCTGGGTGCGATCCACGCGCACCTTGTGCAGGTTGCGGGGGGGCAGCCTGCCGCTGGGGATCATCCTAACCACAGCATATTCGGAGGGGGGACCTAGGTAGGGGGAGATGACTCGCACCTGTCTCACACACACACACACACACACACACACATCAGCAGACTAACACAATGACTGCACAGTAAAGACAACCAGCAGACAGGGTAGCTGCCAATTATGTGCCAAGATTGGATTGCAGGGATGTATAGAGGGGCGGGGTCAATGCAAAAGATCCCCAGAGTGCCCGATCCCCATCACTCACTGATTGAAAACATCATTGGTCACTAAGAAAGTGGGGAGGGCCCTAAACCTGTGGGTGGCCTTAGAGAATGTGGGAGGAGCCTATGCAAAGGGGCAGGATTCACCAGGAAAAGGTATTGCTCGTCACTGTCCACGCTGACAGTCAGGCTGCTGCCAGTGCTGGTCTGGCTGTGGGGTCGGCGGTACAGATCCAGGAAGGAGGTGGCGAAGAACACACCGTACAGCTGAGCAGGCACAGACACACACACACAGGCACACACACATAGAGTTAGAGAACATCCCACTGAAACTCACTACAAAAAAAAAAGACTGAGTGTTCCTTAAAAAAGTTCCTTAGTTCTTTAATAATAATGATCATTAGTATTTATCTTTAGTTAACTTTTTTAAAAAGTAGACACAAAAACATTTTGTGCGCACATTAAATGCAATCATTCGCACGTCTGTTCACACTCAGCATGTGATCCCTCCCACCTCAGCATGAGCGGCGGTCCAGCTGCAGTCCACGGCGCTCTGGTTGAGGGGGCGGGCCTTGAGGAAGGGCGGGCTCGGCTGGCTGCCCTGTGTCTGCAGCCGGCTCAGGGCCGTGGGGCTGTCACCCACACCGGTGTGGGCCCACACCGCCAGCTCGTAGTTGGTGCCAGCGGTCAAATTGGCCACTGAGGACAAACACACACGAACAGCTCCTCAATAAATTACCCGCCCCCTCCGTGTACCTGACACCCTCAGGCTGAGTGCTGAGATGCGCAAAGGGGGGGGGGGGCTGTACCTTTCAGCTTGTTCTCCAAAGCTGTCATGTTCCTGCTCTCCCTCACGTGAGCGTCAAATACCCAGTAGAGAACCACCTTGTACTGCTGGACCTATAAGCAGGGCAAAATGGGAGCAAAACCTGAATGTGACACCCGAGTCTCCGCGAGTTACATGACAGTCATCCTGAAAATACTGTCCACATCATCACTCTCAATATCAACCAGTTGTGTAGGTGGTCACATGTGCCAGACAGACCTAAGCAAGCAATCTTAACCTAAACAAGTTATCATTAGTAAGCAAAACTTAAACTACAAGAAATGTTTCGTAAACTGAAAATAAGACACAAAAATAAAACTAAAAACTAAACGAAAAATATATAATTTTGCTTCCGAAACTGATATAAAATTTAAAACAAACATTAGTACTTTTTAGCTAAAATAATGAATTATTTGTAATGACCATTAAATATACCCAGAACATATTTAGCCAATTTTGAGGACATAAGTGCACGTTTACCATTCCTCTGTAAAGCATCCTTGGGTTGGTGAAAGGTGCAATATAAATTGAAACTGTAATTTTTAACATAATGCACGCTGTGTATTCATGTAAGATTCTCTTCTGAAGGTCAGATATAAATCATCCGTATAAAGTTAAACTAAAATTTAATCTTAAAATACATAAAATCTAAAAAGAAATACATTTTTTAAATAAAAACTAATAAAATCACACTGAAAAACTAAAACAAAATTCGATTTCAAATGAAAATTGAAAATAACAGAAAAATAAAAACGATATTTAAAAATCAAAACTACACTAACTAACACACACTCATGTTTGTATTCATATCTTTGTGGGGACTGTCCATTTATTTCTATGGACACAACCCTAATTCCAGCAATGACAGCCTTAACCCCTACCCAGCCCTAACCGTAAGTAACCAAACAAAATAGAAGACTTGCACGCGCTCTCACACACACACACACACACACACACACACACACACACAGACCCCCAGCTACCAAGAAGGACCTACCATGTACTGGGAACTGAAGCTGAAAGTGAGACTGACTGAGTCGTCTGTGATACTGTCCACCTCAACAGATGGCACTGGAAGGGCTGAGATACACAGAGGGGAAATAAAATCAGAGTTTATAACATTACAGCACAGCAGTAGATGCAGGCAATGAGAATCATTTCCCACAGTGCTCTCTATAAGCAAAGGTTAAAAATGACAGTAATTTATAATCAGTTCTTTTTGCTGGCCCTGGTGTGATTTTTGGCATATCATTGCCTCCTGAAGCTGAATTTGACTGACACACAGTATGTGTGTACCATATTCTACCAGTAGAGGGAGACGTTTCATCAGTTATAATGTGAATTCCGTACACAGGCCATCCATAATGTAGACACAAGTACGCAAACAGACAAAAATGCAGACAAACGCTTTGACTAAATCCTAGGAACTGAGAAGAGGGGGATTCTTGCCAACTACATGCCGACACGTTTGCCTCGGGAGAAACGGCATATGTAGCAGGATTTGTGCAGCTGCTGCAGTAGTGTAGAGCCACATGCATTTAGTAAGAGGCGGTCCTCACCTTCCTGGGGTGTGATGAATTTGACGTCGGACCAGTTTCCTACACCACGGCTGGTAACAGCAGCTACCTGAATAAAGCATACCCACAGACAGACGTGTGAACACCTGGGACCTGTTCTACAGCCCCACAACCCGGTGTTAACTAGCCCTCCAGAAACTGCAGTTCACCCCTAAGCTGTACTAATTCGATAGCGGATTTTTAGCACCTAAAACCTTTCTAGTGCTACTATGAGCACTTCCTTTGACCTGCCATCTGTTCACACTGAGCCTGCAGTTAACTCCCGCTGTTCCTGCAGTAACATACCCGGAAACTGTAGAGGGCGCTAGGTCGCAGACCTCCGACCTCGGTGTGGGTACTGGTGCTGCGCTGGGAGGTCCACTCCACACTGCCTTTTGCACTGTACTCCACCTGGAGGACAGAAGGGTGTATGTGCATGGGTACACACACACACACACACACATACATACAGTAGTAGCGACACACCAGCATTTGGCAAGCATATGGAGGTACGTTAAAATGCCCTTCAAGAAGTTATGTTAAAACTTCAAAGATTTTGATGATTTTTTTTTTTTTTTTTACATTGAACATGATCATAGTTCTAGCACTAAGGGAATGAATGAACGGTTCTTTGAAGACTAGATGACCCCACGAGACAGCCCACTCACAATGTACTCCCGGATGAGCCCGTGAGCTGGATCTGGAGGCTGCCAAGAGCACAGCACCGTGCCCTCCTTTCGGAAGTCACAGGACAGCTGGAGATCTCGGGGTGGGTCGGGCACTGCAAAAAGCCGGCAGTCAGACCCGAAACATACAGACAGGTGGAATTCAAGACATGACTCAAAAGGTAAGTGTAACATGGTGCGTCTCACAAGTTTACAGTGCAGTGTTTCTCAACCCAGTCCGTGGGGACCCAAAGACGGTCCCAGATTTTTGCTCCCACCAAGCTCCCAGCACAGCTGAACCAGGTACTGGGTGTTATTGGTTGGCTGTCTCCAAGGACTGGGTTGAGAAACTGTAGTTTACAGCATGAATGGGTGAGCAGATAGGTGGGTGGGTGGGTCAGGGGGTACTTACATCCCTCTGGCGTACGCAGCGTCAGAACCTCGTTGGTTCGGTGCAGCTTGCTGAGGCACTGCACCTGCACTTTGGCCTGGTAGGTGGTGTCCGGCTTCAGTACCGTCAACACGTAGCTGCTCTTGTTGCTGTGGGTCTCCACCGAGATCCAAGTCTGTGCCCCAACCGGCCTGGCGGGGGGCGTGGAAGAGGAATGTGTCAATGAGCAACCACACGCACACACAATTACACAGAAAGGCATATACACAACAGACTACAGCAGAAGGGGACAGTATCTGAGTCATAGATTAAAAGGGGAAAAAGTAATATGCACTCTTACTCATTCATTTAGCTTCAGGCAGTTACTCACTAAATATCACAGATCTCAGATTTTGTCACCCCTATGACACATGACTCTCACTCATGTCAAAGCAGAATCTGTACAGAAAGGCTTCTGCCCACAGACATGGGCCAGCCAATCAGCTTCCAGCACCTCCGTACCTATAGTAGACCAGGTAGTAGCACGAGGATGACGGCATATTTTTGGGCCGGGACCAGGTGAGTGTGACGACACCAGAGAAGTTAGAGCTCCACTGCAGGTTCTGGACCTTGTAGACCCGGGTGTCAGCTGGGGAGGGGGTGAAGACATGAAACTTGAGTGGCAGTATCCCTTTAATGTTCTTCCTTACTCCTTATTTAATAATTACAGTGTCTGTGTACTATATTAGAGCTTTCTACAGACTGGAGCAACAAAAAGTCATCATCACCAAGGAATCTTCCGGAAATTAATTCATGATCTGAACTGCAAATGCCTTTGCCAGGACTGCTAGCACCTTAAGTGAGCAGCAGGGGTGACAAGGATTATTTTAAGGTGGAGAGCAGAGAGAAGAGGGGCTGTAATTCATATGGCCGGGGCCAACCTTATTATTAACCAATGATACGCTGTGACTCAATGAGTGATAGCGGAGGGGGCACTCTGGGAGCCAATCAGCTTTCAGTGCTCCTTTAAACAACCTTGGTGAACAATGTATCATTCTGGGACTTGTAGTAGCAAAAAACATTGTATTTTAAATTTTAAACAGGTCAATACAAGTTTGCTTGCCCAACTTAAGTGCAGAAATGAATGTAGCATGCCACTCACAAGAGCAATTGTCCTCGTCGCTGTGGTCAGAGCAGTCGATGAAGCCGTCACACCTCTCACTGGCTGTCACACAAGCCTCGCCATCGGCGCACAGTGTGCCATTCACGCATGTCAGGGGACCCTGGGTGGCTGGGCGAGAGAGCAAGGATAGGCTGACAATCCCACAATAACCCATTACTAACGAGATGCTACCGAAATGACAAACAAACATATTCCCCAGATGGCCCCGTTACCCCCCCACCCCCATTTTTAATCCCTATTCCTCCCACAGCACCCAACCTCTACAATCTCTAGGCCTCTACACATTCTCCCCAGCAGCAGCTCTACCCTTTACAGGCACTGCTTCAGTTTTGCTGCAATTTGTGTCAAAATGGAATCAGTTCCAGACATTCTCCTCTACAAAGTTCCCATGAAGTTTGCAAAAGAAACTTTCTGACTTATCCTGTTAACGAGATGAGTATCTGCAGCTTCCATTCTCTTTGTTACCACAATGTGGCACTGCTTCAATTTTAGTGTGCTACGTCTCAAAATTTGATCAGTTCTAGATCATCCCCCATACAAAGTTTGAAAGAGATCCACCATATACTTTTTGAGTTATTGCCCTCACAAAGTAAATGTCTGTGCTGAAATGGTCCCTAAAGTACACGTATTATCCATCCAGGCAAGCAAACAGCACATTCAGTATGTATACCACAGCAGATACATTATATCATCCTGGAGCCCGTAAACACATGATCACGTTGGCACTTACGACACGAGATCTCGTCGGAGCCATCCTGGCAGTGCTGCCGCCCGTCGCAGCGCTGCCAGTCAGGGATGCAGGTGGGGGGGCGGAGGCACGGGAACTGGCCCTTACCACAGCGGCCTGTGGGACGGGGCTGCACAGGGGGTTGGGTGGGCATGGGGGCCGTGGTGCTGTTCGAGCCTGCGGGTGCACACAGAACAGATCAGGCGATGCAACACAACACCAGACACCATGGCTTTCGGAGAGACATGGAAACAAAGAGGCTTTGAAAATCGGGACTTTGTCGACCACTGTCATCATCGCTTGGTCACACACAATGGTAACCAGAACCCAACCAATAGCAGGATGTGATTAAGCCATTCATCACAGTGTTACCACTTAAACGTGAGCTGTTCTATGTTCTTTACCACTTGCACAATGTGATTACGATAATCACGTGTGTATAAAGCAAAATATACAGTACAGGCAGTTCCAAGTTTACGAACAAGATCCATTCCCTAAGTCTGTGTTTAAGCCGAATTTTTAGGCAAGTCGGAAAAACAATAATAATAATTATTCTACAGTAATAAACGTAACTACATACTGTACTGTACTGTACTGTATCTTGAGCCAACGAACCACTAAAGCCGCGCAATGTTTTCACAAGCGTCGCAAAGTAATGCAGGTATTCATTATTATAAGCGAAGAAGTAATTCTTGTTAATTTGTATTATAATACTGTTAAATTGTTTTTTTCCCAAAGCAAATGTTCATTTACTGCCGAGGTAAAGAGCTTTAAACATTTTCTTTGGTTGCCAAAGTGCATACTACTGCATACCAGCATCCAGCGTTCAATATATACAGCATATCTTAATGCATATTTTCTAAGACAATTCATCGAACCTCAAGTTAAAGTCCCAGGAAGGGATCTTGATGTTGCACCAGTAGTAAATAACAAATAATGTTAATAGAAACGATAGCGTAACACAGAGACATTTTTCCATTTTGCATATATAAGCATTTTAGGAGACAGACAGCGATGAGCCAATCAAAAAAGGAGCAACAGGTCACGGTGGACCTGCAAGCAACACAGGGGCCTTTAGCGTCGCCGGCGCTGTCCACCCCGCTGCTCACCTGTGAAGCAGCCGACCTCGTCACTGCCATCTGGACAGTCAGCGTAGCCATCGCACACCCAGGTATTGACAATACAGGCCCCTGAGCCACACCGGAAGTGGTTAGGAGAGCAGGAGAGGGAGCCAGGTGTGGTGGGACGGGGGGTGAGTCCTCCTAGAGGGGGCAGGTAAAAATGCAGATGAATGTGAAAAAAACAATATGCCCCAAAAGTACAATGATAAGGCGTACAACCTTATCATTAGTTACTGATATGAGTGAGTGACAGGGGAGGGGTCAATCAGCTATCAGCTGGGGCCAGTGCCCATGTGGTCCCACCCCTGTGCATGGCCCTGCCAATTGGTTAGGTACGCTGCCAAGAGGACAGGAATGTTACTGGTGGGGTTAGTGTGTGGCTTAGTGTGCAGCTTTGACCAATTAAAAAGCTAGAAAATTATATATTAAAGCTTATTAAATGTCGGTCTGAGAACACTTTAGCGGAAAAAAGGCAGTGTATAACTTATAGGTGGCGTCTTTAACAAGGTGGCATGTTAAACTGACATCGGCCCGTCTGTTACCCATGCAGCCCTCCTCGTCGGACCAGTCTCCGCAGTCGTTCTCGCCGTCACATTTCCACCAGCTGGGGACACAGCGACTGTTGCGGCACTCAAATTGGAAGTAACGGGAGCAGCCGGGAACGTCGGTGGCAGATCCTGAGAGGAATGGGATTTTTTTTTTTTTTATAAAAAAAAAAAGGAGAGAAAAAAAGACTGCAAGGGAGAAAAAAAAAAACAGGCGGACAGAGAGAGGGAGCAGTCTGCGGAAGTAAAGACCAAAAACAGGGACATAGCTACCAGAACACATACAGATAGCAGTGGTGCATTGTGAGAATGAAAGACAAGGAGCAAGAATAAGTGAGAGGGAGAGGAGCAGGAAAGGCCAAGGAGGTCAAAGGAGAGAGGGCTCACCGCAGTTGGCCTCGTCGGAGTAGTCCTCGCAGTCGTCCATGCCGTCGCATTTCCACTCGAGGCTGACGCATGCCCCGTTGGCACACTGGAAGCTGTAAGCATCGCAGGTCCGCTCAAACTCGGGCCGCGTGGCTGCAGAGTGCACAGAGAGAGATCCAGAAGCTTTCAGTGCATGATGGGGCTGACAGATCAGCGAGTTAAACCCGGCTGCATGGGAGGAGACGGCCGCAGAAAAATGACACTCAGAGCTGCGCTACACCTCGGCACAAGACGTCCTACCCGCAGCCATCATCTGCCTGACATCGGGATATCTAGATGCAATGCCGCAAAGCAAAGCCACACACAAACAGATCAAATCAAATAATCTGTCATCTGTCACGTCGCCTGGAAGCGCACGAGGGAAAAACTAGCACGAAAGTTCGCAACAGCAGCGTTAAAGTAGTGTGAGGAAGAACAGTAGCGCAAATAGGAAGCATGGAGGACAAAAAAAAACACAATGTTCAGCATTGTAGTCATCATATTGGGTTCTTGTTTTGTTAGAAATTGTGAAGCTGCTGCTCCAATACTGCTTACACTTATACCTGGACATTCACTGACCCCCTGACAGCACGTATGTCTGCAACGTGCCATTTACTTCACTTGTATGTCAATTTGCTAAGCATCTGCTAAATGTGCAACATGAAAACATAATTAGTGTGCAGACTAGCATAAATAAGTACAATACATACCATAAACAGTCATACGAATGTAAGTATGCATGGACCATATTCACACACACTATTACAGACTCAAACTGCTGAAACCGATGTGGGACACAGGCCAACAGACAAGGCCCTTGGTGCGTGTGCGTGTGTGTGTGTGTGTGCGCGCGCGTGTGTGTGTGTTAGTACAGATGACTCACAGCAGCCGGCGTAGGTGGCATCCTCATCGGAGCCATCGGCACAGTGTCGGACACCATCGCACACGAGAGACTGGAACAGGCACTGGGCGCGGTTCCTGCACACGAATTCCATGTAGCGTGTGCAGAGCGGGTCTGTGTGGGGGAAGGGGATAGAGTGGATGAACATTGCTACATAAGGACACCTTAGGTCTCCCGGGGCCCAGGTACAGAAAACAGCATCATATGACAGTTCAAACATGAGAGGTGCCTGACCGCAGTGCTGCTCATCAGCGCCCCCTGGGCAGTCCTCCATGCCATTGCAGTGAGAGCTGGAGGGCAGGCAGGTACCATTGGGGCACAGGAAGCCATTGCAGTGAGTGCCTCCTATGGAGAATGGAGAAAGACAAACAGCGATGACTTAAAGATGGAGATGAGTTGCCCACCATGTGTCTCAGTAATGAGGGTGGCAGGGAGGGGGTGTGGGGGCAAGAGTCCGAGGCTGGGACTGACCGCAGCGTGAGGGCTCCTCATCAGAGCCGTCCTGGCAGTCGTCGTCTCCGTCACACACCCAGCGCTGCGGGATGCAGTGGCCTGTGTGGCACTGGAAACTGCTGGATTCACAGGTATGGTGGCCCACTGGAAGGGTGGGGGGTGATCACAGTTAGACACCTGCACTGGATTGCTCGCACTGATCCCAATGGACATAAAAAACCACAGACACAAACGCGTTCCAGCTACCAGGACTGGACTCTTACCGAGAATCAACACTTTGGCAGGAATTTACATCTTGCAGCGATTTACGGCAATATAATTTATTTAATTTTATATATAAACCCCAATATGGGAGATGAAAAATCCAGGACACAGAAAACAGGAAGTTCAAACAGATGAGCAAAGTTCCGATATTAGCTCAGTCCATAGGATGCGTTTTCAAGAGAATTGCTATGAACTTATGAATTTCTGGTGAATTTCTTTGTTGTATTTTATGAGGACTGAGTGAGTTTTGGTTCTCAATACCGTTACATATGAGGAAGCCTGACTTTAGGTCATTGGTGGTCTCATCTCAAAAATTCCAAAAAGGGAACTGAGTGGGAAATGCGCTCTTCAGCTGACTATTGATTAAAGGAAGTAAGTATGAAAGGTCGAGGCTTCTTGGGGCTCCGGCATCCGGGCCTGCTCACCTGTACTCCCACCCTCACCTGTGCAGTTGGTCTCATCTGACCAGTCCCGGCAGTCGTTGTCCCCATCACAGCGCCATGCCTCACGAATGCACACTCCGCGTGCACACGTGAACTCTCCCGCGCGGCACTGGTGACTCTCTGCGAACACAGACAGGGGTTCAGTCAGGCCCAGCACAGGCAGAGTCTGGTCAGCTCACCATCCAATCACACACAGCCTGATCAGCTTACTATCCAATCACACGCAGGCACGCACTCACCACAGTGCTCCTCGTCACTGTTGTCACCGCAGTCATCTTCATGGTCACACTTGAAGGCCAATGGGATGCAGGACCCAGAGGCAACACAGCGGAACTGCACAGCAGGGTCACACACGGTAGTGGCTGGGGGGGACCACACGACATTCAGAGAATCCATATTTTGAAAGCACGCTACTTTCACAAAGGGAATGACAACACATGACTGATCACATGCAACTTGCTACTCCTCCCAGCTGCTTGTTTATATAGGTGTGGGGGGGTAAATGGGGGGCGGTACTCACGACACTCCTGCTCGTCGCTCATGTCGCCACAGTCGTTGTCGCTGTCACACGTCCAGATGCTGCTGATGCACCTCCCATTGGAGCAGCGGTACTGATTCGGGAGGCAGGTGTGCTCTGGGTAACGGAGGTGCGAGGAGGTGAAGTGTTAACAGCGGACAGGTCAATGGCGAATCTCCCAGGACGGTGACAAGACCCAGCAGCCGATTCCGACCCAACTCACCCGTCTTCACACAGGTGTTGTTGTGGAGGTGGTACCCGACCGGACACTGGCACTGCAGCTCCCCCGAGGGCAGCTGCTTGGTGGGTGCCCCCTCTGGGCATACACAGGTATGGCGGTGCCCGGGACGTGGAAGGCAGAGCAGGCTGCAGGGCTGGTCGGCACATGCGTTGTGCCCTGGGGAGGGAGGTCAAGGGAAGGGGTGAAGGTTAGAGTTAAACCTGTTTCAGGCTCACCACTACTGCTGTCTGCTGCTTGTTTATGTTAGTAATCCATCATGTGCCTTTGTATTCAAACTAAAGGTAAACAGGCTGACTAAAACTAACATGGAGGAGACAATGCGACGACTATATGCATCATTAACCTACTTCCACCTCAATTAAGAGGTGTTTGAGTAACACCACAGATAACAGAAGCTGAGCCCCTCCTCTAGAAGTAGCTTTGAGCCGGCATACTGACCTCTCGTCTTGCCCCTGTAGAAGATCTTGAGGTCCATTACGCCAGTCAGCCGGCCCACTAGCAGCTCACTGTCCAGCGAGCCCGATTTGGGAGCCTTAAAGATGCCCATGCGGGACCAGTCATCCCAGTAGATGTCATTCTGCGAAGGGGCACATCAGTCTTAGCCCAGCGCTAACACAAGAGGTCCAGTTAATCGACTCCTTATCAAGCCCTTGAGGTGTGCCACTGCATGACCAGAACAAACGTGCGCTGTCCCTTGGGTCCCCAAGACAGGAACACCTGGTTTATATGGAATTCTGAACAATACTTTCCCTGACATTCTTTGTACTGTTATTGTTTACCGTTACTGTAGAAATGTATTTTGACTGTGTAAAAGCATGCTTTGGGCTCCTGCAATTTCATTTGGGGTAAAACATCGAATATATAGCCATCCACCCACCCATCCATTCATCATCCATCAATCAATGGCACAGAAGCTCTAATAATTTTTTGGATGTTACCTTGTTCTCATTCATCCTATCACCTGGTTTACCTGCATTCTCAAACTCTCAAACACGTTTCTTTGGTTAGCTCTCCCCAGCTGGAGGCTCTGGGATAATAAGACCCATGCCGATACCTTGAAGACGGCGATGGCATAGGGGTGCGGCAGACCCTCCATGAGCACGGTGCGCTGGCCGCCCAGGAAGTCGGCCCGCTCGATGCGGTCCCCGAACGCCTCAGTCCAGTACAGCCAGTGCTCGTCGGTGGCGATACCGTTGGGCCAGCGCACTCCCTCGGACACGATGCAGGACACGTTGGTGCCATCCATCCAGGCGCGGTACACACCAGCTACACGGTCCCCCCAGTCGGTCCAGAACATGAGACTGGATCCACCACAGCACGCACACACACACACACACACACACACACACACACAACACACATAAGCACATTAAAGGAGTTTCCATGCCAACTGTATTAAGCTGGGTGTTTATCAGTAAGTAATTAGAATGCATCCTGAAAAAAAACAACAACATTCCAGCCCCTAAGGATGTCATTCTCCTGCTACTCTGTTCTGAACCAGCTGGGACAAGCTGCTGAAACCAAGGGCACAGGAGGGGAGAGCATGCTTCGACTGAGGCTACATCAACATTAAAACGCAAAGCTGGCTTAGAATTTCCCGAGGGAAAACTGCCACACCTTTCCCCAGGTAGCAGAGCCAGGGCCCTGGGGTGCTCCAGCACAGATGAGTTGAACAGGGTGTGACGGAGGTCCCCATCAGAGTTGGCCACCTGAAGGAGGGGGGGGATAGACAAATGAATGTCATTTCTTGTTCTTGCTGTGGCATTTTCTTACTGTGGATGAAGTGGTTTTTCACTCTCCCTCCCTCCCTCTCAGTCCAAGCACTTGTCTCGCTCCTTCACCTCAATCTTCTGCGCGCCAGCATCCACCCAGAAGAGCAGCCGGCTGACTGGGTCGAAGGCCAATGCCTCCACATTCTGCAGGCCCCTCCTCACGATGATCTCCTGTCCAGAGCTGCCATTCAGGCACAACCTCTGCAAAGTGCGGGGGGGGGAGGCAGGAAGGAGTCACAATGGTTCACCATGCTGAAAATGCAGAATGAAGCAGGTACAGCCACTAATGCATCAACAAGAACCGGGCAGCAATGACGCGCACCTGGATGGTGTCCAGCGCAATATCGGCCCAGTACAGGCAGTTCTGCTCATAGTCAAAGTCCAGGGCCACAGCTTCTCGCAGGCCTGACAATGGCAGAGGCTGGTCAGCGCCGCTGGCCAGGTCGTAGCGATGGATGGAGCTCCGCACGGCATACAAGATGAACTCATTACTCTCTGAGGAAAGCAGGGGGACAAACGAGACTCAGTCTGTGGGCATCAACCGCAGAACATCTACACATCAAAAGGTGGTCCCAGGCCAACTCACCTCCTACAGGACATGGCAGCATCTCTCCATCCAGCCTAGCTTCCACATCACCTCCATGGCAGCTATCCCCAGATACCTTCCTGTACCTGAGACAAAATGTACGCACGCAATTACCCACGATTTTACATGTACACAAACTCAACTGATCCAGAAGTCTTCGATTTTCTCTCTCTGCCACTAGAGGGCAGTATGATCCTTGTCATAAGGCCACAGCGGTGGATATAACCTGTACTTTTCAAAACATACAAACTATATTGTGTCCTATACACAATTCTGAGTCAAAATGAGCCACCATAGCAAATAGATTCTGCAAGTGTCCTGAACTCTATGGAAGAGCAGTATCACCACACCCCTGCAAGGAATTGCAGCATTTTGTTGTTCGTTGGTAGCCGTCAGTGCTGTCACAGGCACCGTTCCACAATTTCCCAAAAGATTTATACTTCTGCAACTATGAAATATTGTTTACACTGTTCTCACTGCTACCCAGAAATGGTCCAGGGGCTGAATGGACCTAAAGAATGATGGCTAAGGATGTGCACGACATCTTCGGGAAATACACCACACATGTTCCTCACACCACTAGATCCCCTTGCACCTTTTCACATTTCACAGAAGTGCATCTCTTAGTGTGGTTAGTGGCTTACCCGCTGTTGCCCAATCATAATGTCCTTCTGTGGAGTTCCTAATAATCCAAGCCACCTAGATATAAATCTGCATGTACATCGTATTGACATTTGCAGTGAATTTGTCCGTTATGCAGTGCAACTCAAACCAATTCAGAAACACGACAATGGGGCACTGTGTTTTCATTCAGCGTTGCCTCAACCTGAAGATGTCTTCACCTTTGACTTTCGTACCATGATCATCTTATCTACTCTTCCTCAAATTATCAGTAAGGAGAGGAGGCTTCATCACTAAAGTTTTTGCCAAACAGGTAACGGAGATATCCCGTCAAACCCAAGGTACCTAATAATCAGGGTTATTATAGTTAACAAAAATAAAAATGAGCTTTTATAAAAACAGAAACTACGATGAAGAGAGCAACACAAACTAAAACGAAACAGAAATGCAAAAAATGTTTTAAATTTTTACCCCCTCGATTGTTGGTTGCAATTTACATCACCAAACTGCCCACAGGAAGCAAAGACCATCATCCGCCATATTGGTGCACTTCTCATCTATTCGCGTATACTGTTTTTCTGCGTTCGTCAAGGTTGGGTGTGCAGTTTTCGGCATGAATAACAACAGTGTTAACGACAAAGGCAAGGATTGTTTAGGATTCCAAAATAATTATATCAAACTGTGATCCAGAGTGGAGAGATTAAGGTTTCTCCACTCTCTCTGTCCCCCAGACACACACGTATGCGCTGTGCAGTGGTTATATAAGTGAAAATGGACCCTTCTAGGCAAACCTTCTGTTAAATTAAGAGATTACTGCTAAATGGACAGTTACTAAGCTTTGTTTAATGATTTGCCATTGGATTCATGTATATTAATTTTATGTATTTCTTCATATCCCCTTCCTATTATCAAGGTTAAAACAGGGCTGGGGGCATTGAAAATTACTGTTACAATCTTTCACAAATTCAACGTTGAGTGAAACATTACTGATTTTGTCATTTTGAGTGTTTTGACAGTTTTTGAAATTGGAATATTAAACAAATTTTTTCAGTGTTTCTTTTAACACTTCATACAATAACTATCCAATTGCTTTACTTTAATATTTCTAGAAATAATTCCTCACTCTCTAACCATTACCCCCCTAGGGGTTTTCACTGAGGGACACGTAGGTAGATTTTACTTTCTCCAAAAGTGCCAAATCCTATCGAGTGTGTGCATATTGTAATCAGGGAATGGGAGCCTCAATAAACCAGGTCCTTCATAGCTATAAAAATTAGAACTGTGTTAGAGGAAAGAGGTGAGGGAATTCGAAGGGAATTTTGGGGCAAAACACCAGACTGCTTCATACTTTCTGCTTAGCTGTTTCATGTGCAGGGTGAAAGCATGTAATCACTTTGCAGTGTGGTATCAAATCTAGTACTTGAAAACTAAAATTAAACTAAACTAAAACTAGAAGTGTTCATAAAATATAAAGGACACAAACTATATGTACAATCTTGTAAGAAACTGAAACTGAACTAAACCGGAAAGCCAAAACGGAATATTAAATAAAAATGAAAATTAATATAAAAATTTGAAAAGAATAATAAGCTGGCTATGATGAAGCTATGGGTCTGTTCAGTACACACGTGGACAAAATTGTTGGTACCCTTCAGTCAATGAAAGAAAAACTCACAATGGTCACAGAAATAACTTTA
>JAAGVU020000038.1:17680984-17707547 GCA_011763525.2 Mormyrus iriodes
TATATAAAAAATCCATCGTAAACAGCCGTCTGTCTGGACCTTCAGCCGAGCAGAGCCGTACATCTGGTCAGGTGACCAGTGTGATATCCTCACCACTGACCACAACAAGCATACACAATGCCAGGTCTCTCTGGCCTCCCATAAACCCTCCGCTGACCAACCAAAAATACCATGCAATGTTTGTAGCCAATAAGGAACATCTCAAGAAAGGGAGGGGGAAAAGGGCAATAACACTCAGCAATCCTTGGCCCCAGCACAGCAGAGGAATATCAAAAAAGGCCTCCTCACCCACAGTGGGCTAACTCCACTCACATCTTAAACATGTTAAACCCATCCATACCAGTGCAGCTACACCAGACCCACGACCTCCTACTTCACTACCCTCTCCTCGGGTCACGGACACATGAGTCCCTGAGCCCGGCGAATGCGTGTTTGTGTGAGCGTGTGTCAGCTCGCCGAGAAAACAGGAAATGTTGCTTCAGAGTAAACATGAGACGGCACTTCGAATCTGATGACACTGACAGTCTGTTAGCAACTGTTTATGGCACCAAACGATGAACATTTTCACACGAGCGGATGTGCTCAGCACAGAAATTTGAGCACAGAGACCACACACGGGCACACACTATTTTACCAACCTGTCTATCTAGGTTACTCTGCGTAGTCCCTGGATCCTGACTGGATTCCCACCTCATGGTGCTTTTCTCGTTGGTGCCGCTCAGACATCATCGGCAGGACCCGAAGATGGGCCGCAAACAGTTACGTTACCCTCTTACCTTTAAGTCCCTTGCTTTCCATATTTGGGCATGATTACCAGATAGTTTATTTTTATCCCAGCTGGGGGGGGGGGCACCTCAGTGCCTGAAGGAGATCCCGCTGTTCTGTGCTCAAACATCCTACCATGGGTAACAGAAAGGGTGACAGCCTGTGTAAAAAAATGGGGCCTCCTGGCCACTGGGGGGCGTCGGACAGAGACGGAGAGCCGACCTCACCATATGCGCTTTGCTACGCATCACCTGCAGGGGATAATAAGACAGCTGACAGCTTTTATTCCTTAACACGAGCAGTGCAGACCTAATTCGCCTTCCCAGCCAAGGAGCTTGCCTAAAGGGGTAGGGAGACTTCAGGGCAAGGTCAGATACTGGGGCCCATAATCCTCCCTCATATGACTGTGGCCCCCAAATAGGGGAAAACATCAGTGCATATCTGCTGCACTGCCACTTTAAGCATGAACAGCACCTCCATGCACAAACGCCACTGTTATGTAGTGCACAGTTGTTTGTCTAATTTGGAGTGTTTGTTACATTATGTTAGGTAGTAAACATAGCTAGTAATCTTCCCTCTGTCTCCCCTGCCCTTAAATTATTGATTATTGTACAGGAATCTTCCTTTGCATTATGCAGATTATTCCCAAACTCTGTCCTTAGCTCTGTAATGTCTGTCCTGCCATGAATGCAGCACCGCAGGTCCAGGAGGGACATCATTTCATTTCCGTACATGGCTGAGGATGACAATAAAGCTTTATTTGACCTGACTTGATAAACAGCTAGCTTTCCGGTGAACGGAACCAGTTTAACAGGATCAGGAAAAGCCCCAAAGTGACCATGAAGGCGATCAGAAATTGGTCAGCCCAGCAAGTCAAGATGATAGCGTGCGATGAACAGAGTGCCAGGGAAGATGACTGATCAGCTTGACATATGGGTAATTGCCACCAACACAAACAACCTCACAGCACCAGTAAGAACCTTCCTTTTACTTCTGGGGTTTTTCTCACTTGGTGATGTGACAAGAAGTGAGCAGGCGGGCACAAATCTGCAGGCCCAAGCTGGCGGGTCCCGCTCTGCATGCAGACGCCATCAGCTGCTGAAATGCGCAAGCCAGCAGTGGCCGGGGGTACCGAGGTCCCGAATTTGCAGACAGGGCCATGCGCCATTTCAGAGAGGACACCACTGGGTCAATGCCACCTTTTAAACTTTGGTCAGACTTCTTAGGGGACCCTGCGGCCTCACCTCCATTTGGAGACTAAAATCCTTGGTTGGGGAGGAGGGGATGGGGTCAGTAGTGGCAGGCACAGTACTGTGTGACCAAACCACCTGCCAGGAGCCCTATAGTGTCCAAAGTCTCGCCATCGCTGGTGGTCCCGGTGCAGCCCACAGCTGAAAGGATGTAGAATCAGAGGCCGAAAACACGGAAAGGCAGGAATCGTTCAATTATACAGAACGGCCTCAGCGCACAGATTTCAGTGCATCTATTAATTATTTAAAAGAAAAGGTCCACGATTTGAATCAGGACTGTAGGGAACAAAGCCAGAGGACCATCGAAGACAGAGACCATCTCTGTTCGAGCTACAATACAGCAGTTTCTGCTGGGGAGCTTAAAATAAACACGCTTTTCTTGTGTAACCCATATGCAAAAAAGAGAGGGGGAGAAAAAAAAACAGCACACAGTTTTTCCTTCATACTGCAGATTGAAAAGAGAAGCGAAGGAAGTCAGGCGGTGGAGGGAAGGGGGCTAAAGCGAGAGCAGAACTCGGGAACAAAGAGTAAAACGACCAAGGTCTCGCATAAAGTCCCCAGGGTCACCGGGCTGCCTGTGGTGCCAAGGGGGATGGAAAAAAAAAAAATGCGTTTGTGTGAAGCCGTGACTCTTAGCAACGGGGCACCAGAGGAGTCTCTGCTTGGGCGGAACGCACCGCGCACAGAACTGGACATGCTGCATTAGTCTGCGCCAGCGAAGACGTACAACTGAACACACCAACCCCATAGCTAGCAGGAGTATGGGGAAGGACGTGGACTTGAAACCCAAAAGGTTGTTGGTTTGAATCCAAGCTAGGACCCTTCTGTTGCTCTCTACAGCTAGACACTTGAACCGCCTCAGTAAATAAAAAAAAATAAAAAACAAATATTGATAATTAAAAAAAAAAATCTTAGGCTGACTGCCAGCATCGGACTAAGATGTAATACATAAATATACCTTTTTGGTCAACACAGCAGATTTCTGCAAATCATTACAGAAATTAACAGCAGAGATGTACAAGGAAAAGAACCTTATATTTTTGTATGAAGGTTGTTGGTTCAAATCCCAGCTCAGACCAATCTGTGGTACGGTTCAGCTAAACACCTAATTTGAACTGCTTCGTATAAACATTCACCTGCATTGGACTAAGATTATATTTAAACATAGCTGGACTTTTTGTTCAGCAAAGCAATCTTTCCTGGATTTCATTACTCATGCATTTAGGGAACATGGCCTGAACTCCTGGCTGTCTTGGAGGACAGGTGTGAACCTTTCGAGTGTGTCGTCATTCACGTCTACAAAACAACACGTCTAATACAGTGACGTCTCTACAGCCTGCTGCACTAAATGTCAGTGTCTGCACCATGGTTAGGCTCATGACACATACAGGGAATCGGTATGGAAAGGGTGGCCATGACTGTGGCCGGGCATGAGAGAACAGAGGGGTGTTAACGGGAGAGAAGCAACTGCGCAGAGATAATCCACTTCCCCAAGCTAAGCGGAAGCCGGCGAACTGATCGTAGATCACATGACTCTTCCGTGCTCACACCCTCCCCCAATCATAGTAAACTCCACTCCAAACACAGAGATGGCTGCTGAAGCACCCCTGATGCCTAACGTCAGTTCATTGCTTGTCAAGCTTCAGAAGGCTCAACACAGGATGACTGTGGTTGGGCGTTAACAAGGCAAAATTCAGCCCTTTGGGTTCTAAGTAATTACTGTCCACTGGTGAAAGAGCTTTGCCCTAACGTGGGGTGGGCGGGCAAAGTCTAGGCTCTTCATTGAACAATGCTAGGTTTGAGCCAGACACAGGGGTAGTGGTTAATCACTCAGTGAGACACAACATGAAGACTCCCCTGTCTCCATGAAGTCAGCACCCAATCTTCAGCAGAGGACTATGGTGGAATAAACCAAGTGCAGGCTGTGTAGGAGGGGAGAGCAGAGAGGAAGTTATCATCAGGTCTATGAACAACGTCCACAATCCAGGTCGCACTCCCTGATATGGTCCAAGTCCAGCATTTTGTTTTTTTTTCTCCTTTTTTTAATGAAAGACTTCCTGGACGCAGTTGGAGCGGGAAGTAATACAGGCTGTGGGCCAGATATGAGCTTTAGTGGGATGGGGAGGCATCGGGGGGGTGGGGATGTAGGCAACTGCTCCGGGATGAAATGACAGGCTCTGCATTAATATATATAGCGAAACCAACACTTTGGTTTCCATGGGGCAGCCAAATTACATAAACAACGTGCATATATATCAGATGGACTAGGATGTTTATATGAAACGACGTAAAATGCAACAACAGATAATGCACTCAGAAAAATAGGGTTTCAATAAACCCCGGCCCCACCCACCCAACGCCACCACTGGCCTGTCCGTTGGCCGATTCATTGCAATCTCTGTTATGAACATTTTAACCGGTCTTGTGGAAGTGGGAAAGTTAATTCATAATTTCATCGTACTGTAAACACATAAGAAAGCTAACATCAGCCTGTTCACTGCCTCTGCTAAGCACTAGGACTCACAAATTAGGCCACCTGTGTCTGACATCAGAAGGTCTCCGGTTCAAATGCCACGGTCGACACAGATTTCACCGCTAAGCCCCTGAGCAAAGTCCTTAACCCCAATTACTTAATGGTCTGACTAAAATATATGGATGAAAGCATCCGCTAAATACCTTGAAGGTGTGTTAATGTTTTTAAATTGATGAGGGGGGCAGGCTGCCTGCTGGTTTAGCTTCACTTGCTTCCTTATTTCGCTTTGACATTGGTCACACCAAGCACTTCTTTCAAAGAGAATCACAGCCTCGAGGTGTGATGTTTGGTGCACGGGAGGGTGAGACATATGACTGACTCCACCTGTGCAGACAGACCAGTTGGGCCAGTTTAACAACAGGGCAAAATAATCACAGAAAACAGGCGAAAAACTGTCAGGCACCGCATCTGCTAGACCAAGAGCTCCGATTATCATCTCCCCTCCTCAAAAAAAGAGCTGACTAAACCTGAGAAACACACAAGAATACTATTGGATATAACTAACCTGGGCAGTGTTAAAGCACAATATCACTGATCTCATTTACACATTAAACATACATCTTATGCAGAAATTAGAAACGAATTTCAGCAACCATACTGCAGCATGTGACAGCACAGACAGAAACCCAAAGGAACCTGTTCCTGTTCTCAGGTGGGAGCAACCAACACTGAGCCAGAAAAAAGCACACTTCCTGTCAAGGTGCAAAAGACTTCCTGTTGTGGGACAAAAAAAAAAACAGCACTCAAATGTGGTCAAACAGCAGCGGTAGCATACCAGGCTGACTGCCTTGCATGAATTCATCTGCACACAGAGGTTCTTTCGAGTGGAGAACTCATGGTTGCCATTTTGGGGGTGCAAATTGATTCATAAGCAGTCTGGCAGTCCAACAGACCCACTCTTCAGCTTCCTGAACACCACTGAATTCTTTACATCATCGTTGTCTATGTAATATGTCCACGCCTTATTTGGAGTCACCCAGCCCGCTAGAGGGTTAACGAGGATATCGCCCCAGGTGGATTCCTGCTGAAGTGAAGGAGGAGAAGGAGGGTGAGGTCCATAACAAAGAGCCAGGAACTATGAGCCAGCTAGCTGCCTGGAACGGCTGTACCATTCAATTGCTCGGCAAACGCTTACATGCTGGTGGAAGACTGGAACAAAGGTCATCGCGTCTGACACTGCTTAATCAGCAGCTGCACTAAAACACTTTGTGCATAATGGTATGACATAGGACCCTTCCTAGCACCTCTTCCTGCAGATTGCTTGGGACCAGTTCCTCACCCATAATTCCTGTCAATTAAGCGGTCAGGTTTAATTCATGATTGAGACTTATAGCTAAGTGCCTCCCTCCCTAGATCAGGAGACAAGACACATCCCCAATTCTGTCTTATAGTCATGCACTTCGACAAATTAACTGCAGAGAAGTACAGAGCACCTTATATTTCCATCGGAAAGTTGTCGGTATGAATACCAGTTTAGACCTTTCTGTTGTACTCCGCAGCCAGGCAGATAACTTGAACTGCTTCAGAAAAACATTCTAGACCCTTTGCATTGAACTAAGATTAGATTTAAATGCAGATGGATTTTTTTTTGGTTAGCAAAGAACTTCTCCTGTATATTATTGGCTATCATTTAGGAAACATGACCTGAACTCCTGGCTGTCTTTGAGGACAGGAGTGCACCAGACAGGCCTATCAACTGTGTCATTATTGACCTCTACAAGACAACATGTCTTGCCATGCTTTGTCCACTTGAGTCCTTAACCCAAATGTCCTGGAAATCATATTATTCTTCAATAATATGTTGTGGTAGGAAAAAAAATTGATTGATTGACACTTTCCTTATTTTCCTCAGAGTATCTTTTCTACCAGACTATAACCATCTTGAGACTCCCTAAGATAAAGTTTCTTTTAATAAGCAAAGCAGCTCAGGAAAATACAAAAGCGAAGCAGAGTGTTGCCGTCCCAATGGGGTGTGTCCCCAAACAAAGAAAACAGTGAGTTTATATACTACCCTAAAAGGACATTCTCAACGGGACTTGTTATCGCAGTACATGATCAAAGCATGACTTCCTCCTTTTGCAACAGGTGTCTTCTTTTCAACTCCTACCCCTCTTCTGATCACCCTCACATCTCTCAATCTCAGAAGAATATATTTATCACAACAGGTTCGAAACATATCCTCAAGCTTCCTGTTGTTTATCTACTTGCTAGTTCACCATCTGGTTGACCCCACTTGTGACCCCGACGCTGGCCCATATCACGGGTTGGAAGACAAAATCACAAGTCCTGTACTATCAGCAAAGCAAACAATTTTCTCCATGCCTAAGGCCTAAAACATGGCAGCAATCCCATAATGCCTCCCTCCCATCCTATTTGGTCAATTTCCCATCCACAATGTAGACATACACAGAAGCTAAACAGAACAAACCAAGAAGCATGCTCTTCCATTGATTTTCCTCAGAGAAAAGCAGATTTGCCAAATTGACACAGATTCCAGGACGGATCCCTCTCTCCGAAGAAAAACGAAGTTCAGGAGTGACGACATGCAAGGAGACAACCTCATCATTCTTACTCAGCTGAAAAAGCACGAGAAAACAAAGACACTGCTGTTCAGTGGGTCCTCCATTTACGGAGGTCAGTTTGTGGACAACTTTTGCCGTCCGCAATATGAGTGAGCGCGCACAGGGTTATCAAAGTCACTATCACCAGGGTCTTTATCGAGCCGCTCCAGCACAGAGAGTCTGCGAGAGCCGCCGATATGCGACTTTCACTTCAGAGAACAATGCCCAACAAACTGCAAAATACCATAGCAGTTAAAATTTGCAGGAGATATTTAAAAAAAAATGTCAACAGTCCTCACTAAAAGTATTTGATGTGGTTTACTGTGAGCATATTTGCTTTTTTGCTTTCCTAGAATCTGATTAATATTATTGGGGCAAAACCAAAAAAAATAAATAAAAACTATTAAAATCACCCATGTTATACGAGTATTCATATTATTTAATCCTGAAGAGCCGTGGGTTGAAAACTTGACACGTTTTCTATAAATGTCTCGATAACGAAACTAACCTCAGCTTTGAAAATGACACACAAGAATGCAGAGAAGAATGCATTTCTTATTACAACTCATCCTCACCAGAAGAAAAATTACAACACTAATGTCAAAGCATCCTTGCTGGTGGATGCTGTTTACAAATGGGGGGAGGAAGCACTCCTGCATTTCTGAGGAAAGCTGAAGTTAACCTTCTCTGGGGGACGGCAGGAGGGGAGATAAATAGCAGCAGACTGAATTAATGTCATTTTTATTTTCTGAATATTAAACATTTTTAACTTTAGAATTCTTAGGCAAACTATTTCTGTCAAATGTCCAAAGACAAGCACTTAGGCTAATTGATGTCTCTAAATTACCCACAGAATACAATTTTGTGTGTAGGTGTGTGCATGTGTGTAACATGCAATGGGGTTGGCATCCCATACAGGGAGCACCCCAGCCCTGTGTTCTACATTGCCTCCCCCCAAAACCTGAGTGGAATAGTCAGAAGGTGGATGGATAGATCCTAGCTACTAGTAGAACTGTCATCCGTTTCTCGGATAACATTTTAGGTTGGATATCAGAGACAAAGTGAGGGAGATATCGAACTTAAAACGAAAAAAAATGAAATAAACTAAATGTCTTGAGCTTTGGGGCCAGAGCTTTGGTGAGCCATGGTGGATGGCAACAGCATCAGGGCCAGTCAATCCTATAGGCGACATAGGCAGCCACCCAGGGCGCCAGATTCTAAGAGGGGCGTCTACTTGCCAGCTAATTTCACGTTGCTTCGGGCAGGGGGCACCAGCGGTGATGCGTGCCTAGGGCGCCACATCGGCTGGGAGCGACACTGAACAGAATGGTTCAATTTTTCCCAACCAGCCGCCGCACACAGGAGACGATCGGGTACGCTCAGTCCGGCTCTTTACCTGAACGCATCGCTGCTTTCAGTCGGGGGGGGGGGGTCCTTTCAAACGCCAAGCCCCGTCTCCCCCCGCAGACGATCCCGCCCCTTTAAGTACAAATCGCCCGTGCAACGTTACGGCCAGTCGCAAGGGAATCGCACCTTCCTCTTCCTCCTCCTCCTCCTATCGATTATCCGTTTAGTCAGATTGCCGCAAGTCACCGAAGCAGAAGTAAACCAAGTAGAAACGAACTAAAAATTACTTTTACCAACGCAGAGAGACCGTACGCTCAAAAATACAGACATGTTTACGTATCTACATTATCCAAACCGCTCGCCCAAATAATTACGAGAATGGAAACAGGAAACAAAAGAGGTCAATCATGGCATTAGTGGCTGAACACGTCCTGTTAACATCCCACAGATAAATAAGGGCCAAGTAGTTTGCTGGGCTACGAGACACCCGGTTACCGACAATCCCGCAGCTTCACTCGCGGCTGCATTTCAGCGAATAGCCCTGAATAAAGTCGCCATTCCGCGTCAGTAATTGTTAAATTTGCGCTTCGGTAGCTGACTAATTAAGGTATGAGGCGAGCGGAGCTTTTAGTTACTTACTGAAAGGCTGCAGCGCCGGTGGATACCACCGACCGACTGACCGGCGAGGCGCCGCCGCTTATCAGACGCGGCTCCCCGGCTGACGTCCAAGGTCTTACCTTGCCGTACACCTTCAGCAGGGGCGGCTCCGCAGCGCTCCGGCGGGCGCGAGGCTGGGGTATCCGCCAAGCGGGTCCGTCTCCATCTCCGGGCTCCGTGTCTCCGTGCGGAGCCCAGACTCCACTTTCGGTGCCCGGTCCGTGATGCTCCCGGTTGGCGTTCACCCAAAAAAAGCCCCTTTCCTGCGGCAGCGCGAACCGCTGGTCACGGCGGAGCCAAAGACCGGAGGAAAAGCACCCCGGGACGACAAGGAATAAAAGGTTGACGGCGTTCAGCAAGGGGACCCGCATCTTGAATGACTGCCTTGTCGCCATGTTTGTGTATACTGACGGTAATGTCGAAGCTGCGCCCCCGCGTGGCGGACAGCCGCAAGTGATGCGCAGACGTTTCGACGGCAGAAGAACGACTGGCCGCTTTATCCTGCAGCGGGCACCCTTGCGGAACTCCGGCAGTTTTACTTCTGTTTTATTTTATTATTCATAGTATACTGGTAGCAACCATCAGCAGTAGTGCTGCTAACCATCGTGTAGGAAACTGCTTTAAGAGATGTGTGATGAATATGTCAGCGCCAGGGTCGGTGACGTAAAGTGTCGCTGCGTTGATCGATATCTTGCGCGTTGTTTTGACGGGTTATCGATTTCTGATGCATCGTCAGCTTAGTTTTTCTTTCTTTAATTACTTATTTTAACATTTTACGTGATTAATAACGCTACATAAGATACACATTTTTCTGGTTAAAATAAGATTGTGTAGTTGTTAAAACGATGTCGCTGTGCATTACTGACATACTTGAGAACAGGCCCGGTTCTAGACTGTGTGAAATGGGGGGGGGGGGCAATAAGAGACGTTGGTGGGTCACATCTTTGGCTTTAGTGGGGCATGCGGAGCATTTGGTGGGGCATTGCCCCCCGTGCCCCTGCGTAGAACCGGCCCTGCTTCAGAATATGAATCCCAAAGCAACAATGTGTGTGTGTGTGTGTTAATTGTTAATTGCGTGCGTTTGTGTATATATATATGTATTTTTTTAGCAAAGACATATTTATTTAAAAACGCTCCTTAAATCCTCTGAGTTCATTTTCTTCTATACTGTGGTTTCATCACTGTGTTCATTGGTAAGCCTAATTTGTTTTGATATGTTTCCCAGCACTTTTTAAAATTAATTAAAATTTGGTGGTAGTTTATCCAGCAAATTAATCTCAGAATAAATTATCTCGGGCAAATGCTTCAAAACACTTGTATTAGCATGCATACCTCAAAATAGTCCAGCCTTGTCGCAGACTTCACATACACTGCCTGCTACACATATTTCTAATGCTGGAAGTGTCAGCTATTAAAGATCGACAGATTTAAACCGTGAGCTGCTGTATGCTGAGATGACGGTCTTTTGCCTTCACACTGTCACGCCTTGTCTCTCCTGTGGGACGCGGCTTTCCGTGTACGCTAGCCCGAAAAGCAAGACTCGTCACAGTCTTTGCAGTTGGATCAACACGCTCATTCTCTGCATTAAAACAAACCAGATGTTCAAGTACGGCGCTTGACAATATCCACTCTATTCTAAGTCTGTGAACTGTGGCATATTGAAAACCACAGATACGAGGAATTTGAATGACCTTTTCGGGCACTTGTGAAGGAAAAAGGGACAGGTTAATTTTGTGATGAGTTTGCGACTGACCAAACACCTTTATTACAGGGTACCACTATTTCCGATTACAATAAAGAGGCTAGTTGCCAAATTGCCCGTAGGTATGCATGTGTGCGTGAATGGTGTGTGAGTGTGCCCGGCGGTGGGTTGGCGCCCCGTCCTGGGTTGTTCCCTGCCTTGCGCCCGCAGCCTCCGGGATAGGCTCCGGACCCCCCCGCGACCCGAAATGGAATACGCGGTTCTGGAAAATGGATGGATGGATGGATAAAGAGGCTTGTATAGATTAGAATTGGGAAGACCAGGGCAGTCGTTAGGCATATATATGCTTCTTAGCTTCCCCCAAATTATTTATTTATTGGCTTAAGTCATAAACAGCCTTTTACGTTACATATGTTTGCCATCCCCCCCAGTAAAGACTCAGCCTCCCTATCAATTCCTCTCTAACTATGCCCCTGGGGAAGACTATAAGCACACATGTTAAGCTTTAGTACAGTGATGAACACTGACAGATTGGCTGTCCAAGGTGAAAAATCTGCACAATTTACCAAGCCACCGCCCCTCAAACTGGTGAATTTTACCAAGTGTCCATTTTTGATGAAAGGTGATCACACAAAGTTGATAACAATAGAGAAACCCCCTTCCTTTTATATTAGTCTGTATCTTTTAGGAGATGTTGTCAATTTATACCAAATGTTGAGTTGCAGGGTATTTTGTTTTAAATGATTATCTCAGCATCTTATATGGGCATGTTATGACTGCTGCAGGCTGGTGTGAGCGAGCCTCATTGTGCAACGACCCTGAGGCGGAGCTGCAGAAAGGCTTCAGAGATATGCTGCATTTAGGGAAGTCTACATAGCCCAATTAAGAAAGTGAGAAACTGTGCTGACCCCAACAGCTCTGCCACTTGGCAAGACGTGCCGCAGGTGATGTCAGCCTGCGGATGTTCTGCTGCTTTTGAGCAATGTTCAATCCAATGGGCTTATTCACAAGCAAAGGCATCTACAAAGGTGCTCTTTAGGAAGAGTGCTATCTGCACCTCTCTTTCACCATTGTGTTTCCTGCATCCCCAAACACCATCAGCTTACAGCCTTGACCTATGGGTGGGCTCCATCCTCTGCCTCCTTGAGTTTGTGCCAACCCCCTTGGGGGTAGGTTATACCAACCCCTGCCTCCCCCTTCAGGCTGACTTCCTGACCCTCTCTCCAGTCCGACTGAACAGCGATTGTCAGCGTTGACCCCATACAAGATTCCCACATTGTATATATTGTATTGATTCACTGTTCACCTAATAAAGCCTTCATGGTTGACTTAGGATCCCATTAGGTCAACGTTTGCTTTAAAATATTCGTTAAACAGATCCGACTGATAAACATATAGGACATGTTAAAACAGAAATATTTGTACAGTTAATCAAAAAAGTCATTGTTTTTTTTTATTGTCATTGTCTTTGAGTTATCATGGCATAAGTCACAATTGAGATTTCGTCTTCATAACTGATTACCTTACAGAATTATTAGTCTAGCATTGTTATCCAGAGGAATATCTAGGCATCCATTTTTTAATAGTCACTTGTCTTATGCCTGGTCACAGGCGGGAGGGGGGGTCTCTGTGGAATAAACATTAATTCAGTGATTAGCAGGAAAAAGAAGTTGTTCCCTAGGTTGCTTGGGAAAAGCTCCAGGCCCCCATGATGGATGGTTGAATGTTTGGATGATTTATACCACTAGATACTTTTAGCAGCAGTCAAATATCTCAATCAAAGTTACAACACCAAGATGTCTCCTCAGGATCCGTCCAGTTATAAGTCCAGTTATTTAAATGCTGGAGGCCCACCGCCTTAATTAGCTGTTTCCATTATCTGTGATCCTGCTGAATATGTGGCAAGCAAATTTGGCTGTGTGAAATCCCAAAGCACATGCAAAGTACATCCCTTCATACACGCATGAGCCAGAAGCTGTTCATTACAACTTCCTGCCAAGTTTAATTAGCCTCTAATTAGATACCTGATTATGAAGCCATTGGAGCTGTGTTTAGCCCGTCCTCCAGAATGTGCTGGTGCGGAAGATAAGATGGAGTCTGGGTTGCATCTTCAGATCTGAAGAAATTCGTAGAAACTTGGTTTGTTTGCGTCTTCCATTTTCTTTGTTACCATGAAGCTGTAGACTGGTTCTAGGCACACATCTTAAGATCATGATTGGGTATTAAAGGTTTAATACTATACAAAAATTTGTAATTAATTAAACAATGTACTACATGAAATCCAGGGAACTGTTCCACGAAGCAAGATTTCTCAGTTATCTGGGTTAATTAACGTAAGATAGAAATACTGATTGTCAAATAGGAGTTTAGGTAAGGAGCACTGGACAAACATGGCTTCTAGCTTAAGTTAACCTAGGTAACTAAGAAATCCTGCTTCTTGGAACACCCCCCCCCCCCAAGTGTTCAGCATTTAAACATGTTCTTGACAGTTCTGTGGTTTCTTTGGGCGCCATGGAAATGGTCCTATAAACCTTGCTAAGAAGCTTGAACTGGTCATTGATGTTGCACAGGTTGCTGTGAGATGGTGGATCTATCATCCCATGTCCCTATATTTTTATTAATTACTTAACCTCAACTTGGTATGTATTTCAAAAGAAGGCCCTCTTCTGTATCTGTGACAGTCTGTAGGTATTTCATGCAACACAAAGAGCATAAAAATATAAGTTTCTCATAATCTGTCATGCGATTTCTAAAAAGAATGCAAATTGTCCTTGAACTCATAAGTTGAGAACTTGGAGATATACTATGCATAGAATGGCAAGCTTAGTTTATGAGGGTGAGTATGGTTAAAATGGCACACGTTCTGAAAATTTGCTTTCTGGGAAAATTTGCAGAATCATCTCAATGCCTTAAATCCCAACTTGATATAATTCAAAATACATTAATGGCCCTTGAACACTGTAGAGAAGAGAAAATAAAGTATTACTAAACACATATATTAACTGCAAATGTTAGCTGTCCCATTTTGCCAGATGTCTCATTTTGACAATCCTCACCCTATGTGGCATGATTTTTGCCCAATACTGCCTAGTTGCAGCTCTGGGGATGTAAAGCAGTGTGCTATGCACAATTTAAAAAAAGAGCAGTGATGTCAAATAGTTTTTGCGTTTCAGCTGGAAACTAACCTCTGATCATGGAATAGAAGAGAGGAAGCCCACTGAGAATTATTGTTAATGACAGGGAATGTCTGGTTACTCCAGTGGTGAGCCGTTTTAAAGAATGATTATGAGCCGCCGCTGTAGATCATGAAAATCCAGGAAGAATATTTTCTAATTTGGACCTTGAAAGCTGATATGTGACTCCCTTTGGCGATCTACACAAAGTCATGATATAATAGTATCTTCCAGAAAACTGTGGAGAGTTTGAGCGATAGAGAGAAATGTTCATTAAACATTATAATAAATCAAATATTTATGTTGTGTTTTACAGGTTTGCTACAGAATTGGCCAATTTTGGCACACAGCTGCGGAGAAATACAGACTGCGTGCTTAAGAAAAGATTTGGTTTTATAACCTCACTGACAAACTGTTTACAACCAGTGTAAACTAAGATGGTGTTGACCGTGAGGTGTGTCATATCAGTGTCTATCCAGCTAAGACAGTGTATCCAGCAAAACTAGGGAATAAAACATGTTTAGTGAAATGCAAGTGAAGTTTTTAGCGGTTTATTCAGAAGCCTGACTTCGTGGAAACAACACTGAGAAATAAGTAGAGTATAAGGACACCATTTCGTAATAGACGTTTCACAGTTTAAAACGTCTTTTTAGACGGTTTACATTTCTGCACCTCCCGGCCCAGTATTAATTAGCTTCGCGCCCCCGATCTACGCACGAGTGCAATTAGGTTTAGACTCTCCCAGTAGGGGAGTGTGCCATAAAACGAAAGAAAAGTCAGGAGGATTGGAAAGCATGGAAAAAACATCTGATTTTTCTCAAAATGACTTAACATTTGATTTTGAAGTACTACATTTTGAAATACGTAAGAAAATTAGTATTCTGTAATCTGTTAGAACTGCTTTGGCAGTTGTCGAGACTGCATTAGTTCCGGCAATTTCGTGGGGGGTTAATTACGCTACATGTAAATCACTGGTCTATCACAATACACAAAATATAAAAACTGACTTTTAATAATCACCTCGATAAGTTATAGTAAGATTTTGGATGAGCAACCTATTTATTCCTTTGGTGTTGTTACACCTACATACAAATTGTTACAGGACTGGCAAACAAACTTTTTTCATTAATTGCCACAACATTACAGGTCTGTTGTTCATGGAGCCCCAGTCAAAAAGTCACCCCCCTTTCTGGTTAAGCAAGTGGGCAGCTTAGGTAAGCTTTCTCTTAGATACTTCCTATCTTTTATCTAACCTTTCTTTCTATTAGTGTTGCCACAGGGGAAATGATCGCTTCATTGTTGCATATAACATTAACGTTAGCTTGCAAGTAGAGTTTGAAGATCTTGGCTAACTAGTAGGTTAGCAGGACATTTAATATTTAGTGTAGTGACTCTTTGTGGTTAACAGGTGGCAAACTTCGGGGTCCTCACGCAAATACGCGGATTAAGTGGTGGTAAACATCGCTATTACAGGGAACGGGACAAACCACCAATCCATCCATTTTGTATAACTGCTTGTCCTCAGCATCGGAAAGGGACAGTATTTTGTTGTTTAAAAATAATAAAAAAAAAACACTACAGTGCCATGAGTGATATGATCACGGTACCTGCGATCTCAGGGACAGGTCTATTGCAGCCGAACACGTGGTACTTGTAATAATACAGCACCATACATTCAGGTTTCATCAAAAATCAATAGGCCTACCATTCAAAAAATTACCTGGCTACCCTGGTTAGCGGAGGTGGTGATACCAACAAAATATAACAGCATGGTTAATTTCTGAAAATAGTTCGCCTAGCTTGTAGGCTATTTACTTTTCATATTAGGAATGGTGGTTATTTGGTGTATTTTTGAAATGTAATCATATTATTGTTAAATAGAGTAGTAAATGTAAGCAACAATCTGCTACAACGATATAAAACCAAAACAATGCGGAATTTAGAAACCCAAGTGATAGGACTACATTTTATTTTGTTCTTGAAAGTACAACACGACACGCACCGCCAAATGCAAAGTGAAATTGATTTGATTGCGCCCTCTGCTGTGCCGGTACAAGTTGGCGATTAGTCAGATAAACAATGTTGCAATGCCATCAATAGGAAAAAAAACTGGTTTTATTTTGTATATTTAGTATAGAAATTAAAATATATTAGAAAATTTTTGCTCACAGTATTCTCGCGACCAAAAAATAATAAAGCGTTTATAAACACGGTAACACTATACTTGACGGGACACATACTTAGTAATAATAATTGATTGGTCCCCATAGGGAAGTTCTTTCTACGCCTCCCCCAACTTGCGCTCTGTAGGTGAGGACCCTTTGGTTGCAGAGGGCGGTCACCCATAGCAGCACCCAGGAAGCTGGGGGTTCACAGCCTTGCGCAAGGACCCGCAGACGTGCCGAGGCCGCGCTTGAACCGGTGACCTTTCGATCACAGGCACAGATTGAGAGCCACACGCTGCCCCCTGTACACTACTGAGGTACAAATCATGAACAAATATAGTCGCTACTTGAGCTAAAAGATGCGTCACGATTAATTAATGATGATCAAACACAAGAGCAGTATTTACTTATGTTATTCATGACTTCTTCCTTCAGTAATTCCTTCATTAGGTCACAAAGGTTTACAGAATTAACAGATATAGTACTAAATATAGTACCTTTGGGATAAAACATGCGTCGATTCATTAATGATTAATTACCATGAGATCACTATGAAACTAAGACTGTTTGTGGTTAACTGATGCATAAATAATAGTATAATACTATATTATTTGTGCCCCGTCAAGTAAAGCGTTACTATTAACGCTAATGCCTTAACTTTGACAACCCTCGTTAATTTATTCTTAAAATCTTACATCTTAAGTCTTCTGTCAGAGACATTTTATTTTGCATTTCCTTCAACGATATTATTATTAGTAATTATTATTATTGGGCACATAGGTATGCACTACCCCTGAGTACGAACTAAGTTTGGCAAATAAGTATGTCTGCTGTTATCAAGCTGGAAACTTTATTCCTAATTAAGAAAAAAAAACAGCTAACAAAGCAATGTTCTTTAAATACGATTTTCACATACTAATTCGCCTATGGTAAACAGTGGTGCAGAACAAGCGCGCGGGTCTGTCTCGCCTCATTAGCGAACGTAACGAAATAGCTCAAAAACAGCATATCTGCAATTCAGACGATATGTAACTTTTCGTTGTCTCTCTATCTTCCTTTGTTTTATATTCTCACGTCTTCATAACGATTCCATTAACCTCAAAAGCACTAATCGTGCAATTCGGATTAAATTTTGTTTCGGTCCAGATGCAAATGTGAGTCTTTAGAATTACTCTAGAAGAATCAGCTTCCACGAAACTAGTGGAGACCGGGGATGGTTGTAACATTTTCAGAATCACCGTGGTGACAGGTGTATTGAACTACACCAGGTGTACAGGCTTGATGGGCCCACCTCGAACAGTCTATGCCAGGGGTGGGGGGACCTGATCCATGGAGAGCCGGTATGGGTGCTGGTTTTTGGTATGATCTGTCAATCATGGTCTATGCATTTCACCCAATTTTCCTTTGAGTTTGAAATGCTCCATACACACAATGCAGAAATGTCCTGGGCTTGAGAAGTGACCTGGTGAGCAGTTGGAGAAATACCGTTACAACTATCCCAGACTGTGGCAGCCATGACCAAGTTTACCTTGCAGCTATGAGCAACAATATTAGCACTCACAACTTGTATAAAAGATATTTACATAATTTGGACTTATTTTGGACATTGTATGAGTAAACTCAGTGCATATAAAAAGACCACAATGATTAGAGAAGTTGAAGAGAAAACCGCAGGACGACAGAATGAACGTACCTCTGGGACGCCTGAAGACTAAAACGGTAGACAAGACATTTTAGAGAAATTCCAGCAAGATTTAGCGCTATAAATTGGACGGGACCTGATCATTTTTGGCGACATCTAGTGGTATATCTGGAATGTACAAATCATTAAGTTTAACGTCTAAATATCGCCAAATTCGCTTCTGAATTGCAATGTAATGCTGTACCCCAAATGTAATAAAAAGAGGAACACAGAACACCCTGTTTTTAGCACTATTTTCAGATGATGTTCTTGTGCACCTGCTGGTAGGTTAATTACATACAAACTCACCAGTAACCACAGTAAAGAGCAGATGGTCTACTGAAATGTATAATTTACAGTTTTCCTCGATTGCTTTGTTAGATTTCATGAAACATACTTAACATTCTCATGGTCACGAGAGCATTTTTCTAAACAGATTATGCATATAGCACAACACTATGGTTAAGCTGTGAAAGGCCATAAACTCGCAACAATCAACTCATGTACCAAAAGCAAATGATTCTCTCAATGAATTAGTCAGTGTCACTAAAAAGTGTCTTCAGCCTTGTTTTAACCATGAGAGTCAAAATGCTTAGACATATTCTCAAAATGTCAATGTAAGTATGCCCCTAAGCTCCAAAATTCTGAATGATATTCGGTTCCCTGTTTCCCATTGTCATTGATCCATCATTCTTCTTTAGCAAACTGTTACGTATTCATGTGAAAGACACCAGTTTCGGCATTGCATGGTTTCACATTACAGTATGTAAAGTTCACTGGCAAGAGAAAGCACTCGCATGCACATGTAACTTCTTTAGATCTCAAGAGACTGTACAATAGCAAACAAGTCAGACAGAACTGTGTAACACAAAACAAAATGGTAAGAAAATCATGTATTGTGGCATTCATAATGCAACAATGTTGTATCACTGCAACTTATGGAATATATTTTTGAGTCATTCTGAAAGTTTGGTGAACTTTTGCATATGGTCGTTTACACGATTCCTTTACACGATACTTATTTCTTATTTTCTTTTCTTATAGTTTTGGGTTTCAAATTATTATACTGAGAAACTACATAATCCTTTTTGACCAACAAGATTTAAGCAACTGAAAATTATGCCAAATGACGACAAATGTACAAGACCATTTGCATACATGTACTAAAACATTTCCAATTTGTGTGAAACAACAAGAAATGATGTCCTACTTCGCAGAAAAGACATCATGGGGTGGGGATTACACTTGTTGTTTTGCAAATGTTAGTCATTTGAGAAATCTGTCAAAGCAAATTGAGAAAAACTAATATAACAAGAAATAGAGAAATAAAATATATATAAAATGTTTGTGTTATAATGTCCTGTAGTACAAATTACATATTTTGTGAATCAAAGGCAAAGACGCATTTCAGAATAAAGGACAGAATTTAATGTTATCGTACACAAGTTATGTAGTGATGTCAATTAAAGATCATCAAAGTTTACTTCCTCCCTCAGTAACTTCCTGTAGAAACCAAAATACCTCTTTCATTAAACATTATTTTAGTGAAATCTTCCAGAATAGCACTTGCATGTTCTAAGCCCCTTTCATATTTTTAGAGACAAACGCTTTACATCATGTTTTTAAAGTTAATTAAGACATTTGGTAATAAGTGCACTAGTTTTTATTTGGTAATAATTATCTGAGTATAAGTACTAATGACAGAGGTGATACATTCATTATAAAGCCTTCCTTTTTTAGACCAAATGTTTACAAACCAGTTGTGAAACAGCTGTTTGTTCACACAGCCCTGCTTATGTACTGTGTGGTCTCCTTCGTAGTGTTTCAGGCTTGCCCCTGGGGGGTCGGCATGTCGGACTCATACACCCCATGGAAGCCATATGGGATCTGCACTGGCACCTCAGCCCGGCCCAGTTCCTCAAATGTTTTGGCATCCAGAACTAAAAGGAATGTACTCTTGCCCTGGAACAATAAGAAAATTTGTGATAAAAAAAAAATAATAAGTACTGATAAACAGCCCTGGGCTGCTGTGGCATCAGATGGAATGTTTTAAAGGGTTTTTCTTTAGGGTTGAGCAAAGCAAAGAAAAAAAATGCTCAGTGAGATCGCCTGTTGTTTAGAGAGAGATCAGCACACGTTTAACACATTAATGGTTTATTTATGCTGCTACTGTTGCGAATAATCAGCCAGATGAAAGCCAGGAGCAACCCCCTAGTGGCCCAGGAACTGGACCGAACACTTAATGGACCTTGTAAATCAACATCTGAGCTGTATTTAATCATGTCATATAAGGGCCACAGTGGTTTGTGGGTTTTCACAGCAGCCCAGAGCTCAGTTAATTGGACAGTAAACCTCCATTATCTATACAAACACCACTGGCAATTATGGTTAAACATTTATGTGATACATAGGATGGCGGTTCAGGGTTTGCAACAAGATTGAAATTCCATGGTGCATTATAGGGTTATACCAGGAAACTGGAGGTTATGTAATACATTATGTCAACTGTTGGACATCATGCAGGTCGATCTGGAGTCATCAATGACAAACAGAGACGAGTTGGGTATTATAATGAAATCAGTTTATATTTATGTTGAAATGAAAGGGTGTGTTGCATGGGTGAGCACTTGTGAATACCTGTACACAAACACAAACGCATGAGCAACAAGCTCCCAGTACGGCATTTTAAACGTTCTGTGTGAAATATGTCAAAGATCCTCGTGTGACTGAAGTAATGGTTGTTAAAGCTAGCCTCTGACCTGAACGGGAGTGATGACCACAGACAAAATGACCCCATCGTCCTCGTCGACAGCCCCGGGCGATGGCACAAAGATGGGTTCTGAGGGGTAGAAATCTGGCTGGTACCAGACCTGGTACCATCCAGGGACAATGTCAGCAGAGGCATGATTTGCAGCTGTCCACATAGGACTCCATATCAGCAAGCTATGGTCTCATATGGCTGCTTTCATTCACTAACATCTTTACAGCCATTGTAGCAGACATGCTGACCACTGAGCCATAATGAGTTGCACAAAAGCAAAGGTTCTTCTATACCGCTGAATCAAATTCTCATAAAAATTATCCGCAGGCGGGGGACGTCCCCTTTGTGAACTGCCACGTACTACTTGAACAGCTCGAACCTTAAACTTTTTTCCGTGCAGGTCCATCTTGATAAGGGAGTCTCCCACCAAATGTCTAAAACCACAGCCGTAAAAGTAGCGGTAAGGACGGGTATTATATCTGGCATAGTTGATCTGTGGGAACTCCAGGCCACCATACTCCAGGAGGTCGTCGCCATGGAGATCCTCGTGGTTACAGAATACCTGTTGAGCAAGTGGGTAACAACAGTCCAAAGTAATGCTGTTTGAAACGACGGTTCTCAAACTTGTGCATATCTAGATGTTCGCTGATTAGCAACCAAGGCTAGCAACATTAAATTCTAGGCATAATTTATTCTGGCATTTCTCATCTTTTGGAGGTACGTTTTAAGTGGAAAAAAATGTTAATTTTGACAGGTAAGTGTACAGTTCCCAATTTGATCCATTTTCCTATAACAACTCACACAACACACTCACACAACACAGTGCTATGCACTGAACAAGTTCTACAAGCTGGCCCAGTACAAAATTATCCTCAGATTGCTTGAGTTTTCCGCTAGTTAAATGGCCTTGAATCGTTATCTGAATGGTAGGGTTATCCCAAGCAAACTGGGAAATATCACAATTGTTTCCAGGCAACAAACAAACGACAAAATCTTTTCTATTTTCTTCCTAAAGAATCTGTGCCTTCTAGGTTAGAATGTCGTAAGGGTCCAACCAGCACTCCAATAAGAGGCTCATTGCAACAAGCTAGCTTAAACTTGGGTCCTCCAGAATGGTCTTAGTACCACTAGAATAGTCTTGATTCTCTGGATTCTTCTGATCTTTTACCATGTGGCCACTGTATTCCATGCTGAAGGAACACTGAAGATCCAAAGAGGTGCTATGGCTGAACCAGCTGTTAACACCCCCAACTCACCACATCTTTTGACATCTTCGTTGCTGTGGCTAGGCTGCAGGGACGAGTATTTAAATTTTGGTCACAGGGCGTGTTCTCATCTACATGTAGAGGCAGGACAAACCGGCGTGGGAAAATACCGCACATCTCATTGTATACCTGTGAACAAAAGTCAGTTCCACTGTCTAATAGGGAGTTCATGAATTCTAGGAATGACAATACAGATAAGATGGCAGACAAGACTAGTTAGAAAATGCAGGAACCTGCCAGAGTCCAATTGTGTGTGTCAGGTTTAAGAACCTCTCTGATCTTTCCATGAGCATCTGAATGAGTGTGTGTTTGAAATTATTACAATGTTGGGAGCAGATTTCTGTATAATAAAAACCTGCAACAGGACTAGGTAGGGGTTAAGGTTGTAATACTTAAGATTAGAGTTATGCCTATAGAAATAAATAGATGGGTCCCCACTAAAGATATACCTACAAACCTGTGTGTGTGTATATATAATCTGTGTGCGCCAACCTTGTCTAGGGCTTCCCCGGATTTGCGCAAATTCTGGATCAGGAAGTTGTTAATCATTCCGCCATCGTCCAAACAGCAGAGGTCCACCACTAGGAAACCGTCCTCCTCAAATGCGTTGATCTGGTGAAAGAAAGACAGCGGCCTGGCGTGGTACTTCACTGCACTTGGCTGCGGAAGAGAGCACAAAGTCTGCATTCACACTGGAGCCTGGGCAATATACCAAAAGGGCAGCAAGGCTACATGTCGAAGGAGCAGCATTGTAATGGAAGATAGACTAAGCACCCATTCTTCATTTAGCCAAAGCCACATAGACTGTCCAAAGTACTAAACCTAGGCAACTTTTATGGAATTGCAATATAAATGTTCTGGTTTCATGTCAGAATCTCACACCAAAGCTTCCAAAACACCACCTGCTATTTACACGTTTTTGTTCATTTGGGAAGTGGTACCCCTAAAGTGAGATCAGCAGTAGGTACCGGCAGGTTAGCGCATTGCCTGGAAGGCCAAAGATTCACATTCAGCTTATCATCATTTCTCAATCCAGAAATGTCACATTTAACCCCTGTGTTATTTTTGGGGTTGAAGTTGCCCCAGTCTATTTTCAAAATGACGATAAATTCTATAGATTCTAGAATTTAGAATGGAAGAAGTAAAATACACAAGGGTTAAATAATTGAATATTTTTTATCCATTGAAATTCAACGATTTTTCAAAATTTTTCAGCTAAAATATCAGTTAAAATTCACCCTTAATATTTTCATAGAAACCTACAAAAGCCCACTAAACTAGGTACCAAATTAAGCTAGAAAAACAGGTTTTTCAGGACATTCACAGCCAATCCCACAATCAACAAGATAATCACTTGACATTTTTTGCATTTAGATTCGGTCTCAAAATTTAACATTATGACTAATTAAATATAACCAGGGCCAATTTTCAATTTTTACCTGGAGGTACCTACTGAGAGGATCAACTGGCCAAAGACTCAGTACATGAAGGCAGGACTTAACATTGCAGTGGCACAGATGGTGTGGACACACGTCCCCCCCAGTTCTATGCCTCATCAAGCATGTCTAGATATGCTTAAAGGTTGAGACTTCTTGCTCAATGTTTGGTCCCCCCCCACTTCAAAAATTTCTCCTACACCCATGCAACATGGTGCATAAAAACCCCCACCTCGCCCGTATGTTTGTTGACAACATGAAAGACTGTTTTCTCCTGCGAGTCCCAGTAGATGCACTCATTCAGTGCTGTCCTCCGCAGGCTTCCCATCAGAATTTGAAGGAGATCCAACTTTAGGGGCTGTTCGATGAACACCACATAGTTCTGAGACATTGCTGCAAGGACACAAGCCAGGTCATTGTCCTAGAATGGTACATTGATGAATTCAGCCAATGTTGCATCAGTAAGGGAGAATCACTGCTGTGAACATGGCCGCCTGCAGCCGTATGCCCGCATGCACTGTGCGTACCGTACCCTTGGAATATAGACTTTGGCTAATGTTACATGATTTTATTACATTTTTGCCTCATTATATGTTCAACAGAAATGTAAAAAGAGGACTTTGCACAGACAATCTATAAAGGTCAGGTGGGGTGGGTATGAGAAAGCAGAGGGGTGATTGGATTGGCAAGTTGATATATTTCTGGAATAACCCAGTTGATGAACTGCATCGTGTTGTTGAGTTTGGCTAACTGCAGATGCACGGCTTTGTCGATCAAATTATTAATCCTCACTAAGGCTGCCACTTTAGATTTTATGAAAAAAGGGAGGCCATCTCCCCACTTCTCTGGGTCCATGACAATATTTCCATTGTGCAATATGCAGGATGAGTGCAAACTAATGCTCACATTTCACAAAAGACTTAATTGCACAAGTATATTGACATGTTACTTCTGCACAAAAATGAAAGAAAAAAAAAGAACAATACTTACAGTATATACATGGAATTAGCTACAATGAACAAGAACAGTATTTACAAATCAAAGTATTTTTAAGTGTTTCACTTTGAGTACATCAATCCCTCTCTCACAAAATGACAATGAATATTGGCGAACAAATGACTTTGACTTGCCTGACACATTCTCAATGACTGAACATGGTTAATCACCCTCCTTCTCTCTCACACACACACACCACTTGGACTATGGCTAAGTGTTACAATTAAATTTCCTGCTGATAATTTTAGCCAAGCTGTGGGGGAAGAGGGGTGGGGCTCTGCGGTGGTTGTGGACTGGTCCCCAAACCATATGTATTCTGCATTCCCAAGTGTCCGGGGAATATGACTATTTTAGCTAAATACAATTGCTTTAACTAAATATTTAAAAATGGAAACATATTTGGCGTTTATTTTATTTCAGTTTTTTTTCCAGAAGTGTTATAGTTTTTGTTTACCTGTAGGTTTTAATTGTATTTTTGTACCTTATTATATTGCACGGATACCAGGGAATGCTTGTGTTTTGGGTCCAGTCTGCTGTCACTGCTGCAGCTGCTTTGCTTGTTAAGATGGTAACTCAAAAACCATTTGATGGATCTTTTTCAACCTTTGCAGATGCATTGTATGAGGGAAGAAGTAGTACTCTTTAAATTTTGAGAGAGATCATCCCATAATTAAAGCATTGCGACACAGGGATAGACTGGGCATCTATTATGGCGAAGAATTTCAGGTGTATATTTTCATCTATATAATAAGTTTGTGATGTGGTAATAAGATCCATCCATCCATCCATCCATCCATCCATCCATCTGCTGTAACGGCTTGTCCTATTCAGGGTCGCGGGGGTCTAGAGCCTATCCCTCAGGCTTATTTTTGAATGAAGTAACTAGTAACTGTAACTAATTACTAAATTTTCAGTAACTTATGACGCTACTAATGGGATCAAATTTCTGAAACCAGGGCTGCTCCTAGCCCATGTGAAACTGGCTTGCAAGTTGGCGCCCCCTCAGAAGTTAGGACCCTTCCCCGTCAAAAAACAGCACCCGAGGTCTCAAAATTTGACCACATCCACTACTATAATGTGTTTGCAAAGTTTGAGACCGATCTGTAAAATACTTTTTGAGTGTCTTCAAGCATCTTCTACAGCTGCCGTTTCCTTCCAATACTGCCACAAAGCACTGCGGTTTCATTTTTGGGGCAATTTGCCTGAAAATGAAATCAAGTGTAGATCTTCAACCATGTGTTTTTCTGAAGCAGTAACAAGATCCATAAAATACTTTTTGACATCACATTCACAAGGTGAAATGTCAAACGGCTTTCATGCTTTCCATTGTTGTCACCAAGTGGTGTCGCTTCAATATTTGGGCAATTTGTCTCAATTTAAGCAATTCCAGTTTGGCATCCATACAATGCCTCTGTAAAGTTTGAAAAAGATGCACCAAAAACTCTGAGTTATATTCTTAGCAAAATCAAGTGTCAAAACTGCCCATTTTCGCTATCATTATGTGGCACTACTTCAACTTCGGGGTGATCTGTCTCAAAATTTAATCAGTTCCAGTTCAGCACCTAATTAAAACATTTCCTTTGGCTGCCTAAGACTTTTGCATAGTGCTGTAGGTAATACAGGTTTTGATCAACTTATGACCTATGCGACTTACGGCTGATTGACTTTACGACCGTTCCGAGACCACAAATATGTGGCTACGACTGTGCCACGTTTGGTAGCATGAGTGTATGACAGTTTCCAGCCCAAATGTCGGCAGGAACGAACTATGAAAATGGTGATAGGTTTAAAAGAAAAAAAAAAACGATATGACTTAAAGATGATATAATTTTATTATACACAATACTACAGTAATCCCTTGCTATACCGTGCTTCGACTTTCGCGGCTTCATTCTATCACGGATTTTATATGCAAGCATATCTAAATATTTATTGCGGGTTTTTCGCTGGTTCTTGGATTTCTGTGGACAATGGGTCTTTTTATTTCTTGTACATGCTTCCTCAGTTGGTTTGCCCTGTTGATTGGACGCTATTGGCGGATGGCTGCCAAATCGGCCGAAATCAGCTGAGAATGTAAACATTACCAGAATGCAAATGGCGTGTAACTGCTGTGTTCGTATTTCAGAAATATCCATCCATCCATTTTCCAGAACCGCTTATTCCATTTCGGGTTGCGGGGGGTCCGGAGCCCATTCCGGAGGCTGCGGGCGCAAGGCAGGGAACAACCCAGGATGGGGCGCCAACCCATTGCTGGGCACACTCACACACCAT
>JAAGVU020000038.1:17707647-17724691 GCA_011763525.2 Mormyrus iriodes
TATACAAAAATAACCATATAAACATATGGTTTTTACTTTGAGGATTTTCACCTTTCGCGGGGGGTTCTGGAACGCAAGAACGCATTAGACGAGGGATCACTTTTGCTCATGATCATTTTTGCATATAACAAAGGCCTGACTTATGACCAAATCGACTTACAACCTGTCTGTCGGAACCAATCTCGTGTAGTTATTGTCTGGCAAAACCTATTTTTTTCAACAATAAAAACTTTGACACTTTTTTTGTCAAAGAAAATTCATAACATTGCTGAATGCTAACTTTTTATTTAAAATCACTCAGCTTATACAGCCTTAGAATATCCTTCTCTGTAGTACTTTGCTTGTAGACTAATATTCTATTCAATAGTTTCACTAAGTACAGTAAATTCTTACTAGCATGTTACCTCTCTCAGTCATGTGACCATCTTTATTTTCAGCTACAAGCAGAACAGACTCAATGAAAAGTGCCAGTCTGAGCCAAGATCTTGTCAATATGTTGACATTCCTTCATTGTAATAAAGATTTTTATCATGTAACCCACACAATGAAAAAAAAAATTGTGTGGTTTGTTGAAAGTTTATATGTGCTATTTATTAAACACTATATTAAAAAGTTTAGCACTTCCTACTTTTACAGTAAAGTATACAACTGAAATTTTTCAGAATAATTTTTCTTCATTACTGAAAATTCTGACAGAAAATATCTTTGATAAAAAATGGCAAGTTAGTTTAGAAGAGCAAGTTTGCCAAGCAATATGTCATAAACTTACTTTGCCCAGGTTTAATTGGCTTAATTTAACAGGAACTCACCAAAGCTGTGGTAGTATGAGGGTTTGTTCTTGTTCGCTGATGGGATGGAGCACACCACTTTGGCTTCCTGCAGGGTATCTTCCGGTCTCGTTTTCTCAGGAGGCACACAGATGATGTTGTAAAAGGCACCTGAAACCAGGCCCAAACACACTTTGAATGCACTGTTTAATTTACCAGAATAACTTCTGGTAAATTAACAATTATTTACTTAAGTAAGTAAGTAAGTAAGTAAGTAAGTAAGTAAGTAAGTAAGTAAGTAAGTATCTAAGTATGTATGTATGTATGCATCTATCTATCTTCAAAATGTCGAGATGTAGTTGGCTATTTCTATAGTTTAAGTGCATTGCACAAAATAGGACCAAAGCATGGTACCATCTAAAGGTCATATAGTGGGCTATGTTTCCTTGAATGATTTTCATCAAAAAGGAGAGATAAAAAAAAAAAAAAAATAGAAAGATAAAATAAGAAATTTTATATTTCATTTTATGACAATGTTTTCTTATAGTTCTACTCTTCTTGATAATAACCCTGTGCCATGCTTCAGAAAGGAGCGATTCGGGGTCAGGTTTAAGAAAAACAAAAAGACTTTATCAGGGTTCAAAAACAGGAACAGAGAAACAAAACGGGACCACGAGGGGTGAAAACCGGAAGGCTAGCAAAAGGTAGGGCACAGGCAATGGGAGGAATGATGACAACGACTGGACTAACGAAGATGGGACAAAGAGGTACTTTTATATATAAACTAACACGGGGCAACAGACATCAGGTACGGCCCATCAGGGCCACATGAGGGAGAATCAGGCTGACGTGGCAGGCAGGACGTAACACCCTGCCTGGCATATGTCACCTGCCTGCTGTTGTACATGAGAGAAACACTAAAATGACCCATCAATTCTGTCAAATTTACAGGAAGCCTTTTCAGAAATACCAAAAGGTTGAAATTCTGCAGAAAAAACCGATAAGCTTCACTACTAGGAATAACGGGGCCATTGTTCCACTGTAGAACCACAAATAACTTCTGCTTTTGTAACTCCTAACCGTAAGTGCTAAGGGCTACATCCCCCAGCCTGAAAAGAGCTAGCAAACTGGAAGTTAACCTTTTCTGGTGTAGGAGTTGCCCATGTTGTATGCAGTGCCATTGGGGTCATAGTGAGGGTGAGCTGTGGCTCCATTGACTGCAATAAACTTACTCCAGTCTACCTGCAAGTGGGAGGCAAACAGAACATTATCCTGATTTGACACAGATTAATAATGGATTGGGGCACCAAGGACATGCAAGTTTTTAGCTTCCCTCCAAAATTCCAATAGAAGTAACAAATTTCCACTAAGAGCAAACAAAAAAAAATGCAAAGGGGCTGTAAAAATTTTTTTAAAATATATTATTTACTTTTGGAAATTAACAAACTCCTCCGCAAAACTCTAAAGTGTTCCATGGCCCAGTGGAATACTGACCACAGACTGGTACCACATACACTGTTCCTAAGCCTTACCAAACAGAAGCAGTAAAGGATGAGCCACACCCACCCCGGCACACAAACAGTCAGTACCTTCTCCATTGACATCAGAGTCTCAAGGTCCACCCGGTGCATGAAGTTGGTTTCAGTGCTAACGTAATAATCACCCTTATACTTGACAAAGTGCACACTGGCATTGTCGGTAGGCTCTGCAGAGTGTGTAAAATGAAGAAAAAAAAGTAATTACTGGATTTTCTTTGCTGATATAACTTGAATTATCCCCCCTCCTGCCATTAGTGAAGAATTCTTATTGGGCCGTGTAAACCAGTGTTTGCCAACCCTCTCCCGGGGGACCCCCAGATGGTCCACGTTTTTGCTTCCTCCCAGCTCCCTGCCAGATAGTCCACATTTTTGCTCGCTACTGATAACTGGGGGGGGGGGGCAAAAGCTTGGACTGTCTGGGGGTCCCTGATGACTGGGTTGAAAAACACTGGTGAAAACCATGGGAAAAGCCCCAAAGATACACAGACTAAACCTGGGCTAATCTATAGCCCGAAATGAGTCCTCTGCCTTGGGGACGATTTGTATGCAGCCTAGAAAGGAGCAACTGCTTTACAGAGTACAACTTAAATGTTGACTCACATTTGTGTATATGAGTTACGTTGGATTAAATGAATGATGACTTCCTGCCAAGCTGAGCTGACCTGATTACACACTCGGGAGACCCATTTTGGTGCCTTTCTTGCGGTTTACCAACTCACTCGGCATCTCAAAGCGTGACAGGAAGCGCTGGAAAAAGTTCTTGCAGGGGTCAGGCATGGTCAATGTGCCGAACTCTGACTGTACAATCCGGTTGTGCTCGCTGTTGGCTTTGTAGCAGTCACTGCGCAGGAAATGGCTTTTATAGGTCACCTGACTGCCCTTGATCTTGAACTTGTGAAGCAGGGCCATGCCATCGAACCAGTGGTTATAACTGGGGAGCAGAAATGATTATGATATAACTGATACACTGGCTACGCTTGCACCAGGTAAAATCGACAGAGGTTGGTCAAATGACAGTCTGTTTGTGGCACAAAGGGAAATTTCTGCGGTTTTAACATTTATTTTTAGATATGCGAGGTGGTGATAGATTCTGGGGCCGAGTATATTCCACCTGCAAGATAGCGCTTGAGATTTGAAGACAGACATATTTAGGGCCTCACATTATATGATCTGGCAGCAGAGTTGACACTGCAGACATGAGATAAGTAAGGGTTAATGCGCAGCAAGCCATGCATTATACATTTTTAAACACATGGCTGCAGAGTGGGCTAATAAACGTTCATACCACAGCATTGCTGAATGAATCTGAAGGATGTTGATTAATTTTCTATAACCGCAGTGCTGGCCTGTTTGAGGGACATGAAAACCAAATAGCCAGTATAAGTGGATAAGTGTACTCCAGGCTGTGCGTTAAACGTTTTCAAACGCACTCCACAAAGGCAGCAATGCATTTAAAAATTAAAGAATGATTTATTAAAATGAATGTCTGCAGGTCAGCAGTTCAGGCCAGCCTGGGACACAGCTAAAGTTTCAGGGCAGGTCGGTGAGACTGCCCGCCCGGCCACACCCCCAGCTCCGCCCCAGACTCACCTTTGCGTCCCAAACTCAAATTTTCCGGGGCCATTCCGATAGAGACTGCCGTTGAGCCAGGAGGGAACGTGTCCGCGGATCTCTGTAGTGATTGGCACTGTCGTCTCCTCCACTGAGCTCACTAGTGGTGCGATGCATGGGAGTCCCTTTGCCTGGCAACGGTTTCCCTTGGTCCCCATGGCCCGTGTGCCGGCACCTATGGGCAAGATAATTCTGGGTAATAGCTGCATAAGAGTACAGAATTATTTACCAGATGCTTTTATCCAAAGTGATATACATAATTTTGAGAGAGCAGGGTCAGTCAGTCCCTGGAGCAATCAGGGCTTATACTGGCCCAAGGAAGGAATCCAGGTGGACATCAAAAGGTTATAAATGCATGTAAGTAGTCTCACAAACTCCTGGGAAGTTACTTACCCTGTCAGACAAAACCTAATTGAGTCTGACTCCAAGTTATTCAGGTTAAGAATTGTTTTGTAGATGTTTATGATCTCTAGAGAATTTAGGTTGTTCAAAATTACTTCTAGGCTTTCATTACTTTTGACTAACTTTGTTTTGCGTTGCGGTCCCACATAGGAATCACATTTGGCTGATAAATCGAATCTGCAAACACAATGTGTGACCAGTTTGTTCTCTCGGGATTGAAGGAGGGCTCCAAACTAGAACAAACTAGTACAGTGTCAGTGTGTTCAGCCAATCGGCTTTTGCCTTTTGGCTTAACTGATTATTTCACCTCAGTAGCTCAGTCTTTGTGATCACTCAGAGTCATGGACCGCAGGGCTTCCGGATGAATTGTTGGTTTATCAGCTGGCCAGACTGTCAGCTAATTGGGGCTTTGCTGGTGGGGGCATTAAGGTCTTTTGTTTGAACCGATGACAGGGTATCCAGCGATGGCGGAATTTACCTAAGACTGAGACCATTATACCTGTCGCACTGTGCCCGTTCCTTGCGATCTTTCCTATATTCAGCTATCACATGTAAACTTTGTGGCCTGAGACATGGGACAGAGGAGCAGAAAGAGGGGGAGGCGCAAAGATAGGTTTTTGGCTAGTAAGTCTGCCTGCGGGCTCTTTCATTGAGGTGGGATTGCTGGTGTACTGGTCTGGCAGCTGGAACCTAGTCATGTCTAAACTGAGGCAGAAATGGCACTGGCTTGGAAGAGTCCAGAGGCCTCATTTAGCAAAGACGCGTATGCACAAAAAGAAGCCTGAAATGTGCGTACGCATCATCTTACAATAAATCCCAGATTTATCAAACAAAATTTGATGGGAAAAATTTGGATGCTTAAGAAAACTCAGGAGGAAGTGTACACAACATTTTGGACAAATCAGGAAAAGGTAACACCCATTGTAAAGCAGGGAACTGCAGATAAACCAGTGAAATGACTAACGCGCACTTTTTCTGTCCCGATACCGATACCTGGGCTCTGGGTATCGGCCGAGACCGAGTACCAATCCAATACCAGTGTTTAATTAATAAGCACTGTTTGGTTTTCTATAGTATTGAACAAAGCGTACAGCCAGGTGTACTTATAGTGGTTATTGAAACTGTATTGTTATTTATATCCAACATTAAATATGTTTAGTTATTTAATGTTAGATATAAATAACGCTTCTTTTATTTTCTCGCTTCTCCAGAATTGGCGCTAAAGTTCATACACTTTTCATACATGTAAGCGGTTGATCACTTTAAGCGATTTACCTTAGTTGAAACCTGAATTTTCAGCTCAATCATTTATATCAGGCTTCTCAATTCTCAGCTTAAAAGGTCTTTACAGAGGAACAAAACCTTGACTGTAAATGCTAATTTATACTTCTGCGTCGAATGTCCATCATAAGTAAGGCGTAGCAGCGCACCCTTCGCCGTAGGCTGACACACACCTCCCCAGAAATGTAACTGCACGTCGCGGCTCACAGACCGTGGAACTGTGTCCGGTCCACTTAGCCATAATTGTTTTTTTCTTTTTATAGGAGCGAAAAAAGCGTATACCCGGGTGTACTTATATTGGTGATTGAAACTGAAGCGTTATTTATATCTAACATTAAATATGTTTAGTTATTTAACGTTAGATATACATAACGTATTGGTTTCATTTTGTCACGCTTCTCCAATATTTGTGCTCAAGCATGTTGTTGCGGCCGTTCCCTGCTAGCATTAGCAAACTCCGCGTACTCTGTACTATGGTGCGTCTTTAGATGTTTGATCTAATTGCTTGTGTTAAATGACATACTATCCCTTCTTCCTCTTGACACTTTAGGAGAACAGACCGTATAGTCTGACAAAATGCCGCGGCAATTTTAACGTAATGTAGCAATTAAGTGGTATCGGTTCTTGGTATCGGATAATTTTTCCCAGTACGAGTATGAGTATTTGACCGCAGTATCGGCCCGATACCCAGTGCCGGTATTGATGCATCCCTAATTCTTATTCTACTAAGATTCTGTGTATTTGATTAAGCTGAAGACTATGTAGAACTATTTGCCTTGGAGAATTTCATTTGCTAATGAAATACTACGCTGTCACCTCTTCCTATGAATTGAAACTAAATATGAATTAGGGGTCAGACATTGGCATGCAGGAATGTGATGCGGCATAATAGCATTCTTGCTAGCTTGTGGCTTGTGGAATTTTGTCCCACTCTTCTGTGTGAAGTCATCTGATATTGTCATAAAATTGTGCCTTAAAATATGCTACTCCTGACATGAAACGGTTCAGTTTTAAAGCAATTCAGATTACACCTCTGTAGTGATGATGCTGCTTAAAATCAACATGTCGATATGCCACACCTGTGCAGATGGATTATCAATACATTTTTTTTCAAAAAAATTTACTTTAATTTTTCTTAAAATTTTAAACACTCCTGAACTGAAACACAATCCTGATTCTTTGTCTTGAAAACTGCTGCACAATAAGAGCAAACCCCAAAATATTAATTTTTATTCAGTGTGCATTCTTTGCCACTGGATCTTCTTCTAACTGCTTATTTGGGTCAGAGTTACGGCGGTGAGCCTGGTGCCACTCCAAGGGAGCATAAGGCTGGGCGGGCTCCAAAAAAAATTAATTTTGTAATTATGGCACACCCTCCAATCACACTTAGTTACAGAAAGGGCAACTTGAAGGTTACTTTGGGTATAGGATGTTTGAGTTTGCAAGACAACTGAAAGAAACATTTTAAAAATCGCCAGATATGTCAAGTATGCTAAAAAAAAAAAATGTTTTTACAGATTAATAAGTTTCAGGTGTACCATTTATCCAGGCAGTCCATGGTATTTAGTAAGACAGAGACCAAACAACAAATTTGACTGCTTGTCTTAAAGCAAGACAGTGAAGAGTATGAAGAGTTTCTGAAAAACAAATCCGTTCCAATAAAGAAGGCTGCAGTGCTGCCAAATAACGCTAATCCTTCAGTAATGCAAGCATTTGATAAAAGGCAATTCAGTGTCGATAGTGCAAAATCAAAAGAAATGATTCAGAAGATTAAGTTTCTTAGAGATAGAGTTTATCACACTTGATGATCAGACCTTCTCTGTTAAAAATGACAAATATATTAGACAGTATACAGTTACAAAATGTATTGCTTTGTAGTGATGGACAGAGTGATCCTTCATGAACCATTTGCTATGTTTTTTGTCCCCAATAGATGGGGCACTCGGTTTCAAAAAAGGGCACAAAGCATGTTCCAAAGCAAATCAAGAGGACAATCTAGTGGGGTCAGAAATATAGCAAATGGTTCCTTGAAATGTCATTTTGTGCATCATTAGTGCACTGGGGCTGTTGTTGTATGCCAGAGTTGGTGTTTTTTTTTTTAAAACCCAAAAATAAGCACTATTTCATATTTTTGGAATGCAATACATTTTTTTTATTCATTTGGGTGGAGTGTCCCTTTAAACTTAGTTAAGCAGAACCTCCCAAACAATCTATAGCGGTGTCAGTTTTCAAAATAGTCGGCTATCGGTATCAACTAGAAATTTCCTTATTGCTGCATCACTACTCATAAGACAATGGGCACAGGATTGGCCAGCAAGGCAACAATAACTCAGCACAAGCTGTACTGACAGACACAGCCATTAGGCCTGAATCCAAAGTGAACAGCCTCTCATCAGATTGGGGCAGTACGCTCCATCTCACTATAATACAATCCTTCAACAGGCCAGACAAGATTTAACATATCAGCCACTGATCCGGCACTCTCTGGGGTTGGGAAAATACAAAGAAATAAACAGCGCTTTTAATTAATTTTAATACCTAGTCCGATCAGTGCCGTTTCCTCAGTATTCATAAGCAGACTTTCTACTGCATTATACCCCAGCTGAGGCAATTTCTATGGAAAGCTCAACATTAAAGATGGAGATAAAAATCTGCCAAGAGAAACCGCAATTAGCTCACACAGGAGAGCCTTTTTCACGGAACAAATTCCCAAGGTACAGTGCAGTGCCCGTTTGCTAAAAAGTGGCTGGATCTACTTTGTATAAGCCAGATGAAATTACGTGCAAGTCACACAAGGCAGAAAATGGGAGGGAGGGGAATGGAAATACTGTTCTGCTCACTCCATCTCCATTTCTATCATTCAGCATGTCAAAACACTGGGTCACGCTGGCATAAATCTACACATTCAATACAAGTGAATTCAATATATTTATTACTTTTAGTGCATTTACCCTGCTGCTGACAGTGCCTGAATAGTGGTAGCAGAGACCTACAGAGGAACTCTAGCTGAACAACAGGAAATGAAAAGATGAAAACATCAAATGTTTTGGGCAAAAGAAACATCGGTCCAGATGGTTTGATTGCTATAGGGCAAGTCAAGCCAAGAGTTTTATTTGTCACATTTACACAGGGTATGCAATGAAATGCAGCTGGATAAGCAATTAAATTGCTTATTGTGCAATAAAAAAAAAATCAAAAAAAAAAAAATCACAAAAATAAATTAAGAAATAAAACAAAACTATATATCCATCCAGTCATCCATATCCATGGGTTCTCATCTGTGGCTTCCACCAACCGCAGATCGAGAATATGCAAGAAAAAAAGTTCTCTATTTGCAATAATATTTTCTATATGCACTTGAATTGTAAATATTGTGTTTTATTCTATGTATTTTTCTTTCAGGTTATTAAATAAAATCAGTGTGTAAGTGTTGAAATAAAAACATATTACGTTGTTGCTGGTCTGTATTATGTAGTTAGCCTTGTGTTGACTTGCATTAGCATTTGGGACCAGGACCACCTGACACAAGTCAATTTGGGCAATACACACATAACTTGATTTTATTGTGATTAATCCTGTTCCTTGTTTCGTGGCATTTTTTCACCACCAGTGAAGAGCAATCCCTAATGCATTCTTTTATCATTCTCAAAGAGAACTTTTTATCACTTGTAAATATAAAGCCACAAAAAAGAGCAGCACAGTGGTGCAGTGGTTAGCACTGTTGCCTCACACCTCTGGGACCAGAGTTCCGTGTGTGGAGTTTGCATGTACTTCCTGTGTCGTCATGAGGTGTCCTCCAGGTACTCCGGTTTACCCCCACAAAACATGCTGAGGTTAAGTGGAGTTACCAAACTGCCCATAGCTGTGCCTGTGTGAGTGAATGGTGTGTGTGTGTGTGTCCTGTGATGGGTTGGGGCCACATTTTGCCTTGCACCCATAGGCTCCAGATCCCCTGTGACAATAGCAAAAATTCCTAACCTTGTCAATGTCTTGAATATGTTTTTATTAATTTTGTCTCCTATTGGATGAATTAAAGTTTTCAGGGAAAACATGAAATTTTCAGTGCGATTCCTTTTGAACAGTAGTGTATGTGTGTGTGTGTATAAATTTATATACACACACAGTACATTTCAAAAGTTTGAAATATAAATATATACACACCTGTATACACATGCATATACACATGGCATACACACACAGGCACAAAAAAATTAAGCGTATGGATATGTGTACAGTTTATATATATTTGCATGTATTACAGCAACATGTAAGGTATAAGAGTATGTTTCCTTGCACACAATGTGCACATGTGTAATAAGATATTCGTGTTATAAGAGGTACAAAGAAAGATGTAGAATTCTTAGATTTAATTATAAATGCATGATGTGCAAGAAACAGATTCAAATACAGACAGATTGCACAGTAGTTCAAGAAGGGGAAGAGCCATCCTCGTACTTGGTTAGGTGGCGGTTGTAGATCATTTTCATTGGTGGGGCGAAGGTAAAATGAGGGGAACAATCAAAGAAGGAAAGCGAAAATCGTTTTCTTAAATTCCATAATAATTATATCTATGACATGCTGTTTGTGTGTTTATCCACTGGGACCTGGTGGTGGTGGGGGGTGTTACCCGCAGCAACCCGAACTGATTTCACCACTTATGTTCAGAGGTTCCCTTATGACCTCAGACACTGACACTTTGTACTCAGCCCAAGAGATTACATGAAAATATATGGAAACTGACTTATTGATGCTAAGCTTGTCCATGCTACATTTTGTGCTAAAAGTCTAAAAGCCTCAGCCATAATGCTGGAATTGCCCTGCTGCTAATGTCCAGCCAAACTATCTTACTGTCACATTTTGAATGTGTCAATCTAAAAAGGATTTAAAGAGCCAGTGAAAAAAAGTGGCAATCCCTTGATTAACCCAAACCTAGGAATATCATTTTCCACACAGATTTCAAAGCCATAATCCTTTGTCAGTCACACTAATAGCATTAGGTAAAAATAATCCAACATATTGGCGAAAACATTACTCTTACACTCTTAAATTTACCTTGAACTGCTGAAATACATGCTAAATTGCATTCAGCCAAAGGACAACCTCACCTCTGAGCAATGGGTCCTCTATCAAAAAAAAAAAAATCGATAAAAAAAATCAAAGATGTTAAAACAGACCCTAAGAGAATTCATAAAACATAGAGGACTCAGACACAGTGAACTCCACCAGCTGTCTTGCAGACCTTGTTAAAGAAATTCTAAAAGGAAATTTAAAAAAAATGTTTTACTAACAGTTGTGTTGATTACCTATATACTTAGTTTGCTTGAGATCACTGCTCCGGCTCTTCAGTTAGATCCGTGCCATATTTGCGACCGATAACTTAAAGCCAGTTCATTCTCCGTGTGTCCCCAGACAGCACACGACACTGGGCCAGATCCAAATTACCTACCCTACATCCGGGTAACAGTGGCGTTCGTTTGGCGGATCCAGACTGACTCACAGCCACGCCCGGCGTAGGGTAACAAACAGCCGGTCGTTAGACCTATAAATTTTGTAAGTTATCCTTTCATCACTTCATTGCAACTGCTGGCTGTTAGTCAACACTATTAGCTGTCTCAAGTGATACTGTTAAATTCACCAATATGTATGTCGCTATTTGCCATATTATGATCAAAATAACCGGGAAAGCTTCATGTTAATAAAGATATACATTGTAACATCACAAGGAACATTTATGGCGTTTTGTTTTTATGGTTTTAGGGCGCTCGTACCGAGGTGAAATCGGTTTTGGGTTGGATATTCGACAGATACTCGCATTCACTTTCCAGACCTAGCGACGGTGTTTCACTCACGCTAGCCGACATAAACTTTAGAAAGACGGCCAGTTCAATTCCACAGCCAAGCAGACGATCACTTACCGCTTATTTAGGGATCGCCAACGTATTACTGCCGGAATAATAAAATGTTAACTACTTTCAATGACTTCCATGCCTCAGCATCTGTCACGCTTAAGGTGCTTCGCCTGTGACGTATGACTCAGCTGATAGGCCGAAGATGCAATCGCGATGATGCAGTTTCAAGGCAAATTTGGCATGGCGGACGTCCACTCCAAAATGGGTGCAAATTCTATAACTCCCATTAGACACACAGGACACGGCGACTTTTACTCATTTTTAACCCTTTATGTATTTTATATAATTTTTCTTTATTGAGAAGTGAAAAATAGGGTTTTTTTTTCAATAGCTCATAAGTTATGTGATCCAAAACCAGGTGTAAATCGTAGTATTACCAGAGACACAGGACACAGGGACGTTTATTCATTTTTAACCCTTCGTGTACTTTAGATGATTTATTTTTGTTAATATTAGGGTTTTTTCAATAGCTCATAGGCTATGGGAGCCAGTGATCCAAAACCAGGTGCCAGTTATAGTACTACATGAGCTTCACAGGACACAGCAACACGTATTACACTTTTTAACCCTTTGTGTACTTTATATGATTTTTTTTTTAACAAAAATAGTTTTTTTTTTCAATACCTTTTAAAGCTCTGGAAGCCAATGACCCCAAATGGGGTGCAGATTATTATAGTACTACCTGGTTTTGGATCACTGGCTCCTATAGCCTAGAAGCTATTGAAAAAAAAGTCCTAATTAAAAAAAAAATTACATAAAGTGCACAAAGGGTTAAAAACTAATAAAAGTTGCGGTGTCCTGTGGGTCAAAGGTAGTACTACAACTTATACCAGGTTTTGGATCACTGGCTTCCATAGCCTAAAAGCTTTTAAAAAAACTGATTTTTTGGGGGGGAAAAAATCATATAAAATATACAATATCTTATATGATTTTAAATAAGTGAGTAGATGACAATTTGTGGCAAACAAGGAGCATGCATATTTGGCCCGGAGCTGAACCGGATGTGACACGGATCCAGCCCAAAAGTTAAACCAGGGGGGTATTCCATGAAGCAGGATTTCTTGTGTAGCCGGATAACTTTTTGAATTTAAGGTAGTCTAGACTAAATGAACTTTATCTTCGTTCCCTTACGTTTAGATCAGACTACCTTAAATTTGTCGAGTTAACCAGCTAAGCAAGAAATCCTGCTTCGTGGAATACCCCCCAGAGGTAACAATGTGCTAAATCTGGCCCAGTGCTGACCCACTGTTAGGCCGGAGCCGGAAAGCGAATCCCTGCCGGATTTGGCCTGTTGTTCCAAATGACACCGATCTGAATCCTTTTGCCGGATCCGGGCCAGACACTTTTCGCTGTCTGGGTCGTTACTGTCAGCGCAAGAGGTGGTGTGTCTGTGTGAACTGTGCGCGTGCAGCTCAGTTTTGGAGTCTAGCAGACTTTTTGTGCAGCTGTGCATGTGCAAGGAAGTTGACTGAGTGTTTCCAGTAGATGGCAGAAACAGAGGAGCAGTTGTCATTATGGAAGCTTTTGATGAGCATCTGTGTGAGCAAGTGAGGAGATACCCGCATATTTTAAGGAGCACAAAGACATTCTGGTGCGCGAATTCGTAAAAAGGAAAAGCCCAAACAATGGGTAAGGAAGAGAATTTATTAAGGCGCAGATTAAAGTAATTATATATAGTTTAATATATGACTACGAGAACATTGCATATACAATGCGTATACTATAGTGTTTTTCTTGTGATTATATGCAATATTTAAATTAACTAACCTGGTTTGCCGTAATCTGTGTTAAACGGCACAACAATAGTTGTTTTCATTTCAGCAAGTTAATCTGGGGTTTGTCTGTGCTCATTAGCATGAAAGAAGTGGTGTTGCCATTGCAAAAGGAGGCAAACAAAGAATTGCCCTTTGATAGGTAGGAGGTAGGTAATGCCCACACCATTCAGCAAACTTATTCGTTAGCGCCACCCACCCCCAACTGTAAATTTAATCTGCCACTGGCAAGGGGCCGTCAAGGGACCAGCATCATAAAAACATTTCACTTCATTTGTATTGGACTACAAAAAAAATCAGGGGTGTCACCCTTCCCAAATAGCTTTAGTCAGTTCATATATACATTTCTGGTGAAAGGGCAGACGGCCAACTGTGCTGTGGCCCATTTTAAAATTTCATGATTTTTCAGACTGTAATGGAGGGGTGGACTAGGGTGGTGGGGGGATGTAAAAAGTCATTGCGGGTGGGTTTTGTGAAAGTGGTTTGCTAAGTCAGCACCCACTCAGAAAATGCTGACCTGGTCAATTATTTATCTTGACCTTGACCCTAGAAGGCAATGCTTCTGCCCTGCTAAACTGTTTGAAATGTTGAAAAACTTCACACATGCTTGTCATTTTGCTTTCCACTCACATCAGAGATCTTTAGCCAGCCAGTTACAACATTTGAGACTGCCAAACCAAGCAGGTGACAACTTGCATTTCCCCATTTTGAGCGTTATAAGTCGCAAGGTAGCCTACATCAATATATTTTGTTGAAGATAAATCAAGCATACACTGCACAGGCACTCCCCAATTCCTTGGTGTGGGACGTTGCTATTTAAAGTGTTTTCTGTGCACTGAGACCCAGCTTACATCGATGTTTACATCAAAAACATCAAGATTTTCATTACACATGTACAATGACAGTAAAGATACGCTATTCTATTAGTAAGTTAATTCAGTTCTTTTTTGTTAGAATACATAGCATGCCAATTTGTTGCAAAAGTCTGGAAATACCAAAATAATACTCTTACCTTTTTCCATATTTATCCAGGTTTGGAAAATACCAAAATCAAATTCCACACTTTTCTGTACTGGACAGGAACCCTGTACGCCTGTTTTAAGCTGAAAGCCTGCACTTAAGTCGGCTTGGACCCTGATTAAAACTGCACTACGCAAAACTGGTAGGTCAGCTTCAAGAAACCTGGCTAAGCCAGTAAACCCACATCATATTACACCCCTCAAGACATGAAGTCGTACCAGGCAGAGCCGTCTATGAGGAGGGAACTAGGGGAAGACGTTCAGGGGCACAGATACTAGTGAGTATGAAAATGGAACGATTGATTTGCTGGCGCACCCCCCCCCCCCCACACACTTGGCAAACTTTTCTGTCAGGGTTGGACCTGCATCAAGTATCAGGATCTAGGTATTGGATCAAATCAGATAAAAAAAAAAATCAGTAACATCGCCCATCCCTACTGCCCTCTGCTGGTCAGGGGGAATATCATTGCTGCACGCGTGCGCCTAACGCGACCATCTGCATCCATGGATAAATGTCGTGCAGTAGATACACAAGAGTGAAGTATGAACTAGGCTTCAGGTTGGTAGGTAGTGTAAAATGTGTGCCCATCTACACTTGCCTGTAGGTTAAGTTTTACTCTTTAAACATACCATATAAGAGAGAGAGTGCCAAACCATGTATTTTTGGGCAGTATTAACCTAATCTCATTTGTTTCTGGAGATCATTTAGCTCAGGTAAGTTTGGGAAATGTTTTATGTTCTTTTTTTTAGTGCCTCCCATGTTCCCCTCCATAGTGGCAGAATGCAGCAATACCTCATAAAATTGTACATGCTTCACTATATACAGCATTAAAAAGGACAGCTGCTCCGGTAGTGTTTTTTTTTTTAATTCAGCTTCAATTCCCTCCGACCAACACCATATGTTTATAACACCTGACCTAGACCAGGGGTCATAACAATGGTCTGTACACCTCTATGAGCAGCATACTCATGAGGGTAACAGACTTCCCTTAAATAAAGCTAATTAATTGGAGAACTACAGCAGATGAAATAACTTTATTGAAACATCATAACATTGAATGCTCCCACTATAGACTGAAAGCCAAGCTCTGAACCTCTGAGACTCATCTTGATCAATTTACTTCATTACAAAGCAGAGAAAAAAAGTAAGTTAGTTCTCAAAGTAAAGGGCAATACTGCTGTTGATGGCAATCACGGCCAGTCAATCCTATAGGTGACATCAGTGCCGACTTAGTCAAAAGGGATGGGCAACACCTGTCATGATTGGCATCTGCTGGCCCCTCCCTCTGTGGTTTTCCTCATCTGTTTGTCTCGCCTAAACCCTTGTGTTTCTCTTGTGTTCTCTGGCCACCGTAGCTCAGTGGGCTGAGCTGGTGGCACAAAGGCTGTAGTCCTAGGTCATGGGTTCGAGTCCAGCCTCATCCATGTCAGGTTTCTTGGGTTTTGTTTATTGAATGTGAGTTTGGTTTATTTCCCGTGTCCTTGATTGATTTGATTTGGTTTGTAGATTTATTCCCCTGCTTTTGTATACCTGTGTTCCCTGTTGTTTACCTCCTGTCATGTTCCTAGTTCTAGTTTTTGGTTCATTGTCTTAGTTAACTCGTTAAGATTCATCACCTGTTGGTTTTTTTCCTTGTCCTGTGCTTATTGGTTGTTTCCCCTGATTAGTTTACACCTGCTCCTTGTTGCCCCAGCTTCCTGTGTGTATTTAAGTGTTTGCTCTTGTTCAGTTCCCTAGGTGAGTCATTGTGTTTGTTTAGTGCTTGTGCCTGAGTTTATTTGTGATTCTGAGTGTACCGATCCTCATATCATTGATTTGTGTTGGTGTTGGGTTTTAGTTATCCCTGTGTTATTCAGTTAGGTCAGTCCCCTTTGTTTAGTCTGATTTGTTCCCTGGAGCTTCCCCCATGATCCCTTGCTTGGGTGTCCTCTATTTTCTGTTAAGATCCCCCCCTATTCCCCCTTTTTTAGCTTCTGTGTGTTCTCCGGTGTGTCCTGTGCCCCAATAAATCCTAGTTTTACCCCATAGTCATCTGTGGATTGTTCCCCTTTGTTCTAATCGGCACTATGCTGCATTCCTGCCGTAAGAAACCCCACTGATATCTGCCTGGTAGTAATTCATGTCCTACTCCCTATAATTATAAACATTATTAATTCTTTCAATTTTTATTTTGAGAATTGATTCTGACATTAATATATAATTTATTTATTTTTTTAACCAGGTAATTGAAATTTCAGTATCGATCTGCACATCCCTATTAGCCAGCCGATTCCATGTGTGTATGGTGTGCACTACTCAAGGAAAAAGAGAAATGGACTTGTGCTGACAAAGAACAGCTATGCAATGTATGCAACTTCTAAGGGGGGTGATTTGACTGTCTCACATGATGTGAGCTGTGCTGTCACAAAGTAGGAAGAGGGGAAAGGTGTCAAGGAGACTAGTAGGTTAGGACAGTGTGACCAAAAACTGTTAATATGGCTGTCAGATTATTTTTTTAAAACAGATTAATTGCAGACTTTGTTGATTTAATCACATATATAATCATGTTGCAATAACTTAAAGTAGATTCTATGCAGAATAGAAATTAGTCTATTAAAAATCTTTGCTCATATTGTATTAATTTTTACACCCATAACACTATGTAACAAATTTTTTTGTTCCTGGGTACAAACTGTGTTTTCCTAACCCGTTATGCCTAAAACAAACAGAAAATAGCTATTGTTCCACAAAAACTTTGCTTCTGT
>JAAGVU020000038.1:17729579-17772947 GCA_011763525.2 Mormyrus iriodes
CTGCCACATTTTATCATGGGGGACCCCCCCCCACCCAGGAAGATTTGACCCCCACCATCCCCTTTAAAATATTTTCAATGACCGCTGCCTATAGGAGCAGGCCAATGTTACCCGATGTGATTCCTCGGAAAGAGTGCACAGTGGTAGCTAAATCCTGCCCCTCAGGTCATTAAAATAATCTCGAGTCGTCCGCGTTCGAAAAAGTGGAAGCTTATTTTTCTGACAGGAACCTGTAACATTCTCCTGTATTTATGATTCCTTGGTGAAAATACAGCACAATCAGGGTCCTTTTTTTCCTGGCGCTGTGAAATGGTGATGCGATCTCAGAGCTCGGAATGCTCAGCCTTCTCCAGCTGTGCTCTCCTGAGCCAGGAGGAGAATGTGGCCGGCGAGCAACGCAGATGGGAGACATGCGGCCTGTGTCACGCGTTTGTCCCCCCTCACCAGCAGCTCTGCCTATTGGCTCTGACAAGGGGCAATGGTCTCAGTTTGGCAGGGGGGGGGTGTGACACTCTCACTTGCAAATCCCACAGACATGGGAACATACTAGCATGAAATTGGCCACAAAGAAGTGTGTCACTGCAGAGCTGAAACACGTACAGAGAGGAAGGTGGCTATACACCTTCACCTTCCCCACATCTATCTATCTATCTATCTATCTATCTATCTATCTATCTATCTATCTAATCGTGGTCTCTATTCCCTTGGTTTTCATGGTCACTTTCCTTCCTCAATGTGTACTTGTGTCTAAACTCTGTATTATGACTCATTTTTAAGGAAGGAGAATTTCTGGCATAACTGTTATTGTTTTGATGCGTCAAAGTTGTCACTGCGACTGGAATGGCAGGAATCGGGCACTGGTGTCTGGAGTCACCAGCTGAGAGGATGTGGTCGCTGCAAATTCCAGAACTCTGTTGTCAGGGTGATAGGACTGTTGTTCAGATTCCTCTTTCCTGTGGGGCAATCTCTTGTTCATGGGTTTTACATCATCTGTGTTCTGTAATCCAGCAACACAACAGAGGTAAAGCTGGTACGTATAAACGCTGGGCTCCATCCCACACAATCAGTGCTACAACTTCAGTACCATCTGTGGCCCTATGTGGGGAATCATGGACATCATTAATGTTTTCTGCAGTCCCCATACAGAGCTTGTCATGCAAATGCAAAGGAGTTTGCATGATGTAATTTTTCATTTCATTATATTCGGTTCACGGAATGCTAATTAATTTGTATTCTTAGCTGGTATTAACTTCAAACCACAAATTTATTCATTTATTCAAAATAATACAGAATGTACTACATTACTTCTGTTACATCAGAAGACTTCTCTGTTTAAGTAATTAAATAGTTTCTTTTGTGTTCAATATTTTTACAAAATGAAAAGCCCTTGAACATTTCCGGAAAGCGGCATACTCTGGCCCATTGCCATGTCCTTTAGGTTCTAACAATTTCCTCCTGACTGGAATGGAATACAATGCCAGTAGCCCTATGTACAGAACTCAGTGGGTCCAAACCCAACCTAATTTTTATCTTCACAGTTTGTAAATAAGCTCTGCTCTCATTATAGTAAGAGTGTTCTGGGCGGCATTAAGCGGTGAGAGCATCAAGTATCTCGTGTGCCACGTAAACGTTAAAAATACCATGTTTCCCCTTAAGGTGTGTGCTTTTCGGTGGTCTGGACTTTGTCCTGAAACCCCAGACTCACTTGAAGCATGGCCAAGGGGAACCTGATCTGAGTTTTGGCACTCCTGGGACTCAAATGGAGGTGTTCAACCTGGTTTAAGTACAATATGATGGTCACAAGCAGGACCTTTTGTTCCAAAGTGGCCTGCTTGCGTCAGTCTCGGTGGCCAAAGCTGATGCATTTTCTTCAGGCGTGTTGGCAAGCCAACCGTTTGTCTTGTTTATGTGGACCTAGCAAAGTCAAACCCCACGTTACAAAATCTGTATGCTTTTTAATGAATGAGCCGTCATCGCATGTGGTATTAATCATCTGTGTAATCCGGTTTTATAGTCAGACTTTTAAAAATCTGCGTCGTCCATCAGTCAAAACTCATGCGTGTTTGCAAAGGCCAGCGGAAGCCGAGAGAGTGAGTGCCTGACCGCCAAGGCTTTAAAAAGCATTTCGATATTCTGACAGTAAAGTCAGTTGCTCACGCAGTACACTGCGTTCCTCATCCCAATTTTGCCCACAGCTGCAAACAGAGGCTTGCCAGGAGTTTTAAGATGTCATTGGAGAGCCAGATCAGGTCCCATATTCTGGTCCCAAACAGGTGGTTCTGTCCATCCAGAATGAGTTATTGTGGAAATGCGGAACTGGAAATCGTGCTCCAGGTGCGTTTTATTGGTTAGGCTGAGCAAAGGTGACTCCGTGTGATGCTGTTCTTCTGGAAGTTGTGCACCCAACACCCAGGTTTCTCCATCCTTTTTTGGTGCTTATCTGTGACTTGACCCGTGTTGCAGCTGTCACTCAGGGGGCTTATTCTTTATTTTTATTTGTCCGTCCCACGCTTTCATAAGCGAGTTGGTGGCCCCTGATGACAGTTTGATGAAGGTCTGAGAAGTTTTATCATTTTCAATCTGTCAACAATAACTTACAACCCCTCACCCCCAAGTCAGGCACCTCAGCCCACCCCAGCCTTCAGCACTGACACCTGTCATGCCAGGACCTCACCGGTTGAAAGCACGTTGTTAGTTTCAGTGAGAGCGGTTTTGCTTTCCCCTACGTCAACTCTAGAACTTGCCAAGTGGCTTAACGATGGCCAGTCTGTATCCAGTCAGCATGTCCTCTGGAGTTTTGATGTGATGATGACTGTGACAGCTCTACCCTTTCACGGTGATTAAATTTGGCAGCTTGTCCATTCCAAATACTCAAAGATCTTACAAGGAGGTCTCACCATGGTTTATCATGGGTCTTGTTTCATTTAGGAGTTATTTAGGGCCTGATATTTTTTTAATTGACTTTGATTATCCAGGGGCATATATAGGTTTTACTTTAAACCTTGCTCGTTTATGTAATCTGAAACAATTTCGATTTAAAACATTCTAGAAATGCACGTTAGATGTTTTACCTTGGGTCAAAGTTCTGTTAATAACTCAAACCTTTCCCTCTACTATGAATTGCTTTAGCTTAAAGCATCAGATGAGTGTGTTAATGTAATAGTTGCACCTGTAGCCTTGCCTTTTCCCAACCATTGTGAAATCTAATGTCCTAAATGGGGAACTCAGTATGTGGGTCATTGTTTCCTAGACCTCTTTACTGCTGCGGCTTGGAAAAGGCACATACCTTCCTGCTGAGGCCTTCAAACTAGTTGCAAACCATGAGAACACCTGAGCTCATTGTTGAATCAGACCCAACCAACAGTATGCTTGAAATACCATCACCTTGCAGGAGTCATGATGGCTCTGGTGGTTGAAAGATCAGGTCTTATCTGCTTGCTCTTCATGATTGCTGGGTCAGAAAGTTGCTTTATGTCTCTTTATGTCTCCTTACTGCTTCATCATCCTAATAGAATAATAACATTAGTGATTCCATGAAAATGTGTGCATGTTTGGATAGACTTAGTCAGAAGTGGAAAGTTCAGGTTCAGAAAGCAAAATTCCACACCAAGATTTTGTTTCAACCAACCAGCTGAGTAGTCTGTGACTGTGAGTCTTTAAACTCAGTTGGGTGGTTGAAACAAAATCTTGGTCTGGAATTTTTCTTTCTAAACCTGAACTTTCCACGTCTGGACTTCGTTTGTGTGTTTAAGTCCTGTTTCCTATACAAAGCTTGATGAAGACATTACCACAAGGTGCTTTTTGTCTTTGCCTCTGGAATTCAGCATTTTTTTATTGGAGTCTTTTCTTATATGAAGTATTGGATGTCAAGCCTTTCGTGGACATTGTGCAATGCTATGGGGAAGAGTTCCCTAACTCCACCATATTATCATAAAGATCCACTGTGATTCACCTATACAGAAATGCATGGATGCTCACAAGTCAAGGCTTAAGTTAGAAAAGGATCATGCTGCAAGGGGTACTGTTTCATGTGGTTAATCACTGTAATGACTTTTGGCTTCTCTGGCATTGAAGGTAGTTCTAAGCTAAGTCGCCACATAGTAGTCACTGTCAGTGCCACGTAATTTTTTTGGACAGATAGATCCTTTCACCTCGGCTTTCAAGAGACCTGCTTGCACACAGCTTCTACATAGTTTTCATAGTGATGTGAGTGTTCTGTGGTTTGACAAGTTTAAGATAACAATTAAACAAAAAGCAGGATTATGACAACTGCATTTGTAGGATTTGCGTGGGTTTTTTTTTTGATCAGCAGTGTCCTCAATGGTGAGTGTTGTGGCTGCATTGTAAGAGACAGTATTTCTTTCCTCTGATGTTGACGGCATTTGGCACACCACTGTGGGAAACAGATACAGTTAGCTGGTGGCTCTGTTGCTGTAAGTTCCCACCAGTTAGTTCCAGTGAATCATATGGGCAAAGAGGCCTGCGTTTACTGGTCCGCATTCCACATGTATGTATGTCCGTGTGTGACTTTCACCCCCCAGGCTGGCTTAAAGTGCGATTGTGAGCTAAGTTGTGAGGCCACAAACAGGGCAGCCCAAAGTCAGTTCACACATTATCCACACATTCTCAGACGGAGATCGAGATGGCTATATCAAGCGTCCTATTGCCTGACATAGCATTGGTCGGGGCTTACGCTAATGTGTGCATGACTGCTTTACTCGTGCCAGCTCCCCTGAGGAGGAACACCAAACGTATGATGTCAAAATCCTGTGCCACATGGTTGACCTGCAAGGTTATTGTTAGATGCCTTAGAAGCACCTCTAATAGCAACAGAATCTGCAGAGTAATATTAGCACGGTATGTGACAACAGTCCCTGCTTATCTTAACCTATGAGGTCACGTGTTAATATTCTATTCCTATGCCCTTTATTTAGCCTTTTTATTGTGCCACACCTACACTGAAAGTTTGCACATTTGTTGAACATGAATTCAAAGTTTTTACAGTCATTCACTCCACAATAAAACGGCGTATTTTAGCCACAAAAGCCCTGAATGACAACTTCTGGGATTATCCTGGTTTGACTGGAGGGCACCACGTTACTTCACCATAAATGGTAGCATTCATCTGAAAGTATGAAGGCAGTGTCAGCAAAGAATTCTACTAAGTTGTTTTCAGAGCTGCCCGGATGACATATTCTCCATATGATGACCTAATGCCTCTTTCTCAAGCGGATTCCTGAACCAAGGCCAAATGTTTAATCATCTTGGTATTTTCATGACCCAAGTTTTAGAAGAATACTGGGTGTTTTCGGTGCTTTAGATGCTGAGAGGGTCAGTTTACAGGCCTGGCAGGTGTTTTTCCTCTAGAATTGAGCACACCGACTTAGATGGTGGAATGTGCGTCCGAACCAGGACATAAACCAGGCACACTGCAAAGTTTTCAGGTGAATGGGTAGTATTGCCAAAAATATAGCCTCTCTTTATGTTATGTTTCAGATCCTGTTGATACACCACCTACCCATATAATCTTCAGCTCAGAAGGTTACAGATATTTGCTTGTGTCCGGAGAGTCGTGCGTTTGAATCCTGTGGACAGCAGAGTAACCACTTCACCATTGGGCCCTTGCATAAGGCCCTTTACCCTAAATGCTCTGGGCTCCTGCAGACTTGCTGATCCAGTGCTTGTACTCACCTGTGTCTGGGCCACCCAAGAGGGGTTATAGAAAAAAATAATACAAGAAAAAGTACCTGTTTCTGTACTTGAGTGAAATAAAGTATCATCAGTTCAGTAAACCTCCCATTACCCTGCCCCTAATGCTAATCACCAGCTTGCTTTTGTTTAGGTCCCTGGAGCTTCTCACATTGATAGGTTGTGCTATGGCCAACTTCCATAGGAGCTGCATTTCCCAGACGATGCACAAGCACAGGTCTCCGAAGAACTCAAAGGGTGTGTTTCCTGCCAGTACTGTGCCACTCTTCTATTTGAAGCTTCTCAGTTTTGATTTTATTTGATTGCATGCTATACCTGGATGCCCTTGTTGGCTCACCTTGAACCTGGGCTGTTCATCTTTCCAGTCTAGTGCCCTTTTTATCACAACGTATTCACTCGGTCTGCTATTTTCAGCCAATTATCTGTTTGAATAATATTCAGATGTCCTGTAGTTGATGGTGCCTAGGACTGTTATCAAAAAGTGTTTTCATTTTTAAACTAAGAGAGCTGGCCAGAAGCACTTACATTTAAAGCAGGTTCGTTATTGTTTTTCATTTTCAATAGGCCAAGGGAAGTTTATGTGGAATTGGAAGGAGAACACAACTCTTGATGTGGTTGAGACAAAGCTTATCTTGCTTATGTGTTCATAAGAGGCTGCTGCTACAGGAGGTCAGCAAAGCAGCTCATTGGTGGGGGACACTGAGCTCGCTTTTGAGTTTCTTTTTCAACAATATGTAAGGCTCCCATCAGTAAGACGGGGGGGGTCTGAGATTCCTTAGAACATCCCACTTGGACGAGTGGAACATGGATCATTTCAAGACCCATTGAACTACATAAACAAAATTAAATTGAGGCCACCTATAGGAATAGCATCATCAGCCACTTAGAATGGTCATGAAATGGGCAGTTTTGAGAGCACATTCTTTGGGAAGTAGATGGTTGATATGGCCCCCATGAAGTTTTTTATAAGGCACTTGAGTGGCCTGTAAAGTTACTTCTTAGAACACACGTCTTAAAAGCAACCCTGAATCTGAGGTATGTCGTACATTGATTGTAAACAAGTATAAATGACATCAGTCTGAGATGTGGGACCTGGTATGGGGGAGTGAAATAAACAGCTCTTAGCAGCTGGAAGCTGTGTTAGAGGACCATATACTCTGAATTTTTTTAGCAAGTGGATGTGCATCTGTCATTTAAGCCCCCCACCCTGCCCCCTAAAACCCTCTGTTTGGTGTTCTTTGATCTGGGCTGCAAAGCATTGCTTACATTTGAGCATCCTGTTCTAATTGAAATTCTGTTCAAATGAACGAAACAGTCTGAGGCTGGGCAGAAACCAGTTTTTCAAAGGACGAAGCTTTCATCACTTTTGTGAACAAATGACAAGATTGAGGGATTCAACAAACGAGGAAACGACATGCTATTCTTGGCTGAAAGAATGCCATCCAGCATTCTCATATGCGTTCAGGACATTGTGATCCTTCCAATCATCTCTAGCAGAGATGCTTATTGTTATTGTCCCTCCTTTTTATTGTTGTCTATCTCCTTTTTTCTTTTTAGGCTGTATATTCAGTCCCACCGTCCCCTCCCATATGAAATAATAGCTTCTCTCCTCATGCCCAAAAGGGCTGTGCAGGAGCTCAGGGAAATTTGCACTGTCCCCACATCACTGGAATAAACTGGATAGATGATGGATATACTTTGTTGGTCCATCCAAGGGCCCATTTTCTGTAAACGCATATCCTATTCAGGGTTGCCGGGGGTCCGGAGCCAGAGGGCGCAAGGCAGGGAACAATCCAGGATGGGGCTCCGACTGATCACAGGGCGCACGCACACACCATTCACTCACACATTAATACCTACGGGCAATTTGGTAGCTCCAATTAGCCTCAACATGTTTTTGGACTGTGGAGGGGGGGCACCTGAGTACCCAGAGGAAACCCCACAACGACACAGGGAGAACATGCAAACCCCACACACATGGACTCGGTCCCTGGTCCCAGAGGTGTGAGATAACAGTAACAATAACAGCGCTAACCACTGTGCCACTGTGCTGCCTCTACTTTATTGATTCCAGCAGTTAATCCATTTGCATATAGCAGCAAGGAATATAAAGTGTGCAAATTAGCAAATTGTGGTGGAAATTAATGATAACTTTGGACATAAATACAACCAGATATCAGCTGGTACATGGACCAGACACACCTGTGGGCTCTAGGCTCCTCTGCCACCCTGACCATGATACAGGGTTATAGTGTAGAGCAGGGGTGGCCAATCTGACCTGCAAAGGGCCGGTGTGTACGCAGGTTTTTGGGATAACCTTTAGATTATCCGTTCAAACCCAGGTGTGACTCTTCAGTCAATCAGTCCTCTAATTAGTAATCTAATTAGGGAGTTGCAGCGAAATTCTGCATACCTAACAGCCCTTATATTATTATATAAGATTAGCCACCCCTGGCATAGATATTTGATCTGTGATAACTTATTTCTTTGTTGGTAAACATTTTTCTTAACGGGTAGATTTTATAGATTTTGCTCTTTTAAATGTATGCGCCGTGGCCACGTGGCAGTGGCTGATGATAACATGATACAGTGAGATGTTAGTAGATGGCCAGCTTACTGGCAGAGTCTGCACCCAGGCTCCAGGGTTTCTCTGGTGGGGCACTACTCTTGTGCTACTGTGTGATAATTAAAATTCAATACAATTAAAAGTCGATAATTCAATTTCAATAGAAATTGCTGCCTCCGTGAATTTATGCAAAGCATGCAGTTGCGTGGTTACTTCTGGATCCAGAAAGTTCATCAGGCTTTTGTGTAGAGTGCCAGGGATGCAAAACGACTTTTCACCCTCATCTTTTGGAAGCTCTCCAGACCAAATGGAAAACAGCTTGAAAGTGGCAAACACAAGCTACCGGTGGATTTTTTTTTCTTTTTCTCTGACCACAGCACCATGTTTACCAGTTTCTGCTTTGTGGTTCACTTCCTCAGCAATGGACACACTTGGAAGAACACAAGACCAAGAGTGGCACATTAACCCCATGGGGATTGCTCTTGGACCAGTCATATCATTATCTAGCAGACAGCCACGGTGCTTAAACCCAGATGTTGGAATGTCACAAAGTAATGGATTGGACGGCTGTCCTGTTGTGGAATGGAGTGTGATGCAAGGGAAAGAAGGAAAACAGTGGAAAGTGAGCATTAGGATTCACACCAATGGTTCTTCTGTAACTGAACATCGTATGGGATCTAGAAAATCAAAACAACTCAAGGAGCTAATTCAAACAGACAATCAGCAATGTGGACAGTCTGGGAAATGTGAAGGATAACCTGCTTTAAGGACCTCTATAAAATATATTTTTGTGGAATTTCCAACATTGTACAACAACATCTGTAATATGTTATTTTAATGTCCATTGGTTTTGGCTTGCTTTCATTAAAACTGATGAATTATGAATGTTTTTAGAAGTCTTAGCATCTTGCGTAAGCTTAGCTTAAAATGGATAAGTACTACAGTGCAAGTAAGTTTTTTAGTACTGGAGAAAGGGAATTTTAAAGATCATGTAGGGGTTTCTGCTGTATTGTTGAGTATTTTAAAGCCTGCAGACCAATATTTGCATTATATATATTTATTTGGCCGAGGCGTTTGTCCAAAGTGATGAGAAGGCTTGAGATCATAGAGCAAGGCTGCTGCATAGTCGATGATTCGGTGATGTACATTCCTAGCACACAGAATGTGTCAGCTTTGTGCTGTGTACCCAGTCCGTGGTTCATTCTGGATGCATATTATGTATGTTTCCACACACAGGTTGGGCCCCCAGTTGCACAGGTGATGTAGGGGCAGGGAGTGTGTGGCTTGGCACTTTAGGCCCCTGTGGCTGTGATCAGGAGGTTGCTGATTTAAATCCTGTGCTCAGCATAGTAGCACAGGCCAGCCCCCCCATCCCTCACCCCTGTGCTCACATGTGTACATAATGGTAAATAATATGACCCTAAGTGGGGGGAAAGGGATAATTATACCAATGTAAGTTAGGCCAAAAGAAATTAGATCCTGTTGCAAGTGACTTTGCAGAAAACATTCTTGAAATTTGTATGAGTGTAGTATCTTTTCAATAACGGCTACTGTCATTCGCTAATAGATTGCTAAATAAATAATGTCAGTAAGATAAGACTTCAAACTGGGAAAAAAAACCCATTAGGATGTTTAACTTCAAAGGAAAAGGGAGCCTGGGAATTGTATCGCATCAGTTTCTGGGTGCATGTTGTGTCCAGGTGTCTGGACAACATCAGCATCACAAACCCGACTTACCCCTCCTGGTTTACCTGTGGCTGATCTGGGAAGACATCCAGCCTGGCGGTGTCCTGCCAGCCTGGTCTTATATGGAGCTCAGGCCTGGAAGAAGGAGCCAGCCCCGGGACAGTCTATACCCTGCCTCATGGGCGTCTTCTCAGGTCAGTGTCAAACCTGCCACCAGGGTGGAGGACCAAAGCAGGCCGCTCATGACACTCTGACATAAGAGGACCTTCAGAGAGTCAAAAGGAGCCTGCAGATAAATTGCTCTAGACTGTGGTATTGACCATTTCAGGGCTGTGACATCATGAAACGCCCAAACCAGAGAGCGGATTCCAGGAATTGTTAAATTCTCTTGATCTGCAGTTAACAACGTGGTGTATTAATGAGGAATTCTCTGTAGTCTCTCTACTAAAGGAATCCTCTGGATGCAGTTACCGTCTGCATTTAATGTATTTTGCCTATATGTGCCTGAGAAAAAAATGTTTTTCTCAGGCACTGCGCTCCTAAAAGTAGGTCAAGCAAGCGATTCACCCAGTTCACCAGTTTCATTTGATACATCTTCTGAATATCCTAATTTGTTCCTTTCACTTTCTATAATGAAATTAGAGATGGATGACTGAAGCCGTTCATTTACTGGAAAATTAGGACGTAATAAAAATAAAATGGTCAGTGGTGACAGTAAAAATCAGAAATCGCGCCGGACGAAATGTTCATTCCAGACTGATATCTGTGTGGGTGGCTGAAAGGTTTCCATGCGGCGAGTCGTGAGTGGACTTCCATGAAAAGCCTGCCAATCTCCAGTCTCCGTGCGTCTGTTCCTCTGTGTACCAGAACTGAACCCAGACCTGCTTTTTCCTGAGAAGTACAGATTAATTTTGAAGCCCCTTATACAATTCTAGTGTCGTCTGACGGGGAGTTTCAGAGGACACTGCTGACACTTCAGAAAAGTTTCCAGTATCAAAATGAAAGTCATGAATGTTCCCTCTGCTGTGATGCATCAGAGCGCGAGTGGGTCACCCTGGGACCACATTAAAAGTTATGTGATGGCATGTGTTGCTAATCTTACCAAAGATCGAGTTCAATCAATCAATCAATCAATCAATCTTTATTAATATAGCATTCATTTAATAATAATAATAATAATAATAATAAAAAATACCACTACAACGCAGGACTTTAAGCACCCACGTTCTCGGTAGGGGACCCCCTACACAATGGGCTGGGGTTAGGGTTGTGTGCCCCTGAAGAGGTACAGACGCATGACCAGACAGGTAGACAGTGAGGCAGGCCTCTTCACATTCCCCATGGGAGCATCTCTCTTCTTCTTCAGTGAAGTTTTCTATGAAGCTTGAATGTTTCACATTGTGTAAATTATGACCTTGCTGTTTTGAAGTATTGGTCCTTGTCCATCGCAAACATAGCAAGCTGTCTTGGGCTCAGAATCTTCAGGTTCATTCCCTACACCATCTGCGTCAGAACATCTCTGGCATCAGCTTTCTGAGACCTGAGTTTTCTTTTCTGTACCCTTCCACATCTTACCACTGTAATATAGTTGTGGTGCTTCAGGAGTGTTGTTAAGATGTTAAAGCTCATAGTGATCTTCTGATCTGGGTATATGCATTCCCCACCTGCTGTACTGGGTGTAACATGAGCTTGGGTTTGTCATTCTGGATTAAATGAGGTGCTTCATGGACACACATAGGACTATGAAACATTTTATGTACAGTACTGTACTGCATTATAGCGGATTTGAATTATACATAGGTCAGTAACTGCTGCAGTACAATGAACAATATCAATCAGTGTGGATCTGTGTATGCAGTATTATCTGCTTCTAACTGTCTCTCACTATGGAAAGTGTTAACATACAGTGCCAGTCAAAAGTTTGGACACGCCAAGCTGCCTAAGGAGAGTGATAGTGTTGCTTTACATGACCTGGCACAGAGCAGTCTCACCCCCCCCAACAAATTAATTTGTGTAATGTAGACTATACCTTGTTTACTTGGTCAGTGCATAATTCCATATATGTCATTTTATAGTTTTTAACAAATAAAGACAAATAAACCTTACCATGGGTAGGTGTGCCCAAACTTTTAACTTGTATTGTAGTGAATTTGTTCTCTGTAATATGTTCTTCTAGGTTTAGTATGTTATCACTGCCACCTTTCAGACATAATACATGCCAGCATATTAGTATTTGTTTTTACACAATGTCCATCATGTTGCTAGATTAAACAAGCCGCCAGAAAGTCAAGACAATAACAAAATAAATCAGGTCTGTCAGGCGAATAATCCCTGTAGAGTATATGTGTCCATCCCATGTATTTGAGACATGATGATATTTTGTGTCAGCTGGACTCCACTGAGCCATTGGCCCAGTAGGTCACTGAAATATTAAATTCAAACTGTAAGGGATATCATAAAAAATTATCTTGCGTTATCTTCTTCAAGAGTTTCTAACAATGTAATCACTCAGCTGTTGGGCAATTTAGGCTCTTCCTGGAAGAAGAAATTCTTTTGTCTAAGTGGTTATGCATCCGTTTAGAACAGCATATGTTTTGTGCTAATGTAAGTTGACTTTAATTTGCTCAGTCATATGTTCAATTTGTAGTGCATGTTTTTCAGTATATTGGGCAGAATACAAGGAAAATAATTCAACAAATATGGGAAAAACTAATGTAGTACTAACAACCAAGATACATTCTCAGAAAAAAAAAAAACTTTTCCAAAACAGATTGTGTTATGACTGTATCATCTTGTTTTGCTTTGTAAATCGTCACGGCACAGACGCACTCGTGGGATTTTTTGGATGGTGAATGCAATAAGTAATGACAGGTCTTTCTTACTCCACTCACCCAGGGGTTCTGCACTCTCTTGCCATTGGTACAGGGCTATGGTTGTGAAATTAGGGTCTCCAAGTTCACTTTTTGAATTATGACACTGGTCTGCTATGCCATTTCATACATCCCAGCTTAAATTCTCAAAGGACACCACAGAGATGAACAGTGCCCGCCTGGTGTGGCATGGGGATGTGCTCATATAGGAAGGTAATCATACCTTAAATGTAACCAGGGCTGGCCCGCCCTATGTGTGACATAGGCGATCGCCTAGGGTGAAAAATCTGAAGAAATACCTCTGGCTGCAATCCATGATAGTACAATTGTTTACACTAGTTTTAATGTTTTAGTGTAGATACTATGTGCCACCGAAATGGTTTCAACAAACATTTTCTGCTGCTCTGGAGGGTCAGGGTCGGGGTCGGGGGGGGGGCTCATTAGAATCTTGCGTAGGGTGCCAGAACACCCAGGGCCTGCCTTATGTTTGACATTAGATGTATTTCTTAATCTTTTGGAAATTCTTAACTCATGTTAAAATTTCTGTGTTAGTCAGTTTGTTGGTGAGACTGGTAGCAAAATTTTTTTTAAACCGGATGCTCTTAGAAATATTTCAATACCATTCCCAGTCACAGCCTGAGCTTTATCCTGCGTTTTGTTGTCATTGGGTGGTAAATTTCTGGCATTTCTCTGGGTTAACGGGTCTTGCTGTGGGTATCAGCTCCCGAAATCTCAGCCGATTTGCGGGTGAGTTTCCTGTCTGCCTACTAGACTGTTTCCAGCATGATCTGACACTTTCTTTCAGTCTGGGCCTTAGTGCTCAACAGGGGTGGATTAGCTTCTCTGGGGGCCCTAGGCTGGCATGACTATGAGCCCCCCCCTTGCCAACCATGCCATTTTGTGAGCTGAAACAGAAATAAGAGAGAATTGATCACCCAGATTTACTATGTTTAACTGTTCCATTTTTCCAAGGTGGGACCGCTGACTTTGCCAGGGTCCTAAGCTATACCCTAGGATAGCCTGTGCATCAATCTGCAATCAGTGACTGTTTGTGTTATTAAGCCATTTCAGGTTTTGAAAGCTCCCTCAAAGTGTCCCGATGTCCTCCATTGTTGGTGTGCCAGTGCTTGGAAGTAGTTGAGCCATTTACTTTTTTTTCTCCACACAATTTGTCCCCATATTGTATAAATGTGATGCACAGACTGTAGCACTTACGACAATGAAGAAAGTCAAGGAAAAGTAAGATCAGGAAAAATAAATAAACATATATGTGCTATAACCCTAACAGACACATCAGGTATGCTAACCTGCACTTTGAAATAACCTTAAAAGCAAAGTACATGCTTGTGTAGTTACCTCGTTATGCTTTTACTTTGCCTTCAAACTCCATCAAAATCAGAAGAACATTCATATGTTCTTCAACCCACAACACCAAGCTTTTGAGCTGAATGGGTATTCTGAGCTCCCAGGAACTTTCTAAAGTTTTGACTGTACCTGGGGATATCTGTGGCATGTTGCCAGTAGGAAGTTGCACATGGCTAGTAGGAAGTGTGAAAATGAAATGGTGCTTTATTTGCTATTTTTATAAGTACAAGTACATTGGAATGCTTCTTCTAATGTGTACCGTCTTGCTCTCCTTTGAGACACACATAAATACAGTTGAAAGAAGCATGGGGTCCAAGCACAAGGTCAGCCATTTATCTGATGCCTCTGGAACATTTTAGGGGGTTAAGGGCCTTGCTTAATGACTCAACAGCCGTGTGACTATTCTGCCACGCACAAGATTTGAACCAGCGACCTACCAATCACAACCACAGAGGCCTAACTCACTATGTAGCACATCAAGGAACCTAGTAACGCATGGTTAACCTCTAGGACTATCATTTTGATATAATATTCTTTGCTGATATTACAGATCCTGAGCTCACAGTGAGAAAGAGTGTTCCCAAACCAGGCGGGAGAGTGAATGACGGGCATGCTTTTAGCGATTGTAGCATTTTGTAGAAACAGTTACGTTATGCTCTGTGGGCTAACTTTCGGAGAGCCTAGAGCTCCCGTGTGTTGTTGACGTAATGCTCGAGCCATTCATCTCATTGCTTATTTCTCATTCTCTGTCAGTCTAATGATAGTAGCCAGGCGTCGGTGCCAGTAGCGGGTATCTGTTTCTTCTTGGCTCGTCACTGAGGCGCACGTTCCATCACCTCCTCAGTTTCGCTCCAAAGAGCAGTATTAGAGAGTCTGAACTAGGACGAAATGGCCACCAGCCATTCTCGTCACCACAAGGGCAGTTACGATAATTGCTGCCTGTGATGAGAACCAAGATATCACTTACGTGTGCGATGTTTACTTAATCTGACTAATCCACCCCAACCCCAGTCCTCTCTGCAGACGTTGCTTACTTCTGAAATCAGACCCATCCGACCCGTTTTAACTCTGGAAAGAACTTTCCATCTCGCTGATATCTCCTACCAGTCACGCTTTATGCTGTTAATCTTAGGTGAAGAATTTAATGGGCAAAATAGCATGAAGTCGACAGGCGTGCTCCAACCCATTCAGTTTTTACAAGTCTCTTTTTAAGCAAATGCCGCAGTGTACCACCACTTTCTTTGCGCGATAACAACAGAAAATAAAACATTACAGAACATCTAAATAGGTATGATTCTTTGGTAGATCAATAGCTAAGGACACTGCAATCCCTCACCATGCTTTCGCACTGTATATCTTCTGAGCCAAAACACTTTTAGTAAATAGTGAAAATGTGATGCTTAGGCCAGAATAACAAGGGAATCAAATCACATCAAATTAAGTTAGACTTTTCTGTGTTACTGCATCGACTGAGCTCTTTTTATTCACGTGTGAGTTCCCCGCAAATATCTGGGACGGTAATCAAGTCCATCTGGGCTAAAAGGCTTGTTTTTCAGTCTGCACACGTCCACTCATAAAAACACCCTCGATGCCATGGGTTTGTGGTCAAAGTGGTGGATTTGTGGCAGCGATTGATTAAGCTGATTCAAAGTACATTTGGTTGTCAGTCAGTTATATGGCTTAAACCGGTAACAGCCATTCTCACCCTTAATTCTCTAACAGCAGTGAAGGTTCATACCTTTTTCAGGTGAAAATCCTTAATGTTAATAAATTTATTTGAATTTCAAAATATGAACTCAAGTGGAATATTGTGACATAAGCAGCTAAGCATATTTTATCCGGGCAGCCTTAAGCACAAATGTTTTTTTTCCCAACTGTTTTTTTTTTTATTTACAGGGATGTGTTGGATCTGATCATCCCATCTTGGCTGGAAGCTTCCTGTAAAGGGTGATTTGTTTGAACAGTAAGTAATTAGACTATTATATGGTTTACTGCATATTGCATGTTCCAGTACACAGATGCTCCTCCACTTACGATGTTATGCTGAGAGTACCATGAGTTGAATATGAATACGATATGATATGACACACTTGGGCGTTGAGTAGACATAATGAGCTTGGGAAATTTTGGTCAAACACAGAAAAAAAACACTGCATGATACATTGTTAAACGCTGTATGAGATGTTTATGATCGCGGTCACTACAGAGACTAGAGATTTTGGGCCCCGTGAAAGCATACCATATTGGGCCCCCAACCCTGACCAATCCAATTATGTTTCAGATTTCTTAGGATCCCTGACACTCAGGGGCCCATGAAATCATCCTCCCCCTTCACAAAGCCCCTGCCTGGAAGCATGGCTGGGCGGATGCTGAATCAGTAGACAGTATTGTACGGCATTTCGCCATCCCAAGAACTGATCAAAATTCAGCGTTTGATGACTACTGAATGTGCATCGCTATTGTGCCATCATAACAGCAAAATATTCATAAGTCGAACCAACGCAGAGCCAGAAGCCTCTGTACAAGGGTTGCATGAGAGGCTCACCGGATCCAGTGGTTCCCAGTTTATGGAGTTACTTGCAGCTGGATTCACGAGTTCTACATCACATAACTTGGCAAAGCATCAAGCAAGGTGGCCTCATGACAAAGACCCAGCACAGAAGAATGGCACTTGCTTTTAAATCCATGCCAAGTTGCAAAAGGCTGTGTGGCATGTTCCATTGACCCGGCCATCATGACTGTTTATGATCGACACCCATATGCCAGTGTGTTATTTCTAACCATGTTCTACTTTCACTTATTTGTGCTGCTGTCAAGCAGCTACAATTCAGCTAGATCCATAGGCGACTCCAGGCTTTTCTTTTGGGGGTGTGATGTGAGAGAGCCCAACCAGGTATTCATCCAGATAAATAAATCGGTAAAAAAAAAAATAGTAAATACATTTACAATGAATTATTATTGCACACTAATATGACTAACACAAGCCATATTTTCAAATATAACTTTACAATGTAATTTACTTTTATCAAACTTAATTTGATCAAATACCATTTATATTTGACCAATAGGGGGTGCAATTGCTCCCCAGTAATATCACCAGTGACTGGTTCTGAATCAGACTCAAGAATTCCAAAGGCGGATGAACACATCGCAGCTGACAGATCGTATGAATTTCTCTCAGCAGGCCTACTTTCAGTTCTCACATTTTCTTTGCATATTTATGAATTAGAGGCAGTATGCAGGCATGCAGATGAATCATAACACTTTAAAAATACGGGCCTTTGAGGCAGATAATGGCCAAGTAACAGCATCTCCAAGCCTCCTGTGCTAAGGAAGCTAATATCCTGCCAGCACGATCTAAATAATGGTGAGAAGAGCTTCAGAGAGATCAAAAATCAAAGTAATCTTCAACATGGGATTAATATCTGAGTGTGCATGACAGAGAGAGGAATTTGGCAGTGAGACAGCTTGTGTTAAGCTGAGGGGCAATACAATAAGGTAGAAACGTTATAATGGGGGGCACTGTCAAAACCGGATTTCGCATATCACACACTGGACCTGTGTCGGTTGTTACATAAAGGCCACGTGCGCCTTTAAATTGATTGTCGTTCTTGGATATGTCACACATGTTATGTAACTCAAATATAATGCACGGCTGAGAATATATTCATTCTCTCCCTTTCTACTGTGTAGAATTAATATGTGTAACCAAAACAAATTTGAAAGGTATATTCTACATTACACAAAGGAACTTCTAGTCACATAAACATTTACACACTATTTCCAACAGTTCATTGTACCTCTCCAATAAAATATGACCAACACTGCGATTTGATTAGATCAGCCTGGTTGGCCGTGGTTTTCTATGCAGGATTGCGAAGCCGACTTTCTGAACCATGAAATCTTGGTCACGTTTTCCACAGCTAAAGCAAGATCTTCACCAGAACTCTCCTATATATCTGTTCCATGTAAATTTTTCTTAGGATGCTGTAGATATGATGTGGACCTCATTTCGTAAAAAGTATAGTTTGTGAGGGTCCTTTCACAATTTTTTGGGAAGGTGGCACTGGAGCACCTTTGCGAGCAGGCCGATTTTTTTCAAGCTTGCTTCTGATCTAGAGACTGAGGTGTTAGTGATGTATTCTTTGCAAATTCATTTTGTATGAATCATTTTGTATATGCGCCTGTACTGTTCAGAAGATATTGTACACCCTCAATTACTTCATAAAAAGGAACAATTTAGTGTAAGTTTAATTCGTAACATATTCAAGGCTAAATTCTTGTGTCTGCCCTTGCAAGAGAAGCAAAATGAAAATTGCTTAAAAAAAAGTCAACCGATGATAAAAAAAGAAAATGTCCAAGTGTTCACCTCTGTGGGTTTTATCTTTTCTTAAACACAGCTACTTAGAAGCTAAGGGTTCTCATTGATCTTCCAATATTGATCTACAGAAACTATTTTGAATAACAAAATAGAAATAAAAAGTCAGAAAGTCAACTCCCCTCCAAGAAGCTGCATTGCCTATCATATAACTCATTAAATCTAAAATCTGTTACCCCTCCTAATGTTTTGCTATATATAACTAACATTGACTCACGCTTTTTGTTGGCCTCATCCTCAGCTACTGCTGTAAGCTGCTGCACAATCGCATTTCTAATTAGCTGCTCGAGAAAGCCTGCTTATAGAACAGACTATTCTAAATAACATGGATATTACCTTATGGATGATGCTTTCACTAGCATTTTGTGTATCACTGTATTAAATTCATTTTGTTTGTGTCTTCAGTTAAATTACAAAAATGTTGTCATCATGATACTTGTGTTACAGAATAGGTTCCCATCAAGACCTCTCCCAGCTTATCTTAGACAGGATAATGCAGAGTATAGTTATTATTATTAATGTTACTCTTTAGTTGAGTAGTAAAGTTGTGCTTCAGTCAGCAGACATTCTGTCCTGCCTAATGCCAATTTAAGCAGAAAACGTGTTTCTTTGGAGTATGAATTGCAGGCCATTAAATCCTAATCCCCTTAAACACATTTGACATTTACATGGTGACACAGTTGGGCTCTGCTTTCCTATTCCTTAAAGCTTATATAATACACGGCAGGCACACATGCCTAGGCTTAAAAAGCTGGTTACGAAAGTGGGGATTAGGTGCAATCTTCCACGCTTGCAGAACAGCGAGCACATCCCCATATTTGTTATATGTCACCCACCCACTTGTATTGGCTATAACATTACCAGTGTTGCGTCATACCAAAAAGCCATATCTCGTGTGAAAATATTGGTGTTCAGACACTGATTTCCTCACTTTTTAATTTTTCACTGAATCCAGTTGTTTTCATTCTTCAGACACGACTTCTGTTCTTGTGCAAAGGTTCCAATGCAAACTAACCCGAAATCTTTCTGTGTGCGATTAAATGACTATATGACTGTTCCAAACGACGGTTCCTGTAGTGAAATCTCTTTGATGACCTCCTTTAACTTCAACCGAAAATGCTGAAATGCTGTTTAACTGCAGTTTGTGTATTTAGTGAAGGAAATAAACTTCTTTCCTAACCGGCATTTAACTGAAAAATGTCACAGCACACAGAATATGGGAGCAGTGGCACAGGGAGTCCACCCCATGCCAGGGCCTAGGTGGGAGGGGCTGACTGTCTGCCAGGTGTTATTCATGTGGTTATGGTTATGGGACTGAAGATATGAATTGAAATATGTTGCCTGTTTGTCTACAGGAGGGGTCGCCAATGCATTGCTACTAATAGCATGCAGAAAGTCAATGAGAAGCTTGCATGACACTTTTTAGAAATAGGATTAATCATGTAAATTTCGTTTTATTTGTTTGTTTGCCTTGCCGGCTATTGAAATACTCAGTGTACTCAGGGTCGGTGTCATGGGGGAGGTTCAGGTGTCCACCCATTTGGAGGGTGCGGGGGGGGGGGCATTGCATGCAAAGTTATTGTGAGGATAACCATAACCACCCACCAAGGACACCAACTTTTATTTTATTTTAAATTTATTTTTTAATGAAGGCATTCATCCTAAATCAAATAAACCCCTGTTTTCTCCAGGGGCGTGGCTACACATTGCACGCTGAGTCAGCGCTTCAGCACTTTGCCGCTTACAGTAAATAAGGTCGGAGGTCCCTCGTCCACAGGATTCTATTTTTCTGCTCAGCTCAATTACATTGGGCCTCGTAATGTTCTCAGAAGTTCTTCCCATTCCTCCTTCTAAAGCAAGGTCCACACCCACACCCTTCATCTCATGCACTTCCAAGGACAAGGACTCTTTGACTGCTTTTTGTGTAAGGTCTGCAGGCCTAGTACATATTTCATCAAGCATCTGTATCACCTAAATTCCTGGTTTTGGCCAAGCTGAACATGTAATTGGCTTATAAAACATTAATCCTTTCCAGGTTTTGATGGCAAATTTATTTAGCTTAGGATATGGACTTAAAGGATGGATGCATGGATGGATGGATGGTTATTAACTCTGATTATTAAGGACCTGGGTGCCTCAGAACAAAACCGTATAATTTGCTATATGCTATATAGTAAATCTGCAATTCAAATAAGTATAATTACAATTTCATACAGGAAAACGCTAATCATAAAACGACAAAAGTAAAATCAGCATAAATTAATTGATGAAAATATCAAACCCTGTAGAGGGCAGCGTCGACACGTCAGCGTTTAATTATTATTTTTTAGAGTAGCGTATGTTTTATGCACCAGCAGGTGGCAGCACAGCCTTACATGTAATTAACTCATTCACATACGCTCGTATCACCGAATAACCTACGAACACTGCTGGTTAGTGAAGGTAAAAATTCCTTCTCCGTGACAATGAGTTGTCAAACTTAAGGGTAATCAATGACACAATGACTACTTCTAACACTTTCAGTTCTTATATGCTGTGGGTTATATGATTACGTCAGACAGTATGAGCCGATTCACATCGTTCTGTTCTTAAGTGCCACCAGGAAAGATACTGCCAGACTTTTCTGCGTTTATGTGCCATGTTTATCTGGACATAGTAAATAACATTATGGCAGCATATGGATACTCTCCAGCCTTGATGACTAGATCACCGCAGAGCTACACTCCGGTGCCAAATACGAACACGGTGCAAGAGAAAAACCGGCAGCGCAAAGCATTCAAATGCTGGGAAAACATGGTACAGTTTGGTACATTTAGAAAGGAAAACTGGCATATATGTACGGTACTTTTTCTGGGTAGCTATTAGTGAAAAATAATTTAAGCATCTTTCTCTTGATAATGAGGTAATTAGGCATCGGTAATTAAGGTGCTGGCGAATAAAACTGTTTAAATTGAATACAATTTTTAAAAAGTAAAGTCTGTAAAGTTATGCTGTAATTTTGCACTGGATAATTACTTTGGATGGATGGATGGATGGATGGGTGAAAGCTGATTAATTTATGCTTTAAAATTAATAGAGCAATTTACATTTTTAATATAATGTTGCATTATTCTTCTGGGTTTGTTTGGCTTTGATTTATGCTTTCTAATTATGTTTGTTTGTATGCATGCTTTCTGTTGATGACCAGTTACAAAATACAGCCTGTGTTCCGCACGCTGTTAACGAAAGGAGGGAAACTATAGGCTCAGCTTAGCGCCGTTGGTGGGGTTCCATCAGAATGTGGGCCTGTGACAGTATGAACTTCATCACGGTCTGCGGCTGATTGCCGGTCTCCATGGAGAGGCGTTATTTCAGCCAAGAAGAAATTTCAGCATCGGGACTGCATTTGTCATTCTGCCGTGTGAAGCTGTTTAAGCCCAGCTCTCTCCCAGCTTAGGCTCTATCTCACGTTTTCTACCTGTCACTTGATAAAACGGTTCTCATGTTACTGAAACAGTGTCACTGAGAGAGAAGGAACTTTTTTCCCTGCTTATTTGCAACAAGTTTCATTTTTCGGTTTCTAGCCTGTTTGACCTGAACATCAGACAGGGTGTTAATTTGTCAAATTAAGTATGCCTGCTTCAGAACCCTACTCCTTTGGTCCACAGAGATGTTTTTCCAGTCACACAATTGCCAAACATTACAGGAGCTTTCATAAAAATCTGGAGAATTTTTTTCACTTAATTCTTTTTGGGCTGACACAAATAATCCTCAAATTTTAGTCATTTTAAAAAATTATGTTCATTACAGCAGTTATGTAGTGGTTTAGTGGAAAGTTTAAAGATTAATGTCTGGCTGAACGTTTGGTTTCTGCTGTGTTTTCTTGCTGTCCGTTTAAGAGATGAAATCCTGTAACACATTACATTATTCATTGCAACTTTGCATACAGATAACAATTTGACAGTGTTTCCAATTTGTGAATCAGAATACATATTTATGTGATTGACATTTAATTCCTTCCTTTAATGCACATTTAAGCCTGCCATTTGGCATAGCCAAGAACTCCAAAGAAACTTAGTATCCATAACTAAATTAATCCTTGTTTAGAGAAAATCTTTATGGAAAATCAACTCCCACCTTGGCATTCTTAGGATGCTTTCTAGATGATGGAGGGTTAGTGTTTTTAGTCTTTGGAAAAACCAAAAAAAAAGACATTATGACAGTTTATCCATTTTTCCTCTGTAATTGTTGACATCTGTCATTCTGGAGGAAACAGTATAGAATTAAGAAAGGGGCAAAGGTCAAGGCTCCAGAAACGTGCTGTACCTGTTTTAATGCTGCTCAGGGTTCCAGGCTGTCCTTTAGAGATCGTTCTGTGGCATGAGAAACGCCTGGCTGAGAGTTTTTTGTTACAAAGGCAGAAGTGATCTTTTTTTTCCTTCTGTCAGCAGAAGAGAGTCCTACAGGTAAGAGAAACAAAGATGACACGGTTCAGTAGAGATGACACAAGCCTTTTAGCCGAGTATTGCTGAAACAGCGGCTAACACAAAGAGCCTTTATCGCACAGGGTGCTGAACATGCATTGGCAGGTACTGCAGACGCAAGTCCATAAACAAAACTGACAGCTTTTTTTTTATGCAATGGGCTGCAAAGATGTGAATAACTCCACGTTACCTCCTGGCACTGTACCATTTGTTATTTTTATGCTCATCAAGGAAAATGATTTAAACGTATCAAAAGTCCTGAATGTAATTTTGACCAGGCCCCACTCGCCGTAGCTCCGCTCTGAGCCTGGGAGCTGGTGCTACCCATTAAAGGCTTAACTCACAGTTGGAACTGTAGCCGTGACCCAGGTTTGAGTTAACTGTTAGTTAATCCAAAATGCCTCCCTCTGCACTTATTCCAGAACCTTCTAAATCCTGCAAAATCCACTATATCATGTACAGGAAGCTTTCGTTTTTCCAGCTTCTAGTTCTCTATGACAAACACTGTTCTTTCTGCACAAATAAAAGAAGGAGGGTTCACAGACATTAGGCTGGATAACACGGAAGCACTGAGGAGAGCAACACATAAGGACAGTTGTCCTGGCGAACAGCTGAATAAGTGTTTGTAGCAAAGAACTGAACTTTTCTTAAACCAGGGACAACCAAATGAATAGAGACCAGAGTTATAAATGATTAATAGCCAGACATGGATCGGGGGGAGGGTTAGGGTTAGGGTTAGGGTTGCTTTAATTATAATATCTTGGCGCTGTGCTAATATGAAATGTTGAATTATTAGGGGATAGTGAGAAAGAAATAAGAAAATAAAACTGAAAAGTAATTGGAAAGTAATGTGGTAGTTATTTGGCAGCTAATCCTCACATGCTATGAAGATCACATGAGAGTATCAACAATGGATTTAGTCAAATTTTACAACATGTTTCTGTGGAGCCCCTGAAACAGTGAAACAGCCCTTTTTTGATCCCTGGATGAAGACTTTTTTTTCAGGACATAGACCTGTAACTTGTGGTCGTCCATGTAGGTCTTCGACGGGGTCATGGTGTTGTAGCCTTAAGCAAGGCACTTAACCCTGAATTGCTCCAGTAGAAAATGTCCAGCTGTAGAAAGGGGAAAAAAACAAAGGTTTCTTTTAACATGAGCTTACTCTAAGCTATTAAATATAAATGTAGTGCAGCTCCATTCGTGTTAGATGTTGTTTGCAGCACAAAAAAGTGGTTTGGAGGATCACAAACTATGACTACATTTGACCCGTCCATCTGTTTGGTGTTCAGTCCTGCTCTGTTATTGTCTGTTGCCACTCACGGTCTGTGGTAACAATTCACCACCCCCACACCTCCCCCCCCCCCCATCCGACCCTGCAACTTCCTCTTCAGCACCCATTGACTCATGTCTGGGTCCGGCCGCTCACAGGAACCTTCCATGTGGGTAGGTGAATTTCCTGCCCCTTCTTGCCTAACATCCTTAAAATAGGAAAGTCCTCTATGCCCTGGAAAATCTGCTGAAGAAAACTGCGCAGGGATACATAAAGGAAATAAAAGCCATTAAATCATTATTTATGCCACATTACTGTTAGAGGTAAATTGCTTTCTTACTCAGTTTTTTGCCAGTATTATTTTCCCTTTACAACTAATGTTATGTAGTACGACTGTATTTTGTCTTTCTTCGTGGCCTTCCAGCAGAAAAAAAAGTGTTTCCCGGTATAATTTTAAGGCATCTGAAAAGAATGTTCTTCTAATATCATCACTGCATGCAACATCCATCTGGCATTAGAACGACAGAACTATCCAGTTTTCTAAGCAGGCATGTTTCGTCTCCCATCATCTCTCAGAGCCTGAGTATCTCGGCTATTTGGTTTTGTCCAGCTAAACAGAAAGAGAAGCTGACCTACATTGCTTGCATCCAACAGACAATGCGTCTGGCTCTGATTCACTTGCATGGCTGGGAAAAACTGTCCCTTAGGTCAGGCATAAATTAACACACATTGTTTTTATTTATTTATTGTTTTTTTGTTTCAGAATGTGCTCCAGCACAGTAGACTAAACTGGGATCAGCTCCGTTATCTCTAATTGGAATCTTTGGGACCATTCTCAGTGTGCCCTGTACATCATTTACAGATGGAAGAAGCCAGATTTCCCATCTACAACAGATTTTGAATGGAAATGAAAGTTTGCATGTTCAAGGATTCAAGGTGTTTTTGCCCAGGTATATAGTCAGACTATAACAAAAGTACTTGAAGTACTTGCATGTTTATGGAAAATTAACATGATCCTTTTATTATTTGTTTTTTTACAAATTAGGGCTACGTGCTTAAAATATTACGTATTTTATATATTAAAAAAGGTTAATGGTTGGTCTTGGGACATACTGTGAAATATTGCCGGAAAGATCTATGTTTATTTTGAGCTGTGGCTCCCTGTCCGTGGCTGAGGAGAACCTCAAACATGGCTTTCTGTATACCAGCTGGCATACAACACGTAGCCAGACGTGACTGAGAGGTTAAATCACACATATAATTTGCCTGAGGCTAGAATACCTGTCAGTTTGACCCCAAACCATTGGTTATCCCTGTGGCTAACAGATGGAAAATTGTGCTTCTTTGGTGAGGAAGAGACCAATTCGGAGCAGCTTTTAAGATGCAACCTGCTTTGTCGTTGGCTGTTCTTGAGATATCCCTCAGGCTTTAGGAATCAGATTTGTACACTTTACTCCAGGATCGAGACAGAAGGAAGATGAACCTTCTTTGACCTCTGAGGCTTAGAATGGGGTGGGGGGAGATGGGGGTTGTGGGCTTGATTTCATTGCTACATTTACAAAAAAAGAGTTTTTTTTTTCAGGGCTCTTCTGAGGTTGGCAAATTACGGAGATTTCACTAGCGTCCTTATTACATTGAATGGGAGGTAGATTGATTAACAAAAGCTTTACTGTGGATGGGACTCAGATTTTTATGGATATAAACTGACGACGAATAACGTGAAAGTGCACCTGCCTGAAAACACACCTGCATAGCTGGAACCAGGAGAAGAGAAGGATACAGATACAACCAGCGAAATCCAATGAAATGTCAGGGGATCACAAGGAATTCAGCTATGCCTCACGTAAAGCTGGTGCATAGAAACAAATGGGAGTCAATGGCAACTGGAGGAGGAGTTCAGTCAGGGTGGGGTTGGGTGGGGGGGGGCAGGAGAACATGCCCAGGCTTGCTGTAAGTCCCTTAGCTTTTACATAATTTAGCAGATGCTTTTGTCCAAAATGATGTACAATTGACAATGAAGGGTTACTTTGTTCCTGGAGCAATTCAGGGTTAAGGGCCTCACTCCAGGGACCCATGGGGAAATCATACTGCTGACTATGAGATTTGAACTGCTGACCTTCTGATCACAGGGGCAGAGACTTAACTCAATGAGCTGCACATCACCTGTGCAAGTGAGTGCTGCTTCTGTGGTATGTGTGTGAGGTCCACAACCCCTGCCCCTTTGACAAGTCAGCTTCGGAGCGACAAAGCAGACCATCCATGGTGAATTTCAGGGGCCCTCATGGCAAGTGAGGTTCGGCTGAGGCCCCTGTGTTTCTCAGGGGCCTGCACAGGGGCCACAGAGAAGATCAGGGGCCATCTTGATTTTTGGGAGGGTAGTGATGGTGCTGGTATTTCCGAAACCACACATTCTGCAACCCACTGAAGCCACCAGCTGCAAAACCACATATATGGAGCATGGTACAAGAAGTATGTGTAAGTGATTGCATGAATTCATCCCCACTGCAAAGCAGAGCCTGACGTCCGTCCGTGTCCACCAGCCTGACAGGAAGCTGGAGCACATTTGGTGAAATGCCCCAGTCTGGCTGGCATCCATCATCACAGACCTACCAGAATAAAGCATGGAGCATTAAAACTCACCAGCAACCACCGGCACAAGAGTCAAAAACATAATTCTTCATGCAAATACATGGTTAGAAGTCGGGTCTAAGTGATAAAACATCTAAGCACTTTATCACCTTTGATATCAAATAGGGCTCAGAGATTAAAACACCTTTTCAAGGCAGTCCAGCTAAGAGTTTAAAGGCAAAAAATAGTACCACAGCCAGGAAAAGGAATTTGTAATTTAATGTGTCCTTCACCCCTGGAACAAGGTACTTGCGGCTCCAGCAAATGAGGCAGGGTGATTTGGATCCAATAAAGTCAACAGATCTTCACAATCCTGACACTATCTGTCTCCATTTTTTTATGTTGAGTAAGACTCAACACAGTATGCAGTTTCTGATCACAGCATTAACAGGCATTCTGTCCTTCCAGGATTTACTGGGTGGAAATGCATGCCCTGGCAGTTTAAGGAAGTACATTAAAATATAATATGTTTAATGTATTACATTTCTGTGCCCCTGCCCCTTGGCAGGAGATGTCCCCCTCTTATATTATATACCTCCTCTAGATTACGAATAAACATCAGTCACACTATGCTAGCTGGCCCTCTGCGGAATAATGGCGATAACCGCGAATGGGCCCTGATCATATACTGTTAATACAGAGAAAACTGCATTGCAAATGTTACACAAATGAAGTTCAGAACTTTTAAGCTCAACAACCATAAAATATAAAACAATGTCATGGTATACAGTCAATTTACACTGTGGTTTGGCTGTACCAGAGACTCTGATGGTGATCTCATGGCAAGTGATGACGGAGGTGGTTTATGGGCTGACTGTGTAAAATACCCCCTAAACCCCTGCCATATACCCCCAGAGGAAGAGCTGGATGGAGCTGAGACCTTCCTGTCCCGTGATTGCTGCTGGGCTGTGTGATATGTTGAGATTTCTTGGCCTGTCACAGACTACGTGTAGGACAGCTTGTTAGTTTGTCCTATATGGTGCAGAGAATTAAACTGATCAGCCATGACTGCAGACTCTGTGGCCTGGTACATGGATTCAAGTCTGCCTGTCCTTGGACTGTTAGCATCAAGCACCACCAGAAGGTTCTGGCCCACCCATTCCATTGTCCACTCAGTCCAGTGGCTGGGAAGCATCTTCTCATAACAGCTGGCTGTGACCACGGCCCATCAGCCTTTTTCCCAGGCCTCTGGTATGCAACCACTGGATTCCCCGCAAATCCCCTCCAGCCCCCCACCCAAAATCCCACTCCAACTGCCTCTTGGCTGGGCCTCACTGTCCTTCACACAGATCATACTTAATCCTGGTTGGTGTCAAATTTGGAAGGATGTCAGTAGTTCCACTGAACACTGGCCCACCACAGGGAGGCAGACATGCCTATAATGCCTGCAACCTCATTGACGGGCAGTTCCCACCGAACATCATACCAGCAGGCATTAAGCTGAAGTCCAGACTCCTGCTGACTGTGAGAGTTCCCATACCTCTTATCGCAAAGGGCAGGGGTGTTGACCCCAGTGCCTTGGCAAAATTCCAAACCCCAAGTCCCAGAGCATCTCAGAAGTCATTGCCTATAGTTAAGTACCTTGTTAAAACCCTTAAAATCTTACCCCAAGCAGAGAATAAAGTATATGCTCTTAACCTGTTGAGTTTAAAAATCAAAAATATAAAAATAAAAGCGATTAACAGAGGATTTTAGTAAACCTCCAAATCTGAAGACATTGTCGTCTGCCCATGACTGGCATTTCAAAAAACCAGAACACAAGCCAGAACACCTCAGCTACCACATATTAGGGAAGGTCTTGCCAAACTTTACCCATGCTCTCATGTCAAAGGTTGTCATATACATTGTTAGTCCCCTGGGGCAGAGGTCATAGGTTGGTGAGGGGATTAGAAGACTTCTCATAATAAGACTGTGCCATATGTTGGGACAGAGAAAGGATTCCCAGTCTGTTTGATGTTAGCAAAGTGTTTTACTATAAAAAATATTGGCATGACGTATTGACTGCAGGTCTTATCTTAGTAACATCCTGCTTTGTGCCACACTCTACCAGGGTCCTGATTCTTAATTCCGTAACTTTTTGTTTCTGGTCTTGCAAATTCAAGGAATCTGACACAGAGAAGTTTTCATACGGTGAGAAAGCCTTCCAAGTGTGCGAAGACCGGCGTCCTTCTGGACTGTATTTCTTTTTTCCATTTGCTGGCCCAGGGATTGTACACCTCCATGTTGCTTGGCCCACACTGAAGGAAATGTGGGTCAGCGGCCCAGTGGCGTGGAGTCTCAGTGAATCTCCAGATGATTCATACTTACCCCTCTCTTCTGCATCCAGCTGTCAGGGCTGGAGGCCGTTAGCCTCAGGACACACACATTCAAGTCTGGGCCTCTCATCTCTGGCTGTCCCAAAGTACCAGTCCATTCCCCGATCAGCGGCTGGAGGAGGCAGGGTGGGGAAAACAGGAAGCAGCTGGCCTACATCAGGCCTCCATTCTAATGTCCACCAGCCCGCGTCTCCAAGGACTGCGGGGACATGGTGAGACGGTGAGGCAATAACGTTGATTCGCCCTGGGAAATTCTCTCTGTTGCTGCTCAAGGGTGTCAAAAACGCATAACGTAATAGAAGCGGTTGTCTCTCACCGTTTTTTGTCTTCATCTAGCGACTCTGGTATTCAAATCTTGGTCAGCCTCTCCTTTTTTACTTGCCGCCTGTAAATATCAGCCTTCTTTCATGCATTTTGGGATACGCTGCAGACATTTCAACAATTCACACGGGATTGGCAGAATGTTCACTGCTGTCATCAGAAGTTTCATATTAATAGGTAACAAGACCTTTTTTTGGTTTTCTAAGCTCTGAGAGACTTTTTCGGCATGTAGGATCCCACTTGGCTTTTTGTTCGGTATGAGAGTTGCTTTTTTTTGTTTGTTTTATTGTTGTGGCCTTTTTGCTTTTATTATCATTGTGTCTTTTCATCTTTTAAACTGCTTTTTGTGTTTTAATTATGTTGTTTCATGTCGCTATTTTGATTGTACAGCACTTTGGCCAGCTGTTTTTAATAGTGCTTTATAAATAAATTTCGATTTGACTTGGCTTCCCACCATAATTTGCTTATTTGTTTCTATGACCTTGGCGCCTCTGTTTCAACCCAGAATTTCTTGCAAATTTTTTGCACATTCTTCTGCACATTAAGTGTCCATGACAAATGTATGAAAGGCTACACTAGGTTCATATAGGACACCCGATAGCAGCTTGAACAGGCCCACAAGTCAGAGGACTGCTTCATTTACACACACACACACACACACACACACACATGCGCGCGCACACACACACGCACACGCACATTCCTGCAAGTCAACCCACCCAACCCAAAAAAAGCAAAGGTTTGTCAAGAATTGTTTCATAGTGAGATTTGCTTTTGAAGTTAACCATTTCGGCTGATGATGTAGAGATTATGGACGCCTCTTTGGGTACTGAGTGGGAGTATGGCTGTTCCCTGTGGCTTTGCGCTGGCATGTAGGCCCTCTATCAGGGTCTGCAACACATTATAAGTCTCCAAGTTCGTATTCTCTATTAATTGCTACTTCAGCCATGCAGTCTGCCCATGTAATTGAATTGTGTATAAATAACATCCACCGCACCCACAAACAACTGTTTCATCTTGGCGGCAGAATTTCAGAATTCTCCTTGCCGCGGAATGCTGGGCCATCCCAGATTCTTGGTCCAGTGACAGGAAAACGCTCTGTTAGGGTTACTGAATTAAGCTCCTGCAGTGGGCTATTTAGATGTTGTATCAGTTTGGCTCCACAAGATGAATATTTTGTGCTAATTCCCCCTACTATGACATATATCTGACTTGGGGAAGCCTGAAGTTTTTCCACAAACACCTGTGACTTTTATAAGCCATTACCCATAACCCAGAGCGTAATCGTATATGTATTGTAGACCGCTCTCTCTGAACTTACAATGAAATGCAGACTATCTCAAATTGCCTTGTTTTTGAACAAGAGGCACCATCATAAAAGGCCAGAAATAAGTGACATCATCCTGATGAAGAACATAAAATAGACCTTAGAGAGAAAAAAAATGTGTTTTTATGGCTGTTGGTGCCTCAGTGGAAGGGAAAGGCTTACTAGTGGCACCGACCAACTTCACTGCAACCAGCATTTTGAGGATACAAATTTTTTTTGACATCTGTCCCAGTGAATTTCGGGGCATACGGAACCATCCACCAGGACGAAGGCATGATCTCATGGGAGAGGGAGGGGCTTATACCTAGGACACACTTTTGAACTGGATTCTGAATGGTTGCTGTCACAGTACTCCTGGAAAGCTCTGATGATCCCTTTTGTCATGGTGTTTCCACGGGGAAAAACATTTTCCCTTCTATGCTCAACATGGCATAAGTCAAAAATCCCTTATTGAAGTCATCAATTGTCATTGTTGACACACAACAACAAAGTACATCCTCTACATTTAACCCATATGTGACATCAGCTAACTCACCACTCAGTGAGCGGGGGCAGTACCTTACTCAGGATACCTCAATGGTGCCTTGCTGGTCAGGGATTTGAACCAGCAACAATTCAATTAGAAGCACACTTCCCTAAACATTAGGCCACCACCCTTCACTTCTGAGAATAATCATATAGCTGCTGCTTATATTTTCCAGCACTGCTTCCTACATCTTGCTGGCTTCCTGGGTCTTGCTATTTCCTCTTGTTGTGTGTGAGATATCCACCTCACCTTGGATGCCAAAGCTAGCCCACATTTCCAACTCTATTGTTGCCATCCCATAGAAACATGAGGGAAAGAGAATTCAACCATCCATTCATTTTCTGTACCCACTTGTCCTATTCAGGGTCGTGGGGGTCTGTAGTCTATGCCAGAAGCTACGGGCACAAGACAGAGAGCAACCCAGAATGGGGTGCCAACCTATCACTGGGTATACTCACACACCATTTGGGAAAGGGAATTTACAGGCTTAAATAAAGTTTGGAAACTTAGCTGATGGTGTTGGCTGCACAACCTACCGTGTCAGGCTCTTCTCACAGGTATTCATTGACAGAAGCACTCAGTTAGACACATTTTCGCATAATCTGCTGAAATCGATCATTCTCAGCTGGACAGAGAAGAGAAGGAGTCCTGTATGGGGCCTGGGCTGAGAGAAGGGGCCTTTTCGCCTGTTCCCCCACGTTGGCCCACCTGTCACGGTGCAGAGTTTGAGTTGGCTTCTCGTCCACCTTGCCAGTCATACTGTGTGAAAGCAGCATGCTGTAGATGAGGTCATTAGAGATGGGGCTGACGGAGGCTTTGGAGGAACACCAAACTCCAAGCAAAGCAAAGGTCGTCGCCTTCTTTCTCCTGCAGAGATTTTTATCCACTCTGTCGGCACGGTTTTCCTGGGCAGCTGTGTGCATGCGGGCAGGTGTCCATGGGTTAAGGAGGCCTTGTGTACTTTGGCTCATAAGTGGGAGCGAGTTAGCGGGTCAGGCTGGTGACGACTGGCCATCAAAGGGACAACAAAGCCAGTGGAAAATGTGGGTCTTTCTGGTGCATCGGTCGGAACATGCATTCTCGTCAGGCATTAGCTTCTCTTTGTTTCTTTTCAGAACCCGTAAGCTAGAAATCAGCAAGGATAATTAAAATAGTTTAGATCTAGCCTGGCTGATTTGCAAAAAGGTCAACGCAATTTCTTATATCTCCATGCCATTATCAGACTAAAAATACAACTGAATATTCAACAGTAATACCTAATCACTACTGTCCTTATCATGGTAGCATCTAAAATTATAGGAACATAATCCACATATGTGATGTGTAAGTTACAGAAGAATCATATTGCAGCATGTAGCTTCATTCATAAATGAAAAATTACGAAAAAAAAACAGCTGTTAACAAGTATAACAATCCCTTGATTTATGGTAATTTCCTTTTTCACTGTAATGGGTAGTTAGCTTTGATACCAGAATTTCAACTTACCGACTGATATCCTTGACACAAAGTTTTTCAGCCAAAGAATTTAGCGGCGTTTCTCTGATGTAAGCTATCCATTCCACAAACCCTTAAACAAGTCAAATTTTACGTAAGTCTGATTTAATTTCCAGTCCCCTTCAAGACATCTGATAGCAAAAACACACGAGCCAAAAATATACTAGTAATACATTATAAAGAGCACATATTAAATAGATAAAAATAAGATAATGTAAAAGTATAAAGTGTAAATATACTTACAAGCATATGTTGCCTTTTATGTACTTCTGTAAACTCTATGAGCTGTATGTCAGATATTTTTGTGTAAGTCCAGATTTTACAGTTTTACAGTCGAGAGCTGCCTATACTATATAAAAAAGACAAAAAGATTTTTTTAAATGACCATTTCAGCCAAATTATGGATTAAAAAGTATATATTATGCACCAAATGTAGTCTCCACAACAGTTTCCAGGAAAGGAATATAGCATGAAATAAATTTTAAAAGCTTGCCCTGTCTTGGGGAACACATTTCATTGTTCCACTATCTTACTGTCGTAACCAATTTCATCATGCTGTCAGCCTTTGTTACTTAGTTCAAACTGTTTTCAAACACTTATACATGTTTTTTCATTGTTTTACTAATATCTGGAAAATTTGGGTTATTGGGTTGGTCTGGAAACACATAATCTTTCCGATTTAACATAATGGAAATATGTTTTCTATTTATTTTTTTTTTCAGGAATGAATCAGTAACTTAAATTGAGGGAAAGCTGTATTATCCTCCCAGTTCTCAATACCATTGCTACTTTGTGTTCCTAAAAAAAACACAAAAAAACAATGAAACCACTCTTATTGTGCTTTGATGCTAACTACCTAATTCTTGAAAGGGCTGCAAAAACCTGTTTTATAAACTCACAATTATAAATAGAATTCATGGCATCATGGAAGGCCAGCCATGTCCGTGCGCCAATATGATTTATGGCTGCTGTTATAATTTATTAAAAAAAAAACAGCTAAAACCAATTGAATTAGTTCACTTTCTCCATAAAATGATGCACTGTTCAATCTGGAGAGAAACGTCAGCTCTGGCCAAAGCCAAAGTCATGTTCTGGTTTAATTCCAGCCATAATTGTAAGCTATGTCGCAATCATCTTCAGAGCTGGAGTTAAAAATATGCACATGGTTTGTTTTTTTTTTTTTTTAATTAACTTCCCTGCTTTGAGGAAATGTTTGTACCACATGACGGCATTCGTATTTTCAGCGATGCAATAAAGACCTTGAACAACAGGTAGAGTGGGGCACTAAAAAGTTATTCATACATGTTGATGGTGCTTAGAAATAGAACATATTCTAGCACCAACTTAATCAATATACTTTCATCTCCTTTTTGAGTTGAGTTGAAAATTCAAAGCTCACAAAAATCACTAATATCAATCATTTCCAAAGGAATAAAAAAAAATCCCTGCTACCATATATCAAGTTTTCCTTTCCATTTACTTGACTAATGACAAACGTCCATCCTTTGCTAATACTAATCTTATTCAAGTTTGCGGGGAGAGGAGGTGCAGAGCCTATCATAGACATCATAGTGTATAACCAGGATTGCCTTAATGCACAGGTTTACCTAGGCTGAAGTCCAGGGGTCTCCGCAAAAACCCCCCCCCCCATTGGACAACGTTTTACCATCGCCAATACTACATCATCATAGACAATCAGGGGGACTCTGACAACTGAAGTAACCCAGGTGCCTTTGACAAAGTGTAATGTGCCGTTGGGCACAACACAGAGTTACACAATGGAATGTCAGCCTATTACAGGGCACACACACATACACACGTCATACACTACAGACCAATTATATACAAGTTAGCTTAAATGCATATCATTCAACCCTGGTCAGAAACATGGGTGCCTAGAGGGAACTTGCATAACAGGAGAATAAGCAAACCCCCCACACACCAGGTGCAGTTGGCAAACCCCCACACTTGAGGCAATAGTGCTTGTAACTGAGGCACCACAAAATCCACCTGAGAGTAATTCCTCTGGTCAAAGTTCTGTGCATTAAAAAGTGATAGTTGCTTTTATTTCGTTAAAAATGACAGAGAGTAATAATAGTTGATTGGGTCAGCAGAAGGGCAGGTTTTTCTTTATAGCGTTCATGAATATTTTGAAACCCAGAACCAACCCTATTTTAGCAGGAAGCACCACAGTTCTTGAGAATCTCCTTCACTCCTCATTGCTTATATGGCATCCACAGAATCCATGTGGATAAGCAAGCTGGGTAAAACCGATGAGCACTCCGTGGAGCTTCTGGGACTTCCAACAGAGTAAAGTTTGTCTTCCTAACTGCAAGCCATGGGAGGGTGGGAGCCCGGGAAAGGCGCACACCTGTTTGGCCGTCAGCTGTGCAGTGGGAATATGTTTACATGTTTTCTGGGAATCCAGGAGGAATGCCGGTGTAAAGGTCAATGGCACTTATTTCAAAACAGCTTCAATACAGCCCCTGCTCCTTTACGCAATAGAACAGGAATGGATGACAGAATGGATGACTCACAACTTTGACATTCCTGAAATAAATATTTCACAGTTGTTTATGTGTAAATTATGATGGTGATGATGATGATTATGGTGATGGTGATGATGAGCAGTGCTCGAGTTTTCATGGGATACACATGGATGCCATCACCCTTGCGGGAAAAAATTACAACCCTTCCCTTTGAAAATATATCACCCCCCCCTCACCATCCCTGTAAATTGCTGTGTGTAATTTAGCTCACTTAAAGGTAAATCTCCCGATCATATAAGGGGTACTAAACTGGCACACTGTGTTCCGTCCACATCAACCCTCCACAAAGATTTTAGCCCCACCATCCCACTTGAAATACTTTTACAACTCAACCACTGATGTTGAGATATGCATCCATTCATACATCCATCCATCCATCTTACACATCCTCTGATCCAGTGCAGGGCTGCGATGAGCCTGGTCCGTAATGATAATCATGATCATGGTATTCCTAAGGCAACCAATCAAGCGACAATACAATCATATCAGGGGATTTATTTTCTTAAACACACACACACGCGCACACACACACACACGCGCACACACACACATACACTACCTTCCCTTCCTTGTGTTTTTGTAAGAGTTCAGCTATGGTTCCATCTTTATCAATAGTGCAGTTCCCCTCCGCAATTTAAGAATAATTACAGTTAAAAATAACATTTTATTTCTGCAAACAAGGCTGATTTAAAAAAATTGTCTGTGATGCAGTATGTTTTAAAAATGAAATAATGGGTAAAGCATTTGGCTTTTTTTCAATATTCAACATTTCCTTATACGTATGTCTCCATGATATGGCACAGGACCAGGGGCCATTATTACTGTCCTTTGTTGTGAAGACTGCACTGATGGCAGAACACATTAAGATCCAGAAATACCAGACGGGGAGTTCATTAACTAAAATGAACAAATAAGTCCACTCGAGTTGAGTGCAAACCAAGTTGACCTGCTGGCTATTGTTATGAAAAAGTATAGTGGAATTGTTTAATGGCTTGAGCAAGATTTGCATTCTTTTGATGGCATTGGAGTTTCAGATTTGGCCGTGTCCTGCTTAATGATCTGTTGTTGCAGATTTTATGACTACATATAATTTTTTTTTTTAAAAACAAATCCTGCATTCCATGTCTGTTTCCTTGGAAGACCAGAGACAGTGCCTCATAAATCTGTTGACTTATCTTTTCTTCAAGGTGATATATGAAATCTTGGTACGCAGCACTCTATCCAAGCTTCTCTTTTTGTTCTCTGAAATTCTGTCTAAAACTTACTGTAATTTCTCAGCCAACCATGAAATCTATATACAAGGATTCATTGTTTGTTCAGTATTTAGCTGAGAAGAAAGAGTGTTGATCAATTCAGTGAGTTTAAAGACCCTTTTGTTTCTGAGGAAAATAAAAGACATTTTTCTAGAAGGTGACCCCACAAAAGGATTTTTTTCCCCCAAAGCTTTCAGCACACTAAAATGTAATCCTGTTCTCTCCCCGCCTTCACCTGCCCTCCGAAGACGTAGTTAACAGATTTGTGCTAGTCATTACAAAGAGAGCTTAGCTATTGCTAAGAGTATGAGTTCTTGGTGTTGTGAAATGAAAAAAAAATGGGAAGCTGAAATGGCTCCTCAGAGGGAGGACACGATGAGGTAAGAAGGCCAACCTGCCTGCGAGGTCACCAAATCTGCCGCACCCATGGTACACCACGCTAGCAAGGCGGTGTACAGCAGTGGCCGTTGATCCATAGAGATTCAATTATGAAACAAGTAATCTGAAATAACTAATTTCTAAAATTTTTGTTAGACTTTTATTTTCCTTTTTTTATTTATATTATTGCCTTACCTCCTTATTTGTTTTAGTCACCACTGGTGTACAGTGAATGGCAAATTGCAAGTAGTACAGTTTGTGAATTACCAGTGTGATTACCATCTACCCAGCTTACCAAAACAGCACTTTATCCACCTTTTCATTTCCTGGAAAATGGATCTCAGCCTGTGGACATTGCTGTCCGTTTAACGCCACTCCAGATATGAGGGAAATGAAGGGTTAATACAGATTAATCACAGGCGGTACAGGAAATGGAGTTAAATATTAATACATTTCAAGAAAAATGGGGAAAACAAAGGACTGCAATCAGAAGGTTGTAGGTTGGAATCCCAGATGGGTGATGCTGTAGGTCCCTGGAGACAGATCTGGTATTTGCGACAATCCAGCTGTATAAATGACTAATGCTTAAAAACACAAAATGGCAAAAACAATATAAGTCATCCTGGATGAGCACCATAAGCAAATAAATTATTTAATGAATAGCACACTTTTCCTGTTAAAAATCTATCATTGCTGCATGATCCGTGACTAATTGCCAGGGTTTATATTTCACTAATGTAAATAACTGGGTGGTCCCTCTCCCTATTAATTTCTCTACGTCAATGTGAAGAAACTATTTTTGTGGCTTATGAAGTCTGACCTGCATGCTCACATGTCACCCATTGAAAGTAGCTTCTAAAAGACATTGTCATTCCTGATGAACAGTAATGATATGTTGTATATGTATAACAATGGGTGTTGCAGGCTCATGGCAATGGTGAGGTCAGCCTCATTATCAAAAAATGAAATCAGTGCCATACTCAGAGCTTTCGATTACTGAAGCACAAGTATTGCTGAAATCTTAAACCTAAGATAAACTTTACAAAGATTGATTTCAGTTTTACACACAAGAAATACTTACCATTGATGGAATTAACTGTCGAAAGGTAATACTTGCATTGAGTAACTATTATATTCTGTCACCTCTCCCTAAGTTTTCCACCAACACTGGACCTGAGCTTAACTATGTGGCCAGAATCCAAAGGAGTCGCTAATGTCCCAGCTGTATGAGGTGAGAGCACGGGGCCAGCCAAAGTCAAGCAGAAGGCAATGGACCACAGATGGATTACAGCCTGGTGTCTCTGTTGCCTTGTGAGACCAACTGGAAACATAGCGAGAAATGAGCCAGAGTACGTCATAGTGACAAACCAGGGAGGCTGTGGACAAAGTAGGTGGGATTCAGAACAAACACCAACCTGCATGAGACGTTATTACTACCAGTGAATGGGGCAATGAGGCTTGTGATGGATGGTGCCTTCAGAATAATAATGCAAAACTCTGACACAGAGCTGGGTTGAAGCCACAATGACGGCGTAGATACGGCCAAGTGGCCAATGGTGTGCATCGGCACGAATGATGACGACAGCTGTTGGCAGGCCAGTGGGCGGGGCTTGCTGAATGCAAACACTTTGGATGGGGATGATCTCATTCAGTGATCGTCACACATGCTTAGTGGGGAAAAAAACAAGCCTATGGCACTTCCAGGGAGGATGACGTCAGGCTCATGTCCCACAGTGGAGTATGCTTTTCTTGTTCAGCCTGACCTCGTATGGGTCAAAATGCCTATAGCAAGAGCGTTTATACAGTGCATTAAAACGCTCCGGATTATGAGATGTTGACACTGAAAACTACGATTAGCTGCTTAATTGACTACATTAGTGGCCAATAAAGTTTAAAAACGTGGGGTAGCTGTGGAGAGAGCAGGATGCTGGGCAAAGCTGTGTTAAGTTCTTGAAGTTCAGGTCGCTCACCTCACACGCTTATGTGTTATTTGTGGCTGAGGATCAGGGTACATTCCGTACCACATCAGAGCGAAACGGGATGGCAGAGATTAAAGGAGAACAGCCTATCATTGCAGCCTGGCTGTTGTTCTTGGATCAGAGCGGTGTTCAGAGACCCCAGCAGGGCTGGTGGGTCATGCTCTGAGCTCTGAGTACGATGCACCTATGGCTAGACAGATGGTATAATGTTCTCAGAGCTCTGAGCTAGCGCTGGTGATACTTGCACCACTGAGGGGGGTGTTTGGTGGGGGCCTGAAGCTTTGTTTACCAGCACACAGTGACTTTTGTTTTGCTGGGGCCCCTTTGTTCATTACTTGGACTAAAAACTGAATATTTATTTAACTGAAAATGCTGTTTATTGACAGCCTAAAAGTGGTGTCTAACAGGAAGGATAGTGTCGTTTTGTGACAGTCATAACCAAGGGTATAACTTTAGGTTAAGCACTGGAGGGGTTGAGGTTTCCACCCATTTAAGTGGGTTGTATTGGTTGGTTTTGTTTATTGGGGAGTATTTCAATCCCCCCCTTCCCCCCATAATGTACGTCCATGGTTATCACAAAGACGAGCAATTCTAATAAATTAACATTTATTTCACAGACACCTTTATTCAAAGTTACTCAAATAAAACCATGGTCAGACAGTTCCTGGAGCAACTGGGCATTAAAGGCCTTGCGTAGGGGCCCAAGGGGGAAATTATTTTGCTGACTCTGGGATCTGAGCCAGCAACCTTCCAAATCACAGGCACAGTGGCCTAACCTACTGAGCCACTCATGTTCTCATTACAGCTAATTGATGTTGCGTCCAAGTGGCGCTGAACTGGATAGATCAAGCGCGACATAGGGACTCAGTAAGCAGGAGTGAATTTCCCAAAAAGACTTCTAGCTACGTAGCTTCTGGTCTGGTTATTCATCTGAGGGGACTGTGAACAAATAACATAAGGATATTTATGATTAGTTTTTTATTAAAGTCCTCCAGTGAAGCAGCTGGTCACCTGTCAAGTTCAGGAAGGTTGAATGTTGCTTTAGCTGTTTGGTTGGTCTTCTTCTAAGGCCACCCGGTGCTGGGAGCTGAACAGGCTGTCTTTCTTACTCCTCCCATTCCAGCACCACTGGTGCCCCTGCTGAGGTGATCTGAGCTCGCTTGTGCCCTTTGTAAATCAAATACCTTGTCAATCCAGTTGTTTGTCAGACTTCCTGTCGAACCAGGCCATGAGGGTATGCATTTTCTCAAAGATTCAGAACTATTTTGGGGAAATACCTGCAAAACAAACAAACAGCTCCAAATTCATTACCACACCACAGAGGATACAAGCTGATATGTTTTCAGCAATAGTGGCATAATTCATTTTGTTGAAAAGAACAAGCGTGCAGTGCTTTCTGTCAGCTTTATGAGTTATTGAGGTCATTCGGAAAATAAACACTGCCCCCCCCCCAAAACTGCCCCCAATATTTTTATATAAGACCTTTTTTTAAAGCCATTTAAGCGTCAACATTTGGATGAAGACAGAGGAAAAATTAGGTCACTGGTGTAACTCTAACCTTACATCTTGTGTGATGGTAAAGGGTGGCAGCATGAAAGGTCTGTAGTAGAAAAAAACCACAGCGAGATTAGCCTTCCAAGAGTCCACCAGTCATCAGTGATGTCGACGTCAGAGCAGCTCATTTTAGTGCCACTCTCACTATTGTCTATCCACTTATTTGAAAATTGTTTTGGGGCTGGGAGTAGTATGTGGCTCATTGGGTTAGGATGCTGTATCTATAATCACAAGATCAGCGATTCAAATCTTGTAGTTGACCTTTAACTCTAGGGCTGCCCATAAGAAGAGAGAAAGAGGGTGATCTTCAGGGACCTAGACACTAGGGGGTGCCATGAGAAATGTGTGAATAATGGTCATTTAGGTTTGGAGAATTTGCAAGGGGTCCAGCCATGTATTTGTATGGTCATGCTTAACTCCAATTGCTCCAAGTTCTCCCTGATCCTGCGTTGTCAATGGTATGCTGCTTGGAATATTAGTATCTGCTAAACGAATGTAAGTGAGTTGTATTTCCCTGCTCTTCACAAGCAGGTCTTTCAATTGACCTGGATACCGTCTGTGTTGTGGTGTGAGGATCCTTAATGGTATTAGTGTTTAACTGGTAAATTTAACAACAGGAAGACGTCATAAATACTGCCATCACACATCAATGAAATGCCAGTTTATAAATATCCTACTCACATTCAGGGAGGGGGGTTTGCTACATGTTTAGTCAGACAAGATTGAATATTACAGTTTTCCTGGAGATCTGCACTTGTTTTGAATGCCCAGTGCTACATGCCACTCCACATGAAATATCTCAGCGTGAGGAGGAACTAATATTCCAGATATTAATTTTACTTTAAGCCTTTAAACTCATCATGTGGCCTGAAGCTTTGTATTCTGGCAGCTTCGCAAACTCCCTGGCAAAGTGCGGCCTGAAGCTTACCGGCGAGCAGAAAAAATTATGTCTGCTGGTGGCGGTTGGGTCGTATTTACCCGCCGCACCATGGAGCGACTTGTCCGACTTGCCAAACGAATGATTTATGGCTGCAGATTTTTCCCTGTCAGCCTGCATTAGCTTCTTCCTGACAGCATGCTGAAGGCAGACTGTAGACGTGCATGGCCTCTTGTTCGCACAGCTATGGGACCGTGACGATCTGTATCTGTGCTGCCGGAGACATTTACTTGCCATTTCTTTCGACAATCCAACCCCGTGTTTTGGCCTGTCAGTTTCACTGTTTTGCACTCAGTTCTGCTGACTCACACTCCCCACATTTGTGTTTTAATGGGCAAAAATTTATTTTGTCTTTCCTCAGCCTATTATGCACTGCCAGTGAATAAACACCCACTCAACCATGTTGGGCAGGGGCTTTGGAGGGGCATGGATACTCTGGCAGGTTCAGGGGGCCCAGCAAGTTACAGGGGCACCTCAATATGAAAACCACTAATTAATACATTTGGCAAACTCACCTCTCTCACCCCATCGGCAAATTATACTGTGGGGGAATCCCCCCCACCCCTCCTGGCTTGCTAAATTCCATTTACTGTGGGGGACCCATATTTCTTCAGACTGAAAGCTGCAAGCCCAGCGGAGAGCCCAGGGTGACATTTTGTCAGGTGGCCCAGAATTCCTAGCTACGCCCCTGGTGTTGGACACCACATTATATTAAGATAAGGCATTTCTGGCAGCTGATGTAAGAACCACGAGAGATGAAAACCATAGAAGAAATATATCTAGCTGGCTTAGCTTTGCTAGCACTTGTTACTTGGTGTACTCTAGGCTTCAGCACTGCTGGGATGGTGGCAGCACTGAAATCATCCACAAATCCTCAGACCTGCCATGGGTAAATTTCCACCACAAATATGGGAATCTGGGAGGGACAGGGGTACTGGAATTGCCCCAGACATAAAGTATTAAAAAGAATGCCAAGATCCTATAAATTAAAGACTAAGGCATTTTTTCCTGGGTTGCTGGTATCATTTCTTTGATCTCAGCACCCAGTTCTGTCCAAGAGGGTAATTCAGTTTGGTGCTTCCAGTGGAGGCCAGGATCTGAAAAAAGCAACAGCCCATCAATGCTCACGGCACAATAAGAAGTAGCTCAAAAAATGCACAGTAAAAGAATGAGGAGTGTCTCAGGACAGTATTCCACTGAAATTCATGGCACAGTTCCTGGGGGAAAAAGGTCAAGACTCCTACACTCTTAAACGTGTTTTGTTTTTGTCATGATTAAGCATGCAACCTACGCCAGCCATTTGTTTCAGAAAACATCTGACGGACGTGTTTTGAGGCCTGTATCAGTTGTGCAATTTAAATGCCTGCCTGGAGATTCAGAGCTCACACCGTTCCTGGTGTGGGCTTACTTTTAATTATTCTCAGATTTACACAAACATGAGCCTCGTGATTGAAGGGAGAGAACATTGGGCCTTCAGATCCAAGCAAACAAACTGTTCTGTGAACGTGACGATAAACAGATGAATGGTACGGCTGTGCTTACAAGATTCTGAGACTTTGCCTACAAGCTCTTAAACAAGCCAAGTCATGGACACCTCACAGTTTCTGGTCAGCCAGACTCAACCCGCTGGTAGACTGAATTCTCAGCAGCCTCCATTGCAGTAACGGTCTAAACTAATTTTGCCCCCTAGGCGAGCATCACCAGCGGCGCCCGCCTCCCCCCACCCCACCTACCCGCAAACCCAGCCAGGGTCTCCACGCTCGGCTCCTTCCAGCCGACCCAGCCAGTACCCCCCCGCGC